>CAWTZC010000707.1:0-1200000 GCA_963919715.1 Microtus obscurus
GAAATGGAGCCAACAGTATCGAGTCAGGAAATTAATGACCTACTTACGAATTTAAGTAATGGGCAATCATGGAACATTTCCATGAAAGATCTATCCATAATTCCGGCCCTTGCGAAGGTGCTCTGGAGGCAAAATGAAACTTTTGGGGACATTCTCAATGAATTGCAACAGGAGGAACTGTTTTGTGAAAAACTTAGATATACTTGATAGTGCAACCATGAATGTCCAGGCACTTATTGAGAATGAACACTCAGCTAGAAAGAGTCCATTGGGAATTCCCACTACTACGAAGTATGGTAGAAAGCATTATTTAATTCAAGGAAAGTGGTGGGCTCCTTCATTAGGAAAGAACAGTATGGGAATGTATAAAACTACACCTGAGCCATTGCCACATACAGGAGTATAGGATGAACAAGGAAACAGATGGGTTTATGTAGAAGGGCAAAGAACATTATATTGGTCATTAAATCCCATGGAAAAAATTGGCCTGAGCCAGACCTCCCTGGTATCTGATATCTAAAGCCAGCCAATAAGCAGTTATGCAACAAGTGTTAAAATAGTATTTCCTTCATTGGCCATGAGACAGAGTTAGGTAAAAGTTAGAAGAGGTATGAAGACTAATCCAATATAGTTCAGTGGTCCTTGAAATGAACTATTACAGCACAAATATTGGCTAGAGTTGAAACCACTAGTCTGAGGTTTTGATATCATCTGGGCTTTGAGCATGTTCACAGGGTCAAAAGGCTCCTGGAGTAGAGGATGTATCATGTCTAGCACAAGTTCCTGATAATGTATTTTTTCTTAGAAAATGTTGATGTTGCTTTGCTCCCTCATGATCTGTTCCATGTTTGTATACTATATAATCAGCTAACTGCAGAAGTAAAATTGCAGCAGATTCAAACCACTCTCTTGTGTGTTGTGTCTGTTTGTCATTTGCCAAACTTGTGCCTTCCTGAGTACCAAAGCTCTGGTTCTCCTATGATTGTGGTATCCCGAGTAAGCCAGTCTGTGACAATTCTTGTCTCTGTTGGCCACGTGGCTTGCTACCTTTTTCTGTGAGGCAGTCACTTCTAGCATCCTCTGTGTCTGGATGATAACCATAGACTGAGCTTTTCTTTTCTCAGAATTCTCTTGTTCTCATTGCCCAACCTCTATTTCCTGCCTGGTCACCCTGCATCTACTTCTGACCTAGCAATTGGCCAGTTAGTGTTTATTTATAATACAAGTAACAGCGTACAGATCATTGTCTCACAGCATTTCATTCCATGTGTTTTATACTGACATATTTATGAACGCAAACACTGATACTGGGAATTCAAGAGTAAAGTTGTTCTCAAGGACCTGTCACATACTAGTTGCTTGCAGAGGTAAAGCAGCAATGTCATAATGACACAGTGTTTCTCACATGCATGGAATTTACCTCTGAAGGTATACAAGATGTCAACTAAAGCTCAGAGTTCTTACTGTTACTCCATATATATCCAGGCCTGGCATTGACTGGTGATGCTTGTTTTCCTCGTTTTTAATATGTGAATTTTAATAATAAGTGCAAGGGTTTCTTACTTCCAGAAAGGAAGGATGCTGATATAGCCATCTAGAGGCTGTATAGATACTAAAAATGAAATGTAACAAAGAGAGCATTACTCAGAGACCCCACCATTCTCTTGTACATCAATATCTATTTTTACTACGTTTCTGTATCTAATTCTACCTTTTGCATTCCCAAATTTGCCTTGCACAACTGTCAACATCTATTTCTGTCACCTGGATAAAAAGCTTTTTTGAACTAAGGATATCTGCTGTACTTTGTAATACCTCCATATATGAAATAAGAGCAAATACAGATTTCCCTGCAAATTAAATCTCTTCATTCTGAAAAATTATGTTTTTTCTTTATTTTTGAAAATCAGGATCATTGAACTATTTCTTGCACTTTTGATATCTTACAGACCATCCTATAAGCTATTAACATACCTACTGATTCTATTTATACCTCTGCTGCTGTTGTAATGTCAAAACTGCAGCTAAAGGACCTAGAAATGCAAGTATGTATACTTGATTAATTTACCATTTTTCTCCAAATGTTATAACTTGCCAACAGTTAGGCTCTCATACTGTATTAGTGACTAGTTTCCCAATGGCATGTCTAAAGTTTTCATTGTAACTTTCTTGACTAAGGCAATCATATAATAGTCAAGAGGGAAAATTTTGTATACAATATAGTAACATATGGTACTACACGGGATATGAAGATCATGGTCCTAGACATAGAACTTTCATCTGCAACTTACCTGAAGTCAGGTAATTTCTAATTGTGATATATATATATATATATATATATATATATATATATATATATATCAATATCATTAGGTCTAACTGTCAGAAAAAAAGCACGATTTACACAATTCACCAAACACTAAAATGGCTAAGAACTTACGATGTTTTTTCCAACCACAAATCATCTACACAAAACTCTCCATTATTCCTAGTTCTAGAAGATATTGCATTTAATGGGCAGATATAGATTATGATTTTAAATAAATGGATGTCAAAATGTCTTGTAATAGAGATAGGGAACTGAAAAACACAGAATTTTGATAATATCCATACCAGAAACAAAAAGCAAATATAAACAATACAAACAAAAGACAGGTTTAGCAAAACACCACCTTGAATTGTCTTCAGAAATCTCTCTTATTTTCTTACCTTAACTGCAAGACTACAGACAAACAGTTGGTTTTACTATAGAACAACCCCACTTGTGTTGTGCAATCATATAGATAGAACTTTCCACAACAAATGTCAAAGTTAAAAATTGTTATGTATGATCACCACCTTAAGTACACTGAATGGAATAGGTTGGTAAGCATTTGCATATGTAGGATAAAATAATTTTAATACAAAATTGTATTTATTTTGACATTTAGTAAAGGTATGAAAAAACATAAATACAGTGCTCAATATGAAATTATTACCTAGGTCAAAGATGCATAAACATGATATGCATATATACAATCACATAGGCAAGATAGATAGATAGATAGATAGATAGATAGATAGATAGATAGATAGATAGATAGATAGATGATAGATAGACAGACAGATAGGCATATCTACATCCTTATCCACATACACACATATATACACATATGAAAGGAATTGAATGACTTGAAAGATGTAACTAGGTAGATATTGTTCAACTGTGCATCTTATATAATGACGGAATGTTGAAGAAAGACTGCTTGGCCACTTTTTAGTTCCACAGCTGCCCAAACCGCAGAAATAATCAGACTGAAACTATATTATTTAAATCAATGCTTGACTCATTAACTCTAGCTTCTTATTTGCTAATTCTTACTTCTTAATTTTACCCATCTCCATTAATCTGTGCATCACCACGAGGTTGTGGACTACCAGCAAATTTCAGCATATCTGTCTCCTCTGTCTCCAGTGGGAGCTCCATGGCTTATCTCTCAATTCTGCCTCCTTTCTCACTGAATTCAGTTTAGTTTTCCCTGCATACCTAGCTCTGCCCTATCTACAGGCCAAGGGACTCCTCCATCAAAGTAATATAAGGAATGTGTCTCAGTATCCAGAGTTATTTGGTTTGCTTGTTGCTTGAGTGCATTATTAAAGTCTACCATTAGAGGTCTCACTTATCATTTCCAATGTCATTGCTAAAACTGGTTACAAATATCCAACTCTTTCTGTGGTTCATACATAGTTATATCATCATAACACAATTCTGTCAGGTTGATAACTAGTTAAAACCTTCAGTGAAACTGCCTACCTGTGAAAGGCCTGAACAATAATTGGTCTGTTTCTAGAGGGTAACCTAAACTCCTCACTCTCCTGAGATGCTTGCCTTAAAATAGGAAATAGTGAGCAACCTTGAGACATATTTAGCCACATTGGCCTAAATTTCCTAGGCAAAATAAAGTACTTTTGAGGATTATAATTAACTCTAATGACAGAAGAAATAGCTCACATCTGTCTGGCACTAGAATGGTTTCAGACCTAGGGAAAAATATTTCTCTCATTTTGCCAGTGAAATATAGAGATATACAGAATACTAATGTCGTATTGATATACCCATAAATCTGTGTATCAATTGTCCCTCTTCAGAAATGTTTTTTCACAACTCAATGACAAATAAAAGAATGATATGCATGAGGTGATTTCAATAATGCCCCACAGAATGTTGAAAACTTGCATGCCAAAATCAAAATAAACATGAACCCAAAATAAACAGACAAGAAATGTAGTGCAGTCACACCATAAATTGTCATGCTAAAACAGATTGAAAACTCTTTCAATTACTTTCACTTAGCAGAAATGCTCCATACAAAAGCTGGGTACTAATATAGAATTAAACCATTTGCATTGTACAATTGCCATGATGAAACTTTCTATTCCAAATTTCAATGCTGAAATTTATCATTTGTAGTCCAATTTAAGTACACAGAGTGAGTTTGTTAATCATACATTTGTGTATGTATGATTAAATAATTTTAATAAGAAGTGGTACTTACTTGTGATTTTGTAGAGCATATTTGTATTGCAGGGAGAAGCAGAAAAAAGTGTGAAAATATAAAAATGCACACAGAAATTCTGAGTTTGGCTAAAATACATTCACATGAACATATATATACATATGCAGAGACAAACAAACATACACACATTCACATCCATGTAAAATAATTCAATTGAAATAAAAATATTTTGAAGAATATTACTGTAGTGATGGGCTGCAAACAGGCCTGCTTTTTGTCCTGCCCTGCTCCCACATGGCTAGCTTTACACCCGAAATAACAACACACAAACTGTATTCATTTAAACACTGCTTTGCCCATTAGCTCTAGCCTCTTACTAGCTAACTCTCACATCTTGGTTAACCCATTTCTCTTAATGTGTGTAGCACCACAAGGTGGTAGCTTACCAGGAAAGATCTTAACCTGCGTCTGTCTTGGAGAGGAGAATCATGGTGACTGCCTCACTTCCCTTCTTCCCAGCATTCTGTTCTGTTTACTCCGCCTACCTAATTTTCTGTCCTATTAAAGGGCCAAGGCAGTTTCTTTATTAACCAATAAAATCAACACAAAACAGAAGACTCTCCCACATCATATTACTATAATAGCACATCTTATATCATGATAGTATATAAGAGATATTTCTCTCAGTTGCAAGAGTTATTTGGTTTGCTTGTTGGCTAAGGGTATTCCTACAGTTTCCCATGAAGGTTCTTATAGACTATTTTTAAATCAAAATTATACCTCCCAACATGATAGCAAGAACCTGTATCTGGAGGTTATAGGTGCTTATGTCATCAAAGTACCTATCTATAAATGGCAGATTGTTAGAAGGTTCGCTAAAATTGATTACCTGTTAAGGGATTAAAAGTTTATCTGCCTGTTACCTATGACTCATGGACTCAAATTGCATGGTAATGCAAGGAAGCCTTATAATTAATATGTATATTCTAATAAAGTATCCCAGTATTTCACATGCCCCATCAATAAGTATGTTGATGTGTCCATCTATGTGGCTGGGTAGACTATAAACAGAAAACAAAATTAACATGAGAGATTTAACTCAGAGACCACATAGAAGTTCTTTCTATTTGACAATCTTCCCTATGACATTCCTGTCTCTGATACTATTCTTTGCATTGGCCCACTGTCAACATTCATTGTCTGCCTCCTGGAAAAAATCTTATGAGCAATCAAGAATTATACTGTTCCTTTTTAATCCCCACATAAATGGAATAAGAGCAATGATGATGACTATCCCTCATTTAAAGTCTCTTAATCCCAAAAAGTTATGTTTTCTTCTCTTTCTTTTCAAAAATAATGATCTTTAAACAATTTTATATACCATAAATTTCTTATAGACTGCCTCCTAAACCACTAATATAACTACAGTTTCTACTCATAGCAATCCTGCTCCCTTAAGGTCCACACTGCAGTTTACAGTACTATAAACTATCTCAGTAAACTTGATTATCTTATCATGTGCTCTAATTTTTTATTATTTACTAACACTTAGCACTCATAGGATATTAGTGGCTTGGCTTCCAAAGAAATGTATGAAGCTTTCATTTTATCTTTATTAACGCATATATATATATATATATATATATATATATATATATATATATATATATATATATATATATTTCATTCATAAGAAGACAAATTATAATCAATAATATAACCTAGCCTACTAAACAGGGATAGTGAGATCATAGCCCAGAAGCAGAACCTTCATCTGAAAATTCTCTGAAGCCATATATTTTCTAAATATTTACCCGTATACTCACAGCCTACATTAACTATAAATGTCTGAAATAAAGCATCATTTTACATCATTACCGAATAAATACACAACTTCACAAAAAGCTAACAACTTAGAAAGATTTGTGCAGCCACACCTGATCGATACACACAAGTCTCCATTATTTTTGAACTGAGAATATGTTAGACACAATTTATCTTCCAAAGGAATATGGTATCTGGTGTGAGGAAAGTGACTTGAAAAAGGAGACACAACTTAAAAGAACAAAATTTTGAAAACTTGAAGTAAAAAACTGGTTAAAAACTGTTTAGCACAATGTCGCAACAAACTGTCATGGAAACACAGAAAGAACTCTCTCAATTTCCCAACTTAGCAAATATATAGCGAAATATGGATACTAATATAGAGAGCCCTTTTTTACAGGACCTTAATTTGATAGGTCTTACAATTCCTAAGGTCAATGCAAAAAAAATTATTTAAAATTACCACATTATGTTCACATTCTGTGCTTGTTATATATACATTTTATATGTAGGATAAAATTATGTTAAGTAGAAGCTGTATTTATTTGAACATGGTAGAGTATCCATGGAATTGCAGGAAAAAGCAGAAAGGAGGTGAATTAGTATAAATAGAATGCTCATAAAGAATTTGTCTACCATAGTAAAGACATGTATACACACATATATATGTAAATGTGCTCATACAGATGTAAACACATTTCTATACATGCATTAATACACGTGTTTATACATATGCAAACATATTCATATACATGCATAAATTCATGTATATATACAAATGCCAACATATTTGTATACATGCATGAATATATTTTTATATGTGCATATACATATATACATCATCATTTGAACAGGATTTAAAAATATTGGGAGATATATTGTGACAACTACACATCTAATTCCATGAAAGGAGGCCAGAGATATCTCTCTCAATTGTTAGTTGTAAGTTGTTTGGTTTACTTGTTGGCCTAAGGTGTTCCCATTGTCCCTTAAAAGAATCTCACAAACCATTTCTAAACTATGGTTAAAACTCTAAATACAATGGTAAGAAACTATTTCTGAAATTTCTATTTACTTATGGCAACATAGAGTAGAAAAACATGTGGAACCTAGTTACAAGCTCCAATAAAACTGGCTACATGTGAAAAGGGCTGAAAGTTAATCAGCCTGTTACAAGAGGGGGAACAAAACTCCTCACTCCTGAAATCTGTACACCATAAACCAGAAAAGAGTCAGCATTCTTCAGACATAGTGATGCCAGAGGGGTTTAATAACATGAACATAATGGACTACTTTTGAGGATTAGGATTAAATCCATAAGAGGTTAGATATACCCTACATGATAAAATATACTAGAACCTGAGACTAAAATGTTAACAGACATAGGCAAGGAATATTTCCCTCACTCTGCTAAAAGAGTATAAAAAACTGAGGCATTTTTTATTAATTTATAAGTAATACCAATCAAAATTCCTACATCATCCTCTCCTCCAACTTCCCTCTTGCTCTCCCCCACACTCTCCCCTCAACCCCCCTCCAGTCCTAAGAGATGGCAAATGACCCTGCGCTGTGGGAAGTCCAAGGCCTTCCCCCCTACATCCAGGCTGAGCAAGGTAAGAATCCAAAGAGAATAGGATCCCAAAAAGTCAGTATATACAGTAGAGACAAATCCGAGTGCTATTATCATTAATCCCTCAGTCTGCCCCAATTGTCAACCACATTAAGAGGGTCCAGTTAGATCCCATGCTCATTCATTGCAAATCCAGCTGGAGTTGGTGAGCTCCCATTAGCTCAGGCACAGTGTCTCAATGAGTGAACCAACCCCTTGTGGTTCTGACTTCCTTGCTCATATTCTCCCTCCTTCTGCTCTTCAACTCGACCTTGGGAGCTCAGTCCAAGTGTTCCGATGTGGGTCTCTATCACTGTCTCCATCCATCACCAGATAAAGGTTCTATGGTGATATTCAAGATAATCATCAGTCTGACTATAGGAAAAGGCCAGTTCAGGCACCCTCTCCTCCACTGCCCAGGGTCCTACCTGGGGATATCTTTTTTTTTTGGTTTTTTGAGACAGGGTTTCTCTGTGGCTTTGGAGCCTGTCCTGGAACTAGCTCTGTAGACCAGCCTGGTCTCGAACTCACAGAGCTCTGCCTGCCTCTGCCTCCCGAGTGCTGGGATTAAAGGCGTGCGCCACCATCGCCGGCTACCTGGGGACATCTTGTGGACACCTGGAAACCTCTCTAGAGCCAAGCCTCTTGACAACTGTAAAATGGTTCCCTTAATTAAGATATCTCCTTCCCTGCTCCAATACCTATCCTTCCTCCATCTCAACCATCCCACTCCCACAAGCTCTCCCAACTGAGTTTTATTACATACTCATATGCCCATATGATGTCAGAAGTCCTTCTGTATAATTGTTGTTTTATTCATTAATGAATAAAGAAACAATCTTGGGCCTGCACAGAGCAGAATACAGGTAGGCAGGGAAAACTAAACTGAATGATCAGAAAAGGAAAGCAGTGTCAGTTAAAAGCCAACTCACCCCACAGGAGACAGATGCTGGAAAATTACATGGCAAGCAATAGTCCCTTGGTGATTCACAGATTAGTAGAAATGGGTTAAATTAAGATATAAGAGTTAGCTAATAAGAAGCTAAAGATAATGGGCCAAGCAGTGATTTAATAATACATTTTATGTGTGATTACTTCAGGGCTGAGCTTCTGAGGACGAACTAACTGCTCTCCTTACAACAAATTGTTGCTCCAACAATGTCTACTATTACTATATCCATGTAAAACCTGCAAAAACTTGGAACAGAAATCTGGATACAAAATAAAACAACAAAGTTAAGCCACATTTTTTTTAGCTGATGAGAATTTATAGTTATAGTTACAGACTTCCTTAATTATGATAAAATATAAAATAGATATATATAGTAACTGTAATTCTTGCTTGACAAAGGTTTTGTTATATGTAATTTTATTATGTTGATGTTAAAGCCTTCCTTTTTAAAACAGAAAAAAAGGAAATGACGTAGTAAGCCCTTCTGTATATGGGTAGCAATAATTAGTTAATGAATAAAGAAACTGTCTTGGGTTTGCAAAGAGCAGAATAGATGTAGGCAGGGAAAACTAAATTGAATGTTGGGAAAAAGGAGGCAGAGTCATTGATAAGCCATGTACACTCTGGAGACAGACACCAAAACTTTAACTGTAAACCTTAGTTACGTGGCAATGCACAGATTGATATAAATGGGTTAAATCAATATGTAAGAGTTAGCCATGAGAAGCTAAAGCTAATGTTCCAAGCACTGATTTTATGCATACACTTTCTTTGGGGTTATTTGGGGGCTGAGCAGGAGGAATGAAATAGCAGCCCTTCTTAAAATACCCAGAGATATATGCATCAAATGTCCCTAATTAGAAATGATTCTTCATGCACTGTACAGGAAATAACAGTGATTTGCAGCTGGACTCATTCTTTGGTGCCTGAGATGTGGTGAGATGCTATTTGACTTCAACAAGCCCGTCCTCTAAAGTCTCAAATTTTTATATTGAAAAGTAAGCCTAAGATTCTAACAGATTTAGAGAAGATGAATAAATTCATAGTGTTTTCCAACATTTACATAAGAATTCAGAGTCTATGGTTCTAAACAACCACAATATTCAATAACTGACACTTTTGGCATATGTGGCAGAAATGGTTGCTCAATAATATAATGCTGACAATCAAAAAATCCCTGACTTTGCTAATTTCTATGAGCTCCTACTCCTGTATATGTCAGGAGCTGTCTGCCTTATCTTGGATAATTTAAGTTGGGTTTTGGTTATACATTAGTCCAATTGAGATCTGAAATATAGCCAGATTCTGACTGGTAAGATAAAGCACTTCTGTGGCTTTTATTTGCACTACCGGACTCTGCATGAAGGGGTGTGTACATTCAAATTGAGCACAAATTAAGAACCAATAAGGGGAGTGATTACAATTCCACCAATGGAGGAAAATCCTGTTGTACTCTTGGAGATCTCTATCAGAGTGTCTGATTCATTCTTGTCTCCCACGTATACTGTCCTGCAGTAGATAGCTATGGACAAGAGGGTAGTGAATGTAATTTACACTGCTCTCTAACTCTAATTATCAAAACAAAAATAACAACCTTTGGAAATTATGGGCTACCTGGACAGTGTATCAGGCTATCAACATGATAGTCTCCGTTTCAACATGGAGCTGACTTTTTGTGACTCTGGGTTGTGACTTGCTGCTTCCTGTTGAAATTTCCTGATATGTCATGTCTGATTCTCAGACTGCAATATTTAAGTTCTTAAATTCTATTTGTTCTCACGTGTTTATATATATATATATATATATATATATATATATATATATATATATGAGAGTGCATGTGTATATGTATGAGTGCCTGGTATGAAATGTGTGTAAGTAGAAATATTATGGTCTAAACATCCACAATTTGCATACTGTATAGGACAGTCTCATGATGGTTAAGCAATAATCTAACTAAGACTTTCCTTTTAGAATCAATTACTCATAATATCTACATACTCTCAACTATTGCACATTTTTTCACATAATTTTATGGGTGGTTCCACAAATGTCTGCATGAATTTTGCATTAATTTGCCTTTTACACTGACAATTCATACTTGTTAAATACTCTGCTAAGCATTCATTATGGAATATTGAAATTATAAACAAAATCAAATCTTAAAAGAGAAGCACTATCTTCAGAAGCAGGATTCTACTTCTGACACATGATAGAGGATCTGGTGCTCAACCCTATAATGCTGGGAATCAAACAATTTCTGCTATGATGATTTCCACGGACTCTGACACCTGTATATGTTGGGAGCAGTCTGCCTTGTCTCTGACAATTTTCAGTCAGGCTGGCGATAGGCAGGTCCAGCTAAAACCTGGACTATAGCCAGAGCCCAACTGAGAAGAACCCGCACTGCTGACGCTTTTATTTGCACTCCAGTGCTCTGATTGAATGAGTGTCTGCATTGAAACTGAGCACGTATTAAGAACCAATAAGGGGAGTGATCTCAATTCCACCAATAGAGGCAAATCCTGCTGTATTCCATCAGAATTACTGATTCATTCTAGTCTCCCCCGTGAATGTGTGCTGCAGCAGAAGCAGTGAAATTGAAAGTGGACAAGAGAGAAGAAACTGTAGATTACCCTGGCCCCAAACTCCAATTATCAAGAAGAAAATATCAATTTCTGTAAAGCATGGAGTAAATTCCTATCAAGCAACCAGGGCAGTGTATCTGGCTATCTATATGAGAATCTCTCTTCCTGGAGCTGGTTTTTTGTGATTCTGGACTGTCAATTTCTGCTTGATGCTGAGATTTTCTGACATGTCATATCTGATTCCTCAACTGCAATGATTATATTCTTAAATTCCAGCCCTCTGCACATGTATACACGTACATACATGTGTGTGTGTGTCTAAGTGCCGGATATGAAATGCTTGTAAGAAGAAATGATACTTTCATGCTCTGCTCTGAACATCTCAAATATGCACACTATATCCAATAATGTCAAAATAATTAAAAAATAATTTGAGGTATCAATTTTAGAGACCATTATTCATAATACATTTATACTCTCTACATATGCACATTTGTTTGTATGATTTTATGTGTGGCTCAACACATGTCTGAATGCATCTGCCATTAATTTTGTTTTCACCGAGCCAATTTACACTCATAAAATATTCTGTTCAGTATTAATATGTGAATATTAAAATTTTGAACAAATTCGTTACATTCCATTTACTAGAATTCCTCTCCAATAAGTACTCTTTCCTTAATAAGTATTTACTTTTTTTGTGACATATATGTTCAAGTAAACCAACTGTGTGTACATAGTTATAGAGCCAATATACTAGCACATTTCAACCTCTTAGGGCTATCATAGCTGAGGAAATTTTTAACATGTGAATCCTAATAATAGATGCCAGTGTTCCTTATTTCTAAAAAGGGAGGTTGCTGATATAGCCATCTAAGCACATGTGTAGACACTAATCAGAAAAGAAAAGATAACAAAGGTAGCATTACTCAGAGATCCCACAGATGTTTCTTCTACATTGTGACCTATTTACTATGTTTCTGACTCTGATTCTATTTACTATGTTTCTGACTCTGATTCTATCTTTTGCATTCCCAACTTTGCATTGCTCAACTTTCAACTTCTTTGGTCTGTCACATGGATTAAAAACTTAGTTTCAATAGAGTATATCTGCTGTACATTTGTAATCCACACTCACATGAAATAAGAGGAATATTGCGGATTCCACTGTATAAAATGCTCCATTCTTAAAAATTATGTTATTTTTTTCCTTTTTAAAAGCGAAGGTCCTTTGAACTATTTCTTGCACTATTAAGGTCTTAGTGACCATTTCCTATGCCATTAATATACCCACTGTTCCTATTCAAATCACGGCTACTGTTTTCAGTCAAAGCTGCAGCGAAAGGAACTAGAAATTCAAATCTGTAAACTTGATTGAATTACCATCTTCTCCAAATGTTATAACTTGTCAAAACTTAGACTTTTGTGGTTTATTAGTAGCTAGCTTTCCAAAGGAATGTCTGACATTTTAAATCTATCTTTCTTGACAACGACAGACATATATAATTCACTGGAAAGCATATTGTACTTAATATAGTAACCTAGGCTACTTCACCTGGCTAGGGAAATTTTGGACCCAGAAGCAGAACTTTCATGTGCAACTTGTATATCATTTATTTCTAATTGTAATATATATCATTTATTTCTAATTGTAATATATATATATGTGTGTGTGTGTGTGTGTGTGTGTGTGTGTGTGTGTGTGTGTGTATACCACACACAACTTTATGTCTAACTGTCAGGAAAAAAAGCATCATTTAAATAATTGCATAACTGCTAAAATGACTAAGAGTTTACCATGTTCTGTCAAACCATATCTGATCTACATAAAACTCTCCATTTTTCCTAAACCCAGAAAGTATTGCATGAAATGCGCAGACAGATTTTATGATTCTAAAGAAATCGTTGTCTATTGTGACCAAAATGTCTTATAAAAAAGATAGGAAACTTAAAAACACAGACTTTTAAATTTTCTATATCAAAACAAAATGCAAATATAAACAATACACAAAAAGAAAGATTTAGTACAATGACACAACGGATTGCTTTCTGAAATCTCGGGTCAATTCCTCACACTTAACAGAAAACTTAAAAACAAACCATTGGTGCTACAATAGGGAGAACCCATTTATGTTGTACAGTCATGTTGATAGGACTTTACATTCCAAATGTCAATGATAAAAATTTTTATTCATAATCACCACCTTAAGTACATAGAATGGGATAGGTAGGTAAGCATTTTCATATGTAGTATAAAATAATTTTAAAACAAAGTAGTATTTATTTTGACATTTAGTAGAGCTGACATGGTACTACAGAAAGAAGCAAAAAGAAGTGTTAAAAACATAAATACAGGGAACAATATGAAATTCTTCCCTAGGTCAAAGATGTATATGCATATATACAAACACATATGCAAAAATATACATTTGTAGACACATCCACATTCTATACACATACGCACATATATACATATATATTTATATAAAAAGAATTGTAATGGATTAAAAAATGTAACTAGCTAGATATTGTTACAGCTGCACATCTTATATAATTAAGAAATATCAGAAACATGTCTGTTACCAGAGTTATTTGGGTTGCTTGTAAGTTAAGTGCATTATTCCAATCCACCATTAGAGGTCTCACAGATCCTATCCAAATGTCAGTACTAAAAAATTGTTATAGATAAAACACCTATTTCTTAAGTTCATATATAGTTATACTATTATAACTCAAATCAATCTAGTTGGTAACTAATTAGAACCTTTGTTAAAACTGCCTATCTGTGAAACGCCTGAACAATAATCGGCCTATAACTAGAAGGAAACCTACACTCCTCACTCTCATGAGATACTTGCCTTAAAATAGAGAATAATGAGCAATCTTGAGACTTATTTTTTTCATATTGGCTAAATTTCTTTGGCATAATCAAGTACTACTGAGGATTAGAATTAACTTTATGTGATGGAAGAAATATCCCACATTACTAAATTGTCCAACCATCTGACACTAGAATGATCTCAGAAATATGCAAAAATATTTCTCAGATTTTGCCAGAGTAATATAGAGATAATCAGAATGCAAATGTCATATTGATATACCCATAAATCTGTGCATCAATTTTCCCTCATCAGAGATGCTTCTTTATGAACTCAATGAGAAATAAAAGACGATATCGAGGGGGTTTTTTCTATATTGCCTCACAGAATGTTGAAAACGTGTATAACAAAATCAAAATGAACATGATCCATGAGAGGTTAGACATGCCCTACATGCTAAAATGTCCTAGAACCAGAGACTAAAATGTTCACAGATATAGGCAAGAAATATTTTCCTCTCACTGCTAAATGAATATAAATTAACTGTGTCTTATTAAATCTCATATGCCTATTTGACAGAGACACAATATAAACAACTCAGATGGAAAAGACCTCTAAATGGGACACAGTGGTAGAAAAATATACATATCCTTGGGAGAGAGGATAAAAGTATACGGACAGTTATAAAACAAGTAAATAATTAAAAAATAAAACTAAGAATTTAATAAGACAGAGTAGAAACATCAGATTAAAGAAATAAAGAAAAATAAGCCACTAAAGATGGAACATACACAGAGTCTGGACTATGTATATAGTTGTGTTTTCTTTGAATTTTTTGAATGTGAAAGAGCTTAGTACAGAGAAACATTTTATTGTACAGGCTACTAAGCTAAACCAATATATCTTAAAGGTGTATTGACTTAAAAATATGTGTCTACCAATATGTTTCTTTGGAAAAAGAGGTTCTTTTGTTTCCGCAGAAGTGAGAACCTATGGAATCCTTCTAGAACACAATGTGGTTTTAGGACCAAGACCTGCTCCCCTAAAAGTTACAGTGTGTACTCCCCAAAATTACTTTGCCCAACAAGAAGAAGAAATCAGTTTGGAGACAACTATGTCCATATTAACAAATATTGATTGTAAATGTTTCTTTACATTTAAATGGAGATATGTTATAGAGATTTGCATTGGTATGGATCTTGGTTTATTAATATATAATTTAGGTCAATTTTGTTAAATGAATATTTCTGCTCTTGATTAACCTATTGTGTTTGTGTAGTTCATTTAAAATGTATAAGAAATATAGGTTAATAGATAATCATCTATAATAGTCAAGCTTGTAGTCATGTTAGTTAGGTTTCCTAGATATATAGACATAAATCATTTAGATATTCTTAAATCATTCAAGACCTTAAGACTATGGCATTTAAAATATTTTAATAATTTAGGACTTTTAATGACATGAGGCACTCTGCTCCTGGCAGCACTAATTACATCAGAGAGGTTGATAGACATCAAAAAAGCTCCTTATGGAGTATGCTAGATACATGGTCAAGAAACTGCTCTTATCTGGACTGTATGATGGTATGCTGGATGAACTGGACATGCAGGACCCACAGAAAAATGATGGCTGAACTTGACTAAGGGTGAAATGGTCCTTTGGGGCTCCTGCTACATAAAAGAGTCTGCCAGACATTCTTCAGAACATAGACAGCAACTGAGGGATTGTCATTACAAGGCAGAACAGATCTTCAAATTTCCTATTTGTAGAAAAGTCGGCTGGATAATATGGGCCTGTAGGTGGAAAATGGATGCTTCAATTATACAGAAGAACTTTGGGTGACTGTCCAGCCAGCAAGATGTGTCTGTCAAACCTAGTTTTGGAAGTTGCTTACAATGCACTTATGTTTACTTTGGTAATATTATATCCTTCTGGACTCCTTCATAGTGTTGAAGAATATATAGTTATAGTTATATCTTTCCTTAGTGATGATAAAAGATAAAAGTGATATAAATATTGTAACTGTAATTCTTGCTTGATATCTGCTTTGTTATATGTAATTTTATTATATTAATGTTCAAAACTTACATTTTAAAACAAAATAGGGGAAATGATATAGTAAGCCCTTTTGTATATGAGTTGCATTAACTAGTTAATGAAAAAAGAAACTGTCTTGGGCTTGGAAGGAGCAGAATAGAGGTAGGCATGGAAAATAAACTGAATGTTCAGAAATATAAAGCAGAATCATTGAGAAGTCATGTAGTCACTGGGGAGACAGATGCCAGAACTTTAACTGTAAGCCTCAGTTATGGGGAAATACACAGATTAATATAAATGGCTTCAATTAATATATGGGTTAGCCAATAAGATGCTAGAGCTAATGTTCCAAGCAGTTATTTAATTAATACAGTTTCTGTGTGATTATTTAGGGGATGAGCAGGAGGAACGAATTAACAGCTCTCCTTACAAGACCCATAGATCTGTGAATCACATATCCCAAATCAGAAATTATTCTTCCTGCACTGTACAGGAAATAACACAGTGATGTTCACTTGAACTCATTCTCTAGTGGCTGAGAAACATTACCATACTGTGATGAGATGCTAGTTGTCGTCAACAAGCCCCTCCTCTAGAATATCAAATATTTATAATGAGAAGTAGGCTTAAGATTCCTACAGATTTAGAAAAGATGAATGACTCTATAGTAACAACGTTTTTCAACATCAACATTACTATCAGCCATAGGAATTCAGAGCCTGAGGTAGCAGACACAAGTTATACAAAACCCAAGTGCGCAATAACTGACATTTCTGGTTCCTATGGAAGAAATAGTTGATCAGTACTGTAATGCTGGCAATCAAGCAATCCCTGAATTTGCTCATTTCTATGGGCTCCTACTCCTGTATATGTCAGAAGCTGTCTGCCTTGTCTCAGACAATTGATGTTGGGTTTGGTTATATACAAGTCCAGTTGAGATCTGGACTATAGCCAGAACCTGACAGGCAAGAATGGGCACTGCTGGATTCTGCTTGAAGCAGTGAATGCATTCAAACTTAACACAAATTAAGAACCAATAAGGGGAGTGATCTCAGTTCCACCAATGGAGGGAAATCCTGTTGTCCTCTTGGAGATCTCTATTAGATTCATTCTGGTCTCTCTCGTGAACAGTCCTGCAGCAGAGGCAGCATAATCGATAGTGGGCAAGAAGGTAGTAAATGTAATTTAAACTGGTCTCTGAATCCAATTATCAAAAACAAAATAACAACTCTGTAAATTATAGGCTGATCTTCTATAAGGCTACCTGGACAGTGCATCTGGATATCAACATGATAGTCTCAGTTTCAGCCTGGGGCTGACTTTTGTGAATCTGGGCTTGAGTTGCTGCTTCCTGATGGGACTTCCTGATAGGTCATATCTGATTCCTCAACTGCAATGATTAAGTACTTAAATTCCAGTTGTCCTCATATGTTCGTGTGTGTTTGTGTGTGTGTGTGTGTGTGTGTGTGTGAGAGAGAGAGAGAGAGAGAGAGAGAGAGAGAGAGAGAGAGAGAGAGAGAGAGAGAGAGAGAGAGAGAAAGAGAGAGACAGAGAGAGGCACTATGAGTGCCTGGTATGAAATACTTATAAGTAGAAATATTATGATCTAAACATTCACAATTTGCATACTGCATCAAACAGTCTCATGATTTTAAGCAATAATCTAAGGTATTCCTTTTAGAATAAATTACTAAGAATACCTACATACTCTCAACTATTGCACATTTTTTCATATAATTTTATGGGTGGTTCCACAAATGTCTGCATGAATTTGGTATTAATTTGCTTTTTGCACTGACAATTCATACTTGTAAAATACTCTGCTAAGCATTCATTGTGGAATAATGAAATTATAAACAAAATCAAATCTTAAAGGAGAAGCACTATCTTCAGAAGCAGGATCCTACTTCTGACACATTTTAAAGGATCTGGTGCTCAGCCCTATAATGCTGGGAATCAAATAATTTCTGCTATGATGATTTCCACGGGCTCTGACTGTATATGTTGGAAGAAGCAGTCTGCCTTGTCTCTGACGATTTTCAGTCGGGCTGGCTATAGGCAGGTCCAGCTAAGACCTGGACTATAGCCAGAGCCCGACTGAGAAGAACCCACACTGCTGATGCTTTTATTTGCATTCCTGTGCTCTGATTGAACGAGTGTCTGCATGGAAACTGAGCACGAATTAAGAACCAATAAGGGGAGTGATCTCAATTCCACCAATAGAGGCAAATTCAGCTGTATCCTTGGAGATCTCCATCTAAGCTGCTGATTCATTCTCATCTCCCCCGTGAATGTGTGCTGCAGCAGAAGCAGCGAAATCAAAAGTGGATTAGAGGGAAAACTGTAATTTACCCTGGTTTCTGACTCGAATTATCAAAAGGAAAATATCAACCTCTGTTAGACTACCTCAACAGTGCAACTGGCTCTCTAAAGAAAGTCTCCATATCAGCCTGGTGCTGGCTTTTGGTGACTCTAGGTACAGACTGTTATTCCCCTGAGAAACTACACTTCCCAGGAGCACACGCACAGGTTGCTTGACATCTACATCACCAGTGTCTGATGCAGAAGCCCCTGTGCGCAGGCGCAGGGCATAGCGTCACCTGCCTGACCGGGGAGACTATGCTTCACTGGAGCACACCAGCGTCTGACATAGACACGCCTTTTTCCTCACACGCATGTGCTGAAACCCCTTTTAAAAGCTAAGGGCGCCTTTCCCTGGGCCCTCTTTTCTGTCCCCTCCCCTCACTGTCTGTCAAGTCCCTGCTTTCTCCTTAATAAACGTATACACGTGGGTTTGTTTGTGTCTCGTGTTCCTTCTGTCTCTGCAGGAACATTATTGGTGCCAAGGACTTCCACCCCGGGCCAGGGTTCTGACTTCAGGCTCCATCCGGGACTCTGAGCTCCAACTTCCAGGACAGAATCATGACCCAGGACAGACAACAACCAACGTGTTCCATCTGCCTAGGCGTGGCCCCTTCAAAGAACACCAGCTTCTAATCATGAATGTCCCCATTTCGGCCAGCTTAACCATCTCTTTTAACCGGGGAATTGACCATTGAGCTCCTGGCAACCCCCTGGTGTTTCTATGGTGTGTGTGTGGGGAGGACACTTCCCCCAACCCCGGGTCTTCAGGGCCTTGGTTGTTCCCTTCACTGGCATTCAATTCCCGCTTGCATCCCTGGTTAAGCCTGTGTGTTTTTGTTTTTTTTTTTTTCACAGCCTTGGCTATGGGGAGCAAGCCATCCAAGCCTATCACT
The DNA here is from genome assembly GCA_963919715.1 of Microtus obscurus. Taxonomy (NCBI): domain Eukaryota; kingdom Metazoa; phylum Chordata; class Mammalia; order Rodentia; family Cricetidae; genus Microtus; species Microtus obscurus. The sequence goes on from CAWTZC010000707.1 coordinate 19,584, forward strand.
CCAACCTCCCCGCTGGGACACCTTTTGGATGCCCTGCAGCCTCACGCTTTGATGCCTTCCTTACAGACCTCCACACTTATCCATCTCTGTTCAAAGAAATGGCCTGCTATTCCTTAGAGGGAAACTGTAAATAGCCGCCTAATGGCATCTTCGATTTTACGGGGATTATTAACTTACTGCCATCGTAAGGCAAATGGAAAGAACTCCCATATATCCACGCTTTTTTGTATATGGCCACTAAGACTAAAACCTCTGTCCTTGCTCACTGTTCACCTGTGCACATGTATCTAGCTATGCCATCTGCTCCTGTAGAACCCTCCGCCTCTGTTATGGACCCAGCTGACAAACCTCCACCTTTCCGGCCTTAGAGATCTACCTCCTCCCACTTTACCTGGTCAAACAAAACCTCACCTAAGCCTTATCCTCCTAGGTCTCTGGAAACCCAACCTAAAATCTTCTTCTAGGAATAAAAAAAAAAAAGAAAAAAGAAAAAAAAAGTCACCTAACCTTTCTCCTCCTAGGTCCCTGAGAACTCCACCCAAATCCTATTCCAGATCTAAAAAAGCCTCACCTAAACACCCTTCTCCCTCATCCTCCAGCAGGTCTCCGTCTGGCTCTGCACCCTCCCACTCCCCCTCTTCTTTTAGCAGGTCACATACGTCACCAGAAGCCTCTCTGGATTCATCTCGCTCATCTCCCTCCTGCCCTACTCCACCTCCTCGGTCTTCCTAAGCCCTGCTGAGTTCCCCTTCCTCTCGTGCCAGCCGTCTTGTGCTGGCACCTTCCTTCACTCCTCCGCTCACGTGTTCACGTGCCACCACGGAGCCTAATCCTAACCAAGACAAGCCTGCTGCCATCCTGCCATTGTGGGAAGTGGCTGGCGCAGAAGGATTGATTAGGGTTCATGTTCCATTTTCCCTATCAGAACTCTCCCAAATAGCAAAATTGCTTGGGTCCTATACATCTAATCCTACCACTTTCATAAAGGAATTCCAATATATTACTCAATCCTATAATCTCACTTTCCATGACATCTTTATGAATCTGTCTAATAACCTACTTCCCGAGGAGCGCAGGTAGGTTTGCTAGCAGGCCAGACAACATGCAGATGAAGTTCACCAGACTCTTGCCTCCCACCCTCCTGGGGCAGAGGTGGTCCCAGACAAAGAACCACACTGGGATTATAACAGTCCAGGTGGAATTTTGGCCAGAGACCGATTTTTAACTTGTCTCGTGGCAGGCCTTTGTAAGGCTGCCCTCAAGCCAGTAAATTGTTCTAAACTCTCAGAGATTATTCAGGATACAAAGGAAAATCCTTCTGCATTTTTGGAATGCCTCACAAAGGCTCTGTTACAGTTCACAAACCTGGACCCAGAATCCCCCAAGGGCAGACAGCTACTACTGACTCACTTTTTTAATCAGTGTTATTCAGACATCAGAGCCAAGCTCAGGCGTTTGGAGAAAGGCCCCTTAACCCTGCAGGCAGAAGTCTTAGAGAAGGCTTTTAAAGTGTACCATGTGAGAAATGACAAAGCCTGCAGTCACTGCCACGTGGTAGCCATGGCCACCCGACCGGCCTAGGTGACAGACTATCTGATCTGTGCTGTTCATGCTGCTCCCCCGCCTCCCGGGGTGCATGAACTGCCAGGTCCGTGTTTCAAGTGTGGTAAAATGGGTCACTGGGCCCCGAGGATGCCCTAATCCTCATCACAGTCTTAGGGGACCTTGTTTAAGGTGTCACAGGGAAGGTCACTGGTCAGTAGATTATCCTCGTGCACATGGTGGCATGGAGGCATCGGACCCAGAGTATTCCCAAGTTGACCTATTGGGCTTGGCCCTGGATGACTAAAGGTGCCCAGGCTCCAACCTGACTGCCACTGTCATCTGCAATCAGGAGCCATATATTCACAGATATATGCAAAGACTTTTTCTGCCATTCTGCTAAAGCAATGTAAAGATAAACTCAGTCCTATTGCATATCATTATGCTCATGTATTTGTGCATCACATGCCCCATAATCAGAAATCTTTCTTCATTTTCCAAACAAGAAATAACATAATGATGGGCAGCTGGGATCTTTCTCTACTGCCTGAGAAACTACCCTACTAGTTAAGATGCTACTTGTCTTCAACAAGTCCCCTCCCCTAAAGCTTCAAAGATTCATAATGAAAAGTAGGCAGAGAGATTCTAAAAGATTCAGAGGAGATGGATGAATCCATAGTAACAATGTTTTCCAGCCTCAACCTTACTATCAAACATAGGAATTCAGAGTCTGATGTATCAGACAGAAGATCTGCAAAGGAAATGAAAATGCCATAGCAATTTCTATGTTGGGTTTCTCTGGGAAAACGAAGGAGACCCTCTACACTAGTGTAGTCAGATACTAGAGTCTGAAGTGGATTATCTTTTTAGCATATGATACAGCACTTCAAAGTGAGACAGGGATTTCACAACTTAAAAGAGAAACAGTAGCTTGATAAGCAGGAATGTATGTCTGGCACATGTGACAGATATGTGTGCTCACATGTGTAATGCTGGAAATCAAACAATGCCTAGCTTTGCTAATTACTATGGACTGTGACTCCTGTACTTGTCAGGAGCAGTCTGACTTTTTTTCAGACAATTTTCTCTTGTATTTGGTTATAGCTGATCCAATGGAGATGTGGACTATATAGCCAGAGCCTTACTGGTAAGAACCTGCACTGCTGACATTTTTCTTTGTACTATTGAGCTATGATTAAAGAAGGGTGTACATTCAAATTGAGCACGAATTAAGAACCAATAAGGAGAGTGGTCTGTAATCCACCAATAGAAGCAAATCCTTCTGTATTCTTGGAGATCTCCATCAGAGCTGCTGATTCATTCTTGTCTCCCCATGAATGTGTGCTGTAGCAGAAGCTGCAAAATCAAAAGTTGATGAGAGAAAAAAAATGTAATTTATCCTGGGTTCTGACTCCAATTATCAAGAGGAAAACAACCTCTGGAGAGTATACTGTGATCCTTTATCAGACTACCTGGACAGTGCATCTGGCTATCTACACGACAATCTCTGTTTCTGCCTAAAGCTGGATCTTTGTGATTCTGGATTCTGAATTGCTGCTTAATGCTAAGATTTTCTGATATGTCATATCAGATTCCCATCTGCAATGTTTAAGTTCTTAAATTCCAGTTGTCCTTACATGTTTATAAATGCATGCATGCGTGTGTGTGTGTGTGTGTGTGAATGCTTAATATGAAATGCTTGTAATGGAAATGTTACTTTTCAAGCCATGTTCTGAACATGCTAAATATGCACACTGTATCTAACAATGTCAAGATGATTAAAAATAATCTGAGGTATTAATTTTAGAAAACATTATTCATAACACATTTATATTCTCAAGATTTGCACATTTGTTCATATGATTTTATGTGTGTCTTAACCCCTAAAAGTGTAGGTCTCCTTAGTAAGATGGACCCACAAGATTGAATGATCGTTATAGCCACATTTAAGTTTTTCTACATGATTGCCATTTTCATATATTAACTTGAATGGAGGTCTTCTAAAATATTGGAAGTGAGTCCCTGAAAAATGTTACTCGACGGTATTCATTCATTTGGATAAAACCTGAGCACATTTCCTAGATAGGACAGAATACAGAACCTGGTTACAGTCAAATTAACAAGGTTTACCAGTATTATTTAGAGGTGGAATGGCCCTAATCAAAGTTTCTGGTAAGTGAACTTTGGAAGAGATGTTTCAAAAGGCCTCTGGGTACTTCCATTTACCTTATGATTTCTGTTTAGACATTAGCCCCTGGTCTTCTCTGCAGTTCTCCTAGAAGTGTCATCTAAGAATAAGTGTCAGTCATAGTAGCAAGTTCAACTGTGCTTTGCCTGTCTACCTATGTCCCTGCAAATCTCCATCACTCTGTCATCTAGAATATATATAATTAAGCTGAAGAGAGGAATAATGAAAGTAGGAATTAGAACATGGGAAGAATTTAAGAGCAGGAAAATATACGATAGTGGTGTGAAATGCAGGCATATGGGGTTTGCATGTCTTTTCCATGGTGAACTTACAGAAAAATCAACAAAAAACAGCCATAAAAGGGAGGTATACAGAACTCCTTTTACATGCTGGTGAATATTTCTAGAGGATGCAAGCAGTGGACTGAAGGTCTACCTTCTTGGGACCACTCTTTGTACAATTCTAATATTCCAGTGAATGACCCAAAACTCGTGCATATGTGAGAAACCTTAATTGGACTCAGTGGGTTTAAAATAAAAAAAATAAATGTATAGATAGATACACAAATAGGTAAATCAATAAATAGATGTGAGCTTGAAGCTCAAGAGAGTAATTTCAATGGTGTCTTCCTGATTTGTTGAGATGAAGCAACAGATATAGATTTATGGAAGACTGGTATGCTAATATATGGGAAAAAAATAAACCAGGTTCTACCAAAATGTGAAAAACAATGGAGAGGATGGTAGAGGTACATCTGATAACAATATATATTCTTTCTGTTCTGTACCTCTAAAATACATGAAAAAAAGGTGCACAGAATATTTTTGTGAAAATTTTGAATGCCAGCACTAAAAAACTACTTGTAAAACCACAATATCTGCTAATTCTAGCATTTTTTCTCCTGTATCAACATTTAATAAATGGTTTTAAAAATAACACCAAGGAATAAATACTTCCACCTGTATCATCTCTTAACTGTACATAAAAATTGCCATATAGGTCCATTTTGAAATGTACATGACTTATACTCACTATTACCTTTTCTAGTAAGGCAGATGGGTATCAGGGCCAAGGTTGTGGTCTGAAATTAAACATCATTAGGACAGGGTCCTTTTACTCACTCATTTTCTATGACTGATTATTTGGGATTAATTCACTAGTTAATAAATGAAATATTTAAGGAATTAAACATTTTAGACTAAAAAAAATATGAAAAAAATTTCCAAAATAATTCAGTATGAAGATTTTAGTCACAAAGCTTACAAAACAGATGAAATAGGACAGAAATGTATGTCACCATAGACATACGTGTAAAACATGAGAAAAACACGAAAAGGGTGGGCATGAAAAAGTCAAGAACAGTGGTCATCAAGGTTGTATTCTGGCATTAGGTGAAGGTTAAGAGTGTCTCTCAAGTTATTGCATTATTACCCAAAATAATTAACTGAACTTCATTCGGGAATTTAAAATCACAAAATTAGTATGGAGAGAAATTTAGGGTGCCACTTGACATAGATTTGTTATCTCCAACATTCCCACATGTGCACAAATGTGCATGACTTACAAAACTATAGATACACAGGAGCAGAGTGTGTCACAGCTCACAAAGCAACCAACAATAAGAATTTTATTTAAGAAAATGTGGATAGCTGGTGAAGCCCTTAGTGAAAGTGTTCTGTTTGTCATGGGCAAGATGATGTCAAAGAATTCAATATCTCCGACTAAATTAGGAATTTGAAAATATGGAATTGCAAAGCATTACATTGGTAGAAGTGGAGTGTTTTCATGTAGTTGTTATCCTGCATGTCCTCTGAAGAGATACCGCATGCCAAACTGGATTACTGAATGATCCCTCATTTTCCCCTTCATAAATACCAGTAAAATCTTTCTCCTAAACAAAAATTGAAAATGTAGTACCACAGAGGAAAGAAGAAAATCAACAGTCGGAAGAAACAGAAACAACTCTAATATGTAGAAAAGACAGCTCCATCAATGGAGTAACATACTTTCAAATCACCTAAATGTAGCTCATCTATTGTTCAGTATGTTTTTTTAAAGCACTGCAAAGTGACCAGAAGAGTGTATTAATTAATCAGGAAAATTCCAAAACTAGACAATTCTCCAAAGTAGCTATGACACTATGGAACAAAAAAGTTTTCAATGTAGTCAACGAAATATTATAAAAAAAAATAAAATAATTACAAAAAACCTGAGACAACGTACACAAAGCTAACAGAAAACCTGTTAAGCAGACAGGTCATTCTATTTAGAGTGACACTGGAAATATGCTGTGCTACATTTATATTTTGTGAAAGTCCTCATAGTAGTAGAAAATGTGGAGCTAAATGAGAGAATGCACAGGGTGGCTAGTGTTCAGACCCAGATAGTATCACCTATGTCTGTACTGATTTCTGTTGACAGTGATTCATAATATTAAATATTTTATGTGTGTGCTTATATGTCTGTGAGTACCCACATAGGCCAGAAGAGCATCTCAGAGCCCTTGGGGCTAGAATCACAGGCTACAGTAACCTGACTTGTCTGGATGCTGTGAACCAAGCCATGGCCATCTGCATGAACAATGAGCACTCTGGACCGCCACAGAAGGTATGTTTCTGGGTTGTCTTCTTGTTTTGCTTTGTTTTGTTTTGTTTTACTTTACTCAGAACTCCACGTATAGGCCAGGATTCTGGAAATCTATCAAGAATCTATATCAGTTTCTTCTGTAAAGACTTTAAAGGGAATTTCATGCAGATTAAATAAACAAAAGCACATGCAGATGACTTTGTGTTTTGACATTCATATTCCCAAACAATTCCTGAGTTCTCGGATATAGGTACTCTTGTGCTCACAGCATTTGTTTCATAAAGGAAAATCAGGGTAGACACCTGCAAGCAGGGAATAAAACACTCTCCTACTAGGCTCAGACCACAGAAATTCTAAATGAGTATATGAATAGGGTGGAGAGGCACCATGGTCATAGATATTAAAGTAGGAGTCTTGACTGTGTGGGCATTGTACTTCATTGGAATTCACAGGGCATTGACAGCTATTTATTGGTAAGGAGATTATTTCCTAGGGGATAGCTTGTTTGCTGTGCTACTTCCTGATTTGAAATTAGGTTTTAGCATGAGAAGACCACAGAGAACGTAATAATAATAACTGCTTTTCCCTTGATAAAATCTTTTGTGTTACTGTGCAGGTTGGAAGACTGTGCATGGAACTGCAACAAAAGCACAGAACTGATCCCCGGAGACAGGATGATAATGAGGAGATACTGGTCAGTCAGAAGAGATGCCTTGTGAGAGACTGACAAGGAAATCGGCTGGGTAAATTCCTTTCAGTGAAAGTACATAATACTACGCAGACAGCACAGAGAGACAATTATTTTTCAATAATCCAATTCCTTACTGCACCTCAGAGAAAGGAATGAACACACCGACGAGAGAAAAACGCCAAGCAAACGTACTAACCAGACTGCAGTGAAAATGTAAACCTTACTGTAGAAACCAGATTGAGAATTTGAATCTCATTCGCCCTTGGAGGCAGCGGGATGATAATAAAAAAAGCATTGCCAGTGATATACGGCTTCACCCACGGAGAACTTGAGGTGACTGGTTACATAATGTCAAAATATTAAAGGACAAGGCGCTCAGAGAGTCTCCGCGACCCTGTGAGAACCGTCCTTGCGAGAACGGTCCCTGCCTAAGCAGTCCTTCAATGAACAGCACATCCCCGTTCTCCGTCAGAAACGGATTCCAAACTGTATCGCCCTCCTTGCAGATGATACACGACTGAGGCATGGATGACAGATTTTAAAGCAGAAGCGAACGGTTTCAGATACACGCTCACATTTCCTACACGGGAAGCCGGAGCCTGTGACTCAGAGCCGGGTGCAGGGAATTCCAGCAAAGCTCTGCCTGGCTGGGCTGCGATTTCGTTGGCTTGGTCGCCTGCAGCCACAGTCTTCCTTTGTTATCCCAGCTTTACGGTCAGGCTTTGGCTAGATCAGGTACCAGCTGGTACCTGGATCCTAGCCAGGAGCCTGACTGATAAAAACCCTCACTGCAGAGATTTTTATTACCTCTGGTTGCCTCTAATTGGAGGAGGTGGCCACATTTAAATACAGAATAGATCAAGAGCCAATCAGAAGAGAGATCTCAAACCAAGGCAAAGAAAGCAAAAGCCTGCAGTAACCTTGGTGATTTCCACGCAAGCTGATGATTCATCTCTCTCTCCCTCCTCCCTTTTTGTTAAAGCAGGAACAAGAAAAATGAACGGGAAACGCAGAACAAAGCATAATTTTTCCCCCATCTCTGCTTCCAATTAACAAAAGACAAAAAAAGGGTAGTGGTATCAAGGCGCTGACCATAAATGTAGCTGCTTGAGGCTACATACTGACTATATACAAGAAAGCCTCCGTTTCTGTCTTTACCTTTCTGCTACCACATACAGCTGGCTGCTGACTCTTTCTGATCTGTGTCTGTCAGTTTTCTCAATCACTCTAATTATATTTTTGAATTTTAACACTATATAATAGTGACTATGGCTATTAGTGCGTCCTACGAAAAGCTGCTTGGGTTGTAAAAAGAAATACCGCTTTCAAGTCCTTCTCAAAATTTCCCAAATTAATACAATGTATCACGGTGTCATAATGATGAAGAAATAAATTAAAAGATATTTATTTTAGAAAAGAAAAGCTTAAAATATAATCTAAATTCTCAACAATTCTGTGTGTGTGTAAGTATTTATCTATGGTTACACGCATGTGTGCAGGCAAGTGGCAATCATTTTTGTTTCTCGGGCACAATTGATTGTCATAAAAATCATTCAATATTAATATATGAAATTGTGTATTTGTGAAATTCCAGCCCATTCCCTACACTAAAATTCTGCTCCAATCACCAAAATCACTAGTCATGTGAAATTAATATATGTTTTTTCTCTTTAATAACAACTAGGTTATATATGGCACCTGTATATTATGCACAGATATATTTATTGGAAAATGGAAAACTTCTCAGGGTTACCCTCCCTGAGAAAATTTGACTTTTCTTCTCTCAGCTCATTAAATTGGTATTTAATTTAATTTAACGTAGCCACTAGGATAAGGCTTATAATTCACGAATCCTGCTTTAGTCATACTGGAGTTTTTGCTGGATAGATATTACTTAAGAAATGTATATGCAGTTACAAATATCAGAAATTCATGAGTGCTACTGTATTTAAATATCCATCAACTACTGGTTTGATACAGATGCTTATTACCTCTGGCTAATTTGAGATAGTGTCTCTTCAAGCAGTGCAATTTGACAAGCAGTCTAACCTGGCTGGCAAGTAAATTTCGGAGATTATTCTGTCTCCCTCCTATCCTTGGATTTTATGCTAATACCAGTGTATCTGCTCTCTAAAATATGTATTCTAGAAATAAATCATAGGTATATCTGTATTTATTTGTAGGACACAGAAATGTAGGAACAGGATCATGGTGAAGACGTAGAAAATATTGCCTTCTGACTGTAGCATGGCTATTGAGAATAATGCCTAGTAAAATCTGTTACATGTTCAAGATTTACACCTATTCATGCGCATTAAAGTTTTCAGCAAAGAAGGGACAGGTATACATAACATGTATCCTGTTACCATACTGAAAATAAATATGCACCGTGCATAACTGCAGGACAGTGAGAGAGAGTATATGTTGGGGAGTCTAAGTCACTGATAGTTTGGTGCCAACGGACTAGGGAATGACCCCATATCCATACTCTTATTAGGCGGTGATAATTAGATTTCATTTAAATCAAACAACTGGATTTCAAGAAAAATAATCCAATAAAAATAGATTATAAAGAGGAATTCAGGTCCCAAAAGATGAATTCACAAGTGCAGAGAGCCACCTGATGTGAATCTGGGAATGACACTCAGATATTGCAGAAAAGCAGTCAGTACCCTTAAGAGTTACACAATCCCCTGTATCGTAAAACCAAAAAAAAAAAAAAGAGTTACACAATCTTTCTAGCCCCAGAGACAGAGCATTTATATTACTACATAGACAATATTAGGGAAACTAATAGATAGTCACTATTTCATACTTGCTCTACCAGGATTTCTAGTTTAAAAATAAAAGCCAGTTTTTTTCTTAATATATTATACTGGAGGTCAAAAAAGAGATGACCAAGCATGATACATAAAAGAGGAAGACTGAATGAAAGCCACACAGCAGACTGTGTGTACAGGTGTAGTATCCCTGGCTATCTTAATTTTTATTCATAACATCTTGATTTTAATCACAGAAATTCTGTTTGTATATTTTGAAAATATTTTATTCAACTTATTGTGCTCTCTATACAAACACAATGCAACAAGACACCTCTGAACAAATGTCAAAAACAGAATTTGAGGCAGTAGAACCCAAGGATACATGAAAGAAAAAGGAATTGTTACCACAGTCACAAGAAAAATGATCACTTTCATTGCATCAGTGCTCAGAGACAGGAATGACCAAAATTAAAGGTATGGAAAAATTCAACAAAAAGCAAAACTAGCATTCCATACTTGCTTCTACCTAGTGCTTATCAAGACACCAAATGGGTAGAGGTTGGAGGCCAGACTCCATGCTGCTCACCTGTGATATAACACAAGCATACACAGAAATGAAAACAAATAAAAAAATGCATCCTATAAAAGTCATAACTGGGTACAAATAAACAACAGTCTATATAATTGGGGAAAATAATTAGAATTTTAAATTCTTTAATCACGTTGGTTTGTTGATGCTGTTTTCATTATGCTAATATTTTGTATATTTCTAAAAATGACCTCCTCAATAGACCCTTTTAATTTTATTTTAGTTGATAAGTTCATTAACAAGTTTATTTGATTTAAAAATAAAGCATTTTGAATAAATAAAACAAGTTAATTGCTTAATAAGACATGTGTGACCCTGAAGTTTAAAAGGAGTAATTTGGAAGAGGTTTCCATGATTTACTAGAGTGGGATAGCACGTAAGAGTAGTAGCAGCCTTGCATATATGAAACAACAGGTGCCATACCAACATGAAAATGTGTTTGATAGGAGACAGTTAGGCTTGATCTCATTATGATACACAAGAAACTAAGTATATATTAATCAAGTATTGACTATTACTAAATATGATACAATGAAAAGGAGAGGCAAATTTAAATGTGTACAAATGTTAAAGGTTTTTATTTCCTGGCTTTGGGCACAGTATAACCTACTGCCTTGACCTGACTACTACCCCTATGTATATCTGTACTCAGTCCATACCTGCCCTTCCAACATGGGGTATAACCTCACAGTTTTGTTTCCACAGTTTAGAAGACATCATTATTGTAGTACTCATAATGACCTTGAAAGCGCTCACATTTCATTCAAAGGATCAGACTGTCTATATTATTCTCAGAATGACTTATTACTTTCCCCACCAATTAGATACCCCCCTTCATTACTGAGGCTTTAGAACTCTCATTGTCAAATATTCACCTGTATTCTACATGAAACCAGCTGTTCAAGTCTTGAACCCTTGTTGCATGGCGAAGAAAGATATCAGTAGGTAGCTCCTGTTAAAATACGGCAATATAGGTAGAAAACACATTGGGATAATTTCGCACAGAAGAGAGAGACTTTGCTCATATTGCTTTATCATGGATGACTTCTAAGAATTTTTGTCAGTCTTTAAAGATTCCCCAAATATGATTAGCACAGAATATGGCTTTCTTTCTTATTCAGTTTTGCTTGCTTGCTTGCTTGTTTGCCTTCTTGTTTGCTTGTTTACTTTATTTAAATTTAGAATCAAATCTTACCACCTTTGTCTGCTGATATACCAGGGACACCTTTTACTCTGCTTGCTCTACTCTTATCTTCTCCATATGGCATTATCATTTTACAGATTTTCTGGTTCAAGTCAGTTACTTCTACAAAGGTGTTTCCTACTTCATAATTATACTGCCTCATAAAAAGCCTCATCAAAGACAGTATATCCCAATGCTAGTCTAGACACCCTGACTGAATCCAGTTATTTTTAAGTTTCTGCTCTTATTATTCCTGTTTTCCTCAGAAAAAAAAACTGTTCCAGCTCTACTGTTCTCCACCCTGTGACATTCAAGGGGATCCTCCCTGGAAAACACAAGTATCTATAATGGCTGGTATGAAACAGTTTATCAGGGAGAAATTCTCCTTGCAGTACTTCACTTTATGTAGCATTTGTCTCAAGGTGAGTAGTGTGCTTAGATAGCTCAGTATCTCTGCTTCTACAGCTCTCTCACTGGCCTTTTCTTCTCCAAAATCACACAGCACAAAGAGACAGGTTATGAGAGATTGTTTCTTATTTGCTGGATTATAGTTTTTCTGTATATCCAGATACCCCATTGTTTAAATGTCATTGATTATGATTGTTTTTATAATTACCTCTGGAATTTGACCAAATAATGATTAAAATCTGTATGGATACTCACTCCCTTTTCTGGGTCAGTTTTGACTTAAGGGACATCTTTTATTCCAGGTAACTTCATGCCTCACTGACATATGACTCCTTAAATGCAATCCAGGTTTTGCTTTATAAGGTTCGCTCTGCAGTATTGGCCTAATCATGGTCTCCTAATTTTTTCAACCTAGGATAAAAAAAAAAAACCAAAACAGAGCTGATAACTCCATTACTTCTGCTTTATTAAATTCACCCATTAGGTGAGACACCAATACCAAAGATGCCAGCCTCCTATCCTATTCTGACACAATTTGCAATTTAGACCAAGAGTCTTCCACAAGGCTGCTAGCTTACCAAGAAACAGATCTCTGATTAACACATGCCACCAGTCCTGTTGCCTCTGTAACTCCTCAATGGTACTTCTTCCATGATGTGTGACTCTTGGGGTAATTGGTAAACACCCACACATAAATAAGAACTGCCACAATGTAACTCATCAATATGACTTTCTTTTTTGTAATTTATCCTAATGATAGCCCTTGTCCCATTGGGTTCACATTTTTTAAATGTCCCATTGCCCAATGTACTAGTCATACCAGTGCCACTCTATGTCACCATAATGGAACTGAGATGAAAGAACGTGTGGATTTTTTCCCTCATGAACTGTTGCTTCACATTCCTGTCTCATTCCAACATCAAGTAGAGCATCCATTCTTTAACACAAACTCATCCTCAGTGTTCTTATTACCTCTCAACTACCCCAAGTATTGTTAGAATTCCTTCCTTTGGTGAGAGATGCAAATAATGCGTAAAACACCTCCTGAAATACCACTGACAAAAATTATAATTTTATACAATTTTGCTCTGAGGAACAAATGAAGGTCTGGGGCTTATTGGCAAAATATAAGTGATGGGCTACTCATTGAAGCATAGACCCTGCAACACAAAGGCTGCACTACCAAGTTATTCCCCTGCAGGGTGGACACTTTCAAATAACTGCATACACTTAGTCTTTCTACACTAGCCACCCTGGTGTCTCTCTCTCTCTCTCTCTCTCTCTCTCTCTCTCTCTCTCTCTGTGTGTGTGTGTGTGTGTGTGTGTGTGTGTGTGTGTGTGTGTGTGTATGCTCTACCTCTATAAACCCATGTTAATTTAGGGCTGATTTGCATATTACAGATAGCAGGGAGAGGCTGGATACTAAGTTATATGTCTCTTGATTCTGTTCTTCTGTCAACAGAGAAATAGTCAAAAAGCCTAGATGAGATGATTATTCACAAACTGGCAGAGTTGAACTCTAAGATGTCCATTGTATATCTTAGAAAAAAATTAATGTATAAAAAATCATTTCCCTACATCTCAAGGAAATAATTATATTTCTCAGCCATATCTGATGGGAAAGGTTGGTCTTCCTGAGCAAATTTTATTTAGTGCTCATTACATTCCTTCTCTGATAGCAGGATTAGCACACTGGAGTTCTTTCAAAAAGTAAGCCACTGCCATTTAGAACTTCATGCATTTACTTGGAACTGAGTCAAGAACAGCCAACATGAACTAGTTTCATGCAGATCACTGGTCCATTCAAATGGCATCATTAAGGTTTCATACACATGGTTAGCCTGCAATTGGGCCACTACTATTTACTTATGCCTGCCAGTTTTGAAAATGAATTCTCTGTTAATATTCACTGTCCCTATTATGTTTTACTCCCCAACTATAAGGACAAGTGTCCATGGTTTAATCAAGTAGCAACTATACAAAATGAAGTTCCAGAAACTGTGGGCTACCCACAAGAAGAGGTTTAGGGCCATAATGAGAGGGTCTAATTGGGAGGAAAGGGTGATAGTCAGAAGGAACATCAGGGTAGAGGGCCATGGCATGGCATGTAGACATTTGTAATGAATGACACTTCTTGCCATTAAGATAACAGAATTTTTTCTCATCTGGGATAGCGCCAGCTATACAGGTAACTGTAGACGTGGGATAGTGCCAGCTATACAGATAAGTGTAGAGATGTGATAGCACCAGCTATACAGGTAAGTGTAGAGGTGTGCTAGTGACAGCTATATAGGTAAGTGTAGAGGTGTGATAGCACCAGCTGTGCAGGTAAGTGTAGAGGTGTGATAGCGCCAGCTATACAGGTAAGTGTAGAGATGAGATAGCACCAGCTGTACAGATGAGTATAGAAGTGTGCTAAGGAATATTGTCTAATTTGGAAAAAATACAGTGAGGAACAGAAGATACGTGAAACTAGATATGACACATCATTCATGTTCAATGTAATCAAGAATTGAAAAGTCACCTAGGTGCGCAGAACTGGTCAGTCTGATTTCAGAGCCAATGTTTGAAACCTCTTTTAGTTCTCCTGTCCCTGAAGGAAGGATAGATGTATATAGACCTAATTCACCCCTCTCTTGCCTGCAGGGGATGCCATGAAAACGGTTCCTTTATCCAATTCTTGTAACCTTAAAAAATTTATAATCTCGCCCTGCTTGTATAATAGTCACGATACCAAAGACCATTTGACTCATATATTCATCAATCATTTTTAAACAAAAATAAAAATGAATACTATAGAATATGAAATAATAATTTGTACCACTTAAATTCATATATAATTTTACATATATTAATATGAATGATATTTAAGTGGCATAAATCATTCATAAACACAATAAAATGATCATTTATCAATTTATGTCCAACTCTGACATGATTCTCTATACACTTATCCAATATTTCCCATCTTGTCATCTTCTGGGCAGATTATATGATGCAATATTTCTCTAGAAAAGTTCACCTGACTCATGGAGGAATTGCCTTTCTACGGTTTAACAGCCCCTCTGCAGGTTGTTATAAGGATGGAGTGATGACTGTGAAAAGCTAAGGGGAGATTTTTAAACAAACACAGGTGTGGTGACATAAGGATAGTCACATGAAGATTGATTTCTGACTAAAATACCTTTACTACTTACGAAAAATAAGCTTGTAAATATGGAATAAGATATTTTTGTATTAGTATTTGTTTCTTCCATAAAATTATGAGGGTCTCACTCTCATGTGGCAGGGCATGATGAATCTGGCTTTAGAAATTTTTGTGTCAGTTACATAAGTAAATTTAAAACTATGTAGTATTTAAAACTACGACAGTCATGATCAGACTTAGTCTAATCATGATTTGAGTGATGGGGAGAATGTAAAGTAAGAAAGTGCTAAGTCTGTGAATAATTTCCAGGTCCCTGCCTCCTCTACCTTCTTTAAAAGGCCCACCAGATACTCACATTCTTGGACTGGTTCTCGTGGCTAAGTTCTTAGCTGAAATCAGATCCAACTTCTGTGTTGCTCAAGTGAGCCTAGGTCCTCATGTGCATGGAAATAAGCATAGAAACTCCCATTTGGACATGTGCTTTCCTATGCAAAGCTACTACAAAACAGAAATCTTTGAAAAGTCTGTGAGTGCTGGGTGGTGGTGGTGCACACCTTTAATCCCAGCACTTCAGAGGCAGAGCCCGGTGGATCTCTATGAGTTTGAAGCCAGCCTGGTCTACAATAGCTAGTTCCAGGACAGGCTCCAAAGCTACAGAGAAACCCTGTCTTGAAAAAAAAATAAAAAATGAAACAGTCTGTGAGCAATAATAAAGAAAATCTTCATCTCCTCTCTACAGCTTATTCTGTTTCTTTTTCTCACACTTTAATATCTCTATCTCTAAGCCACCTACACTCACTTTTAACAGCTTTGGCTATCAGTGCATCATTCTGCAAGGCATATAAACTTCTTGTTTTGATATTTCTATTTTTAATTTATTATTTTTCAAATTTCATTTTACATTCCAACCACAGTTTTCCTTCTCACCACTCCTCTCATCTCCCCACTTCCCCACAGCCCACCTCCTTTCCACTCCTCCCAATGGGTA
The DNA here is from genome assembly GCA_963919715.1 of Microtus obscurus. Lineage (NCBI taxonomy): Eukaryota > Metazoa > Chordata > Mammalia > Rodentia > Cricetidae > Microtus > Microtus obscurus. Next base: position 35,669 of record CAWTZC010000707.1, read on the forward strand.
TGAGCTCCACTGGGGAGCTCACAAAATCTGGAACACTAAGTTGGGGCAGGACCAAGAACCTCTCCCCGTGCTAAGGGTGAGCATGGAATCCCGCCATAGGGAATGGGCTACAACAAGCTAGCTCATTCACCAGAAATAGTCTGGGCCTACTGCCAGGGCCCCCTCAGTTAGTTCATTGATTTGATAGTTCTAAGTGAGCATTGCTGCTTGTCCTTTGTTGAGCTGTCCTATCTCAATTCACCATCAGTTCTCTCCCTAAATTCTTTCCCACTTGGGTACTCCTCATAAAAGAAAACTTGTATTGAATCCTCCAGATATTTTGCAAGATATGCAATTTAAAAAGATTTTGTGATTGAAAGGAACAATGTAGACAAAGCCGTATAAATTCATAAACAGACAGCACATACTGGACAGAATTTATATGTTGGAACGTTATGCTAATGAGGAGATGCAGGTCAGTCCGTGGAGATTTATTGTCAGATATTGATAAGGAAATCTGGCTGATAAGTTTCTTTCAGCGAGTGTACAGAGCGATAGTCTGACACGACACAGACAACTGATTTTCCAGTACTCTCATGCCTTGTCAGAACTCACGATGGAATGACACACAGGGAAGAGACAACAATAATCACTATTATTTGGAAACGGGGAATGAATATTTAAGCCTTACTGTAAAACCCAGATTGTGCATCTGAACCTCTGAGACCATAGAAGGCAGCGGGATGAGAAGTAACACTGTCATTACTATATTTCTTTGCCCACAGAGCTTCTCCGGGGACAGGAAAGGCAGTGTCTGCAGCTGTTATTTGTCAAAGGTGTCAGAAAATCTCAGGGGCCATGTGAGAACTGCCCTTGCCATAGCAGTCTTTCACAGCTGGTCTCCCCCAAAATTATAAGGAACAGCATATCACTGGTCTCTTTCAGAAAACGGCATCAAACGGTAGCATTTTCCTTGCAGATGATGTAAGACGACAAGCCTGAGACAGGAATGGCAGAAAATAAAGCAGCAGCCGGGACTGGCGATGCAGGCTCACGTTTCCTACACAAGCCGGAGCCTGTGACTCAGAGCAGAGTGTGGGGGATTTCAGCAAATCACTGTCTATGATGTTTCATTGGCTCTGTCACCGGCAGGGTTCAGGAGCAGTCCTCCTTCTCTTTAGCAGCTTACGGTCAGGCTTTGGCTAGATCAGGTACCAGCTGGTACCTGGATTCTAGCCAGGAGCCTGACTGATAAAAACCTCAGCTGCAGAGAATTTTATTACCTCTGGCTGCCGCTGATTGGAAGACTGTGCTTACGCAAATAGAAGGTATGAGGACCAATCAGCAGAGAGATCTCAAAGGCAATACTGTGGTAACCTTGGAGATATCCACTACAGCTGCTGATTGGTTTTTCCCTCCCAGCCGCCCCCCCCCCGTCTCCCGTCTCCCCGCCTGCCGGTGCATTGCAGCAAGAACAGTGAAGTAAATGGAAAACAGGAAAAAATATGTAATTTGCCCTGAGCTCCAGTTCCAATCAACAATAGACGATACCAGAAATTGATGTTTGTGGGCTGATCACATATCTGGATGCTTGCTGCTAGATGCTCAGTATCTACAGAAAAAAATGTTCTTTTCTGTCTGCGTCTTTCTGATTGTGAATCTCGCTGCCACGCGCAGCTTGCTGCTACCTCTTTATGATTTGTCTGCGTCGGCTTCCCGGAGTGTAATGATTATATGCTCAGATTATAAGACTACATAATGTATTAATGTCTTTCAGAGTGCTACAAAAAAAACTACTTGGATTTGATAAAGAAATGTTGCTTTTAAGTCTTGCACAAAATATAACCAAATAGCATAGAATATTTCACAACATCAAATAATAAATAGTTTAAGATATATATATATATTAAGAAGAAAAACTTAAAATATATGTATATTTTCAACAATTCTGTACTTAAATTTTTATGGTTGACTCCACATTTGTCTATAAGCAAGTGACAACAACTATTATTTCTCAGGTGAAACTGGTAATTTGTATTCAATATTAACATATGTAATAGTGTATTTGGAAAAATTCAGCCCATTCCCCACACTAGAATACCTCTCCATACTCAACTATAATTATTGCATCTTAAGTTCATATACTTTATCTCCGTTTATTAATTACTGAGTAAATGAAGGCACCTGTGTGTGCATGGATATGGGACCATCTAACGGAACAAGTGCAGCTTCTCAAAGCAAGCATCCCTGAGAAAAATCTGAGTTTCCTCATTTGTCTACTCCTTAAATACCAATACCACTGTGATGGGAGTTGGGATTCAGGATTCCTGCCTCTAGCCACACTGCAATTTTGACTGCCTGGCCATAGTGTGAGAACTGTGTATACAATCATAGATGATGGCAAATAGTGAGTGTTATTATGCCTACATATCAATCACATGCTGTTTAAATGTGTATGTATATTACAACTAGCTGATTTGAGATAGTGTTTCTCCAATGACAATAATTTGCAAATTGTCTAGCCTACCTTGCCAGTAAAACTTGAGGATTTTTATGTCACCACCCCTTCCTCATGCCCTGGGATTGCCTGCTAATACCCGCATGCCTATGTTTTAATAAGTGTATTCTGGAAATAAATCCCAGGTTTATATTTTCATAACATGTTTCTGGCTAAGTCATGTATCTGGATGTATGTATTACACCCTTAAAGGCAAAAAAAATAACTTAATAAATTTAACCTAAGAACAACACTGAGAACATCGACAACAATGAGAATACTAAGAGAAACATACATAGATAGATCTAATCTGCATGGGAAGTAGAAAAAAACAAGAACTCCTGAGTAAATTGGAAGCTGGGGGGGTTGAAAAAGAGGGGAGAGGCAGGGAGGAGAGCAGAGAAAGATGTAGAGCTCAATAAAAATCAATAAAAAAGAACAATACTAATGTTCATTTTACCTAATTATCTGTTCTGCTTCTTCCCTAGCTGTGATTCTGTCATACGTGTTCCTCCAGTTTCAATTTTGTTTTCTGAATTGTGGACTGAAATAGGATATGTGCAAGTTCCGTGCTGTTCATTTGTGATCTCTGCACATTAAAATATAACAAGAGATGCACAGAGGACTCTGCTATATACTTCATCTCAGAGTTCAGTCAAAATCCTAACCTTTAATGTTGTACTTTACCGTAAGATTCACTTAAGAAATTATTGCAATATTAAGATCTTAGAGACAATTCCCCTATTTAATTGAGATTGTTAATTTTTCATCATTTTATGATAATGTAAAAACTGCAGCTAACAATACTTCAAAATATCAAGGTAAATTTCATGATTTTACCACCATTTTAAAAGTTAAAAATTTTCCAAATGTTTACTCTTAGAAGATTATTAGTGACTTTGTGCCCAAAGCCTTATCAGAATTTTTCAGACATACATCATGGCCATGCAGATTATTTTATGAATGATACAGCAAATCTATGCCTGTCAAGAATCCTTATGGTGAACCTTTGACTGCTAATTTTTGATATTTGTTTTAAATATCTATCCTTATATCCATTGATATATTTAGCCATCACCTCCAAAAACACCTTCATTTTGCATTGCAGAGTCTGCTACAGAATTTCACAGCTCAGCAAACTTCAAAAAACAATGACAGTGGTTTATCTGAGCCAAATGATGATTCCAAAAAATTCAAAATTATCCCAAGGCTATGATCACATTGAAGAAATTGAACAAACAGATATTACGATCGTGTGGGACGAGATGTCAGCCGTGAGGGAAGTGGTTTCTATATAAGACAATGAAGTTACACAGATGAAATATCAAAATCATGCATACCTGAAAACAGATGAGCGCAATGACATCACCATTTGGTATTTCAACACAGATGAGAAACTACGAAATCTGACACTTAGCTGAAAACTACAGGTAAGTGAAGAATACTAAGAGAGGGACTATTGTTCATCTCCAGGGACAAGACCCCTTATAGGCTATTCAGTAAAAAGAGATCATACACATACAAAAATACATATGCACATCTACATACAACAATGACATAATGTACACATTGGGAAGTAGCTATGTATACGTATGTACATGTAGTAAACAATAGTAATCTATGAGTAGGAGTATGCAATCAGAAATGTCACAATATCCTGTCTTCATTTAGAAACACAGGCTTCCATGGCCAACAACTACACAGATACAACCCACTACCAGGACTGCCACCAAAATGTCACACAATTCAGGCCTCAACAGTATCTGATTTTATCTTTTGTATGCTGTATGACATTTACAGGCAAAGATCATATACTTTTAAAGTAACCTCGGTATGCATCACTCATGTCTTAGGTAACAAAAATCTCCCAATAATTCTACAGCAACACACTTCCTTTGTCCTGTTTGTGAACTCCTTTTCAATTCTTTACTTATCAGTTATACATGCTCATGTCTTCCATGAATACCCCAATCTGAGAGATTAGCATTTTGCTATCTACAAAGAAAGAAATCTTAATACAGTGTATGGGCCAAACAATGAGGCAAATTTCTGAGCCACTGTCCTATAATTGACAGCAGGGCTGCAGAGATAATATGCTTAGGAAAGCATTTTGAAAATCCATGGTTATCTGTTCTGAGAAAGTTCATAATGAGATACTAGTGTCAAATATAAACCAGGTGTTCTAAGGCACATATAGATTCAGAAAAATATCATCAATTGCTTATTCCATATATCAATGTTGGATAAAACAGAATACACATGAGACACCAAAATGGTTAGGTGTGTAAGAAATTCTCAGTTCTTCGATCCCCTAGAGTGCTTTCATGGAGCTCTTCTTCATTAACCCACCACTAATTAATTTGATGAGTTTGGTTCCTATTGCTCTCCTGATCCTCTAACTACTTTTACACCTAAGGATCCTTTACATTAATCCTGCCTCCACATGTGTCTACAAAGTTTAGTTTTTCCAGATGTAAGAAATCAATGTTATCCTAGTGTAATGGGAGTGGCGGGCCGCTTCCCACCGCCTGGCTCCCCGGCTAGTTTACACCTGAAATAATTACACGGACGGCATTCATTTAAACACTGCCTGGCCCATTAGTTCCAGCCTCTTATTGGCTAATTCTCACATCTTGATTAACCCATTTCTAATAATCTGTCTAGCACCACGAGGTGGTGGCTTATCAGAAAGATTCTAACCTACATCTATCTCAGGCCAGAGCTTCATGGCGTCTACCTGACTCTACTTTCTTCCTCCCAGAATTCTGTTCTGTCTACTCTATGCACCTAAGGGCTGGTCTATCAAAAGGCCAAGTCAGTTTCTTTATTGACCAATGAAAGTAACACATAGACAGATGACCTTCCTACACTCCTAGTACAGACTCTCTTTAGAAACATGTTGTGCCTTGGATCTGTCTACATGGATAATTCCTGCAACTAGTACTTTCTCCACAATTAGATACTCCTCCCAAACTGGGATAACTTTAAGCCTCTATTTGTTGAAGATCCACCTATATCCTATATAGGTACCCCTTGTCCAAATCTTAAACCCTTGGTCCCATTGTTGTGTAGTAAAATGTAATATGAATGGTGGGTAATAAGAGGTAGTTCATGTTGAAATATGCACAGCATAATCAAACACCATTGTATAACCTCCCACACCAGGGACAGACTTGGTTCCCTTATACCGCTTTCATCTATGCCTTCTATGAACTTTTTGTCAGTCTTCATAGCCTCCCACAATATCACTAGAATGGAATTGAGCTTCCATTTAGTTGTTTTTCCTTAGTAACTCATAATCAACAAAAATCTTGCCACATTTGACTTCTAGTGTTCCATGTTTACTTCTTCCTCCTTTGTTCTTTGGCTTATCTTCTCCAGAATGCATCCCCTGTTTAAAAACACACTTGGCATGCCGGCTTTAGTTAGATATTCCAACATATTTCTGATTTTGTAAATATACTGCCCCATGAAAAGTTCCCCAAAACCCATTAAATCCTCAAGATACTTTATTCTTTCTTCACTCTGTTGCAGACTAGATTTCAGCTCTAGTCACCTAGAGAGTAGACACTGATTTCCTCAGTCAGGCCTGGTGCATCTCTATTTTTCTCCAGCCAGTGACATCCATGTAGACTTTCTCTATGGACGCACAAGTATCTCTAATTGCTGATGTAAAACAGTGCATTAGAAACTGATTTCCCTGCACTTCTTAATATTGTGCAGTTTCTGCCCAAAGATAGTAGTTTTGTTGATTTACTAAATTTCTCTGTTTTCATGACTTTCAGATTTGTCCCTTCTTCCACATGTCACATTGCCAAAGACCCTATATGTGGGAAATTCTCTCTTTGCTGGGATAATTTTTTCGAGATTTCTAAGAAATTTTGTGTTACTTGATTCAATTATAATTGTCTCTGGAATCTGACAAAAATTGAGAATAATATCTACATGATTGTTCATTGATTTACTCTCTATATAGTCAACTTGTGACTATATATATATATATATATATATATATATATATACTTATTTTTTTTTCTAAATCACTCCCTTCTTCACAGATACATGACTCTTTCAAGGGATCCAGCCAGGATTGGGGTACAAAGCTGTGTTTTTCTTTAAACTATTGGTTTAATATTGGTCTTCTATTTTGCTCACCTACACATAAAATAAGTAATTAAAAAGCAAACACCTCATCAAATTCAATCACTATATCAAAAAACAATCCCAAAGATGGCAGTCTAATATTCCTTTCTCACACAACCCCCAATAAGCAGTCTTACTTAGAACTGTTCGTTTTCCCAGTGACAAATCTGTTATAGACAGCAGGAGCCATGTTGACTCAAGAAGTTATCAATGATACTTTTTTCCTTGATGTGTGGATCATAAGGCTAATGGCAAACAAACACCTATCAATCTGGGCTGCCACTGATGACACATGGAAAACAACTGTTATATTATGATTTATTATAGAGACATATCCATGACCTGATGGTTTCATATTAGTGGTATTTTTCACTACCCTACCTAGAAACATGTTTATACCACTATCCTCCTTAAACAGAATTATAGGAAAAAAAAAACTCACTTCACTTGGCAATTGTATCCTTGATTTTGCCATTACAACTCAAATACCCCAAATGTTGCCAAAATTCCTTCTCTTAGTAAAAGATGCACATGATGCCTAAATCACCTTTTAATGGCAAAGCAATTTACAAATTGAGCAAAATTTGTTCTGAAGAACCAATGAGGTTCTTAGGTTTACTTTTATGGCATAGGTTATGGACTATTTACTGGAATGTAGAAAGTTCCAACACAAAGCTGGACCAGAAAGTCTTTACCCAGCAGAGATGATGGCTTTTAAGTAGCTTCATATATGAAGACTTTCTCCACTAGAACCCATGACATATATTATATGTTGGATTTCCTCTAGGCAATCTTAATTTAGGCCAGATAGACATAACATGTGGGATAGAGAGGATGGATACTCAGGTAGAGTTCCTGTTACTCTGATTGCTCTTCTACGTGGGTATGAAACCAGTGCATAAGCCAAGATAGGATGATCCTTCACAAGTTTGGCAACTCCCCAAGATGTCAATAGAACAGCATAGAGGATTGTCCTGTATAAGTCCCCAGGAAACTATAAGAATTATTAGCAATGGCTGACAGGCAGGGTTGTTTTTTCCTGTTTTACATGTTTGCATTTAGTAGTAATCACATTCCTATCTGATACCTTGATGAGAAGGCTGCAAATTTTTTTTTTTTTCTGAGAGACAGCGGCTAACTTTTCAAGACTCACATCCATATCCTGACACTGATGACAAAACAAGCCAATGGAAACTAGTTACATGCAGCTCACTGGTCTTTCCAAACTTAGTCATCAGGGTTCACACACATGGTTGACTATCTTTCAGACAACTGATATTTGTTAACAACTGTCTAGATTTCAAAATGAATTGCCTATGAATATATTTTACTACACAACCATGAGGGCAAGTGTTCAAGGCTACATATTGCAGCAACTGTACAGAAAACAGTCACTTTTAAGTAAAACTACAACACACACACACATATATATACATATATATATGTATACATACACACACACACACATATATTATGTGTGTGTGTATGTATGTATATATGATGTATCTAGATGGCAGGGTGACAGTCCCAAGGATAAGCTGTTTAGAAGGATCCAAAGCATGACCTCTAGACATTTTCAGTATCCAAGTGTTTTACATATCATTAGGATAACAATGCTTTCTCACCACTAGAGAAGTACTAGTTACACAGACCAGATGAGAAGTAAGCTTAGGGATAGTGGCAAATGTGGAGAAGAGTGTGAGGAACAGGAGAGACGTGAAACTAGATACTACACATCATCTTAACCATGGGAATAAGGAAATTAGGAGGATAATCTGTGTAGGTGCTGAGAAAAGTATATTCTGACTTCAGAGACACAGTGCTTAACCTCTCCTGGTTCTCCTGATACTTCAGCACTGAATTGTGGTGCCTACACCTGACACACCTATCTTTGCTTTCAGGAGATGCTCTAAAACTCTTTCTTTAACCGATTTCAGTAATCTTAAATAATTCCTAATGCCCCCTTGTCTCTGTAAAATCCATTACTCAAAGCAAAAAGTAAAGACAAACAAACACATAACCTGGGAGCCTGGGAGGATTTGTCATCGTGATACTTTATTCTTATATTCATAATCTTTAAACAAGCAAACAAACCAGGGGGCTCAATAATTTGTTTCATTTACCTGAATTCTATTGATGTTGGAATGCCTGTTTTATTTATGTCACATCAACTGGAAAATGAACACAAAATTGTAAATGTTCAGTGCACGAGGGGCCAGAAAACAAAGCAAGCATCAAGGATAAAAATAATAACATAAATTATTAAAATAGTGGATTGGTTGGAGGTGCCATGAAGAAAGAATAAGCATTAAGGTATACTGTGGTCCTAAAATTCCATCCTCCCTGTCAAGCAGGAAGATTCTTGTTTTTCTCTGTTGGCTACTGGCAAAAGATTCTTTAATACCTGTCTCTGAGTTGGTGTAAATCCACATGAGCTTCCAAGATTTAACCATCTTAGAGTAAGAGTCACAAGGCCAGAGAAACTGGTAAGTGTCCTTTAAACAAGGAAAATTTATGGACTGATTTTTCTCTTACTTTCCATATTCAGTCAATTTTTCTGCCATATATTATGCCCAATTTTTTCCTCTATTTTTTCCCTTTCCCCAAATCACCATGAAGAATGTAAAAACTAGTCTTTGACAAAGCAGCAAATCTATCTGTATGCTAAGTAGGGAAAAGGGAACCTGCTGTAGCCAAGGGGCACATGTATAATGGGGGCATATGCAAAGGTATAGCTGTTTTCTGCTAGACATTCCAGCCAAATCCTCTGTTCTTGCTGTACCATTTCCTTCTATCATACTTCACTTGCTACCCTGAGCCCACAGAAAACTAAAGGCGCAGATCCACAAATATCCTAAAAAAGCAGTGGTCATAAGGGATTTGAGGCAGAGTTATTCCTAAGTCAGTCAAACCACCTGCCTACCTTGGAAAAAAAGAACACTTGCTATAATTTATTTTCAATATGTCAGAAACTTCATGACTACTTCAGGCTAAAGAAACAGAGAACTTTATTTTCTTTATCATCAACCTTATCTTGGTGATTTACACTCAGCTACTCTCAGTTTATGTGCCACAAACTGGCTGTGGGATTAGAAATAGTTAAGTGGAGTAGTGGCTGTCTACAATGATAATTACCAGTTTTATCAAGTTTGTGTTTACTCTCTGTTACCCAATTAAGGAAAAGTATTGTTTCTGCGTGATCCATTCCTAGATATATGCCTCCTCTCTTGAATTTTCAGGAAAATCTCTGATTGGACATAGAAGTTTAAACCTTACATCTCCTTGAGAGCACAATCTTCATTTCCTGTTTACTCCCACAGGAGATAAAAACTGTTGTCGATTACAACTCTACTAGTCACGGTGGTCTTAGTCCCTTCATTCAAAAGTAGCCCTCATAAAGTCAGAACAGGCATTGCCATATACAATTGTTTCTCCACATTTGACATGGTATTAATTTGAGTACATATATCTTCTAACACCCTGGATAGGAGACCCCAGAAAGTTAACTTGAAGGAGGTTGGTCATCTGCACGAAACCTGGGAACATATCCTGGAGCAGACATAAGACCGAGACTTGTAGAAGGCAAAATTAACAAGGTTCTCTAGTATTAGTTCCAGATGGAATGGCCCCAATGTAGGATTCCGCAAAGTGAGCTTTGGTTTGGATCTTTCTTATTTATTGATTTTTTGAGGTATACATTTTTCTCTATTCCCTCTTTTTCCTCCCCCTTCCCGTTCAACCCTCTCCCATGGTCCCCCCATGCTCCCAATTTAGACAGGACATCTTATTTCTTGACTACTGGTATGAAGTTAGTCCAATTCAATCTCTGATTCTATCTATATCCTCATGCATTATAAAATATTTAAGATCTAAAATGGAGTACAAAGTTGGGGATTAATTATCCTATTGCCTGAAAGATGTAGGACTCTCATCTATTTCTCCAGCACCATGCCTCCCTATATGCTGTCATTCTCCCCATCATGGTGATAATGGACCAAACCTCTGAAACTGTAATCCGCCACCTCAATTTAATGTTTTTCTTTACATGAATTTCCATGGTCATGGTGTCTCTTCACAGCAAAGAAACTGTAACTAACACAATAAGTATCACTTGTGTCTTATCCAACCATAAAGTCCCTATGGATTCTGCAGTTATTTCTGCCATTTGAACATTTTGTGAAATAATTTTCAATTCTTGATTATTCTGGTACACATACATGTTTCTTAAGTGAGTCTATAAATCTGCAAAATACTCAAATATTAGTAATATGCTATCTATATAGAAAAAAATCATTATACAGAGTATTCTCTTTAAAATGAGCCAAATTCCTGAGTCATCATCCTATAATTAACATTAGAGTTTCAGAGATAACCATTGTAAAGCCCTTTGATAATTTATTGTAGTCTATTCTGAGCAGCTGCCATTTTGACCCCAGAAGTTCATAATGAAGAAGATACTAATATCAAATATAAATAAGGTATACTGGAGTATGGGTACATTGTATCCATTAGCAACAACTGTTTTCTCCATTCTTCCACATTTCAATATCCTATATAATAGCAAGCTTAAAAGGATGGGAAATTGATTGGTTAGTTTCCCAATCTATATTATGTAGTATTGTCAGTCATTTTCCATGAATCATTCTACTTCTATCGCCCAGTGACTTCAATATGTCTTTCATTCATTTCACAACCCATGATTGATGTGATGGATCTGGCTCTTTTTGCTCCTCCCTGCTTAAACAAAAGGAGGACTAAGGATTACTCTGTCATGTTGTATCTGCTGCCCAAACGAGCTCAGAGGGGCAATGGGTTGGCATTGTGGCTTAGATGCAAATACTGCAAATATATCCACCAATCCTGATTTCTGGTGAAGACCCTGAATGGCCTAATAGGACCAAACCTAACATCTTTCTGCAGAATAAAGAAGTAAAGTGATTAATCTATAAAAAAAATGCCCATACCAATGTCAGACTTGGTTGAATTTACTTTACTGACTTATCGTTGATAGTGTCTATGGATTTCTTATCAGGTTTTAAAGCCACCCCAAAGTTTGTTAATATAGATTTTGTTCTTTCATTGATATTTTTTCCCATTAGAACTCAAGCTCACTGCAAATCCAGATACATTTTCCCTCCACTAGCTCAGATAGACTCTTTTTTCTTCCCTACTTTTTTCTTGTATCTCTTCCAAGTTGCTGTCCTGTTTGTAGACTCTTTACATGCTGATATAAGCTACTTTAATTTGTTAGGGGATTTCCAACTTTATTAAGACCTCACCCTACCAAATGATTCACCAAAGTTAAAAACTCCATGGTGTTCTCAATATCCTTGTTTGTTCCAGGTCTTCCTTGAGCTACTGTTGAACACAGTACTGTCAGCCCCAGTCAACTGGGCATTGTCCTTTGCTTTCCTCATACCTAATTCCCTCAGTAATGCTTATTATCTACACTCTATCATACTCCTATACCTAAAATCTATTGATACATTTTCTGGTGATCTCTAGTGGATCACATGAGACAGTCCATCAGGTAGTGTTTCAGTTTTCAAAGTATGAATCTCAAGGATGCAAAGGGGCTATGTAGTTACATCACTCAGTTACTTTTCTTCCAAAGTCCAAAGACATATCCTGTCTGCACTCAAGCAGCATAACCCCACACCATAGTCTATGAGATATTCTTTGTTTCTTTAGAGCTTCTTCATAATTTCAGCATTTTCAGTGTTGATTGTCTTTGGTAAATATAATCACTCATGTAATCATAAATAAGTCTAATGTCTAACTGTTACCTAATGAATTTTTCCATTTCTCTGTATCAAAGGTGAAACTAAAGGAGTATTTTTCCCTACTAGTTACTCTCATCATTACTGTGACAGGAGTTGTCTCATTGGTTCCAGGCTTTGGGATTCTCGGCAATCTATATTACTGATCTAAATTGGGATATCTTTCTCCTTTGTTCCAAGACATAAAAAACACCAGTCAATATCTCTCTTCATAAATCTAGATACAATTTGCTATTATGTAGTGGGCCAATACTGATTGCAGGCCTAAGATGCAATCCCCACCTTACACATCAGTCTAACCCAGGGCTTTCAACTAGCCGAGGGACAAATGTCTCATTATCCACAAAAAATAGCTATGCTGTCTATGCAGTTGTTCACAGATATCTCTTCCCTTTATGTGCTACCTTATAAAGACTAAAACCATCTACCCATCAAGAAGGCCTGCCATCACATACCATAAAAGGAAAAGTACAATCATATGATATGCCCCACGGACAGTCTTTCCAGACAGACTCACCTTAGTGATATATCTCATTACATAGTTGAATACTCTATGCCGCTTTTAATAACATAGTTGGGACAAACTCCATACAAAAATATCTTCTGAACCTCTACTGCCCTGTGAAAATTTGATTCAGTTGTGTATCTCATTTTTCAAATTGAGACCATCACTGCTCTTCTTAAATCCATAATTAGTTTTGTTGTATCACCCAACTACCCAAAGTGCTACTAAAATCTTTTCCCTTGGAAAAAGATGTAAACATTGTCTGCAGTGCCTGCGCAGGTTCTCTTGATAAACCAATTAACAATAAAATCAAAATTACCTCTGTGGAAACTTTGTAATTTTGGAATTATCTTAAAAAACATAGATGACAGGCTATCTTATGTGGTAGGTGGAAGCTACTCCCACTTAAAGTTTGGACCAAAAAGTTTTTACCGAGGAAAAATGATGTATTCCCCATAGATGGAGACTGTCTACTCTAATATGCTTTAACCCTTTCCAGAAGGCAAGGCCAACATTGTAAAAATGGAGAGTAGGATAGGGCTGGATAATCATGTGAGGGTCTGTTGTTCCTGCCTGCTCTTCAGTATGGACCTATAAACAGTCAGCAAGCCCAGAAGGGATGATCTATCATAAGTTGGGAAAGCTAAACTCTCCAAGGTGTATGGCTTAGACAATAGTCCTGTACAGCACAGTCATTCACAGACATCCTGGATAAGCAATTACTACAATCAGGCCACTAGCCAGTGAAACACCCTATGAAAACAATTACTATTATCAGGCCACTGTCAGACACTATCTAGTGTCTAAGGTACAGGTTTGCTTTTATGTATATGGAACAAAGATTCTAACAAATTTATTCTTCTATAAACCATATCATGTTTTTTATAATTACTTTGGGTTTCAAGGTGATATGTAGGGTTTTATAAGGCAATCAGAGTAATGTCTGAGCAACTAAGCATGAAACAGAGAATATCTGTGAAGCTGAAGGGATCAGTCTTCTAAAACTATCAATGGAATCTGAATATCTGCTTATTTCTCTAGGGTCCTAATTTCCTATAATGTGGCTCAAATGTTATACGGCCTTAGACTTACTGTCTCTTTAATCTATGTTACAAATTATCATGTCCTACTGTGGTCAAAAAAACATACAGATTAAAAACATAAGTTTTGTTCAGGAATGCAGATATGGGAGATGGCAGAAATGAGGTCTGAAATTAAGAATCAACAGAACAGGATCCTTTCCAGGTTCATGGGGGCTCTTCTTCAGATGCTATTTCTGATCATTAATGATGAATTCATGGTTAATAATAGAAATATGTAAATAATTAATGCAATTCTTTTAGAATAAATGCAGATATGACTAATAGTTCCAAAATAATACTATGTGAAGAATTTGAAAAAGAAAATGATCCAACAGTTGACAATGTGTGAAATTAATAGATTCATAGTTATTTGAATATAAACATAAGAAAAATATAAAGAGGTTTTGGGGTGTGGTGGTTTGAAAGAAAATGACCCCCAAAGTAGGCTCGCACTATTAAGAGTTATGGTCTTGTTGGAGAAATTGTATCACTGTAGCGTCAGTTTTACATATGCTGAAGTCACAGCCAGTGAGACAGACTACGTGCTGTGGCCTGCACAGAATGTAGAACTCTCAGTCATCTCTACTGATGTGTTATTCCGCTCTGTATGCTAAAGATATGTTTTATTATCATTGGTTAATAAAGAATATGTTTTGGCCCATGTCAGGGCAGAATAAAGCTAGGCAGGAAAACTAAGATGAATGCAAGGAGAAAGAAGCAGAATCAGAGAGATGCCATGTAGCTGGTGAAGGAGAAAGATGCTGGAACCTTACCAGTATTCCACAGTCTCATAATAATACACAGATTAATAGAAATGGATTAATTTATGATGCGAGATCTAGATAGAAATATGCCGGAGCCATGAGACAAACGGTGTTGTAATTAGTATAGATTCTACGTGAGTATTTGGGTCTGGGTGGCCAGGAAAACCAACACACAGTCTTCATTTACATGTTACATCATCATGCACACCCCCGTGTCTTACCATGATGATAATAGATTGAAACTCAGAAAATGTAATCTACCACAATTAAATGATTTTCTTTATAAGACTAGCTGTGGTTATGTTGTCTCTTCAAAGCAATATAAACCTGAACTAAGAAAAAAGTTGCTATAAAGGACAGAAGTATTATTGGGATAGGTCTGATAAGGTACTTTTTTTTTGAGGACTTGGGAGTTTGGGTTAGGAAAGCAGAGGAATGGTTTAAGTGCTGCATAATGGGCGATACTTGGAGGAGCATGGAAGATAGTGGTGCTAACAGTTTTTTTTTGAACTATGGGTGCCTGGATCAATAGGTTTCATAGAATAAAAATATTAGTATGTGTCCTTGAGATCATTTTTGTTATATCGTGGTGAATAAAGTGGCTGCCTTGTCAGAATAGTCTGACTATGGCTAAAGTGAATAATTTTAGACTAACTGCACTGGCAGAGAAAAATCTCAAAACAGCATAGACTTTGTTGTATAGTTATTATTTTTAACTCTAATAAAAATACGTAATGAAAAAGAACAAACTGAGAAGCGTTATTTAAAAATGTAAAATTTGATGAGAAAAGGAGCAGCAGGAAGTAGAATATTATTAAATCATGTGTTTAATGAGATAAAAAGATTAACAATAAAGGGAGTGATGACCTCAGAGCAAGATCCTACTGAGCTAAGTTTGCAACTTGTGAAATTAAATTAAATACAACAAAAGATATTTTAAAAATTAAGAGTTGGGTATGGTGGTTCATGACATTAATCCCTATCTTCCAGAGGTAGAGGTTATCAGATCTCTAAAGTAGGCATCATTCTGGTCCACATATCCAGTTTCAGAACAGCCAAGGTTAGGCCATCAGAAAACCATCAAAAACAGAAAGCTGGTGAATATGTAATTGAATGCGGGAGTCATGTGCCATCCCCCGAAAGGAACAGAACTTGGCAGCTTTGTCCTCATGTCTCTGACTTAAAGAGTCAAGGGTAGAAAAAAGGGATTATGGAATCTTCCTCCTGTACTAAGGGGATCCCCTATGGTCAGGTATGTATCAGGGGTGCCCCTGCATGGAGGCTGAGAGAGAGCATTGAATGAAGGTATGTAAATGAAACCTGGATTGCATTAGAGACCCCAAGATGTTTGTGATGCCAAAATTGTAAAGTACCTGCAAAGGAAAGTTGCTAACAGGAAGTGGAACCAACCAAAAGAGAAAAAAAATGTTGGAAGTCAGTAAAGTTGAAAAGCATTGGAGATCTCAAGAGTTATTTTATATCAAACATATAAATACAGTTTGAAGTTTTCCCAGTTGACTTTTGTCCAGTATTTCCTAACTATCCTCCCTTTCCTCCAGTTTTGAAAAGTAATGAATATCCTGTGCCATCACATGTTGGAAGTATGTGATCTGCTTTTTGATTTTGATTTTACAGGGGATTACATTTAAGAGACTACAAAACTTCTAAGACTTTGAACTTCCAACTTTAAAATAAGTTTAAGGCTTTTATATATTGTAGGGACTTTTGTAGTTGGACTGAATGCATTTTTACATTATAATATGACTAGAAGCCTAAGGGGCCAGGAAGTAAAATGTGGTAGTTTAAGAGAGCATGCTCCCCAAAGAGAGTGGCACAATTAGGAGGTGTGTCTTAGTTAAAGTAGGTGGGGCCATATTGGAGGAAATGTGTCACTGTTGGGGCTGGACTTTAAAGTCTCCTGTGCTCAAGATATGCATAATGTGACCCTTATTTCATTTCCTATTGCCTCTGGTTCAAGATGTAGAACTATCAGATACTTCCCCAGCACTATGTCTGCCTGTGAGCTACCCACCATGAAGATAATAGGCTAAAACTCAGAACTGTAAGCCAGCCCCAATCCATTAGAACAGTTGCCTTGGTAATAGTGTCTCTTCACAGCACTAGAAACCCTAACTGAGACACCAGGTGAGATTCACTGGGATGGCAAAGATGCCTCTGGTAGGAGTTTGAGCACTGGCAATGTATGGAGAAAATACCAACTACATATTCTGCCTTAGGATACCTTCAGACTGAGACTACTCCCCTACAGAGCATTTTCCCCAAGATTATCTCAACTTGCCTCCTTGTTCAGGTACTTACCACAAACCTGCCTACTTATTCAGCTGCATAAAATAAATCACACCCTTGTTTCAGGTGTGTAAATTAAATGCACCAACATTCCAGAAACATTTGGCATTCTCCATCAGAGCAAGCATATCCTACTCATGTCCAACATTTAAGTGCATATCTCTTTGTTCCTATCGTTTACCCACTTGTTGCCACAGTTAACTCAATACCTGAAGCTCCAAAGAACACCAATCCCCAAAGAAGTTCCAAAGAGAAAAAGAATGCACTCCAACAGGAAAGGTAATCCATAAGTACCAAGAACCATTTTACTCTTGTAGTCTTTGAAAGGCTGTGGGAAGGGAAGCCAGAGGATAGGCAATATCAACCTGCATAGTCTCTGCAGAGCATACTCACAACCTACGTCTCCTTGAAAACTTTTCCTAGTTTACTTTGCTTTTCCCTTATCTGCCGAGAATCGGAAACACTGAAAATATGCCTCAACTACAAAATCACACAAAGACAGGAAGAGCGAGAGCATCAAAAGAAAAAGATGGGAGGAGTGATCAATCAATAGATTGCAAATCACACATGTTAATAAGAATCTGCTGTCTAGAATATGTTAAGTCAGATTGTAACCTTAACAGTAATGTCTAAATGTCATAAATACATTCTTTGAATAGAGATTTCTTTTATCCATTGCCCAAAGTAAATATAGCCACTTTCAAATATATGTGTGTGTGTGTGTGTGTGTGTGTATTTTCAATCTTAGTTAAATATATTCATATATTTAAATATATATTCAATATTTTCAGTCTTAGCAAAATACAAATCTAAACAGCCTTGAGAAAGACTACACAAATCTAAGAGGCATGCTGTTAACTACAGGTGCCTTTGAATGTAGCATACCCTTTGGGGTATGATATGTTGAATTATTGTGTAAAAATATTCATGATAGAGAATTTGGGGATAAATTTGGGAGAGTGCAAATTGCCTGCCTAAAGTAACATGTCATTAGCTTTTGGAAAAGCTATGTTATGCTGGGAAAATTAACCCACAAAACTTCTGATCCAAAGTTTTGCAGAGAAAGCAACTCATAGTTCAAAGTAAATTTTGAGACATGTCTCTTCAGATCTAATCAATATAAACATTGCAGCAAACCTCAAGAAAAAAAGGGAAACACATTCCATAGCAAGTATTCCTGGACACCTAAATACATTTATAATTTGCAGTTGCTGAAAGTAGATGTTTTCCATGATAAATAAAATTACTATATGCTGTGAAGTGCAGTCTCTTTGCATGTATATCAATCATTTACCAGATCCAGTGACTCATACAATGGGATGCAAGAATTCCCTCTACACAGTGCAGAAGGTGTGGGCTTCTGGGAAGGCCCAATCATCCCCCTTGATACACTTGCTCTGAATATTCTGTGTTACCAGTGTTTTAATTATGAGCATCTCCATCAGACATTACTGTAGGTTTATTTCTGAGGACTAGCACCAGAGCAAGCAAGGGCTTGCTTAGTAAAAGTAAACAAACAGAAGTTCTTGTCACAGTAATACAACTTCATGCTCCCAAAACCTCTGAGTATGTGTCAGTCTTAGGACTTCCCAAGTATTCTCACCTAACTCAGACCTAACTTCTATTGAAAATTATTTTAATACATTCTTTGTTGTTTGTGTTCTGCAATGTAATTTAAAAATTAAGTTATACAATCTTTACCTCAAAATAATCCTCTAAAAACAGTTAATTGGACTTGTATATGCTTAGTAAAGATATTGTCCATGTAACTTTCAAGAGAAGAGATTAAATTTGAAATAAAGAAAAAATAATGACCGTAACATCTTATATTATATGCATGAAAGTATACTGTTATTTTAGAAAGGTTTATAGGAAAGAAAGCTAAACGAATTCATCATTTTGTTCTTAAAACCTACTCTACTACAACTAATCACAAATAAATAAACATATAAATTTATTATATAAAATATATCCCAGCATATTTGAAAATGCCATTGAGGATCACCAAGTAAGTAGCAAGGGTAAAGGCACCTTACACCATGTCTGATGACTGGATTTAAACTTAAAACAGTCATAGTAAAAGTAGACAACTTACTCTAAAACATGGTCCTCTGTGACAAACATCAATAAATATATTTTCAAAAGGCAATTTTTTTAAATATATAAAATTCCTGAAAGTTATATGACTTCAAAAACCGTGGCAACAATTCTCTAGAGACTGTGCTTTCTCTCTCATTCTCTCTCTCTCTCTCTCTCTCTCTCTCTCTCTCTTCTCTCTCTCTACTCTCTCTACACACACACACACACACACACACACATACACACACTTTGAAATCTTCTGAACATTCTAGAAACATGATTTACGTTCTTTTTTAGAAAATTAATTCATCTACTATTAGTGATAGAACTATTCTGGACTATTGTAATTACTACTGCAATAACAAAAGCTTACAAAATAACAAAAGCTTTTAATTTCATGTTGTATATTCAGGTGAATAAAACCTCAAGTTTATCATTAAAAATGCAGTACACTCACCCTTCAGATTTCTAGTCCACTGTCATTCATATTGTCATCAGTATGATTGATCTAGGTTTCCCCATGGAGAAAATCTCCCTTCTGACCAGACTTTAGGACAGCGATGGATGCAGCAATGAAGTGGTACTGCTGAGTCTCTCTCATAGGCCACACAAAAATTCACATAAACTACCTCATAGTTACAGGGTAATAGTGTTAAATTTCTTGGCTGTGAGATAGCCTATTTCCATAAAATAACTGTCAGCCAGTGTTATGGCTCTCAGATAATCTCAGGATGACAGGTGAGAACTGACCCTGATGTAGTAATTCTTCACAGGCACACCAGCAGTCTCCTGTTTCTGTCTGATTCTGGAGGCTGAAGTCAATCATTCTCGTTGCAACTGAAGCAGTTCTCCAAGCCTGCATCGGGAATATTCAGTCTTAAGGCAGAACTGGCCTCAGGAGCAGGATCAAATTCCAAGTAGAAAAAACAGGAGCAGGTGACTCTGATTTTGGGGAATCCCAACAAGTCCCTACACATGTTTGATGTCTTGTCTTGGGCCTCTGTCTGCTGCATGTCTCAGGAGCTGCCCACCTTCTCTGCTGAGCAGTTTGCAGTCAAGCCCCTGGGTAGAGCCTGAAATCAGCTGAGAGCTATTCTCCTGCCAGGAGCCCGACTGGCAAAAAGTGTCTGTGAATGGACACATATTAACTCTGGTTGTCTTTCATTGGTGGGCTGTGTACATGATAATAAAGAACAGATTAAAGACCAATCAGGAGAGAGATCTCAAACTAGGAATGGAAAGCCAAGCCTGCTGTTGCCTGGGAGACCTCCACAGATGCAGCTGCTCCTTCTCCCCCCCCCCTCGGTGGGTGTTACAGCAGACATGGGGGAAGTGGACCGAGAAAGACAGAATAAATATTTATATTTCCACTAAATTCTGGTGCAGAAATCTGACAACAGAGTAATCCTGCTAGTCATCTCAAGCCTGCATCTGGCCATTCATAGGCAGTGGTCCTGGCTCTTTACAAAAGAAAGCTCCCATTTCTGTCAGGTGATTCTGACTGTGACAATAGGCTGTCAAATGGAGCCTACTGCTGGCTCTTTTTAATTCTCCTGTGCCAGTTTCCATGAGCAATGTGATTTTATGATAATCTATGACATCAGGTCACGGTTTCTGTTTGTTATAGCTCAGAAAAATAAAGGCATTAATTATCTAAAGACATGACTGGTTAGATCCATAATTGAGACATATACAGAATTAACAGGGAGTGTATTAATATATTACACTGGTTAATAAAGAATTGAGAAGAAATTTATTTTAGAAAGAAGATAGTAAAATAAAAGTGTGTTTTCACCATTTCATGTGTGGGAATGTGTGTATTCTTAATGTGCAGCTGTGCATTGTATGCGTGCTTATGGAGAATGGAGAACTAATGAACTGTTTTTCTTTTATCATTCTTTCAAAATTTCTTTATCGAATATTCATGAATACCTATAATATATTAGAAAAAAATCTAGACCAACTCTCTACTCTAGAATCAGTCTGCTATAAGCAATACTAACATTCCATCACAACTTATCATGATCTTTTCTTTTGACTTCACACTAAGTACGTTTAGGGTTATATCATTTTGTTTGTTTTGTTTTCAAGGATGTGTTGACATCATCTGCTACGACATGAGCAGAGTCTCATGGAATGTCTGCCTGAAGATGCCTGATAGTCCCCGTAGCCTATTACATGTCCTGCCCTCTGATATGAGTGGAACTTCATGAATCCTGCCTCTAGGCAAAGCAATAATATTTTAGCTAACTTGTTCTGGTATAAGATACAAAGGGTCACTGAAAGAAACACTTTGGCCCTGAAACCCATACAAATACGCCCCTGATCAGATGCTCAAGAAACCAGTCAATCATTGAGCAAGAAAACCAACCAATCTCTGAGCAGAAAACCAACCAATCCCTGAGCACAAAATATAGCCAATCTAACCTTGCACAATTCAGTCAAGAGGATTTAAATCTGACCAATTCCCTCAATGAAAATCCTCTCAATGGAAAACCTTGCCCTTCAAGAAGCCCTTTACAAGCCCCGTGCCTGTTCATTTGGCAGCTGCCAGAGGCAGTCACTTTCCTAGATTACTCTTCCCAAATAAATTTCTTGAAATTGTTTTGGGTGAAGACCTTCTCTCACTGGAGTGGAGCAGAATTTTCGCTGGGAAACTTTTTGCAGAACTGAGCAGAAACGCCACGGAATTCTCTGTTGGGAAACTCCCTTAGGGAAGTTGAGCCGAGTTCAGCTGTAGCAGCTCTCTCTTGGAGAGGAGCAGGATGTCCTCATCCTGCATGAAGACGATCCCCTACCAGAACCCAGGCTCAGGTATAGCCTGACTTCGTGATAAGTCAGCACACTTTTTCTCTCACAGCTGTGGGCATTCAGGATATCTTTCCTTCACAGATGTAGGTATAGACTGACTTCCCAACAAGTAAGGATATCTTTCCTCCAGAGCTGTAACACTTGCATGTGGTAACAGGTTCTGTAAACTCAGAGCAGTGAATGTAACAGGGAAGTAGGTGTGGTCATCAGACAGTATTATCTACTGAGAGATTCTGTGTTTCTCCAGATCAAGTGTAAAAATGTCCATCTTTCTACGTCAATCCAAAATCACTCCATGGGTGTAGTTCATATCCTTTCTTATACTCTAGGATTTTCTTCTTAGTGTAGAAAAATTCTAAATTTTAATGGTTTAAATAAGTTAAAGTGCTCGTTGTCTGCAGGGTCACTTATTTTATTTGGAAGTAGTGGTAAAATAAGTGTTTGATAAGGAGGAAAGAAAGGGATGGTGGCTCTCTAGGGTGAGATCTTGATCAGGTTCCTATATCTTTGGGACAGCGAATAATCACTGAGTTTACAGTGTTGTGGTTTGTTTTGTTTATTTTCCTCTTTTGAAATGCCATCTTAGGTTTTTACTCATAAGGTTATTTAAAGAACTTCTGAATGGAGCATCTACCCAATAAAACTTACATAAAAATTATAATTTTATGACATAGAGATTATTATAACAATGTGGTATAGAATTATAAAGTTTCATAGATAATCTATGAAATTTTAAATTATAATAATTATAATTTATGTAATTATAATTATTATAATTTAATTAAATAATTATAATAATATAATCTATAATATCTTGCTGCTTGATAGATCCTTAAAGCATAGTATGTTTATATTAACATTGATGCTTACAATTCTAGGAATCTGCATAGTAAAATTAATGATTTCTACAATTATTCTTATGTCATTATTTTCCCAGTTTTATCTATTGGCATTCTACACTGTACATATGGGTAGGTATGTTAATTTTTTTTCCAAAACACTTACAAAACACTTTGATGGATTAAAATAAGACCTGTTTCAACATCCCACTGATGAAGCAGAATTGTATCATGGTCAAAGCAAAGGACAATAAGGAAGGCTAAGCTAGGTATAATCACTATCAAAGCAATATGATTATCATGAGGGTTAAATGCATGATCACTCAGGAAAACTTTCCTGATATGTTTCTAAATGTTTAAATAATTGGAACTACTATGTCGCCAACACTCAAGAGAATATGCACATATAGAAACGTATTAGAACCCTGACAGCATACGAGTATAAATCCATGTGCCTAATGAATATAATGGGAATAAATACAATTAATAACTGAAACACAAACTTTCCAAAGTAGAAAAGATATGAAATATGAAGACAAGATGAAAGTGACCACACATGTAGGTTTAGTTTAACTTAAATAAACCAATAAAGTGAAGTGCTATATTAAGATAAGAATGGACAAAACATACAGGCAATCAGAAAATGCAAAGAAAAATTTTAGAAACCCCAAACCTCATCAAGATTTGAAGAAAAATAACCACATATGACCTGTTAAGATTGACTTCTATAAGCTTAAATGTAACTAGCACAAGTGGAAATCTATAAATTCTCAATGTTTCTGGAGGTTTGAAAGTAAACAAAGAACAACTATTCTTGCCATCTCACCTTGGCATTGTCCTGGAGGGCTTCCTCAAAGCAGTTAGTGTAGAAAATATCTACTGAGTATTTCTATTTCTTAGATGGCTGATGCTTAAGGCAAGAAAGATACTTTACTTCTGTGAAAATTGTTGCCATATAAGTAGAAAATATGTCAGTAATCTAAAATAGACTTAAGGCTGCTTCAGCAAAACTACAGAGTACAAGAAATATAGAAGCTGCAATGTAATTTTATACCAGCAATCATCAACCAAAATTGCAATTTCAAAAGCAATTGGCTTTACAATAATGTAAACTAAGCATAGTAATCCTCTCTTCTGTGAACTTCTCAGGAAGCTGAGAACAGGCTACAGTGTTTGAGTTTGCAGTCACACTGAGCTGCAAAGTGAGTATCTGTACAAAAAAATGTGTGAGATCCATTAAAGGCAAGAAAGAAAAAGATGAAACACAGGCATACATAAGCAATATACATGTATTTAAGAGTATTAGACAAGATTGCCGGGCAAAAACTGGGAACTTGGGGGTGAGGTGGGATGGGGGTAAGGGGAAATGGGGTGATAAAAGTGAGAAGGGGAGGACGGAGGGAGCTTGGGGGAATGGGATGGTTGGGATAAAGGACGGGTGGATTTGGGAACAGGGAAGTATATATCCTAATTAAGAGAGCCATCTTAGGGTTGGCAAGAGACTTGACTCTAGAGGGGTTCCCAGGTGTCCAGGGAGATGTCCCCAGCTAGTACCTTGGGCAACTGAGGAGAGGGAACCTGAAATGACCCTATCCTATAGCCATACTGATGAATATCTTGCATATCACCTTAGAACCTTCATCTGGCGATGGATCGAGATAGAGACAGAGCCCCACATTGGAGCACTGGACTGAGCTCCCAAGGTCCAAATGAGGAGCAGAAGGAGGGAGAACATGAGCAAGGAAGACAGGACCGCGAAGGGTGCACCCACCCACTGAGACAGTGGGGCTGATCTATTGGGAGCTCACTAAGGCCAGCTGGACTGGGACTGAAAAAGCATGGGATAAAAACAGACTCTCTGAACATGGTGGACAATGAAGGCTGATGAGAAGCCAAGGACAATGGCACTAGGTTTCGATCCTATTGCATAAACAGGCTTTGTGGGAGCCTACCCTGTTTGGATGCTCACCTTCTTAGACCTGGATGGAGGGAGGAGGACCTTGGACTTCTCACAGAGCAGGGAACCCTGACTGCTCTTCAGACTCGAGAGGGAGGGGGAATGGAGTAGGAGGAGGGGGAGAGGAGTGGTGGAGGGGGAGAGATGGGAGAGGAGTGGGAAGAAGGGGAGAGAATTGGGAGGTGGGAAGGAGGCAGAAATTTTTTTCAACAAAAAATAAAAAATAAAAAAATATGTGTTAGGTGAAAGTTAAAAAAAAGATGGAAACCAATAAAATAAAATATCTAAAAAAAAGAGTATTAAAAGCCCTTCTATTAAATGCCTCTGTGCACTGATGAGAAGTTAAGGAATCAATAAGCTCAAAAACTATTAAGAGATTTAGAGATCTCCTGTACAAAGTCCAGAATGTTATTCTTTTTCACTCTGTCCAACTCCTCTAGTACATAAAAAACTGTAAGATAGCTAATACTGAAACAACTAGATAAAGAATAGTAAAGATAGAGAAATTAAACTTTCACTCTTTTTTCAAAACTCATGCCAAATAGGTTGTAATGAAGATATTTGAATATGGTTCATGTAGAAAAAAAGGTTCTGTCCTACTTTGGCCTGAAGTCATTGTCATTCAATCCCAGAAAATCAGAGAGAAACTATAATAGTTACAACACTGTTTGACTGATGGCTCAGGCATATTTCTAGGTAGCTCTTACATCTTAAATTACCCATTTCTATTCATCTATGTACTGCCACTTTTAGGTCTATATCCAAAGGATGCTTAATCATGCCACAAGGGCATGTGCTCAACTATGGTCATATCAGCTTTGTTTGTCATAGCCAGAACCTGGAAACAACCTAAATGTCCCTTGATCAAAGAATGGATAAGAAAAATGTGGTACATTTACAGAATGGAGTACTACACAACAGAAAAAATAACAGCTTGAATTTTGCAAGAAAATGGATGGAGCTAGAAAACATTATTTTGAATGAGATAACCCAGACACAGAAAGACAATTATCACATGTTCTTACGCATAGGTGGTTTTTAAACATAAAACAAAGAAAGCCAGTCTACAAACCACAATCCCAGAGAACTTAGACAACAATGTGGACACTAAGAGGGACTTACATAGATATAATCTGCATGAGAAGCAGAAAGAATAAAAAGACAAGATCTCCTAAGTAAATTGGGAACATGGGGACCTTGGGGGAGGTTTGAAGGGGAAGGAGAGGCAGGGAGGGGAGCAGAGAAAAATGTAAAGCTCAGTAAATATCAATAAAAAATGTTACAAAAAAGAATTAAAACTTTCAGGAAATAAAACAAACATAGGGAATACAACAGCTGCAAGATTATATGTAAAAATATTGCCTCATTCGTTTTATCCCATTCTTGTTTGTTTAGGAGTAATAATTGTAATGATGGTTGTTGTGGTAGTAGTTGTACTAGTCACTGTGAACAACATCATTATTGTTGTCCTACTAGTATTCACTTGAAAAAGTATTTATGATTTTCAATTGCAACTCTAAAATATAGAGAGTATTATCAACTGTTTAGGACATAATCTTTCATAGTCTCTGGGTGCCACGTGAAAGCTTTACCTAAATAACATTTCCTCACATAGTAGGTCCATGAAAGAAGTATGAGCAGCAACATCTCCCCTTTCTCTGAAGGCTGAGATCAATCACCCTTCTTGCAGATGAAGCCAGAATGTAAAACTTACTAAGAATTATATATCCTAAAGGAGAAGCAGTGGCAACAGATGAAGGAATCAATTCCCAGTTAATGGAAATGGTAAACAATCTCACTAAAGAGCATTGTGTCAAACCTCAACATGGCACCCCACACTGCCTATGTGGCAATTCTATTGCCTCTGTCTCCTTCAGGTCTCAGAAACTTTCCTGCTTCTCTGATGAGTGGCATATAGTCAAGCCCTGGCTAGATCCTGGAACAAGCTGAGAGCTGAACTCCAGCCAGGCACCTGACTGGCAAACAATCTGTGTGAAGGGACTTATATTAGAGTACTGGCTGAGTGTGTATAATCAAATAGAGAATGGGTTTGGGCCAATCCAGAGAGGGATCTCAAAGCTAGGAATGGAAGTAAAAATCCAGCTGTAACCTTTTTGTGTGTTTGTGTGGGAGTTTCCTATGGGTACTGTGATTACCATTAATGAATAAAGAAGCTGTGTTGGCCTGTTGATAGGGCAGAACTTAGGCATGCAGGGGAGAGGGTAGGAGGAATAGGACTGAATGCTGGGAGAAGGAAGGCAGAGAGGGAGACACCATGGAGCCCGCCGAAGATAGGAAGATAGATGTGCTGAAACTTTGCTAGTAGACCATGACCTAGTGATGGTATACAGATTAATAGAAGTGGGTAAAATTAATATGCAAGAGTTCACCAATAAGAACCTAGAGCTAATATCCAAACAGTGATTTAATTAATACAGTTTCTGTGTGATTATTTTGGTTCAGGGTAGCTGGGAGAAATGAACAGCCTCTGTAACATGTGTTATATGAGAAGCAGGAAAGGAAAAGGAAAAAGAGAGGAAAAATGTAATTTTCCCAGGGTTTTGATTCTAAAGGACAATGGGTCTGAGCATGTATCTGGCTGCTTGAACTAAGATCCCTGTTATTTACTAGAAAATCTCGATTTCTGTCTGGGTATGTCTATTTTCATTCTAGACTATTAATTGCAGTTTACTGCTGAATCTTTGCAATCTGCCCAATCTGTTTCCCCAGGTGCTATAATTATAGATGAAATATGACTCAGGATTAGAACTTTATATCTGTTACAGTGCTCTACAAAAAACAAATTGGATTAAAGAAATAGTGAGTGCCATCTCTGGCCAAGCAATGTACACCATGAGCATAAAGTATCTTAAAGTTTCATAACAGTAAAGTAATAACTTGAGAATTATTTTAGAAAAGAAAGGAAATCTCTATATATTTTCACTCATGTGTGTGTGTGTGTAAGTGTATGTGTGTGTGTGTGTATGTATATGTTCATAGGGGTGTTGCTTTGGGAAATGAACATATGAGATAATGTAGGTAACAGACAGAGGACAAACTATTTTTCTTTATTGTTTTCATTTCCTATAATAATTTATTCAATATAAATGTATAAATATTGAACATTCATAAAAACTCACCCTCCATTCGCTAATCTTAAATATTTCCCCATCCCTAATTTTCACTATTCTGGTCTAGCTTCAAGAACTCTCTCTCTTTTTGCTTGTATGTGAGTACATATGGATGTGTGTATGCATGTATGCATGCATTGCATGTGGCTACCTTTTATTTATATTTTTAAGAATGTAAAATCACCAAGCATTACAAAAGCATCTAGAATTGTAGAAGTGGCGGAAAAACCATATGAGCCAGGAGAATATTATGTCTGCTCTGAGAATGTCAGAGCTTTCTACATATGACAGAGGAACTGCACCCATGAAATTTGAACAATGAACACACCTAAAAAGAATAATAAACTTCCAGTCAAAATGCCAATGTGTTTGAGAGAAAACTCACAAGGTTCCACTATTAGATGAAGAGCTATAATAGGTAATGTCAGAGGCTAAGAGATGTAGAAGCAATCTTCTCCTATTATTAGGCATATGATGGGAAAGAATTGCCAAAATGTACTGTCCTAACACACACACACACACATTCTCTCTCTGTCTCTCTGTCTCTGTCTCTGTCTCTCTCTCTCTCACACACACACACACACATACACACACAAACACACATACACACAGCATATACATATATTTACAACTCCTAATGTATTCAGAAGTTGGTCATTATATGTGTGTGTGTGTGCGTGTGTGTAACTATAAATATTAGTAATAAAAGACCATGAATCTGAAATCAAATGGCTAACACATGAGAGGACCTGTGTGTATAAGGAGAAACTGTGGAAATGACATAAATGTTATACTTATATATGGGTATGTCAAAAATACCTGCCCACTTTCTAAAATAAAGATATGCAAGAGAAGGATGTAAAAGTATCACCTCCACTGGCAGTGGCACTAGTCTTTATCCCTACTGCATGTACTGACTTTTCGGGAACCTATTCTTTTTGGATGGACACCTTGCTCAGCTTAGATATAGTAGGGAGGGCCTTGAATCTTCCCCAAAGCAATGTGCCTTGACCTCTCTGAAGAGTGAATGAGTGGTGAGGTGGGAGGGCTAGTGAAGGGAATGGGATGAGGGAAGGGAGTGAGAACTTGGATTGGTATGTATGATGAAAAAAGATCACTTTTTCTTTAAAAAAAACATAAAAATCAAAAAAAAATTAAAAAAAGAATCACCTCACAATAAGGAAGACAGTTTCTGACTAAACATTTTATGTCACCAAATCAAACCTCCAGTGTTAGATAGGAATTATTTCTTATTGAGTCACTCATCACCTTCATCCCTTATACTTTCTAACCATCAAAATCTAAAGCAACCCCTCTCTCCACAGCCTCTCCTGTGGAGAGAGGGGTACCCTCATCCATTGCTGGTGGGAATGCAAACTTGTGCAACCACTTTGGAAAGCAGTGTGGCGGTTTCTCAGGAAAATTGGGATCAACCTACCCATGGACCCAGCAATGCCACTCTTGGGAATATAACCACGAGATGCCCGATCATATGACAAGGACATTTGTTCAACTATGTTCATAGCAGCATTATTTGTAATAGCCAGATCCTGGAAATAACCTAGATGCCCTTCGATGGAAGAATGGATGAAGAAAGTGTGGAATATATACACATTAGAATACTACGCAGCGGTAAAAAACAATGACTTCGCGAATTTTGCATGCAAATGGATGGAAATAGAAAACACTATCCTGAGTGAGGTAACCCAGACCCAAAAGGATGAACATGGGATGTACTCACTCATAATTGGTTTCTAGAGATAAATAAAGGTCAGTGAGTCTATAATATGATATCCTAAAGAAACTAAATAAGAAAGTGAACCCAAAGAAAAAGATATAGCTATCCGCCTGGTTATGGGAAGTAGACTAGATTGCCGGGCAAATAATTGGGATCTTGGGGTGTGGTGGGAGGGGGGGTAAGGGGAGAAGGGGAGAGAAATGTGAGAAGGGGAGGGTGGGGGGATCTTGGGGAAACGGGATGATTGGGATAAAGGAAGGTTGGTTAGGGGAGCAGAGAAGCACACATCTTAATTAAGGGAGCCATCTTAGGGTTGGCAAGAGACTTGGATCTAGAGGGGCTCCCAGGTGCCCAGAGCGATGTCCCCAGTTAGTTCCTGGGGCAGCTGAGGATAAGAAACCTGAAATGACCCTATCCTATAGCCATACTGATGAATATCTTGCATATCACCATAGAAACTTCATCTGGCGATGGATGGAGATAGAGTCAGAGACCCACACTGGAGCACTGGACTGAGCTCCCAATGTCCCAATGAGGAGCAGAAGGAGGGAGAATATGAACAAAGAAGTCAGGACCACAAGGGGTGTGCCCACCCACGGAGACAGTGGGGCTGATTCTTTGGGAGCTCACCAAGGCCAGCTGGACTCTGACTGAAATAGCATGGGATAAAACCGGACTCTCTGAATTTGGCGGACAATGAGGGCTGCTGAGAAGCCGAGGACCATGGCACCGGGTTTTGATCCTACTTCATGCTCTGGCTTTGTGGGAGTCTACCCAGTTTGGATGTTCACCTTCCTAGACCAGGATCGAGGGGGAAGGACTTTGGACTTTCCACAGGGCAGGGAACCCTGACTGCTCTTCAGGCTGGAGAGGGAGGGGGAGGAGTGGGGGAGGGGAGGAGGAGTGGGAGGGAAATGGGAGGCGGGGAGGAGGCAGAAATTTCTTTTTTTTTCTTCTTTCCAATAAAAAATGAAAAAAAAAATAAAACAAAAAACAAAATCTAAAGCAAGAGTTCCAGTTACTCTCTACAATCTGATGGTAAGGCCTGATACTGGAAGTATCATTTATTCATACAACCAAGCATTAAGAAATAAAAGTAGTGCGAAACTGGAAGCCTCAATATTATTGAGAAGAAATGCTGGTGATGGAAGTTACTCTGTACATGACTGTAATAGGAAAAGAATCATCACAATCATACAGTTACAACCCGTGCAACTAACAATGGTGACCTGCCTGCAAGATAAAGTAGGTACAGTAGTATCACAAACGTTATGTGTGTCAACACCACCTTTTTCATAGATATAAAGCCTACTCCCTAAGATGGTGTTCTACGCCTGACAAGAACTTGAGATTAGATAGGTCATTAGCTTAGGATAAAATCTACTTTTATTTTTTTGCCAAAGGAATCAAATAATAAAATGACTACATTTTAACTGCACTTCTTAACTCATTATAAACCTTCTTTTTGGAGTAGATGGGAAATAATACAAAGTTCATAACTTGAAAACATGCCTAAAATGAAAGACTATGGAGCACTTGTTCACACATGGGAAGTTTTCATCAAACCTCTTCAAGCCTTATGGATCTCTGCAGAAGAGGAGGTGGAAAAATATGAGACAGAGTTGGTGGATCATGACTCTCAGGAAGCAGCATCTTACATGCAGAGCATGACTGGTAAGTCTGAAATGTTAGGTTGTGACAACAAATGAGACATCCACAGGTTTAGTTTTGTTTCTCCGAGTACCAAAGCAAAAGTAATCAGTCTTGTCAGTAGTATGACCTTATCATTCAATCCTGAAATGTATTTAATCCTTGTTGCAAAACACTTAGTGGTTTAGAAATCTCTAAGTTCTCTGTGGCCAAAAACTACTAGAGAGGGAATCCACTGTTAGCACTGGGCTTCCCAATTAACAATGTTAGGATTTCAACAAATATCTGCTTTTACCTTCTGTATGCCTTTTAACATTTGGAGGCCTGCATGATAGTTTAAATTGGGCATGTCCCTTACCCTGGCATTCAATACTTCTTAGCAAAAATGATTCCATGATCCATACCTTAACCACCTGCCATTGACCATTCTAGATGAGCATCAAGTTACAACTGAAGTTCCAAGTGTCCACTCACCAGAAAAGAATGCTCTGGTGGGTCAAAATCTCAGTTAGGCAAGATCACAAGACTGAAGATGACTCTGCTGTGCCTTTACATGTTTGCTGCTGCTCTTTGGTTTTGTATCTAGCATGCAGTTGTAAGAATTTAAGACAATTCTGAAGCCATTTCTGACAATTCTGAATCCTCTCAGCCTCCATGCCATAGTACTTCCCCTCCTCCCCTGGGAACCAAGGACCTAACAGCTACACATGCTCATACTCAGTTCCTGAACAAATACCCATATACGCATGTTTTGATTTGGTCCCCTGGGAAATGGGGTCAAAATGACCTCTTACCTCATCTGATCTGGCAACAGCTCTCCAGCCAATTATTGGTAATAGCCCTTTTGAATAAGCCAATCACAACCCCCCCCTTGCTTCTGTGGTCTTCTCCTTTAAAAGTAGCCTGTGCCTGCTATTCGAGGTCTCTTGGCTTCCCAAATGCTGAGAGAGACTGTCATGACAGAATTAATAAAATCCTCATGCTTTTGCATTGGCTGTGGTGTGTGAGGTTGTCTCTGGGGGCGACTCTTCCTCAGTGTTTGGATGCCAGGGTCCAACATTGTGAGTAGACAGAGGGAGAGTGTCACTGCCTCTAATATGTTTATCTCTTGGAAACATCCCATTCTAATGGGCATTTTTGTCTGTGGATTGTCAAGAAGATGACCCCCACACACAAGTTGTACTGTCTAATTTGATAATAATAGTGTCAGTTTAGACAAAGTTTTTGTGAATAAAAACAAATACAAGGATATGTTTCATAGCCAGGGTCTGTGAGTCTCACCTAAGGAGGTGAATGAATTGTAATTCAAGTTAATTACTAACAATTGGGTGCCAGTAGCCCAACTAGTTTAGACTGTTTTAATCTTAATGTTGGAAGATGTATTCACAGGTCTTGGATTGTATCACAGCTGAAACAGAGGTTTGAAAATTAACAAAGCTGAACTTTGAAGTTCTTGTTAAACAACTTTGAGGTGAAAACCTGAGAAGACAATATAAAGTTTTAGAAAGGCAAATAGTCGAATGCATTCAGAGAACAAGAACAAAGCAGCCCAATTATTACTTACATACTCTCCCTGCTAGGATTGGCTGAAGACCAAAGGTGATATTAATTCCTTATACCATTTTCTGCCCTCATTCTCTTGATATATAAAAAATAACAAAGAAAAATATAGTGAATGGATATGTACCCAAAAGATGTCAATTAGAGCTGATTCTTTCTCATATGTAAAAGTTTAGCTTTATGATTCCTTTAAGATTCCTTATAATATTACTGTTAAAGATAATAAATAAGTAATAAAGTAAATGTCCCATTCTTTTTAAGTGTAAAATGCAGCCTGCCAGGAAAAAAAAAACTGACAATAACACCATGCTTGCCCACACAGTTAATCTATAAAAGTTGCTTGGGCATGAAAGTATGTGAGTTCTTGGGATAATTTTTTTCACCTATAATACATAAAATATTTATTCATGTAAGGGAGATGAAAAACATGTTTTTACCTATAATCATTCATTTGAGAAATGAAATACAACCATTTTGATTCTTGTACTGCCTGGAAAATTCTGTTGGTACATGAAAGCTGTGGGAAAGCATGAGAGGAAAGAGAATAAATGGAGGAAGAGTAAGGAAAGAGAGAATAAAGAAAGAGAATAAAGGAAACCATCAAGAGTGTTTATGAATACCTTTTACCCCAACCACGCTCAGACAGAAAGTTTAGCCTTGCCAGCACTGTGAATTTCTACCAAAGTTCTCTGCAGTTGGAGGCTGCCCCCTCAGGCAACAGTAACTACTCATCTTTCTCAATTAAGGGAGGCCACCAGCTACTCTTTCATCAAACTAATAGTTTGGGGTGATTATTCAGAATATTAAAATGGTATCTTTGGATCTTTTCTAGAAACTTCTATAAGAATGACTCAATAGGATTCTATTTCTTTTCTAAAGTATCAATCAAATACTGTGTGGCTACACACCCAGTTACACACCAAGTAATTAAGGTGTGGTTACTTGGTGTTTGGACATTAAGATGGCCCATAGAGGTGTATCCTCTCCAGCATGACCAAAACTCAGAAAATTTAAACATACTTATGCTCCTTCTTTTGACTTAGGAGTTTTGACCAAGAGAGTGGCTGCCTTCAGTCTAGGATGGGTTCGCAACATAAACAACAGAATGTTTTTCTCATGAATTAATGGTTTGATGTCTAAAAATACTGAAGCAAGTAACTATTCTAGTTGTCCTTTGTATTATATATACTAAAGCAGTCTTTGGCCTTTTCTCCTTTTTGTTTTGTTTTGTTTTATTTTTTAATTTTTTTTTCAAGACAGGATTTCTCTGTAGCTTTGGA
Organism: Microtus obscurus; assembly: GCA_963919715.1. NCBI lineage: Eukaryota > Metazoa > Chordata > Mammalia > Rodentia > Cricetidae > Microtus > Microtus obscurus. The sequence goes on from CAWTZC010000707.1 coordinate 69,771, forward strand.
GCCTGTCCTGGAACTAGCTTGTAGACCAGGCTGGCCTCAAACTCACAGAGATGCTCCTGTCTGTGTAATTATTTCAGGGCATAGCTAGCCAGGAGGCCAGGAGCTGGGTGGCAGGAATGCAGCCCTCAGCTCCCAACTACAGAAAATTAACATAGGCCCTGAGTTCCTTGCTCCTGCTCTCTCTCCTTCTGCTCCTGATTTGGACCTTGAGATTTCAGTCCGGTGCTCCAATGTAGGTCTCTGTCTCTGTCTCCTTTCATCGCCTGATGAAGGTTAATATTCAGGAGGATGCCTATATGTTTTTCTTTGGGTTCTCCTTCTTATTTAGCTTCTCTAAGATCACAAATTATAGACTCAATGTCCTTTATTTATGGCTAGAAACCAAATATGAGTGAATACATCCCATGTTCCTCTTTTTGGGTCTGGCTTACCTCACTCAGCATAGTGTTTTCTATTCTGAGACAATGGGGATGTTCTATCGGGAACTCACCAAGGCCAGCTGGCCTGGGTCTGAAAAAGCCCGGGATAAAACCGGTCTCGCTGAACATAGCGGACAAGGAGGACTACTGAGAACTCAAGAACAATGGCAATGGGTTTTTTGATCCTACTGCATGTATTGGCTTTGTGGGAGCCTAGGCAGTCTGGATGCTCACCTTACTAGACCTGGATGGAAGTGGGTGGTCCTTGGACTTCCCACAGAGCAGGGAACCCTGATTGCTCTTTGGGCTGACGAGGGAGGGGGACTTGATTTGGGGAGGGGGAGGGAAATGGGAGGCGGCGGTGGGGAAGAGACAGAAATCTTTAATAAATAAATTTTAAAAAATAAATAAAAATGAAAAAAAGAAAATCAACATAGGCAAATTCAGACTCAGAAGTCAGAACTTACTATGCAAGAGAGACTGAGTTTCCCTCGCAGTACTATCCCATGTCTCTGTGATTCTTTCTTATCACGGTTCCTCCTACCTAACTTTTCTAATCTTCATGACCCTACCCTGGATTTTACAGATCCATGGTGGCTAGAACTACCCACAGCAGTAGTAACCCCACAAAGGTTGGTCCCAACATAACCCAGTCCAAAATGGCATGGCCTGTGACATACGGCACAGCAGCGCAGTACTGAGGACTCATGAAAGATAACACACAAACGTTAGGCCAGCAGTACAGGAGGGACAAGTGATGGACATCACCCATAAATAGGACACCACAAGGGTAAAAGTAAAATGTGAACACTTGTATAAATATAGAAAATTAATATAAAGTGTCGGTGATTATATCAGGAGTAAAACTGTAAATATTTATAAATATGGCACAAGAAGACAGTATTTATTTCAAGTGTCTGTACAGTTGCTTGGATGTATTCAGTAGCCAGAAGAGCTGTGGTAGAGCAGAAACAAATGCAGAGAATTTTAACCTTTGCAGATAGTCTAAACAGTATGCTTCCTCCACCTTCATCTTTAGGCTGTTCCTGTACTTGAAGAGACCAAAACACAGATCCTCCTTTGCCCCCAGTCATGGTCACTACTGAAAGAATGAAGGGGGCATGAGTCCCTTTGCACCTACCCTGCTCTACAAATCCAGGGGTAGTCATGGAGCCACAGCCTCTGCCAATGCTGAGCAGGTGGGAAGGGTGAAGACAATGCTGTGCATGGTCCAGTGTTGGGAGCTGTGAACCCCCAGGTCCCCTGATCTGAGTGGCTACAGATGCTCTGAGCACAAGACCCTAGGAGTTCCTGATGGCAGGAGAATGGTTTCTGGTGTGTTTGCCTAGTGCATTGCTCTCCCTATATAAGCTGCCCCTGGAGTCAATAAAGGAGGCTTTCTTAGGGCATTCTAACTTCAAGGATGACCCTTGTCTCTGTTTCTCTCTGTGTCTGTGAGTCTTTGTGTGTTTCAATCTCCAGCCCCTTGCCCAGTTTACGAACTGTATGGTAGGACATATAGTGCAGATGGGTATGTTGTGCTACATTCCAGCCTGGGATACCACTGAAATTGTGGCGGCCCATGCATACACACACTTTACCCATCTAAGTGAGTCTGGCCCACAAAACACTGCACAGCCTGGAAAGGCAAGAGACAAGAAAATTATGAAGGCTATGCCTTCCACAGCCAGTGCCCAGACATGTTCAGCAGGAAATGGCTAGAAGCAACATGGACTGATACAGGAATTCTCCTAATTTTGTGATTATAAGATTTAATATAAAAACACAGAGATTAAAGAGATGGTGTGGCTATACCCACATAAGCTTGTGGCCTCCTGCAGCAATCTTGTAACTGCTGCAATAGCAGACATATGAGAAGCTGTATATTTGTCAGCTGACTGTAACACTGGACTCCTAAAAATAAAAAGCATGGCCTGTGCCCACAGTACACTAGGTGGACTGCCAAGCTATAGAGAGAGACCAGTTGCACCCTACTCTGCTCACACCAGCTTCATCTATGAGTAAAGCTGAGGAGAAACTGGTTCCCAGATCCCTAGCATAGAGTCAAGCTGCAAAACAACACAGCTAACTGCCCTAGCCTAGCTTCAGCTGTGGGCAGAAGCACAGCTCTTCCCCTCCCAGAGAGATGTCTGTGAAAATATAAATGAGCAAGTTGAGCCTCTCAGCTCGACAGACTTGCAGATTGGAATAAAAGGATAGCTTACAAACTTTTAATAAAATATCCAATGTCTATAATCCTATTTGTTGTTGTTTGTAGGTAATCATAAACATCTTATTAAAATTCTTAAAGGGGTGTAATGATTCTAATTCCCCAAAGGGAGCTCAGAAAAACTGCTAAGCAAAATCCTGCCACAAAAAAAGTGTGCAATTAACATGCCCACACAATACAAATTCAAAAAATAAATAAATAAGGAGGATTATGCCATCAGTCACAACAAAATACCTTAAATCAAGCCCCCTTCACTCTAAATTTGTTGAATGTGAATACCCAGAGCAGTCTGCCACATGTAGATTTTGGCATGATGGCTCCCAAATGACCTTTTCCAAAGCAAGGCAAAAATACCCTTGCACTGAATTATGGAAAGGACCCGACAGACCCTATATTAATTTGGGGTGGAGGAGATGTCTGTGCTTATTTCACAGGAAGAGAACTAAGCTTGATGAGATGAGAGGATGTACAACAGAAGGATGCCAACCCTGATGACATTGCAGCCACTGATGATTTCATAGAAAAAGCAGAATGCAGTTTCTGAACCAGTGTTTCTGACTGGCAACATCATGCTGCAGTCTGAGTCGGGAAAGAAGATGGTGGTGATGACTGGTGATTCCTTATTTCTTGGTGGACCTACCTACTGCACAAAGTTTCAGACCTTGGTGTGTCTTGTTTATTTTGGAGACAGTCCAAGGGCACAGACTTAATATTTGACAATTTATCTATACTTTATCTTGGGACAGAGATATGATTTTGCCAGTATAGTGTTAAATCTGCTGATAAAATAAAAGACCTAAAAACTGAGACCTCAATTTTCCCCTCTGAGGAAAAAAGAATAAGACTCATTACAAAGAGTGACTGAAGCCCCTCTTCAGAGATGTGGAGGGTAGCCTAAGAGTTTTTTTCTTTTTTTCTGCTTCCCACAGACTGGGGCAGTTACTTAAAAGCAGCATCGCAACTGGACTCTCACCCATCAAAGACACCTTTTCTTGTCTTTTAATTAGAATAGACTTCTAGAATTGTAATGTGACAAACTGTGTGTTTATTGTTAATTTCCACTCTAGAATTATGGTATTGACCTCTTAATTTTTATAACTGCTTTAGTTCAGTATAAGATGTTATTGATTAGAAAAATTTTAAAGTGTTGACCTAGGGAGTGGCTGTCTTCAGGATACTTGGTCTAGGGTGGGTTCACTGCCTAAAATAACAATGTTTTTTTCATGAATTATGGCTTGATGTCACAAATTATTGAAGCAAGTAACTACTCTAATTATCCTTTGTATCATGCTAAAACAGTCTTTTTCCTTTTCCCACTTTTTGTATTGGAGTATACAAGTGTATGGAAAATTAAAGATGGGTGAACTCAGAACTCAGAACTTACTATGCAAGAGAGACTGAGTTTCCCTCCCAGTACTATGATATGTCTTTGCGATTCTTTCTTATCGCTGTTCCTCCTACCTAACTTTTTTGATCTTCATGCCCCTACCCAGGAATATATGGACCCTCTGTGACTTGGATCATTGTAATGGATTAATTAAAAAATGCTGCAGATTTCTCGATCCTGGCAACTGCAGAGGCATAAACACTGCATGTCCCCGAGCGGCAGCAGGAAGTGGGCCATGTGGTAGCAGGCAGCAGGCAGCAGGCAGCAGGCAGCACGTCCCTAGAGCAGGCAGTTCTAGGCAAGGACTGGTGCAGGTCCCAAGCGGTGGCAATAGCCCATGTGGCAGCAGGCATCAAAGAGCAAGTCCCAAGAGCAGTCAATCCCAGGCAAGGTCTGCACAGTTCTCCAAAAGGCTGCAGCAGGCAACAAGGACAGACACACAGATGGGCATACCACAAGACCACACTGCAGGTCTCTGAGCAGGGGCAGGCAGCAGGCCTCAGAGTAGCCAGAAGGGGGCTGGTCCTGGGTGGGGAACCATGCAGCTGAGGAGAGACAGACAGATAGGCATGCCATGCAGAGTGAGATCAGATATTTATTTAGTGGGATATGGAGGGAAAGGGAGAAGGGGAGAAGAGCAGAGAGGCAGAGAGAAAGGGGGAGGGGACATGGAAAGAGGCAGAAGCTTGTATTTGTCTTCCCACCTTTATGACTTGCAGGTACATACATTAATAACTTGTATTTGTTATTTACTAAAATTTATTTGGTGAGGTTGTCCTTTTAAACTGACAAAACCCTCTCAGCTGTCAAACTGCGTCAGAGATCTTTGAGAAGGATCTTGAGTTACTGATTGAAAAACAACAGAGAACTTACTTACTTGGCACCTAGAGCTACTCCTCAGTGTCTGCCATGGTCCTTGAAGGTTATATTTTCCTTTTGCTGTTTAGCACAGGGCCTTCTAGGCTCCAGAGGATCCTGAGGGCTAAGAAATATGTAGGAAGACAAGCCTATCTTGACCTGAGCAGCTAGGTTGTCTATTTCAGTGATTCTGTCCACATGTGATAAAAGGCAATTTTTTCCCAGTGGTCAGTGCTTGGCAGTTGAAACAAATTGTGGATGGACATTGTTTTGTGCCTATTGTCTTCTATATTCTTTGGAGGAAGTAGACTGCTGCTAGGAGCCAAACTGTCACTTTTTGTTATGAAAAGTCATTTAATAATTAAATATTTAAATGTCCTATTCCCCAGATCTCTGAGCAGTTGAGGACTGTTTATTAGGTATAACTACAGTATTAGAATCTGTCCAAAGAGCTGGGGTCTGAACTTGACTGTACTGCCTCTTAACTTAGCAGGTAAGATTTACACACATAAAATGACAGAAAGAAGAAAAAACTGCTTGCAATAGAAGGTTAACAGCAGAACTGACAATAGTAGAGAGCATCTTAATACATTTTAAATGAGGGTTGCATTAAATATAAAGTAAATTTGTAAGAGACTTAAAAGTACATACCAGTTTAAAGTATTAGACTTATTGTTTTTGTAGTCTGAAATGAGATACAGTGAACAATTATAACATTTAATGTAAACATAGGTGAATTTAAGTTGCATGTATGAACACACACACAGAGTAAACAAGAATTGGATGAAGTGGATGCTCTTGGTTGGTCCTTCCAAATCATGCCACTGCAGAAAACACACATGCAACAGAGTCAACAAGAGGAATGTAGAGACAAAAAATAAGTGAATTGGGGGACCAGGCAGGGTATACTTCAGTAAAGATGGCAGGACTTAGTCACCTGACCTGGCTCTCAGCCAAGGTGTTGGTTAGGCCGCCTGGCCTTGGTCAAAATGGCAGGAGTCATATGTTACATGAAAAAGCCTCTCAGTTAAGATGGCAGTTAAGTCACCAGACTTCTGTTAAGATGGTTGTAATGATGTGGGAAGGTCATTTGTCAATCTGTTGTTTCATTGGTTAATCAATAAAGAAAACTGCTTGGTCTGATAGGTCAGAAAATTAGGTAGGTGGAGTAGACAGAACAGAATGCTGGGAAGAAGGGAAGTGAGCCAGGCGCCATGCTTCTCCTCTCTCGTCAGATGCCATGGAGCCAGCGGCCAGGTCAGACATGCTGAATCTTTCCCTGTAAGCCACCATCTCGTGGTGCTACACAGATTATTAGAAATGGGTTAAACAAGATATGAGAGTAAGCCAAGAAGGGGTTAGATATAATGGGCGAGGCAGTGTTTATATAAATACAGTTTATGTGTTGTTATTTCGGGGCATAAGCTAGCCAGGCAGCCGGAGCCAGGTGGCATGAATGCTGCCAGCAGCTCCTTCTACAAATCACGCCCAAACGTGGATAACTGAATCCACAGAAAGACTGAGAAAGCTTGGGAAAGAATAAAGAAAAGCATGTTTTCTTGGTAGCTACAACTTCTCCTGTCTGCTCTGCTTGCTAGAGGCAAGCAAGGGCTCTTGCTAGAGGCTTCCTGACTCAGCTTTAGCTGCAAAATCCTGTAGCTCTTTTAAGAGGTCCTGCAACAAAACACTTAAATGGTGTTGATAAAAGCTGACTGCATGCTTGTTTGTCTTCGGTCATAGCAGGAAAAAAGCTGTGCCATTTTAAAAAGCCAGCTTTCTGGGCCATTCTACCAGGGCAAACTCTGTACCAGGGCAGGAAGTCTGGCTGAGTGTGGTCTGTGAGCAGAATGCTGCAGCATGCTTGCTGGCAGGGACCTTGAATCATCACAGAATTGTGGCAATAAAAATGGCTACAGATGGTACCTCCGCCATGAGTCTGGAAAGCTAAGGAATGGGCTGGATCTAGCCAGAAAAGCCACGGCTTTAATCCTACCCATATTGCTCAGTGATTTAAAAGCTCATGTTGTCAGAAAAAGAGAGAGAAATACAGTAAAGAAAAGAAAAAAAGAGAAAGAAAAACTGAAGACCCTTGGCTCCCAGTCAAATGCACTGCAAAGAGTGTGTAGTGCTTGCACAGGAGGACTGACCCCAGGTCAGTCCAGTCATGATTTTAGCTAAGGGAATGTCAGCAAAGGGCTCAACCGTCCATGGTTGGGGGCTCTCCTCCCGTTTCTAGGAACACCAGAAGATTTCCAAGAGCTCACCAGTCAATTCCTCAGGTTCAGAGAAATGGTTAAGCCAACAAGAATGGGGGAAATTAACAACACACAAAACCAGGCAGTGGTGCCTGACTGCTGAGCATGTATCTGGCTGCTAGCAAGTTCACCATGGTTATTTTCCATAAGCCTTCAATTTTTTTCTTGGGTCCTTCTGATTGTGACTGTTGGCTACCAAGTGAAATATACAAGAAATGCTTTGTAATCTCCCTGTATCTGTTTCCCCAAGTCCATGGTTATGTTTGTGAGCTCTCATACTGAGTAAGACTTTTATATTCATTAGAATGCACTACTACAAAAAGCTGTTAGCATTAAATGAAGAAATGGTTGGTGGTAACACTGATACAGCAGTACAAGAATTAAGCACGGAGCTTATTATAAATGTCATATTGGTAAAGAAATTATTTAAGATGTTTTTAATAAAATAAATAATAAAATCTTTATACTTTTGTCATTTTCTCTCTCTAATGTGTGTGTTTGTGTGTACTTGTATGTGTTGATACATAAATCTTTTCATTTGTTTTTGTAGAGTAAATACACATATGAATATATGTGATGTCCAGAGTCCAGAGTATATGTTTCTCTGTCTCTGTCTCTGTCTCTGTCTCTCTCTCTCTCTCTCTCTCTCTCTCTCTCTCTGTGTGTGTGTGTGTGTGTAATACTTTCTGAAATGGAGCTGAAAAGATTTTTAAATGTAGGCCTAGGTAAAGGGGGAAAAGGCAAACAATGCCTTTCAGATACAACAGAATTGACATACACATGAACTGATGAAGAATGTGACATCATCCACAAGACCTGTAAAGGAGCAAGCAAGATTCATTCCCAGCACTGAAAAGAGATATAGGGAATATGTTCTCACATTAATACCCCAGAGGCTTTCTTTTATTAACAAAAACTCACAATGGAAAAACAGATTTCTTTCAAATAAAGTCTTACTGTATCAACAAATAGAACTAAATGGCAGGCATCATGTCTAAGAGTAGCTCTCAACTCAAAATAAACTTAACTGTATCTTTGGATATGTTTTTCTCAAAATGCTTTGTCTGACACTGTTTTGCCTCCATGGATTGTTGTTTATATATTATGATTTCAGAATTTATGTTTTTATGGGTAGTGTTCATGTATCTTTATCATTGAATGTTATTTGTTTCTCTTGTTTTATTTTGCTTCTGGTATTTTGTTTGGTGTTTTTCTCTTTCTCTACCAGTTTTATCCTATTCTGGCTTATTTGTCCTTTCATTTTACTATATATTTTGTAGTGAAAGAGAGAAACATGGAATTGAATAGATATGGAGGTATGGAGGGCCAGAAAGAAGAGAATGAAAAAAAATGACAAAAGTATATTATATAAAAATATTTTTGATTGAAAATACTTCATTCAATTTTAGAATACACTGTTTTCTAAACTTCTCCCTGTATACCTACTATCAGTATTCTATCTTAACTTCATATAGTCTCTCTCTACTTTGCAGCAAGTGAGTCAATTTAGGGCTGCCTGCACATGCATAAATGTAAGACAACTTACTAGAGAATGTGTAGGTTCTCAGGACAAATATCCCTGAAGAAAACTGACTCTCCCATCTCCATTAGCCCATAGAAGTGGAAATCCATGAGCCCCTCCTCTAGTTGTTGTGAAATATGACTGGTTAAGTCCATTACAAGCCATGTGCATGCAGTCTTATTTTTGAGAAGCTCATGAGTCCAACTGTTCTGTTATGTCCAGTAAATGCTCTAATAGTGTTGTTGTCTACTACTTCTGACTCATTTGACACAGTGAATCTCAATGGAATAGAATTGGCTCAGTAATCTAGGCTTTCTGCTCAACAAAACTCAATGATCTGCCGGTCACTTCCTCTCATGTCCTAAGAAAACTAGCTCACCCCACACCACTACAAATTTGACAATTAAAAATACTAAATACCTTTTAATGTAGCCTTGCCTTTCAGAAATTAACTAAACAATTAACATAAAACCATCAATAGACGTGATCTCACCAGGAAGATCAAGAAATTTGTGTTATTTATGGAGGGAGGATACAGACAAAACAGAAGAAATAATGACAAAAAAATAACAATAAGGATGTTTAAAAGTCATATGGAATAACACTATCAACTACATATCTAAAATATATACTAAATATAAATCTATGAATAAATATACATATGAAATTTAAGTAACTTCACATGTGATCAGGCAATGTTTCTCTAATTAATCAAAATGCCAACAACAGGTATAAGAAGTCCCCTTTGTTAGTTATTTAGAGCTGTCCATGAGACTCTTAGATCACACAGATTATTTCTCTTGACTGTGGTTGACCCTCAGAGCTGGAGAGTAACACCCTATTGCTGAAGACAGCATGCACTTCAGACACAGAGCCAAGATTTCCTTAAGCTCAAATGAACCTGAACGCCTTCTCCATGAGGACTAGTTTTCAGGTACAAGAAAATGGCAGGCAAGCTTTAAAAGATAGGACCCTAAGAGAGACATACATAGATCCCCTGGGGGAGGGGAAATAGACAAGATATCCTGAGAAAATTGGGAGCATGGGGGGGGGTGAAAAAAGAGGGAGAGGGGAGGAAAGGAGGCAGGGTAATTGCATGAGGAACACAACAGTCAAGATGGGGGAAGGACAGAGAAGGAGAGCAAGGAAAATGGTATCTTGATTGTGTGATGATGTGGGGGTCCCTTCTGTCTGCAGTGATTACCATTCATGAATAAAGAAACTGCAGTGGCCTGCTGATAGTGCAAAACTTAGGTAGGTGGGAAAAATTCGACTGAATGCTGGGAGGAATAAGGCAGAGGAAGAGAGATGCCATGGAGCCACCAGAGTCAGACATGCCAAATCTTTGCCGGTAAGACATTGCCACATGGCAATATACAGATTAATAGAAATTGGTTAAATTAATACAAGAATTATCCATTAAGATGCTAGAGCTAATGGGCCAAGCAGTGTTTTAATTAATATAGTTTCTGTGTGATTATTTCAGGGCAGTCAGAAATCAACAAGCAGACCTCCTTCTACAAAGCAGAACTTACATAGGCAGGGAGAACAGAACTGAATTCTGGGAAGACAGCAGAGTCAGAGAGACACTATGGAGCCACTTCCAGAGTCAGATATGCTGAAATTTTGCTGGTAGGCCACAACCTAATGGTGATATATAGATTAATAGATGGGTTAAATTAAGATGCAAGAGTTAGAGTTAGAGCTAATGGGCGAAGCAGTGATTTAATTAATACAGTTTCTGTGTGGTTATTTTGGGGATAAGTTAGCCAGGACAAACAAGCCGCCCTCATCTAACAGTGGGAGCCATTATGGGACCAGCATGACACCTGGTACCAGAACAGATTCAGTTTTATTTCTCCAAGTCCTGCAGTCAAAGCAATAAACTTCATCAACAGGATCTTACCATTTAGGGATGAAACACTTCCAACACCTGTTCAAAAGCCTTTATTGTGTTGTAAGGCCCTAGAGACTCTGTGTCTGATAACTACTGTTACAGTAACCACTGCTACAACTAGGATTTCAGGTAAGAAACATTAAGGCTTCAAGAAGCATCTCATTTTAACCTTTGCGTTTTTTTTTTTTTAACATGTACAGGTGAAAACTATTAGAACCTTTCCCAACCACCTTCATGGGTATCACTTGTGCCTTGGGCAGCAACAAAATAATAAAGAACTATCCAGAAACTCCTGTCCTTTACACCAATTCTTAATCAATTTTCTATGTTTTGTTCTTTGTGTCCACGCACAAATCTACTAAAAGAGTATGTAAACATGCAAAACACTTAACATCTATCATTATGCTACATACATAGAAAAAGGAAAATATATACAAAGTGTGGACAGAATAATGATGTAAATTCCTGAGCCACCACAGTCAATTTAATGATAGGATATCAAAGATAAGTTTGGTAAAACACTTGGAACACCAAGTGTTATCTTCTCTGAATAAATGTCATGTGGTCTCAGGAATTCAAATCTAAGAATATACTAAAGTCAAATATAAACAGTGTCTAACATAGCATTCAGTCTATTAGCCCAATTTTGTCTTCCACATATCATTATTGGGTATGGTAGCATGGACAGGAGTAGCTAACTCTTATACAGAAAATGCCTTTTAACACCAGATGGTTAAATCTATGTCTTTCTAGAAAATTAATAAGGTCCCAGATGGCTCCCACTCTGATGTATCTGACTGAAGGAATGATAATCTAGACTTCACTGTGTTTCTACCAAACTTCAGACACCACACTTTAGAGAGTTACTGTCTCTAAATTTGAGGAACATCCCTTTATTCTGAGCATTGGCAGAAGTAAATGTTCTCTCTTTGGCTTACTACTCTTTTTCTCTGATACTCAATTTAAACCCCTATATCTGTCTCTGGGTTTGTATTATTCATGATACATGTGAGGGTGGCTATATTACACCCATTTTGCTAATTATTTAGAAGTAATCAATAGAATTAAGAGAGCTTTTCACAAAATTATGATGATACTTTGCATATACTGAATCCTATAATGGTTGAAGCCATGATGACGTTTTTTTTATTCCGTATCCCTGAAATAATGATTACTTGAATATAAAGAGAGGTCTCAAAGCATAGCCTGTATGATTAGTAAAACTACCAGCTTATAGCAAAAAAAAAAAATACGAGCAGAAAATAATCAAGAGAGGGTGAATTGAGAATCACAACTTTATGAAGCAGAGGCACTGCAGATTAATTTTTGCTCAAGAATAATCTTTGTTGCAAACAATTTCTTGATATGTGTTTTTTTGACGAGTCAGATTTTTTCTCACACTACTAATAATAAAATTAATTGTTTGCATAAAGGTATAGATAAAATTTCTTGTTATCTTTGAGTGGCTATCATGGTTATGATGGCGTAATTTTTGCTTGGTCCTCCATTAGCTAGTCTTATAATCCACTTATACATTGTTATATTAACTAGAATACCCATATACTCAATCAGCCATAACCTATATTAGAGTCATTACTATTGCTTACAAAACTTAAAACTGGAGAGATATAGAGGGATTAAGGGATTAAGATCTTTTTATTTACAGACAGGCACTGTGGAAACCAAGAGTGTTCAACATGCAGGCATAACCTTTCAATTGAAGAGAAATATGTCAGGTGAGATTAATATGTTTTGATACTATCTGTAATGAGGTCTGGTGCCCTCTTCTGGCCTGCAGGCATACACACAGACAGAATATTGTATACATAATAAATAAATAAAATATTAAAAAAAAGTTTTGAGATGAAAAATCCTTAAAGTTAACAAGAACAGACAGCTGAGGGGTAGATTTATTAGGTTTGGGATCAATAGCAAAGCAGTCCAATTATTATTAACTGATGTACTTTCCTTGCTATTAATACGTGGTGATCAAAAATGATGATTAACACCGTGTACCCATTGCATCCTTCAGTTTCCTGATAAAAAAATCTGTTGATGTGTGAGTATGCACCCTAAAGATTTAGAGTAAAGCTGACTGATTATTTCTTTTGTGTATACAAGCTTAGGTGAATGATTCTTTTGAGATTCCTTATACTATATCCCTGACTCTTCCTCCCTAGAAATTTATCTTAATTTTGTTTCCCAGTCAATAGAACACATTTTATGATACATTTCAAAATATTAATAAAGTGATTGACTCTTTCTTTGTAACCACAATATGCAGCCTGCCAACAAAAGAACTGTCTGAGAAAGATACACTGCTTGCTCAGACTCTTAATCTATAGGAAGTTACTTATGTGAATGTATTTGGACGATTTCACTCTAATCATGTAAGGAAAATGTTCTTTACCTAAGTTCATTATAATCATCCACTTGAAAAGAAGAAGCACATTTCTGAAAAAATTGTGTTGGAATATATAAGCTATAGAAGAAAAATAAAGTAAAGAATACCGAAGAAGAATAAAAGAATGATATGAAGGAAAGCATTGAGTGTGTGACTTTTCTCTTACCCCACCAATAAAAATGTCTTAGTTCACCAAATCTGTGGGTTCCCTTCTAGTCCTGCCCTTCCGGAGGTTGAGCCTCACAGCAATGGTGGATATGTGTGTCTGCTTTCCAACCTGAAAACCTGGAGTTGACTGTGTTAATAGCATGGTGATTTGTTCTATATGTATGGCCAGGGTATACCTTAATTCCCTCAAATTACTGTATTTAGCCCAGACTCTTCTTCCCCAGAACTTAATTTTGTTTCTCAGTCAATAGAATCCATTCTTACACACACACACACACACACACACACACACACACACACACACACATATATATATATATATATATATATATATATTCACATGTACTTTGCAGAAGAGTTTCAAAGGTAAACATAACTTAAGTGTTATAGCGCACACAGATGATTGTTATCAGAATTTTTTTTTCTAAAATTGAACTGTACTTAAATATGTCTAAATTAAACTGTCTGGTATCAGACTCTTAAAGTAATTCTCAACATTCTAATACCTCAACCCTTAAATACCCTTTCTTCTTTTGGCAGTATATGTATATTATTTTTAGTGTGAGGAGCACATAATCTGCATGTCTATTTAAACTAGAGAAGGACTCCTTGAACTGATTCTCAGGTACCATTCATCCTCTAAACTATGTTTTCATATCAAATACAAATGAGGGAGGAGGGCAAAATAATAATTAGGATGTCTGAATAGTCATGAGGTATCATATCATCAACTATATATCTAAAAACTATAAAATATAAATCCATGAGCAAAATATATATATATATATATATATATTCAAGCTTAAATAAACTTTTAACATCTTAGCTTCCTTCACCAAACAAAACCCCAATTACACATTTTAGAAGCCCTCTTTTAAGTTACCTTTTATATCTGTCCAAATGATTCTCAAAACATAAATTCTATTTCTATTGATTGCTGTAACTCTCTCCATAGAAGTAGAAACATAGCTCTTATTACTGAAGACAACATATACTTCAGATACATGGCCTAGTGGTCCCCAATCTGGAACTGACCTGAATACTTCTTACCCAGCTTTCTGATAGCTTCCAACAGTCTTTCACAGCTCTGAAACCTGCAAATCACAACAACCCCCAGAATGATACAATAAACCTAAGGATGCAAGAGTGGCACTTACACCTTGATATTAACCAACAGCTCTCTGATTGGACGTTAGACCTGCTCAACTTAAAAAAAAAATGCATCCTGCTACTAGAAATGTAGCTGACTACCAAGCACTAATGTAGTTAATATTCCTAGAGGAGAAACTAATAATCTTTACAGTTTTAATGAAGCATTATACTCTTTAGTAACCATTTAAGTATTTTTATTATACCTATAGATGAGTATGGATTTGACCCTCGTGAAGGAAAATTCTCTTTGAAACAGTGAAAGGTCATTGCAGAAGATCACATCCTATCCACATGCAGACTTGTGGAGCTTGGTTCATTTGGATAAATTTATAAAACACTTCTCCAATAAAGGATAAGAGAATTTTATAAAAGAAGTCTCAGAATGCTTATAGAGTAAAAGGAACAAGGGATTTTCTCTGACATTTTAAATCCTAGGAGGATGCATTTGACTGTAGATTTGAAAGTAAACACAGGGAAGTGTTGAGAGTGTGTGAAATGAGGAAATGGAAAGGAAAAATGATTAAGTATGTTATCACCACAAAATTTAAAGCAACTATAATAGCATTTATGTAAAGATTTTGGTAAAATATTGTACGTAGTAAGCAAATCCTGGGATGCTAAGGATTTTCCAAATTATACATTAACGATTTCATGACTGAAATAGAATATCTTATACTCAGGGTGATCAATAGGGACACCATATGAGTATCATTCAAATTATTATTATTATTATTATTATTATTATTATTATTATTATTATTATTATTATTATTATTGACAATCATGAAGAAAATCTAAAATTTTAGGGCATACTTCCGGAAACTGAGCATGAATCCTCAGATGATTTCATAGTTGGAGTTTGCTTTTAGATTTATTTGATTGTAACTATGTCCTGTTTCTTCCCTCTTTTAGTAATAAATTAAGATATTTGTTATTTTATAGGATCCAAGAGTTCCAAGACATTTGATTTTAAAAAAACCTTTTGGGTTATATAAAGATTGGATATAATAAAGAGACTGAAATTATAAGTGTTTCAATGTTTACATTCTGAGACTTTAAAAGTTAGAATATCTATAATGCAATTATGATATTAATACATGATCTTGAGAATTACAAGAAAGAAAACACTGTGGCTTAAAAGTAATATGTTTCTATCTCAAATTGAGAAAAGATAAATTGTGATGGGCAATTTCATACTATATGGTTCATACCTAAGGCATTCATATGGGAATCAATAGTTAAAATAATTGGATTTGTATGATAAGTAAATAAATTATTATGGAAGGAGGATTATAGTGGGATTTCAAATGTATTTTAATTAATAAAGGTTACTTGAAGATCAGAGAGTAAAACAGCTCCATGGGTCAGCCTTACAAACCATGAAGTAGTTACACACACTTTTAATCCTAGTAAACACACTAATTGCCATAGAAACTGGAAAGTGCATGCCTTTAGTCCCAGTGGTGCACACCTTTAATCCCAGCACCAGAGAGGATTATAAAATGGGAAGAGACAGTTCTCAGACACAGTCTCATTCTGAGATTCATTGAGGCAGGATCACCATTTTGGACTGAGGTCGATGTAAGAGCCAGTGACTGGCTGTTTTGCTTTTCAGATCTTCAGATTGAACCCCAGTTTATCTCCCTGAGCTCTTTTAAATCATGTGTCAAGGATGGGAAATTGGAACAGAGTTCATGTTGAGTGAGTGCACTATTGGGTAAATATATGAACATTACAAGGAATAAATTAAATAAAAATTACAAAATCATAAAAGGTCACATATCAATTTTTGATTGATTGTACTTCTAAACTATGATTCCCCCGAGGGGTCTGTAGCAATATTGTCTTGAGGCAAAATATTGGTCTGAGTGTATATGTAATTGAAAATTAATCTTAAAATAATTTAATTAACTCCAATGAAAGACATATTAACATTTCCAGATTATAGTAATAATTATAAGAATAATGTGAATATATAGTGAATTCTTACAAACATACAAAATGTCTGCATCCATTTGAGTATAGCTTAACTTTCTTATAAAAGAAGAGTGTAAGTATCCTTTACTATATACTTGATAGAAAAGTTCTTCCCATGGGAATATGGGCATGCTCCTTACCTTGCTTGATCTCAAATACTGGAGTGTGCAGACAGGGAAGGGTAAACAAATGTATTTTCCACACAGTAGAAACAATATGTACCTAAAAAGAGGATTAGATTAGAACATAGACTACATGCAATTCTTAATGGAAGAAGAATTGAAATCAAGAGGATGTTACAGTTATATTCTCTGTTCCCAGATAGTCATTCAGTACTGGGCAAAAGAAGATTATCACAAGACCCCATCCCCAATCCGGAATAAAGGTACACTTAAAAATTAAAAGCAAATGAAAAATCAGTTTCTTCCAATGGAGTATCACAGCACATACAAACCACCCTTAAGAGTGGATTCAAAGCACAACAGTAGGTGGCACACATACAAAACACTAAATGACATTTTTGGAGATTCTTTGTCTCATCATTCTTGGCAGCATTTTTTTATCCTTATATGTCCTTTGCCTATATGAAATAATTTACGGTTCTGGGATTTTGTGGCATTTATGTTTGCTTGAACATATGTGTCTTTGCATCTATGTGTTTCTTGTGCTATTCTTTGGCAATTTTTCCTCTGTTATTTCTTTGTCCTATTCTGATGGCTTACTTATTATTATTATTGATATTTTATTATTATCACTACTATCATTATTACATGCATGTGTATATTCATTGAGAGAAAGAAAGAAAGAGTGTAGATTTGGGCAGGTGGGAATGTGGGGAATATCAAAAAGGAGTTGGAGGTCAGGAAACCATAGTCATTATATATTGTGGGGAACAAAATATATCTTCAATAAAAAGACAACATGCAAATAAAAACAGCATCAGCAAACGTTTCAGCTATGAGCTCTCAGAGTTTCAGGTTGCCATATAAGAGATGTACTTAAAGAAAATTATTCACACAGTAGGCCCATAAAGAGAATGTATGGAGCAGCAGGTCTCCTGTCTTGGTTAGTTACTGATGGCTGAGATGAATCCCATGCATTGCACATAAAGCCAAAATCCACAGCTGAATGAAAATGATGTATCTTACAGGGGACACAGCAGCTTAGGAAGCAGGAACGCATTTCCTGCACAGGAAAAAGGAGCAGGTGACTCAGGCTGCGTGTGGGAAATATTAGAAAGTACCTGCCTATGATGGATTTCAATTGGCTCTGTCTCCTGGTAGGTTTCAGGAGGAATCCTCCTTCACTGACCAGTATGTTATAGTCAGGTCCTGGCTAGAACCAGGATCCAGCTGTGAGCTGGACTCCAGCCAGGAGCCTGACTGAAAAAATCCCTTTGTGAAGGGACTGATGTTATCTCTGTTTGCCTCGGATTGGCTAAGTGTGTGATATCATCTAGAGAATGGATTTGGGCCAATCACAAGACAGATCTCAAAGCTACCAATGGAAATCAGCGGCCTGCTGTAACTATGGAGATTTCATCTGAGCTGCCATCTCATGTATCTCTCCCCCTCCCTGTGTGTTACCACAGAAACAGGAAAACTGAAACTAGAAAGAAAGAAAAATGTAATTTAGCATGAAATGTGGGTGCAATTAATAACAGAGGGAAAAAATCAGTGGTGCCTAGGCATGAGTATGCCTGGCTCCTTGACAATATACCCTGGCTTCCTATAAGAAAGCCTGCATTTCTGTATGAGCCCTTCTGAATGTGACTCTGGAAAGCTAAATGCAGCTTTCTGCTAAATATTTGCTATATGCCTATGTCAATTTTCATAACTGCTATGAATGTACATGAGCCATCACATGGAATTGGAACTATTAGAGTGACGGTGCAAAACGATTATTAGATTAATGAAAGAAGTGGCGAATTCTATCCCTGGTCAAGCAATGTACCATAAAAAAAATTTCAGATGTATCATGAAGAGTGAAACTTTCAAAATATCTTTGTGTATGTATGTGTGTATGCATGTGTATGTGTGTTTCTGTGTGTGTGTGTACATGTGCGCATGCAGTTATGATGTGAGGAGCACAAGTGTACATACAGGAAACATACAGAAGACAAACTCTGTTTTCTATGATGCCTTCTTTTCTTAAATATGCCTTATTCAATATAATTATATTAATATTTTGTGTTTCTAAAACCCACCACCCATAACATAATCTAAAATCTTCCCCTACCTCTAACATCACTATTGTGTCATAATTTGAAGAACTCTCTCTATTTTCTTTGTGTATGTGTTTGTGTGTGTATCTGCGAGTACTTGCATTTGTGTGTGTGTGTCTGTGTGCATTTGTGTATACAAGTGTGTGTTCTGCTTTCTTATTTTTATTTTTGTGATTATAATTGAATTACAACATATAATCTTTCCTGTCTTGAAACCTTCCCATACACCAATTCATGCTTTCCTTCAAATTCATAGTCTCTTTTTCGCTAATTGTTTTTGCATGAATATATATCATACACATATATATTATTTTTTGTTTGTTTGATTGATTTTTTCGAGACAGGGTTTCTCCGTAGCTTTTTGGTTCCTGTCCTGGAACTAGCTATTGTAGTCCAGGCTGACCTCAAACTCACAGAGATCCGCCTGCCTCTGCCTCCCGAGTGCTGGAATTAAAGGTGTGTGCCACCACCACTCGGCTCCACATATATATTATTACATATAAACTGAACAGTAAGTCTAATACTACCTGCATGTATGTTTTCAAACCTGACTTTTGGTAGAAGACAAATACTTGGTGTGCTTCTCCCTGGAAAAGCCACATCTTTCATTTCCAGCTTTTCTTAGTGGCCTATAATTGTTTGTGTAAAGTTGAGGCCTCGTGGAATTTCGTTGGACTGTTTAACACATTAATTGCTGTCATCCTTATTGATCTCATTTTCATATAGTCATATTGTGGAGATTTTATAGGTGGAGCTTCTGATATTAATGGGACATAAGATATCAAAGCATACTCCTTGATCTTCTGACTCCTCACAACTTTTCTGCCCACTTCACTGCAAAGTTCCATGAGCACTAGGTATGGAAGTGTTTGTAGACGCATCCATTATGATTGTACAAGCTTCTAAAGGAGAAAAACAATCTAAAGTCCTAAATAGCTATAATGGCTATGAACCACATCAAAGAACAGTATGGCACAATAACCTTAAGTGTGTAATAGTAGCACATGTATCTGGGTTGTAATCAATGCCTGTCTATTTGTGCTTATGACCTGCTCAACATTAGGGAAAGAATGCTTGCTATTGGAAACTGATTATGTTATAGGAAGGGAGGAGAATTGATATCTATAATTTATTATTGCAAATTAGCAATTCATGCAAATTTTTCCTCATACACCGAGATAAAAGTAGGCTTCTCTCATCAAGAAAAAATTCTCCATTGAACCAGAGATATCATTTCTGAAAACAATAACCAGCCAATATATAGGGTTATGGAGCCCAGGCTCCCTAATATTTAGTAGAAACTGAGTTCATTTAGGGCTGCCTGTGCCGTCATGGATATGTGGAACTCCCCTGGACACTGAGTATTTTCATAGATCAAACATTACAGAAGAAAATAAATTCTTTCTTGAGCAGTTCAACAAATGCCTATGACTCCTAAAATAGGATTAACACTTCATCAGTTCCTGTAACAGCCATCCTGAGAATTTGGATAGCTTGATCTCATAAGAATCACGTACATGCAGTTTTATCTTCTTGAAACTCACATGTACAACTTTGCTATTATATTAAAAATGCAATTTTGACACAAATATCTACTATGTTGGGTCACCTAAGCAGTTACTTTCACTAAAATTCACCAAATGATCTAGTTTGGCAAGACGGGAAAATTCAGAGATCTGTCACTGTCAATTATGCATTGGGAATGCATGCCCAGAATACTATTCCTGGATATTTACCTGTGTATCTAGAAATAAACTCAGATGTTCATAATTTCAAAGTAGGTATGCTACTGACTGAGACAACTTCTGACCCAGGAATATTTTACCCTAAAGAAAAAATAAATCCATTGAATATAATTCAAGTACCATAAGGATATTCACTCTATGTAATCAATAATGCAAATTTGTGAGCTAATGCCCTACATTTATTAGTATAACTTTAAAAATAACCTTGATAAAGAACTTGGGACACCAAGAGTCATCTGTTATAAGCAAGTGTCAAGTGACATCAAGGTTTCAAAACCAATGAGATATCAAATCAAATAAAAGTCAATATTTTACATAGAATAAATCTACTAGCACCAATTATTTCTTCCACATATCACTATGAAGTGCTGTGTCATGGACAGGAAGCAGTAACTCTTATACAGTGAATTCCTTCATTTCAACACCAATGATTTTGTTGGTGAATCTGACTCCTTTTGTTCTACTCTACCCATGTTAAAAGTCCAGTGAGATCATATACTCTAGTGCTACAGTAATATTTAGATTGATTTTCTGGGATATCACTTTGACTCTATTTCCTTCTGGGACCTTCGTGCCAACTGCTACCTTCAATCCATGAGACCTGAATGCTGGTAGAGGTCTTAAGTATGCAAATCTTCACACCCATATTATTTCTATTTACAGAAGAAAACATTGATTAGTCTGGAGGCATAATTTACACTGACCTTGGGCTAATCTCCACTGTCTTCTGTACTGATTAATACTAGATGCCTTCTGTGAAATTCTAATTACAGACCACAGTTTCCTCACCCTCCCTGCTACCATTCTTTCCCACACCTCCTTTCTAAACTCCTGTATCCACTCCTCCTCTATATCCTTTCAGAAATGGGCAGGCCTCCCATGGGAATCAACAAAGTATGTCATATCAAGTTGAGGCAGGACCAAGCATCAAGGTTGGGCAAAGCAACCAAGCTTGGGGATATGGTTTCCCTAATCAAGCTCAAGTACCAGATACAGGTCCTGATCCCACTGTTCAGATCCCCACAAACTAGACCAAACTACACAACTGCCACACACATGGAGAAAGCCTAGGCTGATCCCATGTAG
Organism: Microtus obscurus; assembly: GCA_963919715.1. Lineage (NCBI taxonomy): Eukaryota > Metazoa > Chordata > Mammalia > Rodentia > Cricetidae > Microtus > Microtus obscurus. The sequence continues at coordinate 91,095 of CAWTZC010000707.1, forward strand.
CTTTCTTGCTATGAGCCCAGAGTTCACTAACTCACAGGAGCTCAGGTCCACTGTCTGTGGGTTCCCCTGTCTTGACCTTGATGCCTGACTCATACACTTTTCCTCTCTCTCTTAAACAAGATAACTGGACATTGACCTGGTGCTTGGCTGTGATCTATAAATATACTACCATATGTTACTAAATTACCATATATTAGATACCATATGTTACTAGAATACCGTATGTTACTAGCTCTAGTAACCATATGTTACTAGTATGTAACATATACTAGATACCATATGTTACAAGAATATATTACCATATGTTACTAGCTCTCTGATGACAATTAGGATAGTTGCAGTCTGATTACAAGAGACCAGTTCAGGCACCCTCTCTATTGTCGCTAAGAGTCTTAGCTGGGGTCATTCATGAGACCTTTTGTGACATCAGATATCTCCCTAATCCTAAAATGCTCCCCCATCAAGACATCTCTCTCATTATTCTCTCCATTCATCTCACTCCATGTCCACTCAACCTGAATCCTCATATTCCCATACCTCCACACCCATCACCCCCAGTTTCTTGGGAGATCTCTTCTCTTTCCCCTTCCTAGGGAAAATGCATGTATCTCTCTTTGGGCCCTCATTGTTACTTAGCCTCTCTGAGTCTGTGGATTGTAGCCTGGTTTTCCATTACTTTACACCTAACATCCATTTTTGAGTGAATACATACTACGAGGTAGGAAGTTGCCTTCAAAGCATTGGCATAGGAGACAATGTCCTGAATATAACACTAAGATTAACAATTAATAGGTGGGTCCTCCTGAAACTGAAAAGCTTCTGTAAGGCAAAGAATACTGTCAGTATGATAAAATGGCAGAGTACAGAATGAAAAAAAAAAAAACATTTTAACTAACCCTATATCTGACAGAGCACTGATCAAAATATACAAAGAATTCAAAAAACTTGACATCAAAATACCAAATAAATCCAGTTGTAAATGGGGTGTAGGTTTATTTGTTGTTGTGGAATAAGCTTTTCCTACACTATGAAGATATATTGCATTCATTGCTAATAATAAATGGATTGACTGATGGCAAGGAAGAAGGTTCAAGGCAGAGACAATGCTGAAAAAAGAAGGGCTGACTCATATATATGCCATGAGAAACAGAGTGAGCAGGGTAAGCAAGGTGAGAAGTGTGTACATGACATAAACAAGACTCAGAGCAGCACACAGATAAATAGAAATGGCTTAATTTAACTCATAAGAGATAGAGTTAGCTACAAGCAAGCCTTACATACTGGCGAGAATTCATAATTAATGTTATCTGTGTGGTTATTTAGGAAGTGGTTGCTGGGACAGAAAGGCCCACCTCCAATTTGTCTTATTCCCCATATCATGAACAACAGCATTGATTTCCAAAACTCATCTGCAGTTTATGTTTATGCTTGCAAATACCACAAATATGACAAACACCACTTCATACGGAGAGAAATGCAAAGCATTCCCACCACTCCTGCTAAATACGTTCAAAGGAGCAGACCTATCTATAATCCACCAAGATAAGCTCTGGGACACCAGTAAGGTTATTGTCCTTACCTACACCACATAGATAACACGATAATTACTGCAGGGTGTAATTTCAAGCAAATGCTGCAGCAGAATGTCTTTTCCTAGTAATATTGATTGCTTTCTTATAAAGGAACAGATGGAGGCATCATTACATACTCTCATCTCTTTCTGAGTCCCTGTTGGCATAGGTCAGAAATGCATGAAAGAGGTGGGAAGAATACGCCACATAATCAGATTAGCGTCCTCTGACTCATCCTGTTCTTTTCTACATATGCAGGAAAACAGTGAACAAGCCAGATAGGATGATCCTTCAAAACAATTATAGCTAAACTCCCCATGGTGTTGTATGACCTAAAAGATATACCTGTATAACATATTAAGTTTAAAAAGTCCAAAAAGGTATTTAATGTAACACCTGCATTACTCTTGGTACAGTTCATGCACCACTGTACTGTATGTGAGCCAGGCAAGAGTCTGGAGATTGAAAAACCAGACAAGAGACCTGGGTCATTCCAAAAGTGATCAGCTGAAGGTCATTTATTCAAATTTCGGTAAAACCTTAAATACCTAGCTGCTATACAATGGAATATCCCCCAGGCAGGTGGGAAATTACCATGCCCAAGGTGGAGTCAATGACCTATAGCTAATCAACAGGTGGGGTAGAGGGAGCACAGGAACAAGCAGAATGTTTTAGCTGGCTGACCAGAAACTATCCTCAAGTGGAACCCCAGGAGCAGGGCTAGACCCATGGACCCTACAGGTCCCCCTTTTATATAAATTATATGACTAGGCCTGTCTTAGGTGGCATTGGATGTCAGGCAATACCCCTTACCCATCATGGGAAAGCATCCAGGTCAAAACACAGTTCCTGTCTTAGGTTGGGGCAGCATCCCCCCCCCCAGAAAAACCTTTCCTGTCATTGGCTCACTAGTCACCCATCACTGAGTTCAACCAGATTTGCAGTGAAAGATTCTCCGGGTCAATAGCTAAGAGGACTCGCCAAGTGCTGACACTGACCTGAGCTTCCCTTTGGCTCTGACACCATGAAACCATGAAGATGATGTTCCAGATCATGTAAGGACTCCTTAAGGAGGCTGTGCCTGCTCAATCCGTAATAAGTCTGCCCAAATTTAACTGCAATATTCATTTGTAAATTTAGCTCTATTTGAGTGGGCAAGGCATTTGCAACCTGCCCTGATAAGGTATTAATTATGCTATCAGAAGCCAGTCCTCTGGCAGCCACAGCAATGGCTGCCATTATCATGGTATGGGTTGATATTGGAAAGATCCTTGGCACTCGGACCACCACAGGTGGTCCTCCTCAGGATCTCAGCAACTCTTCAGTTGACAAGCCAGTGTCTATTTGATCTCTTGGCTCTGTCCTATCTTCAGGCTTCTGGACATAAAAATCCACAGCATGCACCAGATGCTCGGGTACCCATATTGGACTGTCAGCATCCTGTGGGAAAATACAAACAGCCCCCATTCCCCACTTCAGCACAGGATCTGGACCACACCAAGTGCCATCTGCTAGATTCTTCAACTTGACATGAGGCATCGCAGAAGAAACTGGCCACCAATGCCAGTCAGCAGTGGTATGAGATTGTGCATCAACAGCCAAAAAAATTTAAAATGTATAAAATAAAAGACAAGTGGTCTCTGGGGGTGTAACCATATTCCCTCTTTTTTGGTTTTATGCAAATTGGCTCTGAGTGTACCATGCACTGGCTCCACTATAGCTTGCCCTTAAGGATAATAAGGTATTCCTCTTTATGAGAAATAGAGAACTCAAAGCAAAATTTAGCAAAGCCAGTGCTGGTGTAGGCTAGCCCATTGTCAGTTTTTATAGTTTTTGGAACTCCTACATAGACAAGAGCCTGAAGGCAGTGACTTCTAACATCCTGTAATTTTTCTTCTGTATGGGCTAATGCAAAAATAAGATGAGAAAATGTATCCACAATTACGTGAACGTATTGCATATGCACAAAAGAAAAAACATGGGTAACATCCATTTGCCATAAATGATTAGGAGCAAGCTCATGAGGATTAACCCCCAAATGGTAAAAAGCTAAAAGTTCTGTACACAGAAGGCATTTTTTAAACAATGTGAGATATCTTAAAATGGAATCTTAAAGACTCAGCATTGAGATGAAAATGATTATGAGCTTTTTCTGCAGCTTCATAAGATTCTTAACTAACTACATAAATTTGGCGAGTAAGCTGATCAGTCAATGCATTCTCCTCACTCAAGGGACCAGGAAGGTCAGTATGAGCCCGAAAATGCCCTAAATAAATGGGAACAGATCAGGCCCAAAGCAAAGTTTGAATAGTCAATAACTGCATCAAGACTTGAGATACAGAGGCAATATAAGCTGCAGTTTCCAAAAGTGCAAGAATTTTGCTTAAACATTGACTTCAAGAAAAAGGTTAAATGAAATATTAGCATATTTCTCTAAGGTAAAATGTCCAATTTAGCCATCTGAGCAGACTTAGCATTAACAGGCTGAATATCACAATCAGGAGGGGAGGCCACCACAGATCACCTGGCTGAAGACCCATCAGTAAACACATTTTGTGCCCCTGCCAGAGACTGCAAAGAAATAACTTTAGGGAAGCATACCAGATAATTTTTGAAAAGGGTGACCAACTTATCAGAAGGATAATGATTATCAAACCTGCAGGGATTAGTGCATAAAAACATGGTCCAATCTTCAGCAAATAGAAAACACTATCCTGAGTGAGGTATCCCAGACCCAAAAAGAGGAACATGGGATGTACTCACTCATAATTGGTTTCTAGTCACAAATAATGGTCATTGAGTCTATATTCTGTGATCCTAAAGAAGATAAATAAGAAGGTGAACCCAAAGAAAAACATATAGTTATTATCCTGGATATGGGAAGTAGACAAGATTGCCAGGCAAAAAAGTTGGGAACTTGGGGGTGGGGTGGGACGGGGATAAGGGGAGATGGGGAGAGAATAGTAAGAAGGGGAGAATGGGGGGAACTTGGGGAAATGGGATGATCGGGAGAAAGGAAGGTTGGATAGAGGAGCAGGGAATTACATAACTTAATTAAGGCAGTCATCTTAGGGTTGGCAAGAGACTTAAACATAGAGGGGCTCCCAGGTACCCAGGGCGATATCCCCAGTTAGCTCCTTGGGTGGCCAAGGATAGGGAACCTGAAATGACCCTATCCTATAGCCATTCTGATGAATGTCTTGCATATCACCATAGAACCTTCATCTGGAGATGGATGGAGATAGAGACAGAGACCCACACTGGAGCATCAGACTGAGCTCCCAAGGTCCCAATGGGGAGCAAAAGGAGGGAGAACATGAGCAAGGAAGTCAGGACCACGAGGGGTGCACCCACCCACTGAGACGGTGGGGCTGATCTAGTAGGAGCTCACCAAGGCCAGCTGGACTGTGTCTGAAGAGGCATGAGATAAGACTGGACTCTTTGAACATGGCAGACAATGAGGGCTGATGAGAAGCCAGACACAATGGCAAGGGGTTTTGATCCTACTTTATGTTCTGGCTTTGTGGGAGCCTAGCCAGTTTGGATGTTCACCTTCCTAGACCTGGATGGAGGGGCAGGGAACCCTGACTGTTCTTCGGACTGGAGAGGGAGGGGGAGAGGAGTGGGGGGAGGAGGAGAGGAATGGGAGGAGGGGGAGGGAAATGGGAGGCTGGGAGGAGGTGGGAATTTCTTTTTTTTCTCTTTCAATAAAAAATAATTTTAAAAAAAGAACCTTATCAGGTAACATTCCAAAGAGTTGCAAACTAAGATTATACCCTTTCTGAATAACACATAGCACAGGTGATGGATATGAGATAACAATTTTTACAGGTGACACATATTCATGTATCCATAGGATGGGTCCTTGCTCACAAAAATCTCCAATAGGACTATGCTGAGAGTAATATACAATGCCTTGCCTGAGGTGTCAACTTACAGAAGGAGGTTGGATCTGGATTCCCCTGCTGAATGTCAAAAAGTTGTTTTAAAACTCCAGTAGGAATTCCCAGACTGGGCTGTGATGTGGGAGTGTCATATATCAATCTGTTTATCAATCTGTTGATTTCATTGGTTCAATAAACTGCCTTGGCCTTGATAGGTTAGAACATAGGTGGGAGGAGTAAACAGAATAGTATGCAAGCAGGAAGAGGAAGTGAGGTCAGGAATCATGCAGCTCCGCTCAGAGACACCAAGCTCCTGTCTCGTGGGCAGTCGGGATAGCTCAGCTCTCTGAAGCACACTCGCGATGAAGCTCCGACCCAAGATGGACGTAGGCTAGAATCTCCCCGGTAAGCGCACCTTGGGGTGCTAACACAGAATATTAGAAATGGGTTAGACCAGGTGCGAGAGTTAGCCCGTAAGAGGCTGAAGCTAATGGGCCAAGCCGTGTTTAAATGAATACAGTTTGTGTGTTGTTATTTCGGGCATAAGCTAGCCAGGTGGCCCGGGGTGTTGGGGATGCAACTGCCATCGCCCCTATTTCAACAGGGCTGGACCCAATTGAGGTCTACAAGTAGTTTTTGAAGATCATTCAAAGTTTGTAGTTTATCCAAGTGAAGAGTAACTTTCTGTGGTTTTGTTCCTGTCTGCAACAGCTGATGCACCAAGTATTGATATGGAAACTGTTGTTGTACCTTTTCAGAGGCAATCATCAACCCAGCATGTGCTAGGCATTCTTGTAAGTCAACAAAAGCCTCAAGAACTATATCTTGGTCCTATCCAGCTAATCAGATGTCATCCATATAATGGATGATATACAGTTGAGAATATCTATGCCTTATTGGGGCAATAACCCGGGCCACAAACATTTGGCAGATGACAGGACTATTGGCCATACCATTGAGTAATGTTACCAATTGGTAGCATCTATACGGTTCTTTGAAATTTATAGATGGTACACTGAAAGCAAATTTATCAGTCTTTTGGATGCAAAGCAATGGTGAAAAAATCATTTAGGTCAACAACTAAAAGATGGTATCCTGCAGGAATACCCACAGGCTGAGGCAACCCAGGTTTAGTTTTCCACATAATTTCCATACAATTATTTACTGTTCTAAGATCTTGCAGCAGCCTCCATTTATTAGACTTTTTCTTAATAACAAACATAGGAGTATTCCATGGAGAAGTGGATGGCACTATGTGTCCTGCCTCTAGCTGTTCCTGGATCAGGGTATAAACTGCCTATAATTTTTGCTTACTTGGGAGCCATTGCTCTCTCCATACAGGTTTTTCAGTTTTCCATTTTTTTGGGGAATGCTTTCTGGATGCTCTGCAATGGCCCCTAAGAAAAAAATCTCCTAACCCTGCACACTGTCCAGGTAACTGTTGTATTATTTTCTTGTCAGATAAAATCTGGGTATCTCCCTGCAGATTTTTGCCCAACCCCTGACCAGGGACAAAGCCCTGGTTTGTTAACATGCACTGTACAGGTTCAGTGGTCAGAACTACTCCCATAGCTTATAAAACATCTCTTCCCCACAAATTGAGAGGAAGGTGTTCCGGGACAAATAGTTTAAAAATATCCTTATGGCCTTCTTCATCATTCCAATCTAAATATTGGATACTGCACTCTGGAGAACTGGCCATTCCTAACCCCCGTAATGCCACAGAGGCTGGCTGTAGAGGCAAGACTGTAAGCCAGTGGTTTTAGCAATCACAGAACTACCAGCCCTGTATCTGGATGGCCTTGGAACTTTTCTCATTGATTAATGTAAGTGTGGGGCAGTTCTCAAAAACAGAAACCCCAAAAGCTCCAGGGAATCCTGTGGAGCCAAACCCCTTGTCCTCTCATTCTTGTTTTAAAAATGGATTAGTAGAGCAAAACATGGGCAAAAGCACTGGTTGAGCTATTCTCACTCCTTGAGGGATGACAAGGATTCCTATACCAGCTTCAATCATAATTTTAATTTATCCACTATAATCACAGTCTATGAATCCTGGTAAAATTTTAATTCATTTAAGTGCAGAACTCCTTCTACCCAAGACTATACCTATTGAACCTTCTGGAATAGGTTCATATACTCCAGTCCCCAAGACTTGTATACCCATTTGTAGGGTCAATACTGCCTGGATGGAGGTCCAGAGGTCTAGTCCTGAACTTCCTGGAGTGCCTAGGACAAGGTCATAGACAGAGAGGTGTTTTCTAAGGAATGAATCTGACAGGAAAAGCTTTTTATCTACAGGGCAATTCCTTTTGATGTGTCCTGACCTTCCACACTGAAAACAATTCCTTGATCTAGCTACACCTTGTCCCTCCCTAAGGGCAGAAACAATTACCTGACCCATCACATGAATGCCATCAATGTCCATGCATAACTGGATAAAGTCATTTAAACTGCTATTTCTATGGGGGCGTATGGCCTCTTGAAAGTAGTTGTTAGCATTTCATGGGCCAATTGCTTTATGACTGGCACAGCTGATTCCACATCCCCAAAAATGTGACAGCTGTAACAGGCAGACAAAAAACTCAGAATAAGATTCTGAAGATCCTTGAAGGATCTTAGACAGCTGTTCCCCTGCTCCTTTATCAGGTAAAGCTTTCCAAGCTATCTGAGCATAAACAGCAGGATCATAAGCAATCGGTGCTGCTAAGCTGGCATACTGTCCTGCACCAGTTAACATGTCAAAGTTATGCTGGGAGATACCTGCAGTGTCATTAAATGGGGCAGTATTTTTGCAATTTTCGTGCACCTGTATTTGACTCTCCATAACAAATAATCTCCCCCGAAAGACAAGCCCTGAAAAACAACATCCAGTCACTGGTGTAAGGTTGTGTTCCACAGAAGATTCCATTAAAGCCACAGTGAAGGGTGCATGAGTTCCATAGGCTGTAACTGCTTTTAGTTGCTTAATGTTCTTAAAGGTCAGAGAGTTATGCTGCCTGATCCTCTGTCCTTATGGATCAATAACTTCCACAACGGGATAAATTTTCCTTTCTCTACTTAGATAAGTTAGTCTGATGTGGGAGTGTCATATATCAATCTGTTGATTTCATTGGTTCAATAAACTGCCTTAGCCCTCATAGGTTAAAACATAGGTGGGTGGAGTAAACAGAACTGGGCGGAAGAGGAAGTGAGGTCAGAAATCATGCAGCTCTACTCAGAGACACTAGGCTCCTCTCTCTCGCGGGCGGATAGGATAGCTCTGCGCTCTGAGGCACACACGCGATGAAGCCCCTACTCGGGATGGACGTAGGCTAGAATATTCCCGGTAAGCGCACCTTGGGGTGCTTACAAACCTGATTTGAAATGGGCTAGTCCAGGTGCAAGAGTTAGCCAAGAAGAGACTAGAAATAATGGGCCAAGCAGTGTTTAAATGAATACAGTTTGTGTATTGTTATTTCGGGCATAAGCTAGCCAGGCAGCTGGGGTGTTGGGGACAGAACCCCGGTGCCTCAATTTCAACATTAGTCTATTTTGGATCACTTGGATTTCTGCCTCTAAGTCAATAGGGGTGGAAGCAGCAACAAAAGGATATGAAGTGGCAAGTAACTGATTTTTTGGTGGAGGTCTCATGGAGACATCTCTGTTTGCTCCCTTTCTTTCTTCCTTTTCTAACTTCTTTTTTATCAGTGCAATCTCCTTTTATAAAATTTCTTCTTCCTTTCCCATATCCATCTTAGAATTCTCAACTTTCCCCTCCTCAAAGCTCTTAATAGAACTCACAGATTCTACATGCTGAATCTCCTCAAAGGTTTTGTTCAAATTCTCTAATTGCTCTTTTACTTTTACATCACTGAGAAGAGCATCTCTGACTAAGTGCCGTAGTGAAAATTGAAAAACCCTCGTTTTCAAGGGTGGTGGGAGAAATCCCCCAGTCTCAATAATTCAGGCCAACAGATGCAATCAGCAAGAGGTGTCTTTATTGATTACACAGGGCCTGTGGGTGCAACAGCAGCTTACGCCAACTGAGCACCTTGGGCAAATTCAAACAGCCATATTTATAGGGAAAAATGATTACATAAGAGGGTAGTATAGCACAAGCATTTCATTGGCTCTCAAATTGGTGGGCTTAGCTCATCCTGGGAATGGCCCCATGTCTACTCTTGAATTTCCCCGAAAAACCATAAAGACAGATAAAAACACCCTGCAGCGAGTTGACAGTTTAGAGAGGATATCTTGGGGGGTGGAGTATTCCTTCTCCTTAGTCCTGAAAAACCACAAAGCTAGATATAGCACACTGCAGCAAGTTGACAATTTAGATAGAATGCCTTTGGGGGTGGAGTATTCTCTTTCCTTAGCCTAGTCAGTGAGTCTGCAACCCATAGATATCCAGTTTTAGCATCGCTGAGCCCGGGGGCCCAGCTAAATTTTCAGCAGAGTTTAACATAGTATGTTGGCACAGGGGTCTTTCAAGTATGGGGGGAGTCTTTCAAAATATTGCTAAGGGAAATTCTTCTGTCCCTTGCTCTTTCAATGCTTTTTGAAGGTCAGCCTTTACCTGTTCCCAATTAGAAATACTAAAGCTCCCCTGCATGAAGAAATTAGGGACTATACTCTAAAACTGTCTTAATGATCTCTTGCCTTGCGCTGTCTCAATTTTAAGACCAGTGCCTTATTTCTCTAACAGAGCTAACAATTGGTCTGTTAATTGGCCTGTTAACACTGGAACAGAATTACTTGCACTCATTTTCAATTCACCCTCACCAATCAATTCTTACCTGCTGGCCAGCATCCAAGGGCGATCTCTCAGGGGTCTCCTACTTCCCAGTCTTGCTGATGGGCCTCCAAATGTAACTCCTGGGGTTGCTGGGGTCTCCAACTGTTACTCTCTTCATACAGTTTGTGCACCACTGTACCATATGTGAGCCAGGCAAGAGCCTGGAGATTAAAAGAACACACAAGAGACCTGGGTCATTCAAAAAGAGATCAGCTGAAGGTCATTTATTCAAACTTAGGGAAAACCTTAAATACCTAGCTGCTGCACAATGGAATATCCCCCAGGTAAGTGGGAAATCATCATGCCTAAGGTGGAGTCAACACTGCCCTGTAGCTCGTCACCAGGTGGGGCAGAGGGAGCACAGGAACAAACAAGATATTTTAGCTGGCTGAACAGAAACTGTCCTCAAAATGAAACCTGGAAGCAGGGGTAGACCCATGGGCCTACAATTTAGAATTATCTGATCATTACAAAGCATAGGCAACAGCATGGAATGGTCACAGTGGCAAAGGTTTATATTAGGTGACTATTAGATTTATGTTATGGTACCATAATGAGCAGATTCTAGTTATTTCCCAGAGACAACTGATGGCTATGTGAACTTCACACCTGTTTGGCACTGAGTACAGGGTCAAATCACAAATTTAGTTTGTTAAAAGTCTGTCAGTCGATATTCAGAGATATGTTCAGGCCTGAATTCAGGCCATAGATTTTTGCTTACTATTCTATCTATTTTCACCACAGATTTCCAACTAGTATTCACATTCCCTATTATATTTAATTACACAATCATGAAGCTAAGGATTCAAGGTTTGAACAAGTATTACTTGTACAGAAAATAGGTGCATTGTCATCAAGGAAAGGCATAAAGCTCTTAGGTCAGTGAATAACCAAAGTGAAAGAAAACTATCTGTCCCTACTCCCAAAGATCATCAGGAGAGAAAGATCTATGGCATGGGCATGACATGGCGGTATTTACTAGCAAAGTCTGCACTAATTATATATATATATATATATATTTCAGGAGACATCTGAGCTGTTTAGATCAGGCCAGGCATAGGCTGAGAGGGTGGCTAAAGTGGAAAAGTAGTATCATAAATAGTAGATTAGTGAAACTAGATACTGCACATACTTCTTGATAATAGAAATCAAGAACCTATAATGAGAATCAGAACATGGGTTAAGAATAAAGCAGTCTCATTTGGACCTTGGGAGCTCAGTCCAGTGCTCCAATGTGGGTCTCTGTCTCTATCTCCATCCATCGCCAGATGAAGGTTCTATGGTGATATGCAGAGCAGGGAACCCTGACTGCTCTTTTGTCTGGAGATGGAGGGGGAGGGAAATGGGAGGAAAGGAGGAGGTGAAAATTTGTAATAATAATATAAAAATTTAAAAAAAAGAATTTTTAATGAGAAAAAAAAGAATAAAGCAGTCTGACTCAAGAGTCCTAGCATTTGACAACTTCAAGAGAGTTGGAACTTCAAACTAATTAGCCCCTGTGTTGTTTCTAGGGTGAGTTCTGAAAATGATTCCTTTGTACCCTTGTAAGCTACTTTTTACTTAAGCTGGGTGGGCACCTGTGTTGTTCCTATATATGATGCATGGGGTTTAAAAATATTCACATGGGTAAGTACATAGTCAGGAGAGGCATTTGATGAGAATGTACTTAGAGTGAAAAGGGAAAACATACGAAAGTGGTGCCCACAGGGTTATAACTGCCATCTGCCAGATACAGATAAACAGACACTGATCATGCTATATCATTTTTCATTTCTGAGATAACACATCTCAGTCCTTTTAGAGCCCAAAGGCAGGTGAAGGTACTTGTTCTGAACTATACCCGAGAACTGTGGCATTAAAGCTTTGAGGCATAAACATGACTTTACTTGAAATCTCTAAGGAAGAACAAGGACAAGCTATGAAGAGTCCTGTGATTACAGATAAAGAATAAACCCCATCAGGGGATCCAACATTTACAGAAGGTTTTGTACACAGAAACCACTCATTTCCTCCTAAACAACTCAAGCACTCTACACTGAAACTTTTTGTCTTTGCCATATTGGAACTCAGAGAAAGCTTGGTATTGTTTTCTTTTTGGTACATCTGAAAAGTTCAAGACTACTTTGGAGTTTGCCCACACAGGCTAAAAACAGATTGGAACATGGTTTCCATTCACCCACATGTGTGTTGCCCTGGACTCAGAAGTGAGAAATGTGGGCCAGAACAGTTGTTAATCTAGAACATAAGAGGATATATGACTAACATGATGGGATATATAAATATGTTGAAGATGCAACATAGTTATGAATATTAAATTAGTAATCCTGGGTCTGTGTATGCACATGGTCCTTAATGTGTATGTATGATGACTAAACATTTCTTTATCTTTTTTTTTTTGGTTTTTCAAGACAGGGTTTCTTTGTAGCTTTGGAGCCTGTCCTGGAACTAGCTCTTGTAGACCAGGAAATATAATCCAATACATGTGAGCAAAGTATAGAGGCCAATTGAGCAGAATCAAAGGATTACAATCCCTCTACTTCTAACCTTCTGCTAAGATGCAGAGTTCGGGCTAAGGAATGGAACCATGACATGTTTCTGAAATTTTGCTAGGACAGAATGAACTAACTGGAAATAAATATGCAGAATAATCACAAGTCATAACATATTTAATCATACTGAACTTATTTTCAATACTGATCAAATTTGTGAAATAATTGTTAGTACTTCACTTTTATCTAATGATGAAAAAATAATTCGTCAATAATATAATTTAAAGATCTCTTCCGATAACAGGTTTTTCATATTTATACAGAGACCTATATACATAAATGGGATTTGTAAAATAATTTATGTGATTATCTGAGGTGGTAAAATGGAGAAGATATAGTAAATCAACATGTGTGTCTTCACATCCATTTAAATCAGAGTATTGAGAGATTCCTTCCCTCATTTCCATTGTTTCCCCATAATATTATTTGCCACACTAGTTTCTCATACAAACTGGATGGTAATGGTGCATTCATTTAATCCCAGACCTAGTGAGGAATATAAGACAGGAGGAGACAGCTCTCAGACACAGTCTCACTCTGAGTTTCCTGGAGACAGGATTGCCATTTCAGACCAAGATAGCGGTAAGAGTCAGTGGCTGGCTGTTTTGCTTTGCAGACCTTCAGTTTGAACCCAAATATCTGTCTCTGGTTTTTTTCAACTGAACTACAGACATCCCATTTTAGAGAAATAATTTTGAGAGTTTAGCAATATACTGCTCTAGAGAACTAAATATTAATATGAGCTTAAAGTTAAAATTTCCTGAAAATTAAAATTATATTATATTAAATTAAAAAGTCATCCTAATGGAAAATGAGATCCACATTTGAGGTTGTCCAATGAGTATCGCAGCAATTACAGGTCATGTTGAGGAGAACAGCAACTCCTGTTTAGTTACCATAAGACCCCAGGAAATGGGCTACCTTTCTCTTTACCCATGGTGAAAGGAAAGCAGGTTTTTATAAAAATATATATATATGCATGTTAAAAAGGATATGATCCCCCTCTGCTCACTTCTTCTTCTGTACCTATTTACATAATTATCAGCTATATGTGTATTTTCATCTAATTATAAATTAAACATTCCCTGGTGTGCTATCAATCTGTCATTCCACTAACTTTAAGGCATGTGAGTTTCCTTCTCTAAGATCTGTAAGTGATGAAATATAGTCATTGTTGTTTGTGCTTTGTTTAATTGTTTCTAATGTGTGTCACTTGACAATTATCCTGAACCTGAATTCTTACTCACTTAAAATATTCTGTAAGAAAGGAAACACGAAGAAAATAAAATTTACATAGGATCATGGTGCTCAATTTTTCAGTCCCAATGCTTTTGGGGGCAAAACGCTCTTCCACAAGGGTTACTTCAGACCACAGGGAAACACAGAGATTGACATTATAAACACTGTAATACCAGAAATACAGTTATGCAGTGGTAACACAAACAGTTTTATGACTGGGGGTCACCACAGCATAAGGAACTGATTTAAAGTGTTGCTGCATTAGGAAGATGGAGAATAACTGACATAGGGTGTACATAGCCACAGCATGATTTGTAAGGAATATAATTGAAAATGATTCATGACTTCAAGGAGCAACTCAAAGTAATTTAACTTCATTAAATTACATGACTTACCTCACTGAAGTGACAGGTGAAAACAGGTGCTGATTGACACATGTTAGATGCAAAATGAAGATTACAAGTCTAAAAATCAGCCCTGAAAAGAAAGATATAAGCAAAATTATGTGGACAGAATAGCTTATATGTAATATAGATATACATGTGTATACATGAATGTATGAAATATCAACTAGTGAGAAATAGATCAGGAATATGAAAGAATATGAATTTATAATTGGAAGTGTGTGCGTTTATTTCTTAAAAATAACTTATTCAACTCAAGGATAAAAATATTGTGTGTTTGTTAAAATCCATCCTCCATAACATAATCTAAAATCCTACCATGCCTACAATCACTATCTATGCTAACTTTGACAATTCTCTTCTTTGTGTATATGCATATGTACATATATGTATTGTGCTGCATGAGTCTATGCCTATGTGTGTAGTAAACATGCAGTTTTGTGTGATATATGAACACCATGTGTGCATACAGGTAACATAGAGAAAACAAACTCTACTACTGTTTCTCTGGGGCCTTCATTTATTACAAATATTTTACTCAATTTAAAAACATAAGTATTATATATTCATAAAAAGCTACCTTCCATACCCTAAGTGAAGAATACTCCCCTATTCCTAGTGACACTATTCTGTACTAATTTTGAGCAACTCTGTCTTCTCATTTGGGGGGACCTGTGTGTGATGAGGCATTCATGTGTTTGTGCCCAAACATGTGTGTTTATGTGTTCATGAGTGTATGTGTGTCTGCATGTGTGTATATATAGTAAGTTATTTCATTTCTTATTATTTTTGAGACTATAATTTAATTCCAACATTTCTCCCTCCTCTTTACTATTTCAAAACCTCTCATATACCACTGGTCATCTCCTTCAGATTTGTGACCTCATTTTAAAATAATTGTTGCTGGATGTATATATTACACAAATACATATTTATTCTTAAATATAACCTGATAACTATGTTAAGAATATTGCACATATGTTTTCAAAGCAGGCCTTTTGGTACAAGATAACAAAATTGTGTGGCCTTCCCTGAGAATGACATATCCCTGTCTTAGATCTTCTCAGTAGCATGCAGTGCTTTGTGTAGATTTGAATCCTTCTGGGCTTTCCTTTGTCCATTGTGCATGTTCATTTGTGTTATAATTATTCAGAGGACTGTCTATTCTATGTAAATCTCCAGTCACCTTCTATCACATCTCTGAAATTTCATGAGTTTAAATGAAAGCTAATACCTAGTATCCTAAAAGTTTCAATACTTTTCCAAAAGTTAGAAAGTAAAAGATACAAGTGGATGTCACTTCACTGAACATTTGCTGAGTATTATCCTCAGGGAAATTAGTGGAGAAAATGAGCAGTAAGAAAAATTAACTACTTGTAGGTGTAAATAACATAGTATGATTTCTACAGAAGTAATAAGATATGTATAAAATGGATGGATTAAAATATATTTAGGAAATATCCCTAAACTATAAAATAAGAAAATTAATTTTTTTACAAACAAACAATGAATAATGAAAAATAAAAGGCAGAAAGCCTCTCAAATTACAATACCATCAGCTGGGTGTGTGATCTGTGTCTTTATCAAAAGCTTCTCTGGAAAAGGCAGAGAAGGACCTCCTTCGTGCCTGAGTCTGAGACCACCTTCAGCAGGATGATGAGTTCATGTTTCTACATTGTGAAAGGAAAGGAGAAAATGCTTAGAACAACTAGTAAATAATTTTAAATATGTATACATAAGCAGAAAATAATTTTCAAATGATTAGTAATGTTAAAAGACTGTTTAAAAGTACAAAACTATTAGAGAAGATGTATTAATATTATAAATGAAATATTCAGAAGTAATGTGGATACAGGGTACAGTGCAATTCCAGGTGTCAATACATGTCATCCGTTTATCTTAATGAATAACTAAATCTAAAAATTTCTACTGAACCATACAGGCACATATATAAATACAAAATTATTTGACATAAGCTGAAGGCTCTAAGTTACAATTATCATTTAACTCATCTTAAAAATACCAAAAGTTATACTAGGCAACGTGTTTCTCAAAAGTTCTAGGACAAGTGTCTATGTGTATGTGAACAGGAATGAAAAGAAACCATGTACTTCCTGCCGTGACAGAAGTGTCGGAGTGAGATTGCTGAGCCTGCTTCCTGACCATCTAATATTATGATACAGTCTGAGGAAGGAAGGAAGATCATTTGATGGCTGGTGATTCACAGCTTCTTGGTGGACCTGTTCTACAAATTCCAGAACACAATGAGTCCTGTTTACTTAAGAACCTGCCCAAGAATGCTGACTGAGTGTTTGGCCATTTATACACACTATGTCTTGGGACACAGAACTCATCTTACCAGTATGAGGTTCATTCTCCTCTTTCTGTGTTGTATTTTCCACCTATTCAGGTACAGGTCTAGCAGCATATGTGAGGTGTCTGGTGGAATCTGGGTCACTGATTCCCTTAAAAATTTTATTTAGTGGCATAGGTCTCCATGGAGAATTTAAATAAGCTCTTAGCCACTGAATATTTCCCATCAATTTCTGAAAATCATTCAGAGTATGTAAACTATCCTTCCTCATTGCCAATACCTGAGGCTTAATATTTTTAGGATATAGCATATGACCTAAATACTGGAATGGTGGTTGTTTTTGTATTTTCTTTGGGTCAATAACTAACTCTGCTTGTGTAAGACTCTACTGAAGTTGTCCATATCTCTCAAGCAAAACTCCTTCATTTTAAGGGCAAGCAAGACATCATCCATATAAAGAATAGTATAAACTTGTGGAAATTGATCCCTGACATTTCATATAGCTTGAGCCACTGGTTCAGGTATAACATAATTGCTGGCATAACGTAACAATGTTTGCCATACTCTGAAGCAAGATGCTCCAATGATAGCTTCTCATTGGTTCTTTGAAATTGATGATGCAATACTAAATGCAAATCTTTGTAACACAAGGGCCTTCTTGTTGGGGTTTCTGTTCTCCCACCTGGTCCCACAGTGTTTGGCCCCAAAGAAAATCACACAGAGAATCTGAGGAAGTTATAAAACTGATTGGCCCATTACCTCAGGCTTCTTATTAGCTCTCATAGCTTATATTAACCCATTATTCTTATCTATGTTAGCCACATGGCTTGGTACCTTTTTCAGCGGGACAGATAACATCCTGCTTCTTCAGTGATCTGGGCAGGACTGGGGAGGAATGGTCTTCCTTAAAAATGCCACCCAACATGTGGACAACTGCATCCACATAAAGTCTGAGATAGCTTGGGAAGTAATTCCAGAACAAAATAACAGCATTACACATGGTTTCTTGGTAGCAGCAATTTCTCAGGTCTGCTCTGTTGCTAAAGAATAAAATAATAAAATAATTGGTAATATGGAGGCAGAAATGTGTGAAAAATATTAAAATAAACAAAACTACGTATTTTGTAAGATGAATTATATACTCAAACAGGCCTAGTGACAGTAATACAGGACTTGCTGGAACAATAATTGCCAATGAGTTAAGGTGTTGGGAGAAGACCCAGACTCAGAAAAGGCAGTGTGAATACAAGTTCCATGTGTACATCACCACCTATCTCTTAAAACACTCCACTCTGCCAGTTCACTTTCCCAGTATGATGTCTCTTATGAATCATAAATAATAATAATAATAAAAGTGATACCAAATAAAGCAGCAACTACCATATAATAATAGACAAAAGCAAAGTAAAAAGACAAAATCCAAAAGAGGTCTTGACATACATAAAGAAAAAGATAGGTCAATCAAGAGAATCAAGTATTTTTAAGCATCTTATTGGATCAGAGAATATAAAATATTCCACATCTCTAGATTTGAAAGATAAATATGAGAAGTACAAACATAGTATTATGACTTGTCATTTCTGCAAAGTGGTTTTATGAGGATTCAAAAGGTAAATATACAAAACAAATAAGTATAAACACTAAGGATAGTCAAAATGACAAGGAATCAATATTTTACATTCTCTCAAAATTATCTAATATGTGCTTCCTTGGAAGCAACCAAGGTCACCACTAACAGAAGATTACTTCAAAGAAGTGGAAGTTAAGTCTCTATTGCTGAAACAATATATTTTTGTTATGGAACTATAAAAAATATGAACAGGAACTACATAAAACCCTGGGCCTGAGGATTAGCTATCAGAGACCAGAAAGTTTTAGGAAAGCTGTCAAGAAAGAAAAGAATTTAGTTATGATACCTTTGAATGACAATGACCAGCAAGGCTAGATTTGACTAAAGGTGAAATACTGGCTCATATATCTTATCAATAATGAATATCTACCTGATTGAGCTCAAGTCTTCCTTAAAAAGAGGTAAAGCACATTGAATATTGCAAATAACAAACATTACTGGGTTGTTGAGTCCATGCAACTTAGAGGCCATTACCACAACTTCCATAAAACATTATAATATGTTACATCATTAGCATTTTGGTTGTTATATCTACAAAAATTTAGAGCTAGAAATCAACAGGTTATAGTTATACACTAGTGTGTATGTGTGTATAAATAGATTTGTGTGTGTAACAAATAATAAAAATAATAAATTAGGAGGTAATAAATTTGAGAGTGCGGTGAGGACTACACAGTAAGAGTTTGAGAAAAAGTGATATGGAAATTATGGAAATACACAAGTTTTTTATGAAATTATTGTATTTTAAATATAAAAGGGAAGTATATAACAGAGTGGGTTAAGAGGCTAAAGTGAAGAAGTACAATAGGACAGGAGAACTGGGATGAAAATGACTAAATCCAAGAAAAAGAAAATAATCAAAGGTCATACACTGAACATGAATTTTACAAATATAAATGGTGGTAATTCCTACAATCCTCAAAAGTTCAGCACATCCTCAAGTGTTAGAAAGAAAAAGATACAAGTGAATGCCACTTCACAGAATATTTACTGAACATTGTCTTCGGGAAAATTAATGGAAAAATGAACAGTAGTTGTTTCTATCACAAGAAACATAAACTATGCCTAATTTAAATGAATAGGATATAATATCTACAGAAATAGTAAGACATATTCAAAGTATTTGGATTCATAAAAATATCCAGCAAACCTACTACTACCTGAAAACATAAAAATTTAATGGAATGTCACATGCAAGAAATTAGTAATTGGATAGGAAAGAAAAAAAAAACAAGACTATGTGTATTACCAGCTAGGTGTGGTGAGTGTGTCTTCAATGAAATTCTCAGAAGTTAGGGAGAAACACTTCATCCATGCCTGAGTCTGAAATTTTCATGAGCAAGCTTGTGAGACCCTACATCAGAATCATATCATAAACAGGAAAATGTTTAGGAGTAAATATTGTGAAATGTATGCTTAAACAGAAAATCATTTTCATAGCTGGGTGATGGTGGCACATACCTCTAATCCCAGCACACAAGAGGCAGAGACAGGTGGATTTCTGTTAGTTTGAGGCCACCCTGGTCTACAGAACCTAGTTCTAAGACAGACTCCAAAGATACAGAGAAAACCCGTCTCAAAAAAAAAAAAGAAAAAAGAAAAAGAAACTCATTTTTATGTGATCAGTAAGATATACATAAGGTTTAGAAAGGTCTAAATTCCTAGACAAGTAGTTTCAATAGTTTTATGACTGTAATATTCACAGGCAATACAGAGATTACATACAGTAGGCATACAGACCTCCATATGTCCCATTCTTTCTTTAATGATCAACATTTTTCTAAAATTTGTATAGTAAATTGAAATCAAGTATTGATGAAACTGTCTTAAAAATAAGACCAAGATCATGCCACTCACACTTCCTGCTTTCAGACATGATGAAATATGATGCAACACATACACTCTTTTAAACACAACATATCTGAGTTAAATTAAGGGCTCAAAATGTCATTTACTACCAATCATTTTAATCATCTTTTAAATTGCCAAAAGATATTCTAGGTAAAAATATTTCTCAAATGTTCTGTCATAATTGGATAACACAGTAAAATTTGAGTTTTCACTTACATAACACACATAGTTGATTTTTGTATTTATTTAGGAATGTGTGTGTGTTTGTATGTATGAACAATCAATGAAAAAATATGTGTGAACAATGAGCATTATATGAGAGTATTTTGAAAGAAGGAAGGAAAGGGGAAATAATGAAATTATATTATAGTTTCAATTTTACTATACTTAAAGAAGCAGGTCATAGGATATAATATAAGTCTAATTTTAAAAATACACAAATATCATATGTCTTAAAATTATTCTCTAAATCATTTGTAAAAGCAATACTTTCCTAGGTGTGCAGTCATAGATTTTATTGAAAGACAGATAAACGTCCTCCATGCCCTCTCTCTTTGATAGGTCGAACTTGATGTGCTCCTTTAGTTGTGTTCCCTAGCAAGGGATGCTGGACAAATAAATATGTCATAAGGAAAGAATAAGAGGAGGCCTGATATCAAACAATTAACTGAAAAATATACTTATGAAACTTTGAGGTTCACTGGTGCCCTCTAGAGTTTCACATGAACTTTAGACAAGTAAGTGTCAATAGTAATGCACAAAAGACAATTCTTTTCTTTCATATGTGGTAAAGCAAAGAATCCTGAAGAAAATGTATCTCATTCAGAAGACTTGAAAAAAAAAGAAATTTCATTTTAACAAGGGAAACATACATAAAAATGGTTATAAATACTTAATGGTCAACACTGAAAATAAAAATAACAGTAGACACACAAACATGGTGTCTTTTGTTATTAAGAAATATGTATCTACATTGATACAGTTATGTACATGAACCATCAAAGAATATTTTAAAAGGATATGAATTTGAATGAGAGCAAGAAAGAATGTATAAGAGAATTTATAGGAAGAATGCATCAAGTTAAATTATGTAATAATTGAAGTTAACTGGAGCAAATGAGAAGAAAACTCAGGACATGCAACAAACCCACTTAAGAGTTTATTATAGAGAGCATGTACAAGTGTGAGGAAGTCAGTGTGCAGAGAGAGAGAGACAGATGGCTTGTCCTGTTTAAAATCTGTGTAGCACATATGCACACGGAGTTGATGTGGCTACATGCTATGCAGATTATGGGGATCACAATGCACATATGGGCTTAGCTGAGTCATACATGAGTGATGTAATCCATGTATGCGTGCCATGGCTCAGCTGAGTCATATGTGCATCACACAGGGCCCTTTAACCTCCCCAGAGGCAATTACACACTCTTGCATGAGGGCTTGCCTGCACCTGATGTCCCCTAGAATCCTGAAGTATCAGCCTATGTGGCTGAAATCATTACATTTCACTCTTTTGTTTATTATAAAATTTGGGAAGTTTGTAGTCTTTAATGGGGGGAATAGGGCATCATCTCTCATGACTGCTTCCTGCTGATTTTCTGGGCATCAGAAAGTTGAGATGCTTGAACACATGTTGGGGAGGCTGATTACTTTTCTGTTTTTTTTTTCTGGGATCTGTAGAACTGGCTGGCTGGCAGCTTGGACGTCAAAAGAAGTTGGAAAAGCAGAAAATTATGTCTGGAAAAAAATTTAGATCCCGTTGATTAATGGAGAAGTGTCCCAAGATGAAAGATAAAGGGTTTTGGGGGGTGGTGGTAGAGGGAATTTCCCAGGGGTTCCCAAGACCAGGAATGATAAGAGAAGAATTAAATGATACTTATTCTCGGTGAATCTGGTCCATTTAAGTAAGTCCAGCTGGCTCCCTGGAGCTTATGAAAAAACGGTTGAAAAAGAATAAATTTTAGACATGTTAAAAGCTTATGTTTACAACGATATAGGGTTGGAATGGAAGACAGTGGGAAGATGGGAGGAAAATAAGGGAGAATTATTGGAAAGGGGAATTATTAGACCCCTCAATGTTTTACCTGAAGCAAATTTTAAGGCTCTTGTTCTCCTTTATCATCATGGTATTACCTTAACATCCAGGAGATACTGTTGTAGTCAGTGATAAACCTGTTTTGTTAAAGTCTTATTTGTGAGTTTTTGGAGTTTGGGCCTGGGAATGTTCCCAAACTCGTTATTGTTTCTAACCACCTGGACTTTTGACAGTCCTTGTACCTCTGGCTCTTTGTTTAATGATGGTCCCTGAAATAACAGCTGAACTGAAACTGGAAATTTTATCATGACATTGGATATATAGGGAAGTTGGTAAAAGAGATAGGAGAAAGGAAAGAGAGAGAGAGTATATGAGTTTTTGCACAAGAGAGTTGTGTACAGTGATGAAACTTTTATTTTTTTTGGAAATGGAGAAAAAGTGGCTGAACTTGGTGCCTTCTGGAACTTAATGGAGCAGGGCCCTCTTTGAGTTACTGTGTATGTATACAAGGGAGTATCTTGAACTGGAAGAGTAAAAGGTTTAAGGTGGGACAGGTGAATCCAATGAGGAAAACCCTTGATCTTGGTAGCTGTGGGAGTTACAAGAATTACTTTAAGGGGTTCTGCTATTTAGGGGAAAAGGGTGAGGTGTGTTGGTCTGGGGGAGGAAATAGTACCCAATCCCCTATTTTAATTGGAGGTGGGCATCAATTAGCACATGGTAATAAGTAGTCAGTAAAATCCCATAATAAGGAGTGAAGATGGGATAGCAGTGGAGTTAGAAGATGATCAAGAAGGGGAGCGGTTTTAGGTGAGAGGCGGGGGGTTAAC
This sequence comes from Microtus obscurus, assembly GCA_963919715.1. NCBI lineage: Eukaryota > Metazoa > Chordata > Mammalia > Rodentia > Cricetidae > Microtus > Microtus obscurus. Next base: position 114,176 of record CAWTZC010000707.1, read on the forward strand.
ACTGGCTGCCCATACATGAATACAAAGGGCAAGATGAAAGGGGGGCTTTGAGGGAGAGCTGTAAGCCTAAGAAGAGCCAGTGACAAAAGATTTACCCAGTCAAGGTGAAGCTCCTGTGACATCTTAACAAGATCTTCTTTTAGGGAATGGTTGTTGATGGTGGGAGCAGTGGGCTGTGGCCCCGGCTCCCGCATGGCTAGCTTTATACCTGAAATAACAACACACAAATTGTACTCTTTTAAACACTGCTTGGCCCATTAGCTCTAGCCTCTTACTGGCTAATTCTCACATCTTGATTAATCCATTTCTAATAATCTGTATAGCACCACATGGCTTACCGGGAAGGATCTTAACCTGTGTCCATCTTGGAGAGGAGAGGCATGGCTACTGCTTGACTCAGCTTTCTTTCTTCCAGCATTCTGTTCTGTCTACTCCTCCTACCTAATTTTCTGTCCTATCAGGGCCAAGGCAATTTCTCTATTAACCAATGAAAGTAACACATAGGCCCTCCTCCATCAAATCGTTATTTCATTTACCTTCCCTGAAGACTGAGGGTGTTATGGGATATGAAAATGTCAGGGAATGTTAAGAGCCTTAGAAATCTTTGAGAAATCTGAAAAGTAAACTAACTCTGTGTCATTATTCAACTGTAAAGAGGTTGGTATTCCAAACTGGGGAAAATTTCTTGGATAAGAACATCAGAAACTGTATGGGCCCTCTTGTTAGTGGTAAAAAAATGCTTTGATAAACCCAGACATGGTGCCTACCAAAACCAGGAGATATTTATCTCTTCTGACTGTGGGCATATGAGTAAAATCAAGCTGCCAGTCAGTTCCTGGAAGGGAGCCACTGTCCTGGTGGGTGGGAAAAGGGAAACTATGATACTTGGTCTTGGGATCTGACTTTTGACAGATTTTACAAGAGGGAGTGATCGTAGTACAGAATTTGCTGGGTGTCGGGAGGTGTCTGACAGAATGTGAACTGTACTATGTTAACCCCCTGAGGTGATTGAGGTAGGTTTGGGATGTGGAATGCTGCTGTTCTAGCTGCTTGTTCAACATGATTATTTCACTTGGAAATAATGGAACAGTCAGTCTGGTGATACCAATAATGAATAATTCCTATAGCTTTGGGGAGATGGGAAGCTTTTAACAAGTCCATAATGTAACCTGAGTTGGTTATGGATTTTTCTTTTGTTGTAAGAAGCCCATGCTCCTTCCAGAAAGCTGTGTGGTACAGGAGGATATGAAAGGTATATTTGAAGTCTGTATAAACATTTAAAGATTGTCCCTTTGCTAACTGGAAGGCATGGGTAAGGGAAATTAACTCAACCTACTACCCCAGTATTTGACACTATGGCATAACCCATTTTGCTTTTTTTCACATAAATAGGATCTGACAACTGTGTACCAGGTATAAGTGGCCTGGGACTGTTTGACCTCTTGTATATGTGGGGGTGGGCAGTAGATCCTCTAAGGTTTTACGCAGGAATGGGATGTTAGGTTGAGGTAAAAGATTTGAGATACTAAGGGGTGGGCAGATTAGAAAGTGATTTTGGCATCTTCTACTAGTGCCACCTGGAGGCAAAAAACTCAAGAAGAAGGTAAGGTTTATAAGCCTTTGTAAGTTAAGAGATGGGACATATTGTGGTAGGAGAAGACAGTAGTGATTGACCCAAAGGTTAGTTTCTTTGACTCATGAATCAAAAGCTCAGCATCTGCTAAAGCACATATACAGTGTGCCCAGCCCTGAGTAGTGAAGTCCACCTTCTTCTACAGGTATGCTACAGGTGCAAAGGAAGGTCCCAGCTGATGTCCTAGGACCCATGGGCATATCCCTCCTTTTCTGTTACATAGAAGGAGAAAGGATGAGTTAAATCTGGGAGATAAAGAGCTAGGGCCAAGATAATGGCTTGCTGGAGTTTCTGGAAGGGTATAGTAATGTGATTGGGGAAGGGGCTCATGCAGAGAACTGAGAGCTGCTTCATATGTGAAGTTGGCAAGGAGAGAAAAAAAGGGGGATCTAAGAATGCAGGAAGCCAGCTCTTTCTAGGAATGATAAAACCTCCTCTTTTGTTGAAGGGATTGTAAGGGACTGAATTAGCTTTTTTTCTGTCTAGGTTAATAGCTTTTGGGGTTGGGGTAATAATTAATCCCAAATAAATGACCTGAAAGGTGGACAGTTGGGCCTTAGAAGGTAAGATACTATTATAGCCCATTTTGGACAGGAAATTTATAAGTGCTGAGGTATCAGTTTCCTGATCTCCAATGATGAACTTCAGAGTAAAATATCATCTACATACTGTATGAGTTTAGACTTAGGGAGAGACAGCGAGAGTAGATCAGAAGCTAAAGCCTGACCAAATAAATGTGGGCTGACCCAGAATCCCTGGGGAAGGATGGTCCAGGTGAGCTGTGTGGAGAGGTGAGTGTCAGGATCAGTCTAGGCGAAAGCAAAGATATTTTGAGGTTGAGAGCTGAGACAAATAGAGAAAAAGGCATCCTTGAGATCTTGAACTGAGAAGTGGGAGGTTTCTGGAAAAATAGTGGAAAGAAGAGTGTAAGGCTTAGGCACTACTGGATGAAGAGGGACCACTGCAGAGTTAATGACCCAGGGTCTTTAACCAGGCAATAGGTTCTGATAGAATGTTTAACAGCAAGTGTTAAAAAGAGAAGAGGCTGTGCAAAGTAGCTTTTTTATTAAAAGGTCAGCAATAAGAAGCTCAAGTCCCCCAAGGCTCTGGAGAGGGAGGGAATACTGAGCTTGGGTAATATACTTGGAAGGATATTGTAATTACATAACAATGGGGGAATGGTGTTTAGCAACAGAGGGGTTTGGGATGTCCCTGACTTAGGGGTTCACCTGAGAGGCTGGTAAAGGAAAAGACACGTTGAAGCTGTGAGGTTGGGAGGCTAGAAAGGGGAGGAGGGGAGCTGGTGGTGGGTCTGAGATAAGGTGAATGGAAGGAGCAAGCAAAATGGAAGCTCCTACTTTTGCTAAAAATCTCTTCCCATAAGAGGTACCAGACAGTTTGGCATGATTAAAATGAATGAATGAAATAAATACCCCCTAAAACATAGTTAAGTGATGGGGTCTGCTGAGGTAGATAAGACTGTCCCCCTACCCCAACAAAATGAAAACTAGAAGGAGAGGTAGACCTCCACAATTCCCTCAGTATTGAGTATGTGGATCCGGTGTCCAAGAGAAAGGTAATGGGCCATCCTGACACAGTGATGTTTACCCATGGATCCCTGTTACAGATGACAGTGTGGTTGGGTCAAAGGGGCACAGGCAGCCTCACTCGTCCATGGCCAGACCTAGGTCAACTTGGGAATTTTCTGGGTTTGATGTCTCCATTCCACTATGTGCATGAGGACAATCAACTGCCCAATATCCTTCCCTATGGCATCTTGGACAAGGTCTTGAGGGACCAAGATGAGGATTAGGGTATGCTCAGGCCCAGTGACCAGTTCTACCACATTTGAACATGGGGCTAGTGGTTCTCAAAGCTGTGGGCAAGGGAGCAGCATGGACAGCACAGATTGAGCAGTCTGTCACCTTGGCTTGTATGAGGGCCATGGCTATCATGGGACAGTGATTGTGGGCTTTGTCAATTCTCACATGGTACACCATAAGAGCCAACTCTAAGACATCTGTCTGTGGGGACAAAGGACCTTTCTCCAAATGTCTAAGTTTATCCTTAATGTCAAGGTAGCACCAAGAAAAAAATGAGTCATGAGTCTGCCTTCTGTGGTTTCTGGATCTAAGTTAGTATATTGTAACAGGGCTTTAGTGAGGCATTCCAAAAATGCAGAAGGATTTTCCTTCGTATCTTGAATGACCTCTGAGAGCTTATTATAGTTTACATGATCGAGGGGAGCTTTGCAGAGACCTTCCAGGAGGCAAGTCAAAAACCAGGCCCTAGCTAAAATCCCACCTAAAGTGCTATAGTCCCAGTGAGGTCCCTGCCTCTGTTGCCGGGTAGTATGTCGCATGTGTTTGGTAAATCTCATCTGTATGTAGTCTGGCTTGCTCTCAAACTCACCTGCACTCTCCAGGAAGTAGGCTATTAGATAGGATCATATAGGTATCATGAAAAGTGAGATTATAAGACTGGGTAATATATTGGAATTGTTTTATGAAAGTGGTAGAATTGGTCAATGGGCCCAAGTCACAGCACCAATGAAATCACCTAGTACAAGTGAGAAGAAAACGTGGAACTTGTAACAAACTCACTTAGGAGATTACTAGAGGGGGCCTGAAAAATCAGTGTGCAGAGAGAGAGAGAGAGAGAGGAGGATGGAACATCCAGCTTTTAAAAGCTGCCTAGCACACATGCACAGGGGATTGACATAGCTACGTCATACACAGATGACAGGGCTCATGCATGCGTGCAAGGGCTTAGCTGAGTCAAACATGGATGATGAAATCCATGCATGTGTACAAGAGCTTAGCTAAGTTAAATGTAGATGATAAAATCTATGTTTGCATACAAGGGCTTAGCTGAGTCATATGTGGATCACATGGGGCCCTTTAACATCCCCGGGCTAGGATCATTAGGCACTTCTGCCTAAGGGTTTGTCTGCACATACATGACCCCTAGTACCTGGAAATATCAGCCTTATGTGGCTGAAATTATTACATTAATACTATAATTTCAAAAGTTAAGCAATTTTCAAAAATATACAAATAATTACACCTTGACATACTTTCTTGCTATTTATCTTTTCCTAGTGAGAGAGGAAGAAAGGTCCATTCATCCAGGAAATGGCATTCATAAAATTAAAAGAAAATTGTTTTTAAATTCTACTTTGTAAATAACTGTAATTACTAAGGTTACAGATAGAATTCAGGCACACATTTCAAGAAAATGTTCAACCCAGTGTGGCTGTGGCGTAAAGTGGCCAAAAATCAGAGAGTTTAGGAATTGTTTTTAGTTTATTCAAGATTATTGTGATTCTAAACTCAAGCAAAGGTCCCATCTATATGTGAATCAAAGTTCTGCTCTATCAACACTGTCATCAACAGATGTGGCTTGTTGCCAGATCTCGTGCTCTTGAAATAGAGAAGTAGTTAATTTCTACCTAAATCAAAAGTCCAAGAATCCAACTAAGTTCAGTTCCCTTTATGAAAATAACTTTTGATTCCACCCAGGGAGTGGTTTGCCTACAGAGTTCTAGGGCATGAGTCAAAGGCATGAGTGATGAAGGTACCTCATGACTTTCAATTTGTACATTAATGCAGTACTTTTGTTCTTCTACCTTTTGAAATCAGGGGTATATTAAGCTGTTTGAAAATTAAACATGGGCAAATTTTCAGTGCTCATTGAGAAATTCCCTCCTGATACTATCCTATATGTTTCTGCATTTTATTATTTCCATTCATGGCTTTTGATTCTTTACTATATTTCCAAACTCCCATGCCCTCCACTCTGGAAGAAATGTATTTTTGTTGAGGCTAGCCTCTGGCAACTGAGCAATGGCAATTACTTGGGGTGCCTATAGCACAAAATTTTCTCTCCCATAACAGCCAGAATTTCCACTGATCAGACACAAATACCACAATAATCATTTCTATGTTTATAAATAATTGATTTTAAGAAGGCCTTTTAAACATTTAAGTTCATGAGATTATTTGGTGATGTAAGTGAATGAAACACCCCTAGTCCAAGAAACATCCTCTCCAAAGCAAACACTTTAATTTGCAGAAAATGGATTCTCAACAGAGAAAATGCACTAAGTTCCATTATATAAGCAAAGACCATGGTGGCAGAATGAATACATTTAAGGTCCATTTATTCACTTATTATTTAGGTCATCTCAAATTGAGAAACACTGTCTGATTCTTGGTATAATTTGATGTCAAATGAAATGAGGATTCCAGTAAACTGGTCACAGTTGTGGACAAACTACTACTACTATTTTCTAATGATAATATTTTTTGTCACAAATATATGATCCCATCAAATACTCACTTTTGCAAAAAACCCTGTGTGTAAGGATTTATATCAGCTCTGATTTCCTGTGATTGACAAAAACACAGAACAAAAACAGAACAGAATTGACACATTCAATGGAGTGAGGGGGAGAACTCAAATCTAGGTATAGAATTCAAAAGCCTATTGTAACTTGGAAGTTTTCCATCAAAGCGGCTATATGGTTTCTCTTTCATATCCCTATCTTTTGCAGCAGAAGCAGGAAAATTGAAAGGAAAAATTAAGGATAAAATGTCATTTAACCTGGGCTCTAGCTACATTTGACAATAGGCAAAACTAGCCGGTGGCACCTGGAATATGAACATATCAGGGTGTTTGGACCTAGAAATTGGCTATTGACCATAAATCATCCATTTTGTTTTGGTTCATTCTGATTGGTGCTGATACATTAAACTTTGCCTGTTAGTTTCCCCATTTTGATTAAATGCATTAACCATCACCCTGTATTAAAACTTAATGAATATTAGAGTGTCATATCAATAGCTGCTTGCACTAAAGACACAAATGTTGCTGTCAAGCCCCACTTATCCAATATACCCAGTAATAAAGGAATGTCCTAAACAGCCATGATGGTAAAGAAATAATTTAAGAGGTGTTTTAGAAAAAGAAAATGTCAAATTAGATATGTATTTTGAACTATCTCTCTCATGCATGCTCTCTCTCTCTCTCTCTCTCTCTCTCTGTGTGTGTGTGTGTGTGTGTGTGTGTGTGTGTGTGTGTGTTTATATGGAGAAGGCAAGCATGTGTTCATGTAGGTGACATCCAGAGAATAAACTCTACTATGGTTTTTCTGGTGCCTTCATTTATTTAAAACAAGTCATACAAATCAAAGGTGAAAATATTGTGTGTTTGTAAAAATCCATCCTCCATTACAAAATTTAAAATCTCCTATCCCTACAATCATTATCCATGTGAACTTTGACAATTCTCTTCTTTGTGCTGTGTGTGTCTGTATATGTGTGTGTATGAAAATGCAGTTTGGTGTGAATGTGAATCCATGTGTGCATGTAGGTAATATACAGAATATAAACTCTACCACTGTTTCCATGGTGTTTATTTCTTAAAAATATTTTACTCAACATAATTATATAAATATTATATATTTGTAAAAAGCCACCTTCAATACCCTAAGTAAAAAATCCTCCCATATTCCTAGTCACACTATTTTGTGCTAATTTTGAGAACCCTGTGCTCTCTTTTTGTGTGTGCCTGTAGGGGACATTGATGTGTTTGCGCACAAATGGGCGGGCATATGTGTGTGTGTGTGTGTGTGTCTGCATGTGTGTATGAAATAGGTTATTTCATTTCTATTTATTTTTGAGAGTATAATTTAATTACAACATTTCTCCATTCTCCTTCCTCTTTCAAACCCTCCCATATTCACTATACCTTCTCCTTCACATTTACAACATTATATTTTATAATTCTTGTTGGATGTATGTATGCATACACATACAGATTTATTCTTAAATATAACCTGATAACTCTCTTAACAATACTTGTATGTCTATTTTCAAAGCAGGCCATTTGGTAATAGATAACAAAATTAAGTGCCCTTTTCTAAGAATGACATCTCCCTTTCCCACATTTCCTCTGTAGCATACAGTGCTATGTGCAGAGTTGAGTCCTTCTGGGCTCTGGTTTGTCCATTTGGCATGTTCATTTGTGTTATCAGTATTAGGTGACTGTCTATTCTATGTAAACCTCCAGTCATCTTCTACCACATCTGTGAAATTTCAAGAGTTTAAATGAAAGCTAAAATGTAGAATCTTAAAAGTTTTAGTACTTTCCCAAAAGTTAGACTGTAAAAGATACAAGTGGGTGCCACTTCGTTAACATTTGCTGACCATTATCCTCAGAAAAAATTAGTGGAGAAAATGAGCACTAGGTGTTTCTATAGCAAGAAATATTAACTACTAGGTGGAAATAACAGAGTGTGCTTTCTACAGAAATAATAAGACAGGCATAAAATGTATGGATTAAAAATATGGTCAGGAAATATGCTAATGCATAGAAATGTAAAAAATTAATTGAGTTTTACAGACAAGAAATGAATAATAAAAAGGCAGAAAGCCCCTCAATTGCAATACCATGTAATGTGTGTGCTCTGTGTCTTCATCAAAAGCTTCTCAGGAGAAGGAAATTTATAGTGCCGGAGTCTGAGATCATCCTCAGCAGGATGATGAGTTCATGTGTCTACATCATAGGAGGAAAAGAGAAAATATTTAAGGACAACTAGTGAGTAATTGTAAAATATGGATAGTTCAGCAGAAAATCATTTTCATATGATTAGTAACATCAAAAGAATGTTTAAAAACAACAAAATTACTAGCGAAGATGTATTAATATTATTATAAATGCAATATTTACAAGTAATGTAGAGATTGGGTACAGTGAGAAACCAGATACCCATATAAGTCATCCCTTTTTTCTTAATGATAAATTAAATCTAAAATTTTCTATAGAACCATACAGAAGCATATAAAAATACTAAATTATTTGATATAAGTTGATGGCTCTAACATGTCACTTACTAATTATCATTTAACTCATCTTAAAAAATGACAAAAGTTATACTGGGCAAATGTTTTTCAAAAGTTCTAGGAGAAAATGTATATGTATATGTTACCAAGTAATGAAAAGAAGCCATATTCTTCCTGTTACCACAGATGGGTAGAAGTGTAACTACTGAGGCTGCATTCTTGACCTTCTAGTACTATGCTGCAGTCTGAGGAAGAAGGAAGATCATGTGATGGTTGGTGATTCACAGCTTCTTGGTGGGCCTATTCTACAAACTTCCAGACCACAATGAGTCCTGTTTACTTAGGAGCCTTCCTAGGAATGCTGACTGAGTATTTGGCCCTTTATCCATACTACATCTTAGGAAACAGAACTCATATTGCCAGTGTGGAGTTCAATGTTCTCTTTCTTTGTTGCAATTTCTGCATGCTCCAGAACATGTCTAGCAATGTCTGTGAGGTTTCTGGTGGAATCTGCGTCACTGCTCCCCTTAAGAATTTTATTTAGTGGCATAAAGTCTACCATACAAAATTTAAATAAGGTCTCAGCCACTGAATATTTCCTAACAATCTCTGAGAATCATGGAGAGTCTGTAAGTTATCTTTCCTATTTGTGAATTCCTGAGGTTTCATTTCTTTAGGCTGTAATATATAAGCTAAATACTGGAACAGCAGGTGTCTTTGTACTTTCTCTGGGGCAATAACTAACCCGGCATGGGTTAGTTACTCTGCTAAAGTTGTCCATATGTCTAGAGCAAAACTCCTTCATTTTATAGGAAAGCAAGATATCATTCATATCATGGGTAATATGAACTTGTAGAAATTGATCTCCGACATTTCATTTAGCCTGAGCCACTGATTCATATATAACATAATATCTGGCATAATGTAACTCTGTTTGCGATACCGTGAAGCAAGATGCTCCAATGATAATTTCTCATTGGCTCTTTAAAGTTAACTGATAGAATACTAATTACAAATCTTTGACAATCTTTTGGTGCCAAAAAATGGCAAAAAAAATTATCCTTCAAATCTAAAATAATTTTTATAGTTATCTTTTGTTATAGCTGTAGGAAAAGACCACAAATGCTGGAACATTCCATTGGCTGTATGGTCTTGTTAACCTCATTAAATCTTGTATTAATTTCCATTTTCCTAATTTCTTTTAAATCACAAAATAGAAGAATTAGAGGGTGCAATGTGACCACTGCCCACCTGTTCCTGCACTAACCACTGGGAGGTTTGAATTTTTTCTTCTTTTAGAGGCCACTGATTTACCCATACAGAAATTGAGTCTGCGTGGAGTTTGGGTCTTTCAGTGACTTCTCCTAAAATATCATAATACTGTCAGAAAGGACTTCTGCTAAGTACGATAGGATCAGTCCTTCTCTCATTGTTGCTCAGCTCTTGATTGAGTAACAACCCTTACCAAAATATTTTATTAGCAATAATTGTGTTAGAGGAATAAAAATATACACCCATGATTTGTGTCATAATTTCTAGGTCTTACAAATTTACAGGTAAATGAGAAACAGTCTCCAGTTATGAAATGGCACCCACCATCTGGGACATGAGTCTATATAAGACCTAAAAAACATTTTTAAAAATTAAGAAATAAAAGATGGTTCTAGAAAAAGAGTAGGAGACAACTGCAGATTCTTGGGAGTTGCATTTTATTCCAGATAGCCTCGGCTTGCTGGACACAAGCAGAGGCATAACTTCTTTTAGAGCCAGCTTCCTGGTTCATGCTGGTAGCACAGCACAAACTTTTTCAGGAGATCCTGCTATAAAGCACTTAAATGGGGCTTGTGAGCAGAGTCCTACAAGTGGATTAATGGCAATACAAACCCTCTGCATCCCTGGAGATGGGGTAGGTAGCATGGCTCACAAAAGTGGTGAACATGCCTCCACCATGTTGGATGGTGTGGAGACAACAGGCAAAGCCACAGAGTTAGTCCTAGTCATGCCTACTTAGCATTAAGAAAAGCCTGTCCTGGTCAGAAAATAATTACAGATACACAATAAGACATATTCAGACAAAAAAAAGACCTCTAAATGGATGACAGTGTTGTATAAATGTACATGGGCCTAAGAGAGAGAGGAAAGAGAGAGAGAGAGAGAGAGAGAGAGAGAGAGAGAGAGAGAGAGAGAGAGAGAATATGGGCAATCATAATTAAATGAGTAAAGAAAATAAATAAATATTAAAAAGTAATATAGTCAAAAATAACCATGAAAAGATGGAAAATACACAGAATGTCTGGATTATGAATATTGTTGTGTTTTCTTTGAAATTTTTGGCTGCAGAAAAGTATTTGATTTTGGGGGATATTGAAATAAACTAATATAAAGTTATTTTGACATCAAAATTCAAATTGAAGCATATGTTACTTTAGGAAAGAGTTTCTGCTTTTGCTTTCACAGAGAATGAAAACCTGTGGATTCTATCCAGGTTAGTGTGATTTTGTTGTATGAAGGCTGGTTTCTCATTCCAGCTGCTCAGACCCTAAATAACCACATGGAAACTCTATTGCTGCTTGGCCTATTAGCTCTAAGTTCTTATCTATCTACTAGCTCTTACATATTATTTAACCAATTTCTATTAATCTGTGTATTGTCACATGGCTATGGCTTACCAGCAAAGTTTTGGCATGCCTGTCTCTGGCAGCAGCTCCATAACTACTCCCTGACTCTCCCGACATTAGTTTAGTTTTCCTTGCCTAACTCTGTTCTGCCTTCCTATGATATAGGCTCAGAGTAGTTTCTTTATTAACCTATTGTATTCACAGCATAGAGAGAGGAATCCCACATCATGGTTTGATGTACCAAGAGCCCCTGAAAGTTCACCATGAACCCTAAAAATAAATATCTGTCTAATTTTTAAAACCATGGGTCTTCATCAGTTATCTACAGTAGTATTGGGGTCAAATGGAGGGACCCCTTGACTGGAGCCTGGAGAGGACTAGACCCACTCATCACTGCAGGTAGAGGAATTGGATGTGTCTTCTCTCAACATGAAAAAAAAAAATCCTATCTGGGTGCCAACCAGAAATCTTAAATATTTACCTCAACAAGGGGATAATGATAATAATGTTTCTGGGAGTGTCCTGCCCCTGAGGAGTACCTTTTTAATTTTTTAATGTTTTCTTTATTATTTAGTATGTATACAGTGTTCTGCCTGCATGTACACTTGCAGGCCAGAAGATGACACCAGATCTCATTACAGATGGTTATGAGCCACCATGTGGTTGCTGTGAATTGAACTCAGGGCCTTTGGAAGAGCAGACAGTGCTCTTAACTTCTGAGCCATTTCTCCAGCCCCTGAGGGGTGCCTTTCTGCTTCTTCCCAGAAACAATAAAAAATGTGGATTTTGTTGCTTATCCTGATTATACCCAGAGAAGAGATGGTGACACTTTCTGGACAAACATCTGTGGATGGGCTTTTATGGATTCTTAACCTATTTCTTTCCCCTGCATAGCCCCTTCCTTTTCCTTATTCTCCTCCTTACTGTTGGGCCTTGTGTGTTGGATATGATCACACAATTTATTTACCAAAGATTAGAGGTGGTTGAATTACATCAGGTCAAGTTATACAATCATAGGCTGGCTACTCAGGAGTCTGACCCCTTGTATGACTGTATGACTGGTAATTCTCATATTAAAACCCCTCCTCCACTCTCCACTTGACCAGTGATGGATAAGACCTCATACAGGCTGGGACAACCTAAGGCAGGTCACGGAGTGGGTTCTTCATAAATGAGATACATGGTACTCGGTGACAGGCAAAATCTCCATGTGGAAGACAACCTAAGACATGGACCACAACATTCAATGTCATGACAAAATCAAAAAGGGATGATGGTGAGCCTCATGGGGACCAGGAGTGAAGCCCAGTGTAACTTCCTGAGCCTTGCTTGAGTTTGAAGACCTGTCTCTGGCTACCTAACCTAGACTTGCCACTGAACAGCCACTGTTAGCATGGTAGAACATTATTGGCCCTTATTCCTTACTCCACCTCAATCCATCCCAAGCTTCTCCAACCCAATCATGACTCTATATAAGTTAATGCTTGATACCATTAAATGAGATCCTGCTTTGACAGACTCCTGATTCGGTGACTGTGTTTCTCCCTGGTGGCTGGGAGGAAGGACTGGATCATTCAACACTCACCATCTTGTTCAGCCCCAGGGAAAGTCCAATTTGTCCAGCTCTGCCCCACACTTTCTTCCAGAGAATCCATAACTTCCACCATTTGAGATGTGGAGAGAGGAGAAGCCAGGACCCAGGGATGCTGTGACCAAGCTGCTTTCCAATTTAAAAGCTCTCTAAGACAGAAAAAGATTACAGACACACAATAAGACAGATTCAGACATAAAAGAACCCTAAACGAGTCTCAGTGTTGGATAAATGTATGTAGGCTTCAGAGAGTGAAGAAAGAGTAAAGAACCAGTAAATGTAATAAAAGAGCACAGATAGTCGTAGATTAAAGGTGTAAAAATAATAGAATAAATACTAAACTTGTAGGAAAATCAGTAGAGAAAAATAAGTCACTTAAAGATTAAATATACACAAAGAGTATGAATTATGTATATTGTTTTGTTTTCTTTGAAATTTTTGCCTCTAAAAGAGCTAAGTAACCAATGTATATACTTTGAAGAGATCTTGTTTTCAAAATATGGGTCTAAGGATATGTTCCTTTGGAAAAGAGGCTCTTCTTTTGTTTCCACAGAAGATCAGACCCTATGGAACCTTTCAGACTATTGTGACTAGATGAACCAAAGATCCTGAAAGGTAGCCATGAACACGCCCAAAAATTACTTTGTACAACAAAAATCAGGGAGCAGATTGAAGAGGATGATGACCAAATTCCCAAATATTGTTTACAAATGTTTGTTCATATTTAAAGGGGGATATGCTATAGAGATTAGCATTGGTATGGGTTGGTTTAATTGATACAAATTTAAGGTCAGTGTTGCTATATGTATATTTCTACTCTTGATTAAGGTATTGTGTTTGTGCAACTCATTTAAAAATGTAATGAATAATAAATAAATCCAAATGAATAGATAATTGGCTAAAATAGTCAAGCTCATGTCGTGTTAGTTAGGTTTTCTAGATGTACAAAGATGGATTTCAGCTGGATAGGCATTATTCAAACATTTCAAAGACAAATGCTTGTTCATTCCCAGTCCAGTTGGAGTTGGTGAGCTCCTGTTAACTCAGACCCATTGTCTCAGTGGGTGAACCCCTCATGATCCTGACTTCCTTGCTCATACTCTCCTTTCTTCTTCTTTTCAACTGGACCTTGGGAGCTTAGTCCAGTGCTCCGATGTGGGTCTCTGTCTCTGTTTCCATCTGTTATTAGACAAAGGTTCTATGGTTATATTTAAGATTATCATCAGTCTGACTACAGGACAAGGCCAGTTTAGGCACACTCTCTATTGCTTAGGTTCTTAGCTGGGGTCATCCTTGTTAGTTTGGTTTTCTAGAAGCACAGAGATATATTCCAGTTAGATAAATAAATTTCAACACTTAAAAGACCTATAGATTGTGGCATTTAAAAGGTTTTAAGAGCTTAGACTTTTATCAACAAACACTGTGACATGTCTGCTTCTGGCAGCACCAATTACTTCAGAGAAGTTGATGTGCTTTGAAGAAACTCATCATGGAATTTGCCTTCAATATGACAAGACTAGCCATTTGGGTAAAAATTGTTCTTGCCAGGACTGCTTTATGGTACGCTGCATGAACGGGACATGCAGGAATCACAGAAAAATGACTTCTGAACTTTCTAAAAGATAAGTTGTTTCTTCAGGGTTCCTGCTTCTCAGAAGAAACTACCAGACATTCTGTAGGACACAGGGGAAAGCAACGAATGAACTTTGCCAGTACAAGGCAGTAAAGATCTTCAAATTTCCCTTCCTGCTTCATGGAAAAGTCTGCTGGATACTATGATCCTGTAGGCTAAAGATGAATGCCCCAAAATTAAAGAAGAACTTTTGGTGATAGTCAAAGTAGCAAGATGTCTTTGTCAATTCTAGAAATTTGGAAGTTGTTTACAATGTACTTCCTGTTTACTTAGGTATTATATCTTTCTGAGGAATTTGAAGAATTGAAGACAGATATTAATAGTAATCATATTCCTTAGTTATGATAAAGGATAAATTAGTTAAAACTTTAGACTAACAAAGATAGGATAGATGATACAGTATTTTTCTTAATTTGCCAAATGAAAACGGACTAAATATTGTAAATACAATTTGTCCTTGATAAATATTTCATGTATGTAATTTTACTAAGTTAAATGTAAAACTTTCCTTTTTATTTAGACAGAAAAGAGGCGATGATGTGGGATGCCATTGTCTATATGGGTTGCATTTATTGGCTAATGAATAAAGTTGTTTTGACATATAGCATGGCAGAATATAGCCAAGTTGGAATATATATATATATATATATATATATATATATATATATATATATATATAGAGAGAGAGAGAGAGAGAGAGAGAGAGATTAGGTGGAGTTAGAGAGCTGACATATAGCTTCTGAAAAAGGACATTGGAATACATTGATAGGCCACAGCCTTATGGTAATATACAAATTAATAGAAATGGGTTAATGTAAGATGTAAGAACTATATAGGGATATTCCCAAGTCATTAGCCAAACATTGTTATAATTAACATATTTTCTTTGCGATTATTTGTGTTTGGGTGGCGACGAAACGAATGAGCAGTCCCTGTTTACATACATGAACAGGTATCATTCTATTCCTGAAATACCCACTGAAATTAATGATGAAAAATCAGTACTTCATGAATATACATGCTGGAATAAAGGCTACTCTATCACTACACAAAAGTAAATAAATTCTAATGTACACAGGAAATATGAAACAGTACTGCAAATTATTTGGTAAAACTAAAAGTCTGCATTTCATGCTACCTGGTTCAATCTGTTTTGCCTACTCTTAGGAATAAGGAATATACAGATCATCTGTTCTTCTTTCAAAACAGAATATGAGGCATCCTGATATTCATAAATGGGTCTAACCTGATCCTGCTACCAACTCAACTTTTGGACTTGAAAACAGGAATGCTAGTTGGTATTTTTCTGATAAACCCAATTCATGAAAATCATATGCTCTTGATATAGACTGTTGATTAACACTAGAGAATTTGCTATATATCTTATTCTCAAAGAGAATGGCTGCAAATGCACATATTGGACAACATAGTGTCGGAAACCCTCTATAAATTGGTCTCCCGGAGGAACTTTCCAGGGTTATAGCAGTTCAGGCATTCCATGCTAATCAATGAGACCTAACTCTAATTTAATTGTGAGGGCCCTGATAACACAATAGGGCAGGTTTAGATTTATAGGTGTTTTTGAATGCATTATTTGTCCATTTGATGCTATTTCCCTCTGTGACAAGAGTGACAGTATGTGAGTTTATATATTGTTCATTTCTTCAGGGGCAAAAATTCATACTATCATATTCATAATATATGATAAAGTACACATATAAATGAAGAAATATAAGTGAACACAATTATCTGATTGCTATAAAACACTAGTAAAAATTAAAACTAAGTAAACACATTCATTTCTGTTGATGGGAATGATGTCTTGATTACCTTGGAGGCAAAATGGGACTTGTAAATTCTAAGTACACAAAACGGAAGCACCCAAAACTTATTGAACAGAACACAGAAGTGAGAGTCTGGCTCTTATATCTGTCTCATCACATTTAAGAACATAGACTCTATCAAGATTTCTCATTCAAAATAGAAATATTGTATGGAGAAAAATCACACCACTATAAAAATCCAGATGTTTTATGGATAACTCTTGAGTTTAGGTATACTTCATAGGCTTTGCAAAATGTACTATGACCTCTTATGTTCTATAAAGAAAGGGGTGTGAATAAGATGTGTGGCATGCTCTGGCAGTCTTTCTAGTGTTTGAGTCTGTGTTTTTCCAGCTCAAATAAAGAATGTTTATTCTTTTTTGGCAATCCTATTTCACTATATGTGCATGGTCTATATTTTTTCACATACACAAGATTTTCCCATTTGTATAGAACAAGTTCTAAATTGTTAATTGCTCAAATCTCTTAAAATGCTTATGTCTTACTGCTCATGCACTTTATTTTAACCAGTGGTAAAATGAAGGTGTGATGTCAAGAAGAAAAGAGAAAAGCAGTTCTAAGGTAGGGAGTTATTGTTATGAGCATGAAAATCACTGAGCTAGATTTGGTGTGGTGGATAATCATGTAGGCTATACTAGTTTTTAGTGTTCATATAGCATCTCAGGTATATGATACATGTACATCTGAAAGGTGATTCCACTAAATAAAATCTACTTTAAAACATATTGTGGTGTTATTTTAGTTTCTTATGGTATCAAGGTGGGAGAGAGAGTGAAAGAAAGAGAGAATTTCATAAATACTTAGGTCCCTCTTTTTGAACTCCATTCAAACATGACTAGGTTAATACAAACAATCATTGCTGACAGTCCCAGGAATCTACAAATTGAATTCCATGATTTCAGGGCTTTCTCAAAAATTTCCTATTTTTGTCACTACTAGAATATCTCATTGTACTCAATACCAGATATAGAACTTCCTCTCCACCCCCCCTCAAAAAAAACAAGTGCCCTGATTACACAAACCTCCATGTGTATTATTCATTACCCCACAAATGAAAACTTGTCTAATGGTCAAGTTTGAGGAGAGTGATAGAAGCTCAGCTAGTCTGTATCCCTTTCTAAGTTCATCTTATTGTTGCTCTGTTTCATTTCCTGACTACTCAGCAGAATTTCCCTTGATAATACTGATAATTTGGTAAAACGTTTGAGCTACTTTTATCTCCTTGGTGTCTATTTGATAATAAAATGGTTAAAACTGAAAAATGGAAGAAAATTACAAGTCCACATGCTTAGTGACAATAAAATGGAAATAATATGGGGTAATAAACAATTAAAACACTACCACATGTAGAAAATCTGTATGGAAGCAGTGCATGAAGAGAATCTTAAGGGACAGCACTTCTGCATGTTGAAAGGTAACCAGGAATATTGCCTTCCCATCTCCATCTCACATTGTACTGGAAGGTTTCCTCAAAGCAGTTTCTGGGGAAAATAAACACTACAAGTTTCTTGTGGTGTGGAAGGTCCTTCTGTCTATGTTTTGCTTTTATTGGTTAATGAATAAAGAATTTCTTTGAGCCTATGGCAGGGAAGAACAGAACTAGGCAGGGAAAGTTCGGCTGTATGCTGGGATCAAGAAAGCAAGAGTCAGGGAGACACAATGGACCTGACCCTGGAGATAGACAGGCTGAAATTTTGCTGGTAGGATATGACCTCATAGTGATATACAAATTAATCAAAATGGGTTAAATGAAGATGTAAGAATTAATCAAAAAAAAACTAGAGCTAATGGGCCAAACAGTGTTTTAATTAGTATAGTTTCTGTGTGATTATTTCTGGTATAAGCTAACCAGGTAGCCCGGAATGAAGAAGCAACAATTCTTACTACATTCTTGTTCTTAGATGTCCAGTTCTCAAGGCAAACAACATTTTACAATTTATGAAAAATGGTCATAACAGTGTGTAAAGTACTAAGTAATCTAAAAAAATTTACTTAGGTTAAATAACCAACTAATTTCAAAATAAAATAAAAGATTACATGAGTAGCCAATAATCCAAAATGAAATCAGGAAGCAAGTGATTCTACAATACCATAAATTCAGGGAAGGGATCTCCATCAGTGTCAACTTCTTGAGATGCAGAGAGGAATCAGGGCTTTACTGCTTGAACAGGACTCTTACTGAACAGCACAGTCAGATGCTCTATGAGAAATAAATGACATAAGTTAAAGAACAAAATATAAGAATAAATGAGAGTACTCCTAAAGCTATAACCATGTATTTATGATTATTAGTAACATGCATTTATATTTAAAATATAGCAATACATTGACATTAGAATCCAATAATTTTCAAAGCTATTTAGGGACTAAAATTATCCCACCCCCAGTGAAGATACATTACATTAAGGTCTACAGTCAAACTCGTTTAAAATTCATAAGAAACTGCCATAAGATAACCAAGAATGACACAATAATCAGATAGAAGAATAGACAGGGAACGTGAATTTTCACTCATATTTCAAAACTTAAGACAAATTAGTTATAATGAAGTCTTTGAATATTATATATAGTTAAATATAGATCAGTGAAATGAAATTAGGTGCACCAAATGAATATTTAAATACATTTGTGTGTGTGTGTGTGTGTGTGTGTGTGTGTGTGTGTGTGTGTGTAAGGGTTCTGCTATATGTTCTCAGTTGTATAAATACAAGGTCAATACTGTGGTTCATCCTCCATTTACTTACAGCTTATTTTTGTTGAGACAGAGTCTGTCATGGATCTTAGAGTTCACCTGACTGTTAGAATGGTAGACTAATTTGGATATTATAATGGGATTGTGTGTGTGTGTATGTGTGTGTGTGTAAAACTGTTTAATTTATAAAACTTCTGATATGAGCAGATGAGACAGTCATTTTCAAAAACTTTTGAACAAGTGGATACAATAAGAAAATTGAGTTCCTGAATCAACAACACATAAAGTACATTGCAAATCGCATATGCCAGTACATATCTAGATATTAAAACATAACAAAAACAGCAATTCATTATGAATTAGTTATTGTAAAATTAATATAAGAATTGGTAATATGAAGGCAGAAATAACTGAAAAAGTATTAAAATTAACAAAATAATATATTTTTTAAAAAAGTGAATTATATACTCAAACAGGAATGGTGACACTAATACAGAACTTTTCTGAAACAATATTTGCCAATGAGTTAAGGTGTTGGGAGAAGACCAAAAATAAGTAAAGACAGTGTGAATCCAAGTCCCATGTGTACATCATCACCTCTCTCTTAAAATCTTTCACTCTGCTAGCTCAATTTCCAAGGATAATGTCTCTAATGTATCATAAATAATCATAAAGTTATACTAAATAAAACAACTACTAAATAATAATAGGCAAAAATGAAGTAAAAAGTTAAAATACAAAGCAGGTACTAACATACCTAAAATTAAAAAATAGCTCAATCAAGAGACTGAAGTATTTTTAAACATCACATTGGATAAGTTCATTGATCACAAAATATAAAATACTCCACCACTCTAAATTTAAAAAATAAATATGAGAACTACATACATAATATTATGATTTGCTGCTGTAGGGAATCTTACAGCTTGTGGTTGCCCGCCTACTGGGGCATAGCCTCTTATACTATAAATGCTGATGCAAAGCCTGCTTCTGCCCCTTTCTTTCATCACGGACTGCTCTTTCGGATTGCTGGATTGCTGGATTACTGGATTGCTGAATTGCTGGATTGCTGGATTGCTCGATCTCTGTTTTCCATTCAAGAAGATTATTCTGATTTGTGAGTTTACCCCTAAATAATCATCTATTTCTCAATTCTGAGCTAGAGTGAGATTTATTTTATGTGTCTGTTCCACAATTTGTCAGTTTTAAAGCAGTTCTATTAGGATTCAAGAGGTAATTTTACAAAATAAATAATTAGAAACACTAAGAATGGTCAAAATGACAAGGAATCAGTATTTTACATTCTTTCAAGATGGTCTACTAAATATGAATTCTGTGCATAGATAACAGAAAACTACACACATTTTGGAATATAATCTGTCCAGCAGGGGCCATGACTACCTAAGAAGAATATCAAAGCCAGTCAGGAGAAAACTCCATTCAAATTGTTGATAAGCAAGCCCAGGAGACAATTAAGGTCTGTTAGTGGTGACCTTGGTTGCTTCAAAGAAGTGGAAGTTAAGTCCCAACTGCTGAAACAATGTATTTTTGTTATGGAACTATAAAAATATGGACAGTAAGTACATAAAATTCTGAGGCCTGAGGATTAGCTATCAGAGACCATGACGTTGTTAAGAAAGCTGTTTAGGAAGAAAAGGATTCGATTGTATAACTTAATTATGATACCTTTGAATGACAATGAACAGCATGGCTAGATTTGACTAAAGGTGAAATACTGGCTCATATATCTTATCCATAACTATTATCTACCTGATTGAAGTCAAGTCTTCCTTAAAAATAGGTGAAACACTCCTAATACTGCAAACCACAAACATGACAGGGTTAGCGAGTTCATGTAACGTAGAGGCCCTTACCACCACTTTCATAAAATATTTTAATATCTAACAGCATTGGCATTTTTGTTGTTATATCCACAGAAAATTTTAGAGCTAGGAATCAATAGGTTATATTTATACACTAGTGTGTGTGAGAGAGGCCTTATCATACAACAAAAGTATATGCTCTACTATGTTCATAGCAGCATTGTTTATAATAGCCAGAACCTGGAAACAACCTAGATGCCCTTCAATAAAAGAATGGATGAAGAAAGTATGGAATATATACATATTAGAGTACTACTCAGCAGTAAAAAGCAAGGACTTCTGTAAGTTTGCAGGCAAATGGATGGAAATAGAAAACACTATCCTGAGTGAGGTAAGCCAGTCCCAAAAAGAGGAACATGGGATGTACTCACTCATATTTGGTTTCTAGCCATAAATAAAGGGCATTGAGCCTATAATTTGTGATATTAGAGAAGCTAAATAAGAAGGAGAACCCAAAGAAAGACAAATACGCATCCTCCTGAATATTAACCTTCATCAGGTGATGAAAGGAGACGGAGACCCACATTGGAGCACTGGACTGAAATATATTTGTCTGTGTAATACATAATAAAAATAATGAATTAGGAGGTGACGAATTTAAGAGTGGGGTGAGGACTATACAGTAAGAGTTTGAGAGACAGTGAAGTGCAAATATGCAAATATTTTTAAATTCTTGTATTTTTAAATATAAAAGGAACTAAATAGCAAAGTCAGCTAAGAAACACAGTTTCATTGGAGAAGTAGAACAAGATAGGAAAAATGGGATGAAAATGACCAAAATTCATATAAATGGATAAAACCTTTATATTTATTTTAAAAACATAAATCGAAGAAGAACATATTCACACAATCAAGACATGCATTGAACTTGAATTTTATGAAGTTAAATGGAAATAATTTCTACAATCCTCAGAGGTTCAGACTTTCCCAAAAGTTAAAAAGAAAAAGATACAAGTGGAGGCCACTTCACAAAGCATTTACTGGACATTGTCCTTAGGAACACTAAGTGTTTCTATAGCAAGAAACATAAACTATATCTAATTAAAATGAATAGGATGTAAAATCTACAGAAATAGTAAGATATATATATATAGATATAGATATTATGTATTTATAAATATAGCTAGCAAACACACTACTACATGAAAACATAAAAATTTAATGGAATGTTACATGCAAAAATTAGTAATTGGAAAGGAAAGGGAAAAATAAAACAAGACTACAGTACCACCAGCTAGGTGTGGTGAGTGTGTCTTCAGTGAAACCTTCTCAGATGTTGGGGATAAGCAGTTCCTCCATGCCTGAGTCTGAGATTGTCATGAGCAAGCTTGTGAGACCCTATGTCATCAGGATCATAAAATAGGAAAATGTTTAGCAATAAACATTGAGAAACTGTAAAAACATGTATGTGTAAACAGAAAATCATTTTCATATGATTAATAAGATCTACATAAGGTTTAGAAAATTCCATATTCTTAGACAAGTAGTTTCAAAAGTTTTATAACTGCAATATTCACAGGCAATATAGAGATTACCCACAGTGGGCATACAGATCTCCATATATGCCATTCTTTTCTTGCAATGATCAACATTTTTCTAAAATATGTATAAAACCATAATAAATCCAGTGTTGATGAAAGTATCCTGAGAATAAGAACAAGATTAATCCACTCACACTTCCTGATTTCAGACATGCTGAAATATGACACAACACACACACACACATGCACATACACACATATAAATGCAATGTATCTGAGATAAATTAAGGGCTTAAGATGTCATTTACTAATAATCATTTATCTTATCCTATAAATTGCCAAAGGATATACTAGGCAAAAAGTTTCTCAAATGTTCTGTCATAATTAGATAGTACAGTAAAATTTGAGTTTCACTTACATAACACATATAGATGATTTTTGTGTTTATTTAGGAAAGTGTGTGTATGTGTGTTTGTATGTAAGAACAATTAATGAAAAAGAGGCAATAAATCTAAAAGTGAAAAATTATCATTATATGGGAAGATTGGAAAGAGAAAGGAAAGGGGGAAAATGATGGAATTATATTATAGCTTAATTTTTTTAAATATACTTAAACAAAGAAGCAGCTCATATACCAAAATGTAGGTCTAATTATAAAAATACACAAATATAAGATATCTTAATATTATTCTCTAAAGCATTAGTAAAAGCAATACTTTCTAAGGTGTGCAGCCATAGATTTTATTGAAAGAAGATAAATGTCCTATATTTACTCTCTCATTGATGGGTCTAACTTGATGTATTTCTACAGTTGTCAACCCTGGCAAGGTATGCTAGAGAAATAAAGGAAAGAATAAGAGGAGGTTTGGTTTCAATCAATTAACTGAAGGATATACTTATGAAAATTTGAGGTACACTGCTGCCATCTAGAGTTTCACATGAGCCTTAGATGATTGCCAGCAGCAATGCTCAAAAGACAAATATTTTCTTTCATATGAGGTAAAGCAAAGAATACTGGATGAAATGTTACTCACCCAGAAGATTAAAAAAAAAGAAATTTTATTTTAACAAGAGGAGCACACAAGAAAATGGTTATCAATACTTAATAGTCAGCACTGAAAACCCAAGATATAACAGTAGACAACTTAGCATGGAGCATGGTTTCTTTAATTATTAGGAAATATGTGTGTACAGTGATGTAGTTATGTGCATGAAACATGAAATAACATTTTATTTGTTTGTTTGTTTCGAGACAGGGTTTCTCTGTGGCTCAGGAGCCTGTCCTGGAACTAGCTCTGTAGACCAGGCTGGTCTCGAACTCACAGACATCCGCCTGCCTCTGCCTCCCGAGTGCTGGGATTAAAGGCGTGCGCCACCATCGCCCGGCTGAAATAACATTTTAAAAAGGACAAGAATTTGAATGAGAGCAAGGCGGGATGTATAGGAGGATTTAGAGGAAGAAATCATCACGGTAAATTATGTAATAATATAATAATTTCAAAAATAAAGAGATATTTTTCAAACATATAAGAATAAACTGCACTTTGACATACTTTCCTGTTATTTATCTTTCCCTGGTGAAACATAAGGAAAGAATCGCATCCATACAACTAAAAGAAAATTGCTTTAAAATTCTCCTGTGAGAATCAGTGTGCTTACAAGGGTTACAGATGGAATTCAGGCACATGCATCAAGAAAAACTCAACCCAACAATGGCAATTAATTGTAGCAACTGCAGGGCAAGATATTCTCTGCCATGAGAACCAGTATCTCCACTGAACAGATCCAAATATTACAATAGTCATTTCTATGTTTATAAAAAGGCAATTTTAAGAAGCCTTTTCAAACACTTAAATTCATGAGATTCTTTGGTGATGTAAGTGAATGAAACACCCATAGTTCAGGAAACATCCTCCCCGAAGCAAATGCTATAATTCACAGAATGGATTCACAACAGAGAAAATGCACTAAGCTCTGTTACATAAGGAAAGACCATGTGGACAGAATAAGAACATCCAAAGCTCATCTGTTCACTTATTACTTAAGTCATCTCACGTTGAGAATGATGTAAGGAAATGGTAAGATGGCCTGATTCTTGGAATAATTTGAGATCTGAATGAAGTGAGCATTCCAGTAAACTGGTCACAGGTGTGGACAAACTACTAGTACTATTTTCTAAGGTTAATTATTTTGTCAAAAATAATATGATTCAATCAACTATTCACTTTTACATAACAATGAATAACAATTATTAATAAAATATGACATGATAAATTCTTTATTGATTTTTGTTTATACTTTCACTTGCTGTATAGCCCTGGCTGTTATGGAACTCATTTTGTAGAACTCATTTTGTGCCCATTTAGGCTGGGCAAGAAATCATAGATCTGCCTACATCTGACTCCCAAATGCTGAAATTAAACATGTAAGATATCACAGTCCAGCCATAATAAATTCTTAGCCCTTCAATATTGTATAATTATATACTTTATCACTAAGTATAATACCATGATTAAATGACGGAAAATTCAGTAAACCATATGCTCTCTAATACAGACCCTCTCTATTTAAAGTTTTTCCTCACCGTGTCTTATCTACCCACAGTACATGCTTTGTACTGACCTCATAGTTTGATGCTACTGCATTTCTTTAGAACTTCCACATGACCCACAGTATATAACTCTCTAAGCCATGAAAGTCACACTGCAAGTTGTTATAATAATGGAGTTTCTGAAAGGACTTTCTGGGATATTTTTAATCAAGCTCATGTATGAGTACATAAGAATCAAATTAAGACTGGCTTCTCCCTAACAGATCATCCCTGCATAAAAAAAAAACCTAGAGCAAGTGTAAATGGAGATTGTTGGTTCATTGCTGGCTGTCCAGACCTGAAATAATTATATGAAACTATATTAATTGCAAGGCTGCTTGGCAAATGACTCTAGTATATTCCTATATGTAGCTCTTACATCTTAAATTAACCCATTTCTATTACTTGTTATTTTGCAATGAGGCTCATGGTTTACTGGTAAGGTTCTTGGTTGTTTGTCTACTTTGGGGGCTACATGACATCTCTCTGACTCTACCTACTCTCTATATATATCAGATTCCCTGCCTGGCTATATTGTGCTTTGAAAGAGGCACAAAACGGCTTCTTTATTAACCAGTGGTAATAAACCATTCAAACCATACACATCACCTACTGATTTCTGTCTAAATAAAAAGGAAAATATTAATTTTTACAAAGTAAAGTTACTTATAACAAAACAGGTATCCAGCAAAAATTACACTGACAATATTTATATCTACTTTATCTTCTATCATAACTAAGAAAAGTATAATTATAAAATCTATTCTTCAACTCCATCAAAGACTCCTAGCCATCTCTGGGACCACCAGGAGCAGGCCACACTCACCACCTCAACTCTGGTTAGCAGTTGGCCCAAGCTGTCACCAAGCAACTTGGAGCATGCATGCTGTCCCAAAATCGCATTCAAGTGCTTGGCCTCCTGATAGAGCCAGAGTTTTTGCTGCCGTGAGGGATGCACCCACCCACTAAGACAGAGGGACTGATCTATTGGGAGCTCACCAAGGCCAGCTGGACTGGAACTAAAAAAGCATGGGATAAAACCAGACTCTCTGAACAATGAGGACTGATGAGAAGCCAAAGACAATGGCACTGGGGTTTGATCCTACTTCATGTTCTGGCTTTGTGGGAGCCTAGCCAGTTTGGATGCTCACCTTCCTAGACCTAGATGGAGGGGGGAGGACTTTGGATGTTCCACAGTGCAGGGAACCCTGACTGCTCTTCGGACTGGAGAGGGACAGGGAAAGGAGTGGGGGGAGGGGGAGTGGTGTGAGAGGAAGGGGAGGGAAATGGGAGGCTGGGAGGAGGTGGATTTTTTTTTTTATTTTTCAGTAAAAAAAATAAAATAAAATAAAGTATGAACCAGGAAGCTGCCTTTTTTTTTACGCTGAGTAAGTAAGCCTTCTTTTAAAAGAGTCACAGTGCCCCTGCTCATAGCCAGCAAACAAAGCCTATCTGAAAATAAGCAGCTACCAAGAAGCTGTGCTTAACTCTGTTCTTTTGTGCCTAGAATTTATTCCAAAGTTCTTGCAGTTTTTCCAAAGTGGATGCAGTTACTCACTTGGCTGCCATTCTGTTGGTGGAGACTGCTCATTCATTTCCTGGCTTCCCAGACCTAAAATAATCACACAGAAACTTTATTAATTACAACGCAGCTTGGCCTATTAGCTTATGCTTCTTATCCACTGATTCTTACATCTTAAATTAAGGCATTTCTATTATTTTATATTTTACCATGAGGCTCATGATTTACTGGTAGGTTTCCTGGGTGTCTGTCTCCTTCAGCAGCTACATGGTATCTCTATGATTCTAATTACTCTCTCTATATATCATATTTGCCACCTGATAATACTGTGCTTTACTATAGGCCCCAATCAGATTCTTGATTAACCAATGACAACCAAGCATAATAATAATATACAGAGGGGAATTCCACATCAAATAAGCATGATTATCTTTGCCTATATTTCTTTATCATAGATGCTCTCTGTAAAGTTCACAAGGCTTTGAAGCTGCCCAAAAGTCATTTACCACAGAATTAGGCAGTGTTTCATTATCTTTACTTAGTAACTTAGCCTCAAGAATAATCATGACAAATTTTTTTCTAGTATATAAAATGGACTTATGCAGTCTACCATATCATCAAAGGTGCAGTTGTTCTTTATTGAGACTCTTTACATGCTTGTCTGTCACACTTCAAATGCAAAGACTTTCAATATTTTAACTTGCTGAACATAAGCCTCAGCAGGGCCCCTAAACATCCATGACAATCTCAAAACCCTTACTGTGAACACAATCAACCCAATCAACTGTGCATCATACATAGCTTTCCTTAATAGATACCCCAGAATTCCGGCTCAACCTCTAATGTCCTTTAGCTTCTGAATTCCCTGGGGAATCCACTGCTAATAGACAAATATCCCCCAATGATTCACAGGAACCAGTCCACCAGAGTATGATATACATTGTACTACAAGAGTTTATGCACAGTATGTCTCAAGGGGAATGAAATAGTTACATTTCTCGGTTTCTGGGCTTCCACAGCCCTAAGACTGATCTTGTTTGCCCCTTTGTAGCACAACTATACAAGATAGCCTGTGAGAGTCTCATTCTCTTATTTGAAGCTTTTTCATAACAACAGAATATTTTATGTTGAATGATCTCTGATTACCATTGTATCACACATCTGATCCTAAATAATAACTATACCTAAATGCTGTCGCATAGATTTTCTTTTGTATGAAAGAGTACTTACATAAAGACTTTTTGGGATGTTTTTGGAAGAACTTCCTATTTACTACATGATTCTTATCATGTCCTCTAGTTTTAGGTATCCCTAATGCTGTTCTGTATGGTTGCTATACTCTCTACCCTCTTATTATTCTGTCACAAAAACAAACATCTCCATTTTTCCTCCTTTATTCAATTTGCTCACTATGTCAGATGCCAAAACAAATTCCAAAGTCACATGCCTTTCTTTTTCAAATCCACAGCTTACACTTGTGGTCTCACCACTGACAACTCACACCAAAATATATCTCTTCTTACTAGTAGTAGTATCTATGTTGCCAGTGTGGCTATTCACTGAGAGTCATTCCCCAGATGATTCCATCAATCAACCCAGCTATAACACCTGGTACAGCATATGAATGAGAAAAAGACAACTCTGTTTCAATTTCTCCTTCAGATTGCCCCTGCCAATGTATCTTTACCCTAGAGATGAGTCATTATATCATTGTACTACCCATGACTGGGAAACTACTCCCAAAAGCACTATACAATCAAAAACATCATATTAAATGTTCCTATGCAATGAGTGCTTCCTCATGGCACTTTATGTCAATTATATGATGCTGTGGAATAAGCCTTCTGTATGAAGATATATTGCATTCATTGCTAATAATACACTGATTGACTGATGACGACTAGGAAGGAGGTTCAAAGCAGAGACAATGAAAAAAATAAGAGCTGACTCAGAGAGATTCCATGAGATGGCCAGTATGAAGGGTAATAAGGGTAATAAGGATGTATATGACATAAACAGCCTCAGGGCAGCACATAGATAAATAGAAATGGCTTAATTTAACTTGTAAGAGCTTGAGCTAGCTACAAATAACACTTACATAAGGTGAGCATTTATAATAAACATTATCTATGTGGTTATTTGGTGAGTGGCTGGTGGGACAGAAAGGTCCACTTCCAATTTGTCTCATTCCCCATATCATGAACAACATCATTGATTTCCAAAATTCATTTGCAGTTTTGGTTTATGCTTGCAACTACCACAGGTGTGATAAACACCACTTCTTATGGAAAGAAATACAAAGTATTCCCACGACTCCTGCTAAATATCTTCAAAAGAACAGAACTACCTATATTCCACCAAGATAAACTATGGCAAACCAGAGGTTGTTCTGCTTACTTACACCACATAGATGACACGATAATTACTGCAGGGTGTACTTTCGACCAAATACTGCAGCAGAATGTCTTTTCCCAGCACGAATGATTGCTTTCTTATAACGTCATACATGGAGGCATCATTATATATTCTAGTCTCTCTCTGAGTCCCTGATGACATAGGGAGTTATTATTGGAAAAAATGAATAACTATTGTACATAATGGATTCTTACAAGTTTAGGCTATACATTCATGTGAATATAAATTTGATATTGTACTGAAAAATAAACTTCACTCACCCTTCATGTTTCTAGTTCACTGCCATTCCCAGGGTCATCAATAGGATCCATCTAGACATCAACTCAAAGTAAATATCCCTCCTGACCAGAGTCTATAGCAAAGAGAGATAGAGCAATTAGATATCACTACCGAGGCTCTCTCAACTCACAGGCCATGAGGAAATGCAAATAAATTGTGACGGCTACAGAGTAACAGTAAACTTCTGGGCTCTGTGTCACTTACTGCAAATCCATTATACAGGGATGACTTCGTGAACTTTTTTTGATTTCAATAAATAATTTCTTCCTCAGTACATATGTTTTCTCTCAACTATACTGTAATATTCTTTCTCCCTCCTCCTTGTTGAAAATGTTGAATGCCCTTGTATTGGCATTTGCCTTATATGTACACATGGGAAGTACAAACTGAAATAATTGGTTTTGATGGACAAAAAAAAATAAATCATTGTAGAAAGAGGATGTGAAGTGGAAATTGAGATTTGGGGGAGTGATGGTGGGTAGATAAAGCTCTATTAGTTACATATATAAAATTTTTTAAAAAGTCAAATAACAATACAAAATAATAAGTCCCCCATGATCTTTGACTTGATTGTACTTTTAATCTATGATAGGATGAGATCAAACTATGATTCCCCACAGTATATCTGCAGAAACTGATGAGCTTTCAAACACGCACATGTTTAATACTGAGGCATAATTATATTCTGACAGCTCTATGCCTGCATTTTCAATCTCTGTCAATGCAAATAAGATTCTTAGTAGAGAATCCAGATATTACCTTTGAGTTCTGTAGTAATATTTTATTTTTATTTTAATAAATAAAGCTTGCCTGAAGATCAGAGAGTAAAACAGTCTGACTAGTCAGCCTTACAATCCAGTCAGTGGTGACAAACCTCTTTAATGCCAGTAACCACACTAGTTTCCCATAGATACTGGGCTGTGGTGGTGCATGCCTTTAATCCCAGCCCTAAGGAATATAAGTAGGAGACAGCTCTCAGACACAGTCTCAGTCTGAAATTCCTAGAGAAAGGATCACCATTTTAAACAGAGGTAGAGGTAAGAGCCAGTGACTGGCTGTTTTGCTTGTCTATCCTTCAGACTGAACGTGAATATCTGTCTCTGGGTTTTTTTATTAACCGTGCTACAGACTTCACATTTTAGAGAAACAACTTTGAGTATATTTTAGCAATATACTGTTCTAAGAGAATTAAGCATTAATATAAGCTTAAATTTAAAATTCATGTAAAATTGATTAAAATTACATTAAACCCACATTTAAGCTTGAACAATGAGTGTCGCAGCTTCTACTGGTCATCTTGAGAAGAACAGCAACTCCTGTTTAGTTACCATAAGATGCCCAGGAAACCCGATATCTTCCTCTGAACTCACGATGAAAAAGAAGCCAGAGAATTTTTAAAATGTCTATGTAGGATAAAAAGGATGTGAACTCGTTCTACTCACCTCAACTTCTGAACCTATTTACTTATTATCATTTACCTATATGAGTTTCTCCATCTAATTACTACTTTGACACTGCTTGGAGTGTTATCAATCTGTCATTCCATGTGAGTTTCCCCCTCTGAGGTCTGTAAATGGTTAAATATGTTCACTGTTGTCATGATTGTAGAGAAGCTAAGTAATAAGGTAAACCCAAAGACAAACATGTATATTTCCTCCTGGAAACTGGAAGCAGACGAGATCACCAGGCAAGTTCTGAGCATGGGGGTGGGGGGAAGAGGAAGGGGAGAGGGGAGAGAGAGAGGGGAGAAGTGGAGGGCTGGGGAGAGCTTGGGAGAGTGGGATGGTTGAGATGGAGGAAGGACAGATATAGGAACAGGAAAGGAGATATCTTAATTGAGGGAACCATTTTGGAGTTGGCAAGAGGCTTGGCTCTAGAAGGGTTCCCAGGAGTCCATGGGGATGACCCTAGCTAGGAACCTGAGCAGTGGAGGAGATGGTGCCTGAACTGGTCTTGTCCCACAGTCACTGATAACTATCTTGAATATCACCATAGAACCTTCGTCAGGCAACAGATGGAGATAGAGATGGAGAATCACATCGGAGCACTGGACTGAGCTCCCAAGGTCCAGTTGAAGAGAAGAATGAGGGAGAATATGAGCAAGAAGTCAGGACCGTGAAAGATTGGTCCACCCACTGAGACAGTGTGCCTGAGCTAATGGGAGCTTACCAACTCCAGCTGGACTGGGAATGAATGAGCATGGGATCAAACAGGACCCTCTGAATATGGCTGACAATTGGGGCAGACTGAGGGGTCAATGATAATGGCACTGGGATTTGTCTCTACTGCATGTACTGGCTTTTGGGATCCTATTCTCTTTGGATGCATATCTTGTTCAGCCTGGAGGTAGGGGGGAGGTCCTTGGACTTCCCACAAGGCAGGGTACAGTGCCCTATTTTAGGATTGGAGAGTGGTGGGGGGGGGTATATGGGGGGATTTGGAGGGAAGTGGGAAGAAGGGAGGAAGTAGGAATTTTGATTGGTATTATTTATAAAGTAATAAAAAAGATAGAAAAGGAAGGTGAAGAACAACTGACAGGGTGTACATAGTGCAAGAAATACAATTAAAAATGATTCATGATATCAAAGAGCAACTCAAAATAATTTAAATTCATTAAATTACATGACTTACTTCATTGAAATGATGGGTGAATGCATATCTTGATTGATACATGTTAGATACGAAATGAAGACTACAAGTCAGTTAGCTCTGTCTCCTGGCAGGTTTCAGGAGCAATCCTTCCTCTCTGACTAGTAGGTTATAGTCAGGTCCTAGCTAGAACCAGGAACCAGCTGTGAGCTGGTCTCCAGCCAGGAGCCTGACTGACAAAAACCCTTTGTGAAGGGACGAATATTATCTCCAGTCACCTAGGATTGGCTAAGTGTGTGATATCATCTAGAGAATGGATTTGGGCCAATCACGAGACAGATCTCAAAGCTACCAATGGAAATTAAGGGCCTGCTGTAACTATGGAGATTTCCAGCTAAGCTGCTATTGCATGTATCTCTTCCCCTCCCTGTTGTTACCACAGAAACAGGGAAACTGAAACTAGAAAGGCAGAATAAAATGTAAATAAACATAAAATCGTACTAGAATTGACAATACAGGAAACTAATCAATGGTGCCTGAAGCATGAACATGTACCTGGCTCCTTAGGAATAGATCCTGACTTCCTATAAGAAAGCCTGCATTTCTGTCTGAGCCATTTTAAATGTAACTCTGTGAAATATTTCTGCTAAATATTTGCTATCTGCCTACGCCCATTTCCATAACTGCTATGAACGTACACATGAACCATCACATGGAATTGGAACTATTAGAGTGACCTATAAAACGATGATTAAAGAAAGAAATGGTGAGTTCTATCCCTGGTCAAGCAATGTACCCTATGAGCATGGAAGGTCTTGAAGTGTCATAATGGTAAAGAAGTAACTTAAGATGCATTATGAAATAAAAACCTTCAAAATATCTCGTGTGTGTGTGTGTGTGTGTGTGTGTGTGTGTGTGTGTGTGTGCGTAGGTGTTTGTGTGTCCTCATGCAGTTTTGAAGTGAGGAATGAGCACAAGTGTGCATAAAGGAAACATACAGAAAAAAACTGTTTTCTCTGTTGCCTTCATTTCTTTAGAATGTCTTACTCGATATAAGTATGTAAATATTATGTGTTTCTAAAGCCCACCATCCCTAACATAATCCAAAATCCTATCCTACCTCTGACATCACTATTGTGTCATAATTTGAAGAACTCTCTTTTTTTCTTTGGGTGTGTATGTGTTTGTTTGTGTGTATGTGTTTGTGTGTATCTGCGTGTGTTTGTGTGTGTTTCTGTGTACATATGTGTATGCAAGTGTGTGTGTGGCTGTTTTCTTATTTTTATTTTTGTGATTACAATTTTATTGCAACATATATTCCTTCCCTTTTTCTAACCCTCAATATATCACTTCACATTTTTCCTCAAATTTATATTCTCTTTTACACTAATTGTTATTGCATGCATATATGTATACACACACACATATATATATATATATTATTAAATATACACTGAAGAGTAAGACTTATGCTACCTGCATGTATGTTTTTCTATGCTAACTTTTTGGTAGGATAGAAATAATTGGTGTGCTCCTCCCTGGGAAAAGCCACATCTTCCATTTCCCGCTTTCCTCAATTGCCTATAGTTGCTTGTGTTCAGTTGAGACCTAGTTAACTTTTCTTTGTTCTGATTAGCATGTTCTTTGCTGTCACACATATTCATTTCATTTTCATATAGTCATACTGTGGAGAGTTTATAGGTGGAGCTTCTGATCTTCCCGGGACATTCAATATCATAGCCATTCCCTGATCGTCTGACCCCTAACAACTTTTCTGCCCACTTCACTGAAATGTACCATGAGCACATGTATGTGTGGAAGTGTTTTTGTAAATGCACCCATTATGATTGTGCAAGCTTCTGAAGGAGGAAGACAATCTCAAGTCCTAAGCAGCTATGATGGCTATAACCACATCAATGAACGCCATGGCACAATAATCTGAAATGTGCAGTACTAGCACAAGGTATTCAATGCCTCTCCTTTTGTGCTTATGACCTGCTCAACAACAGGGAGACAATGTTTGCTATTGGAAATATAGTTAATTACTCCGTGGTGATGAGTGGTATAGGTAAGGGAGGAGAACTGACATCAACAATTTATTAATGCACCTTAACAACTTATGAAACTTTGTTTTCATACACTGAGATAAATGGAGGCTTCTCTCATCATGAAGAAATTATCCAATGTAACAGAGAGATAATCTCAGAAAACAATAGCCAGTCAAAATATATGGTTATGGAGCCAAGGCCCTCTCATTTCTTTTTATTTCTTTTATTTTATTTTATTTTATTTTATTTTTAGCTCTCTTGTTTCTTAATAGACACTGAGCTCATTTAGGGTTGCCTGTGTCTTCATGAATGTGTGGAACTCACCTGGAAGCTGGGTGTTTTCTGAGATCAAACGTTACTAAAGCAAATAAATCCATCCTTCCTCAGCAGTTCATTAAATGCCAATGACTAGTAAAATAGGAGTAAGACTTCATTCCTTCCTGTAACAACCATTCCTGCCACTTTGCCTAGCTTGACATTATACAAATCGTGTACACGCAGTTTTATCTGCTTAAAGCTCACATGTGCAATGTTGTTATTATGTTCAAAAATGCTATATTAACTCAAATATCTAATACCTTGGGTTCACTTGATAGAGTTACTTTCAATAAATTTTACCAAGTAATCTAGTTTGGCTAGATGGCTAAACTCAGAGATCTGTCATTGCTAATCATGCCCTGGGATTGCATGCCCAAAATACTATTCCTGGATTTTTACTTGTGTATTCTAATAATAAACACAGATGTTCATAATTTTAAATCATGTATGCTACTGAATGAGCCAACTTCTGACGCAGGAATATTTTACCATAAAGGGAAAAAAATACACTGAATATAATTCAAGGATTGCAATGATAGTCACTCTATGTAATAAATAATGCAAATTTCTGAGCCAATGCCCTATATTTAATAGCATGATTGTAAAAATAACCTTGGTAAAGCACTTAGGACACCAAGTATCATTTGTTCTGAGCTAGTATCAAGATTTCAAAACTAATGATGTTAAACCAAATAGCAATCAATATTTAACATAAAATTCTATTAGCACCAATCATTTCTTTCACACATCACTATGAATTACCGTATTAAGTATAGGGCACTAATTGTTTCATTATGCTTCCTTCATTTAAACACCAATGTAAAGTTCGGTAACAGTCAACAAACTATAGAAGACTCTGAAATTATGCTGGTCAGTAAAATATGCCCTGAAACCAATG
The DNA here is from genome assembly GCA_963919715.1 of Microtus obscurus. NCBI lineage: Eukaryota > Metazoa > Chordata > Mammalia > Rodentia > Cricetidae > Microtus > Microtus obscurus. The sequence goes on from CAWTZC010000707.1 coordinate 149,055, forward strand.
GCCTAGAATCTTGTAATCAGCAACAATGGCATAAATCAACAGTGTTGCTAATACGTATGACAAACCTGTAAAGATAATTGGGATGGTTTTCTTAGTTAATTTCTCAAATGCGATAATAATTATCTTATTAAATAAAAACTCATAGTCAGATATTTTGGGGGTGAAAGCTGAAAGATCAGAGAAGCCGAGCAGCAGACAGCCACTAGTTCTTACCTTTAAGAAATCCTCATACTGAGCACAGTAGCCTGTCTCTACAAGTCCTCATATTGAACACTTTTAGCTTCTGTCTCCTCCCTCCTTATACTTCTCTTCCCACCCAGCCATATCCCTTCTCATCTCTACTTCCCCAGTATTTGAATTAAAGGCCTATGACTGCCAAGAACTGGGATTTAAGGTGTTTGCCACTACTCTTTGAGACTGGATTTATTTAGTGTATCCCAAGGTAACATGGAACTCACAGAAATCCCTCTGCCCCTTCCTCCAGAGTGCCGGGATTTAATGTGTGTGACACCACTGCCTGACTTCTCAGGCTAACTAGTGGCTAGCTCCACACTCTGATCCTCAGGTAAGTTTTGTATGTTATAACACAAACAAAATCTCACTGCATTACCGATTTTTGTCAGAAATAAAAAGTTTATAACTAATAAAAAAACAATATACAATAAGTACAATAACTATATACAATACAAACAGGCAATAAATAAATCAATAATGTCTTGCCCATAAACATTTGACAAATTCAGAGAAAATACCCCATTATCTATCCTAACTAGGTGAGTATAAAAGGTAGTACCTAAGCCACTTTCTATTCTAACTTGCATTACCAAAACTTTCTCTTTAATGTCTCTGAACCCTATGTACTTTACAACTCTTTAGTAAATTTCTTTTATGAATCTGGTGAGAAAGAAAACAATAACTATAACTATCTTATCCTCATCTGCCTCAGAGACATGTGAAGGAAGGAATATTAACTCTGTAAGCAGGAAATGCAAGTTTTCTTAACTGTATTCTTCCTCCAATAAGGAGAAATGTGTCCCAATTATTTTCTTAGTTATACCCTTGTGAAAATCTATCACAGTATTAACAGCTTCACTTTCATATGTTCCAAGTGCCACCTCTACATATAGCAGGTATGAATAGTATCAGCAAAAAGTTGTCTTGTGTTGTGGACATTTGTCATGTCCTAAGTTTTTTCTGTGTCCTCGTGGATAGACATACATCTGAGACACTCTACTTGCTGCCCTTTGTACATGGCTCATTTTGTGATCAAGAAAAATGGAAGCCCCTTTCTTCTCCTTGTATTACTTTTCAATGTGTCATACCATGGGCATACCACATGCATACATATGAGAATCACTAATTACAATAAATGGATCTGAGGGATAAGCAAATAAATTATTATAGAAGGAGGACGTGTAATGAAATTTCAATTGTATTTTAATAAATAATGGTTGCCTGGAGATCAAAAAGTAAAACCATCAGCCTTACAGACCAGGCAGTGGTTATGCACACCTTTAATCAAGTAGCCTCACTAATTGCCATAGAAACTGGGAAGTGCATGCCTTTAATTATAGTTATGAATTCCTTTAATCCCAGCCCAAGAGAGGATTATAAAATGGGAGGAGACAGCTCTCAGACATAGTCTTATTCTGAGATTCATGGAGGCAGGATCACCAGTTTGGACTGAGGTCGAGGGAAAAGCCAGTGGCTAGCTGTTTTGCTTTTCATATCTTTAGATTGAACTCCAGTTTCTCTCTCTGAGCTTTTCTTAATCATGCTTCAAGGAGGTGAAATTTTAATAGAAGTTTGGCTGAGTGATGGTTTATATGACAAAGCACTATTGCGTAAATGTATGAAAATTCAAGAATAAATCAAATAAAAATTACAAAATAATAAAAGGTCCCATGTCAATTTTTGATTGACTGTACTTCAAAACTGTGATCCCCATGATGTGTCTGTAGGAGCTGATGATATTTAAGGATGTATATGATTGAGTATGTAAGGATGATCACATTCAGACTTCTCTATGGCTACTGTCCAATTTCTGGCAAAAATTCCATTATCATTAATGTAAGCAGATAGTTCTTGTGACTTCATGTTTCATAGGAACAATTATAAGAACTTAGCAATATAATGTCCTAAGACAAAATATTAATGTTTGTTTATATATAAATTGAAAATTAAGATTAAAATAATTTAATTAACTCTAATAATTGAAACATTAACATTTGAAGATTACAGTAATAATTACTAGAATAATGTAGTGAATATATAATGAATTCTTACAAACATCAGCATCCATTTGACTATAGCTTAACTTTCTTATAAAAGAAGAGTGTAAGTATCCTTGACTTTATACTTAATGGAAAAGTTTATCCCATAGAAATATAGACATGCCCCTTACCTTGCTTCATCTCAAATACTGGAGTGTCCAGAGAGGGAACTGTAAACAAATATATTTGCCACACATTAGAAACAATATGTACCTGAGAAGAGAATTAGATTAGAACATACAGTATGTGTGATTATTGATGTAATCAGAATGGAAAAAAAGAAAAAGTTACACTTATAGTTCCCTGTTCTCAGACTGTCATCTGTTACTAGGGAAGAGAAGCTTTTCACCAAGTCCCCATCCCAAATCCTGAATACAGATCCAATTAAAACTGAGAGCAAATGAATAACATATCTCATACAGTAGAGTCTTGCTTCACATATAAACCACTCTTAAGAGAGGATTCAATGCCCAGCAGTAGGTGGCACAAATACAAGGCCCTAAGTGGCATTTTTAGAGGTTCTTTGTCTTATAATTCTTGTCAGCAATTTTTTATCCTCATATGTCCTTTGCCTATATGTAATGGTTTACAATTTGGGGTGTTGTAAGGAGCCACCTGTTTGTTTCCCAGCTGCCCAGCCCCAAAATATTCACACAGGAACTATTCTTTAAATCACTGCTTGGCCCAGTAGCTCTAGCTTCTTATTGGCTAACTCTTACATCTTAATTTGACCCATCTCCATTAATCTGTGCATCACCACAAGGTCGTGGTCTAATAGTAAAGTTTAAGTGTGTCCATCTCCAGCAGCAGATCCATGGTTTCTATTTAACTCAGCCTCCTTTCTCCAATCATTCAGTTTATTTTTTTCTGCGTAGCTCTGTCCTACCCTATCAGGTCAAGCTTGGTTCTTTATTAACCAATAATATTCATTGTATACAATGTGAATCACCTCCCCTTTTCTATTTAAATAAAAAAGAAGGTATTAATTTTAACATAGTAAAATTAAATGTAACAAAACCATTATCAAGCAAGAATTACAGTTAAATATTTATATCTATCTTATTTTTTATAATTACTAAGGAAATATATAATTATAACTATAACTTGAATTCTTAAACTTCATCAAAGACTCCAGATAAATATAATATTTACTAAGTAAACAGGAAGTACATTATAAGCAACTTCAAAACCTCTATAATTGATAGAGACATCTTGCTGCCTAGACAATCACCCAAGGTTCTTCTGTACTGCTTGGGCATACATCTTCAGCCTACAGGCCTTTAGTATCCAGCAAACTTTTCCACAAAGCAAGAAATTTCAAAGACAGTTCCACCTACATTGGCAGTTTGTTAGTCACATTTTTCTGTGTCCTGCAGAATGTCTAGCAGACTCTTTCATAAAGCGGGAACCATGAAGAACGGTCTCACCTTTAGGTAATTTCAGCAGTCATTTCTTTTTGGTTCGTGTATGTCCAGTTGATCTAAAAGTCCAGGAAGAGCAGTTTCTTGAGCAAATGGCTATCAAACTCCACAAGTAGTCACTTCAATATCCATCTTCCTTTTGATGTAATTCATACTGCCAGGAGTAGATGTGTCTCACTGTCATTAAAAGTCCTAAGTTCTTAAAAATATTAAATGCCATATACTCTAGTCCTTCAAGGTTTGAAGAATGCCTATCTAACTGAATTAAATCTCTATATATCTAGAAATCCTAGCTAACATGACTACAAGATTGACTATTATAGATGATTATCTATAACCTGAATTTATTAATTATGTTTTACATTTTTAAATATGTTGCACAAACACAATACCTTAAGCAAGAACAGAAATATATTTATCTTATTAAATTATACTAATATATAAAATATATATTAGCTTATTAAAATGCTAAACCCTACTTATGAACTTATACGGTGCCATTACTGGGGAAATATGGCCTGATTTCCCTGCCCAGTCCAACATGGTGGAGGAGGTCCATTGACTGCCTCTGAGCTGCACACACCCCAGTTCCAAGTATTCAGCAGATCTATGTTGTGCCATTAAGCAGGTTGTAGTACTCTGCTCAAAAAAACCCATCAAATACTCTATAGCCAGACCTTGTTAGAGTTTGTACTTGCACCATGGCCCCAAAGGCCACCATTTCAAAATGACTTGGCTTTTCTTCTGCTATCACTGAATCAGGAAGTCCTCTCTTAAAGGGTCTGCAGCACTGTCAGTGAAACGCTAGGTACCAAGAAACCATACCTAACTTTATTCTTTTGTGTCTAAATTATTTTTTAAACTTTCCCAGGTTTTACATAAATGCAGTCAAACAGGTTGTCATACCAATTTGTGGTAAGAAGCTGCCTGTTTGTTTCCCAGCTTTTCAGCCTAAAAATAATCACACAGAAACTTTATTATTTAAATCATTGCTTGTCCCATAGCGTTAGCTTCTTATTGGCTAACATTTACATCTTAATTTAACCCACTGCTATTAATCTGTGCATCACCATGAGGTCGTGGTCTAACAGCAAAGTTTCAGTGAGTTTGTCTTTGGCAGCAGCTCCACGGCTTCTCTCTAACTCAGCCCCCTTTCTCCCAGCATTCAGTTTATTGTTCCCCACCTAGATCTGTTCTACCTTATCAGGCCAAGCCAGTTTCTTTATTAACCAATGGTATTCGCAGCATACTGAGGGGAATCACACATCATTTGTGGTTTTGTGGCATATATGTTTGCATGAACATATGTATCTTTGCATCTGTGGGCTTCTTCTCCTTTTCTTTGGCTATTATTCTTATATTTTTTTCTTTTGTGCGATTCGGATGTTTTTATTTTTATTACTATTGATTTTATTATTATTGATATTTTACTATTATTATCATTGCTGTTATTATTAAATGCCTGAGTATATTCAATTGAGAGAAAGAAAGAAAGAAAGAAAGAGAGAGAGAGAGAGAGAGAGAGAGAGAAAGAAAGAAAGAAAGAAAGAAAGAAAGAAAGAAAGAAAGAAAGAAAGAGAAACAGACAGACAGACAAACAGACAGACAGAGTACAGATTTGGACAAGTGGGAATGTGAGAAAGGGGTAGGAGGACAGGAAACAGAAAACCATAGTAATTATATATTGTGTGGAACAAAAAACTATATTCAATGAAAAGACTGCATGCAAATAAAACATACTGTCAGCAAATGTTTCAGCTATGAGCTCTCAGAGTTTCAGTTTGCCCAATAAGAAATGAACTTGAAGAAAATTATTCACACAGTAGGTCCATGAAGGGAGTGTAAGGAGCAGCAAGTCTCCTGTCGTGGTTAGATACCAAAGGCTGAGATGAATGACATGCATTGCAGATAAAGCCAATGCTGAATGAGAATGATGCATCTTAAAGGGGATGCTGCTGCTTAGGAAGCAGGAACACACTTCCTGCACAGGAAAAAGGAGCAGGTGGCTCAGGCTGCATGTGAGAAATTTTAGCAAGTACCTGCCTATGCTGGATTTCAAAGGACTCTCTCTTCTGGCAGGTTTCAGGAGCAATCCTCCTTCACTGACTAGTAGGTTATAGTCAGGTCCTGGCTAGAACCAGGAACCAGCTGAGAGCTGGTCTCCAGCCAGGAGCCTGACTGACAAAAACCCTTTGTGTAAAGACAAATATTATCTCTGGTTGCCTCTGATTGGCTGAGTGTGTGCAATCATCTAGAGGATAGATTTGGACCAATCAAGAGGCAGATCTCAAAGCTAGCAATGGAAATCAAGGGCCCGCTGTAACTATGGAGATTTCATTCTGTGCTGCTATTGCATGTCTCTCTCCCCCTCCCTGTTGTTACCACAGAAACAGGGAACCTGAAACTAGAAAGACAGAAAAATGTAACATAACATGAAATCTGGCTCCAATCAGTGTTTCTTGGAGCGTGAGCATGTACCTGGCTCCTTGGGAATAGATCCTGGCTTCCTATGAGAAAGCCTGCATTTCTGTATGAGCCCTCATGAATGTGACTCTGGGCAGCCAAGTGCAGGTTGCTGCTGAATATTTGCTATCTTCCTACGTCAGTTTTCATAACTGCTGTGAATATACACATGAGCCATCACACGGAATTGAGACTATTAGATTGACTTACAAAAGATGATTAGATTAAAGAAAAAAAATGGGAGTTCTACCCCTGGTCAAGCAATATACCCTATGAGCATGGAAGGTCTTGAACTTTCAATGGTCAAGAAATAATTTAAGATGAATTACAAAAAAAAAAAAACTTTAAAATTTTTTTGCATGTTTGTGTGTGTTTACGCATGTTTGTGTCCAGGTGTGTGTGTGTCCACAGGCAATTATGAAGTGATGAATGAGCTCTGAGGGCAGAAAGGAAACATACAGAAGTGAACTCAACTGTTTTCTCTGATATCTTCATTTCTTTAGAATGTCTTATCCAATAGAAGTATATTATTATTTTGTGTTTCTGAACCCCCCCATTCATAACATAATTTTAAAACCTTCCCTTCATCTAACATCACTATTGTGTCATAACTTAAAGAACTCTATTTTCTTTGTGTGTATGTATTTGTGTGTGTATCTCTTTCTGTGTGTATCTGTGAGTGCTTATACTTATGTGTGTGTATGCATTTGTGTATGCTAATGTGTGACTGCTTTCTTATTCTTATTTTTGTGACTATAATTTAATTACAACATATAATCCTTCCCAACTTCAATCCCTGAGCACTACACAGAGACTTCGCTTGTTCTCCTTCTCTTACTACCACTGGGGATGCTAATGAGCCTGGAAGTCAGGTGTCTCTCAGGCTGTCATTTGTTCACTCTTCATATCCACCTTTCTCTCGCTCACTCCCCTTTCTTTTGCTCAGACGGTCTCCAAATGGAAGGCCTTCTCCATGCAAATAGACCATTCATCTAACACTTCCAAAAACTCTGGGACATGGTAACTCATGGGAACTAATTTGGATACAGCCTGCTTATGTCTTGAGGAACCTCGAGTCTCATCTTAGAACTTGCACTGATAATTGCACTGGGAAGTTTCCATGAGCTCTGTTGTCTTCAAACTCCTGAAATGTGCAGACACCCCTACTGTCTACCAAACACATTTTGGATATAAAATAACCCTGTGATAGGATAGTTTTTTGACCCCTGGTTTTACCTTGATTCTGTAACTATCATGTATTCTGTTACACATTTTGACCTTTCCAGAAGATAATTTAAAAGAAAAAAATAAAATCCTTCTGACACCTTTCCAGATCTCAGCCTCAATCTATTCTACCATACAATGAACAATATCCATTGCTGAGCTGAATTTGAGACTTTCTATTTTAATATTTAAGCTGATGTAGATTATTTCATATGACGGAATGGGAAAGATTCTTCCCCTTTGTAATTAACAACTCTTCTTAATGCTTGCCATCCCTCACTATTCAGTTCACTTTTGCTACCATGACCAAAGCCTGAACTTTATTAACTCCTTCTTCACTTCTCCCAAGGGTCTTTTATGGCACATGGGTAGTAAGGAATGAAAATAACATACTGTCTCAGATTAAAAACCTTTCTCAAAATGGCAAAGAATGGCTGTAGGAACATAGAAATAGGAACTGCAAAATGTAAATTGGTCAGTCACTCCTACTTCTCTACCCCTGCTGAGACACAAGAATACCCAGTAGCCTTGCCATCCAGTGTGTTCAGGATCTTACCTCAGAAAACACACAGAAAGAAAGGTGAAAAGGCACATTTTTCAAAGCAATACAAGTGATTGGTTTTGTTTTTCAATGTTTTTATATATGGAGAAATTTTCTTGTTTTCATGAATTGTAAGGGAATTTGGAGATAGACATACACTAGGTTCTGACATTTCTAATGGGTCTATTAGCCTGCTGGCCATTACTGGGAAGAATAGTCTTTATGTTTTTAAGAATTCTTTGCCTTCTACTTAATGTCTGCCATGATTTCTGCTCAAAAGTCCAGATATCCTTTCTTTCATTTTTTCCCTGTTGAGCACTGGGTTCAGGCTTGCAGAGATGTAGATATCTTTTGGATGTATAAAATATTATAAAAGTGTCCTGTGCTGTTTTACTTCACTGAGAAACTAGTTCTGGAGATAAGATGTAGCTGGTCCATCTCAGCCCAGAGAGATTTTGTCTCAAAATTTACTTCAGCATCTCTCTCCTAGGTCATGAAGGTCCTGTGACAGGGAAAGGGTAAACAAAGGACCAGTTAAAAAAAAAAAAACAACAATATGTCCTTGAGGATTGTTATTTGGTAAACTATTTCAAACATCTATATGTCACTAGTAGTTATCTTGCTGTATATAGGTGTCTATTAAGAAAAGCAAAGTGGATACTTGTACGTGGAAAAGATGAAAGGAACCTCCATTAAAATCTCTCAGAAATGAATCCAGCTTCTAAGTTTCTAACAGGGCTATCTCAGGTAAATTCTGTTTGATGATTTAAACATAAATTTGTTTATGATTATGATGAACACAGAAAGCAAACTTAAAACACACAAAAAAATCTTTCTATATGCCTCCGAAGTCATAAAGACTAACTTGCTTTCTACAAGATTTACCTGGAAACTCACCAGGCTTAATGGTGTGGCATTAAGAATACAGGCAATATTAATTTATTGCATTATTCTATGTATGCATTTTGGGATTTAACCTTTCAAAATTATTTTTTATTTATTTATTTTGCATAGCAGTGACAGCTTTCAATCCCTCCTCTCTTCCCATTTTCCCCCACTTCTTTCTACCCACTTTCCCATCCTCTCCTTCTCCATCTCTATTCAGAATGGGCAAGGCCTCCCGTGGAAGTAAACAAATTATAGTATATCAAGTTGAGGTAGAACCAAGTCCCCCCCCCCTTGAATCAAGGCTGGACAAGGCATCCCATCCCATAGAATTGATTCCAAAGAGCCAGTTCATGCATCAGGGACAGGTCATGTAGATATTGTACAATATCTTTTAAACTAAAAAAAAATTCCTTATTTGTAACTCTAGCTGTGCCTGCTTAAAATAATTACAGCTGAACCTATTAATATACCTTCAAAAAGAATAAGGATAGATAGTCATTCAACCTTTTCCTATTGTTCAGTGACACCTCATAAGTAGTGATACGAAACAGGAACCTCATAATATGAGACTTCAATGTATTCTGTGAAATCTGGGATGTAGGGGTTAAAACATGAAAAATAGGGGAGGAATACACCTATATAACAAGTAAAAAGATATTATGCTTTTATGTATACTGAATGAAGGCCCCAGATATTGTTTAATACTTCCCTTACAGAAAGTGTTTTACAATTAATAGGAAAATTTTTATTATTGATGGTTTCATTATATTTATATATTTGATAAGGAAAACATATATTAAAATGACTAAATATAATTATAAGTATTTAGATCTCTGATTCTTCCTCTTTTTCTGTTTTTTTTCTATAAAATGTCCCTCAATTTAATATCACAAATACCTTTAAAGCACTTGTTGAAATATAAACTTTCTTTTTCTTTTGACTTGGAAGCTTGTTGATGTCAGGGCTTAAAAACTTTAAAATTACAAGCACAGTAAGAGTAAAATTAGCTTACACCTTAGAATTAAATAATTGGTTAATGATAAAAATGCCTGTGTACAGATAGTCTCAATTAAATATTCCATCCACTATATGTAATTTGCATTGTAGTCTCGTATAGAAAAATAAATATAAAGAATAGGTAGATATAAGAAAGCCTTTGAAGTAAAGGTAAAATATAAATATTTTTATTTTAATTGAAAAATTTTTAAAGCATTTTGGTTAAGAATGGATTTATGTCCACCCACAAAATCTCCTTTATTTTCCCTTTGCAGGGAGATCACAGTGTCCTGCTTGGGCTTTCCTTGTTACCTAGCATCTCTGTGTCTGTGACTAGAAAAATAGTTATCCTTTAAATTACAACTAATATCTACTTACTAGTAAGTATATACCATGTTTGTCTTTCTGTGTCTGGGTTAATTCACTCAGGATTTTTTTTTTCTAGTTCCATCCATTTTTCTTCCAATTTCTTTGTGTCATTATTTTTAACAGATGAGTAATACACCATTATGTAAATGTACCACATTTTGGGAGGGGTAGAAACATTAAGATTCAGGCGATGAAAGGAGACAGAGACAGAGACCCACATTGGAGCACCAGACAGAAATCTCAAGGTCCATATCAGGAGAAGAAGGAGAGAGAGCACGAGCAAGGATCCTTACTCAGGACCACGAGGGGTGCATCCACACACCGAGACAATGGGGATTTTCTACCGGGAACTCACCAAGGCCAGCTGACCTGGGTTTGAAAAAGCCTGGGATAAAACCATCTTGGGAAAAAACATAGAGACAATGAGGACTACTGAGATCTCAAGAACAATGGCAATGGGTTTTTGATCCTACTGCACGTATTGGCTTTGTGGGAGCCTAGGCAGTTTGGATGCTCACCTTACTAGACCTGGATGGAGGTAGGTGGTCCATGGACTCCCCACAGGGCAGGGAACCCTGATAGCTCTTTGGGCTGAAGAGGGAGGGGAACTTGACTGGGGGAGGGGGAGGGAAATGGGAGGCTGCGGTGGGGAAGAGACAGAAATCTTAAATAAATAAATAAATAAATAAATAAAAGATTCAGAATGGGAAGGGGTAGTACTGAATGAACTGACTGGAAAGGGGCATTCCGGAGTGAGGAAGAAACCTGGTACAAGGGAAACTCACAACATCCTACCCAGATGACCCCAGCTAAGACTCCTAGCAGTTGTGAATACTTAGCCTGAATTGGTCATCTTTTGAGACAGGGCAAGACATTCAGTGAAATGATTGTATCAACAACCCATGGACATAAACTTCAACAGACTGCCCTGCTTATGGGATGTACTGAGGTAAGAGTGGTACAGAGATTATGGGAGTGGCCAACCAATGACTGGTCCACACTAATACCCATGCCACAAGATTGAATCCAATCCTAACATTTCCTGGCAGTTCCAGGATGCAAAAGCTCAATGGCCCAGGGGCCTAGAATAGAACAAAATACAACTGTAGCATAAAATCTACATTTGTGTAATATTGCCTAACACCATTCTGCTATTCTCATTGGTCATACTCAATATACTCAATAGTCATAAAAGTGCCTTCCTGCAGCAATTGGTAGAAACACATGCAGAGACACACAGTCAAACATTAGGTTGAGCTATGTGAATTCTGCAAAAGAAAGGCAAGAATGATTATAGGAGTCAAAAGGTTCAAGGGAACCAAAAGAAAACCCACAGAATCCATTAAAATGGGCTCAGAGGAGATTACAACACTTTAGCTGACAAACAGGGAATTTTCATTGGATGACCTAGGCCGTCTGCATATATGTGATACTTTGTAGCTTGGTCTTCTTCTGAGACTTACAACAATGGAAGCAGCTGCTGTCCCTGACTCCTTTACTTACTTCTGTGACTCCACTCCTCATACTGTGTTGCTTTATACAGTCTTACTATTGGACTAGTAGCAAGCTGCTTAGTTAGTACAACATGATGTGCTATATTTTGCATCCCTTACAAAGCTAGAGTTGGTCGGACACTGTAGAGAAAAGCAATAGGAGTTGGAGGTCCTTAATTTCCTGCTCATTCTTGTCCTGTGTTGAGGGTAACATGAAATTTACCCTGGTGGGGCTATGACCTAATAGGGAGGTTACTAGTTAAAATTTGGAACATCTTGCTGAAAAAAATATATTTTCAAATATTTTATAATAATTTTGGAAATTATCTTACACTAAGTAAACTGTAATTTTGTTTTAAACTTCTTTTGAATTATCGCTCTAAGTTTAACTTTAACATATGCCTACCTGACATACATAGAGAGAGTAGGCAGAGTCAGAGAGATGCCCTGTAGCAGCTAAAGGAGAAAAATGAAGGAACTTAAGTAGTAGTTGTGTTGATGCACAGGTTAATACAAATGGGTTAATTTAAGATATAAGAGATAAATAGGAATATGCCTGCCTGAGTTATTGTTCAAACAGTGTTGTAATTAATATAATTTCTATGTCATTACTTGGGACTGGGTGGGCAGAAAACAAACAAGCAGATTCCAGTTACAAAATGGCACCCACAGTCTGGGACATGAATCCACAAAAGACCTAAAAGTGCTTTTAATAATTCAAGAAAGAAAGAAGGGCTCTATACCCACAAAAATTGTAACCAAATGCAGTTTTTTAGTAGCCACAAGTTTTTACAGATAGGCTCATTTTTGGCCACAAGTAGAGGCACAGCTTCTTTAAAAGATAGCATCCTGGTCCATACTGGTAGCACAAAATATTTCAGGAGCTTTGGAGCACTTAAAAGGGTTTGTGAGTAGAGAGCTACAAGTTGATTAATGACAACATAATCCCTCTCCATTCCTGGAGCATGGGAAGGTAGCATAGCATGCAGAGGTAATGAACAACCTCCACCATATTGTACAGGTCAGAGACAATGAGCAAAGCCACAGAGTTATTCCTACCCATGTCTGATTAGCACTTAAAAAAAATAAAAAACCTCCCTTGTTCAGAAAATGATTACAGATGCACAATAAGACAGATTCAGACAAAAACAGACCTCTGAATGGGTCATTTTGTTGAATAAATATGCAGGGGCTTAAGAGAGAAAGAATAGAGTATATGTGGTGTGGGAGGTCCTTCTGTATATGTGTTCCTTTTATTGGCTAATGAAAAAAGTAACTGCCCTGGCCTGTGATAGAGTAGAGTGGGGAAAACTAAACTGAATGGAGGGAGACAGAAGGAGTCAGGAGATGCCATGTAGCCACCTCTGGGAAGAGACGAGCTGGAACCTTGCGTGTAAGCCACAGCCATGCGGCACTATGCAGATTAATAGAAATGGGTTAAATTAAGATGTGAATAAGAAGCTAGATGTAATGGACCAAGCGGTAAATTGATTAATACAGTTTCTGTGTGGTTATTTTTGGAGTGTGGGCAGCCAGGGGCAAGCAAGTGACCTTCTTACAACAGATTGGTGCTCCAAAGTGTGCTAGCTAAATCCACATAAAAACTGAGAGGGCTCGGAAAGAAATTCTAGACACTATGGACCAAGTCTAGCTGCATTTTTTTTTCTGGATTGGCTTTGCTTACTGGAGGCATACTGCAGTTCCTTTAAGAATGACCTTCCTGATTCAGCAATAGTAGCAAAGAAAAAAAAAACGTGGTTTCAAAACGGCAGCACAAACCACTCTGGCTCTTTCAGGAAGCTGAGCATTGAAATGGGGTTTGTGGACCTACGTGCTTGTGTACCTACTAGGGGTCAAGAGGAAAGTAGCTGAGACCATGCTAATGGCTCAGCGATTCCCACCTGGGCAGGCAGCAGAATCAGGTCTACTAAGCTTGCATAAGGAGAAGAGCATGACAGATTCCTGCTGCCATACACAGAGATAGTACCAGGCGATGTAGTGCACTGCATGGTAGATTTAGCTATTACTCAGATAAAAATGGCTCATGTGCTGCTCATTCCTTTTCAGAGTTAAAGTGGTGAGCACAGCTCCTACCTGGTGGTCCCAGAGTTGCTGTTAATGGTAATTCCACCATTTTCAAAGGTGGAGAGAGAAGGAGCCTGAACCCAGGGCCGCTTTGACCAAGCTTGCTAAAATTTGAAATCTCCAGGTCAAAAAAAAAAAAAGATTACAGATACACAATAAGACAGATTCAAACAAAAAAGAACTCTAAACAAGTCACAGTGTCAGCGATGAAAGGAGACAGAGACCCACATTGGAGCACCGGACTGAAATTAGGAGCAGAAGGAGAGAGAGCATGAGCAAGGAACTCAGGACCGCGAGGGGTGCGCCCACACACTGAGACAATGGGGATGTTCTATTGGGAACTCACCAAGGCCAGCTGGCCCGGGTCTGAAAAAGCATGGGATAAAACCGGACTCGCTGAACATAGCAGACAAAGAGGACTACTGAGAACTCAAGAACAATGGCACTGGGTTTTGATCCTACTGCATGTATTGGCTTTGTGGGAGCCTGGGCAGTTTGCATGCTCACCTTCCTAGACCTGGATGGAGGTGGGTGGTCCTTGGACTTCCCAAAGGGCAGGGAACCCTGATTGCTCTTCCAACTGACGAAGGAGGGGGACTTGATTGGGGGTGGGGGAGGGAAATGGAAGGTGGTGGCGGGGAGGAGGCAGAAATCTTTAATAAATAAATAAATAAATGAAACAGACAGACATAGATAAAAGGAGTAAAGATAATAAAGCAATTATTAAACTTGTAGAAAAAGTAATAAAGTAAAATAAACACGTAAATATGGAATATAAACAGAGAGTTTGGATTATTTATATTGCTGTTTTTGTTTGAATTTTTTGCCTGTGAGGAGCTAAGTAACCAACATATATATTTTAAAGGTACCTTGTCTTCAAAATGTGGCTCAAAATATATGTGGCTTTGGAAAACAATTTCTTCTTTTGTTCCCACAGAAGATATGTGCCTATAGAATCTTCCAGACTTGCCGGGCAGTGGTGGCGCACGCCTTGAATCCCAGCACTTGGGAGGCAGAGGCAGGCGGATCTCTGTGAGTTCAAGACCAGCCTGGTCTACAGGAGCTAGTTTCAGGACAGGCTCCAAAACCACAGAGAAACCCTGTCTCGAAAAAAGAAAGAAAAAAAAAGAATCTTCCAGACTAATGTCATTTTTGGACCAAGATTACCCCAAGCAATCACCATGAACACCCCACAAAAATGCTTTGCCCAATAAAAAAAGAAGCAGATTGGAAAGAATGATGCCAAAATTACCTAATATTGTTTATAGATGTTTGTTTAAATTTAAATGGGGATATGGTAAAGAGATTTGCATTGGTATGGATCTTGGTTTATTGATATAAATTTTTTTATAGTTACAATATTTATATATACTTTATCTTTTATCATAACTAAGAAAAACTGTAATTATAATTATCTATTCTTCAAATTCATGAAATTTAAGGACATTTTTGTTATATGTATATTTCTGCTTTTGATTAAGGTATTGTGTTTGTGAAGCTCATTTAAAAATGTAAAAAATAATAAATAAATGTTAATAGCTAATCATCTGTAACAGTCAAGCTTGAATTCATGTTAGTTAGGTTTTCTAGATGTACAGGGATGGATAGGCATTATTGAAACCTTTCAAAGACTATAGAAAATGGCATTTAAAGTGTTTTAAGAACTGAGTACTTCCCATGGGAGGCTGCGGTGGGGAAAAGACAGAAATCTTAAATAAATAAATAAGTAAATTAAAAAAAAAAAGAACTGAGTACTTTTCATGACAATGAAACACATCTGCTCCTGGCAGCACAAACCTAATTCAAAAGATTATAGTCATTGAAGTATGGTCTTCTTGTGGGACTCATAACAATAGGAGCAGCTGCTGTCTGTGACTTCTTTAATGGCTTCTGGGACACAACTCCATACTGTGTTGCCGTGTCCAATCTTAATACAAGGCAAGTTGCTTAGTCTTACTACAACTTGATGAGCTCTGTTTTGTCTGTCCTGCAATGCTGAAGTTGGCCAGACACTGGAGAGAAGAGCATCAGAAGCCTGGAAGTTCTTAAGTCCCTATTCATCCTTACCCTGTAATGAGGTAAACAAGAAATTTTTTTGGGTAGGGTTGTGACCTAACAAAGAGAGAGGCTCTTAGTTAAGTTTTGATATGTTTTGCTATGAAAATGCATTTTTCAAATATTTGAAAATTATTTTACACTAGTAAACTTTAATTTTGCTTTAAAATTATTTTTAATTACTTGCTCTAAGTTTAATTTTAACATATGTCTACTTGATATATATATAGGGGGTGTAGTCAGAGTCAGAGTGATGCCCTGTAGCTGCTGAAAGGGAAGGATGCAGAAACTTTACTAGAAGGCCACAGATCGTATTGATGCAAATATTAATACAAATGGGTTAATTTAAGATACAAGAGCTGACAAGGAAAATGCCTGACTGAGTCATTGTCTAAACAGTTTCTGTGTGATTATTTGGATCTGAGTGGTAAGAAAACAAACAAGCAGTTTCCAGTTACCAAATGGCACCCATAGTCTGGAACATGGATCTATATATGACCTTAAAAAGCTTTAGAAATCTCATGAAAATGAGGGTTTCAAACCCACAAAATATGTAGCCAAGTGTGGTTTCTTGGTAGAAGCATATCTTTTCCAGATAGCCTTTGCTTCCTGGCCACGAGCAGAGGCATGGCTTCTCTTCTTTAAGAGATAGCTTCTTGATTCATGCCGGCAGCACAAAAAGTTTCAGGAGGTCCTACTATGGAACACTTAAGTTGGTTTTGTGAGTAGACTGCTATAATGGCAACACACATCCTTTGCATTCCTGGAGCTAGGGCAGATAGCTTGGCTCACAGAGGTGGTAAGCATACCTCCACTATGTTGGATGGGGCAGAGCAACAGGCAAAGCCACATAGTTAGTCCTAAGTATTCCTGCTTAGCATAAAAAAAAAACTCCCCTGGTCAGAAAATGATTACAGATACACAATAAAACAGATTCAGAGAACAAAATAACTCTGAATAGGTCACGTTGTTAGATAAATGGACATGGGTTTAAGAGAGAGAAGAAAGAGTACATGTGGTGTGGAAAATCCTTCTTTATATGTGCTGCTTTCATTAGCTAATGAAAAAAATAACTGACTTGGACAGTGATAGAGTAGGTGGGGAAAACTAAACTGAATGCTGGGAGAAAGAATAAGTCAGGAGATTATATGTAACCTCCACCAGGAGCAGATGAGCTGTAATCTTGTCACATCCACATGACAATATACAGATTAAATAGAAATGGGTTAATATAAGATGTAAAAGTTAACTATATCTTAATAAGAAACTAGATCTAATGGACGAAGCAGTGAATTAATAAGAAAGTTTTTTGTGGTTATTTTGAGAGTATGGCCAATGAGGAAAAAAACAAGTGCCCTTCCTATAACTGATGCTCCAACTTGTGCTAGCTAAATCCACATTACCTGAGAGGGCTTGCAAAGGAATTTTAGACAGTAAAAATTAAAGTTTAGCTGCATTTTTTTTCTGAATGGGCTCTGCTTGATGGCAGCACACTGCAGCTCTTTTAAGAAAGGTCTTCCTAATTCAGCATTAGTAGCAAAGGGAAAAAAAACATGGTTTCAAAATGGCAACACAAACTGCTCTGTCTCTTTCAGGTTGCTGAGCACTGGAATGGCGTTTGTGGGCCTAGATACTTGTGTGCCCACATGGGATCTTAAGGAAAGTAGCTGAGACCATGCTAATGGCTCTGCAATTCCTCCCTAGGTAGGCAGCAGAATGAGGTCTACTAGGCACAAGCAGGAGAGCATGGCAGATTCCTGCCACCATACAGAGATATTACCAGGCCATGTAGTGTACTATATGGCATATTTAGCTATTACTTAGAATAAAAAAGGGGGGTTATGTGCTGCATGTTCCTTTGGAGTTACAGTGGTGAGTACAGCTCCTAGCTGGTGGTACCAGAGCTGGTGGTAATGGTACCTCGGCCATTTGGAAATGTTGAAAGAGGAGGAGCCAGCACAAACGGCTGCTGTAGTGAAACTGTTTACAATGTTAAAAGCTCTGTATGGCAGAAAAAGATTACAGATACACAATAGGACATATTCATACATAAAAGAAGTCTAAATGATTCACAGTGTCAGATAAATGTATGTAGGCTTGGGAGAGTGATGAAAAAAGTAAAGCGCCCGATCTCATCTGATATCACACATTTTTTTATACTCATCTGTTTATGATGTAAAATTTAAAGAAAATAAAGAAACTCTAAAGAAATATAAAATAACCTCAAAGCTTATTTAATGCTAAATAATATTTCAAACTGGTTATAAAAATTGAACACATGTGCTGGAAAGTGGTGTGCGCGCCTTTAATCCTAGAACTCGGGAGGCAGAGGCAGGCGAATCTCTGTAAGTTCGAGGCCAGCCTGGGCTACAAAAGCTAATTCCAAGACAGGCTCCAAAGCCGCAGGGAAACACTGTCTTAAAAACCCAAATAATTGAACACATGAATAAAATGGGTTAAATTTGAAAATAAACTTGGGCATCATAAAGATCACCTGTACTCTTTATCTAGGATAAGAGGTACACCTGCCAGAATAAATCATACACTAGCCCCATTACAAGATTGGGATGCATTGAAAAATAAGATCTGTCAGAAGTCTGAAGTTCCTGTCTATAGCTGTGTATGCGTGGCCAGCTCCACCAATGTAGGCCAGAGAAATAGACCAGGAAACACTCCACCTTATCTACATGGAAGAAGAATTACTCTTCATTCATTCTTCACATTACAGGGGGTGAATCATCCTGCGGCTAGAAGATTTTGGAGTTTGCTCTCAAATTCTAAATATCTAAAACAACAGAAACAAATGTCCATTCCTCTGCTCTCAATATCTCCTAAACTGTCATTTACAAATGCTGTGACTCAGGAACACTTGTACAAAAGATTAAATTCAACAAATTGAGTGTGGCATGGATGATAGTGCAGTTGGACATGATCTTTACCCTAATTTTCAGTATTTCCTCAAATAAACAGGAAATTCCAAAATAAAAGAAAGACAGAATTCAATCTAACCCATGAGTAATCAACAATTCAAAATTAAATAAGAAAGCAAGTGGTTCTTTTATACCATAAACTCAGGAAAGGGGTCTCCTCCAGTGTCAACTTCTTGAGATGCAAAGAGGAAGCATGGCTTGAGTTGGAGTCTTACTGAACAGCACAGTCAGAAGTTGTATGAGAAATAAATGATGGAAGTAAAAGGACAAAATGTGGAAAAATAGATGTAAGTACTCTGAAATATATAAACATTTTTAAGATTATTAATAATATGCATTTTATTTTAAATATAGCAATTCGTTGACTTTAGAAGCCAATAATTTTCAAAGCTATTTAGATACTAAAAGTATCTCAGCCACAGTGATGAAGATATATTACATTATGGTCTATGGTTAAATTCATTATGCTTCATAAGGAACGGCCACAAAATAGCCAACATTGGCACAATATTGAGTTAGAAGAGCAAAGAGAGGGAACTAGAATTTTTCATTCATATTTTAAACATTAGGACAAATTAGTTATCATGAAGTCACTTGGATATGGTATATAGTTAAATCTAGACTAGTGAAATGGAATCAAGTGCTACAAAATGAACACCTAAATACATTTGTGTATATATATATATATATGTGTGTGTGTGTGTGTGTGTGTGTGTGTGTTCTGCTATATATGTAAAATTGTAGAAACAAGGTCAACAATGGAGATCCTCCTCCTTCCAATTTTAGCTTATTTTCATTGACACAGATTCTTTCACACGGATCCTAGAGACTACCAGCCCTTTAAACTGGTATACCAATTGTGATATTATAATGGGATGTGTGTGTGTGTGTGTGTGTGTGTGTGTGTGTCTAAAGTATCAGTGAATTTCAAAAACTTCTGATATTTGCAGATGACACAGTCCATTTCAAAACCATTGGGACAAGTGGATACAATATGAAAATTAAGTTCCTCACTCAACAACACATAAAGTACATAAAAATTTCCCACATACCAATACATATCTGGTTATTAAACTTAGTGAATCTAGCAATTCATTATACATTAATTATTGTAGCATTAATAAAAAATGGTAATATGGAGGCAGAAATGACTTAAAAATATTACAATTAGCAAAAATATGTATTTTGTGGAATGAATTATATACTCCAAAAGGCATGCTGACACAAAATATGGGACTTCCTGCGACAATAATTGCCAATGAGTTAAGGTGTTGGGGAAGACCCAGAATAAGAAAAGGCAATGTGCAAATTCCATGTCTACATCATCACCTAGCTCTTAAAACTCTTCAGTCTTCTAGCTCAGTGTTCCAGTATGATGTCTCTTATGTACCATAAATAAAAAAGTGATACCAAGTAAGTCAGCAACTACTAAATAATAATAGTCAAAAATGAAGTAAAATTTCAAAATTCAAAACAGGTCCTGACATATTTAAGTAAAAAAGAAAGGTAAATCAAGAGACTCTAATATTTTTAGACATCACATTGAATTAGTTAATTGGTTAGAAAGTATAAAATATTACATGCAAGAAATGTAATTTTAAAGGAAAGGGAAAAATAAAACAAGACTTACAATACTACCAGCTAGGTGTGGTGAGTGAGTCTTCAGTGGAACCTTCTCAGAAGTTGGGGAGAAGCACTTCCTGCACGCCTGAGTCAGAGATTATCATGAGCAAGCTTGTAAGACCCTACATCAGGATCATAAAATAAACAGGAAAATGTTTAGGAATAAATATTGAGAAACTGTACACTTAAATAGAAAAATCATATTCATAGAATCGGTAAGATCTACAAAAGATTTATAAAGTTCAAAATACCAGGCAAGTAGTTTCAATAGTATTATTACTACAATATCCACAGGCAATATAGATATACATACAGTGGGCATACAGACCGCCATTTATGCCATTCTTTTCTTGCAATGTTCAATATTTTTCTAAAGTTTGTATAGAACCACAAGAAATCCAGTACTGATGAAACTGTCCTGAGAATGAGAACAATATAAGAGCATTTCACTCACACTTCCTGTTTTCAGGTGTGCTGAGATATGATACAACACACACAAACACAGACACATGATTATAAATACAAACGAATCTGAGATAAATTAAGGGCTCAAAAATATTCTTTACTGCTAATAATTTAACTCATCTTATAAAAAACCAAAAGATATACTGGATACAAAATTTTCCCAATGTTCTGTCATAATTGGATAACATAGTAAAATGTGAGTTTTCGATTATATAAACACATATAAGTAATTTTTTGTGTTTATTTATTTATTTATGGATGTGTATATTTGTGTGTATGTGTATGTGTGTGTAAGAACAAACAATAAAAAAAGAAGCCTTGAATCTAAAAGTGAACAATGAAGGCTATCTGGGAAGATTTGAAAAGAATAAAAGGGGAAAAGGATGTAATTATAGTTTCAAAATTTTTTAAATATACTTAAAGAAGCATATCATATAACAAAATGTAGGTTTAATTTTAAAAATATACAAATATCAGATGTCTTACAATTATTCTCTAGAGCTTTAGTAAATGCAACACTTTCTAAGGTGTTCAGCAATAGATTTTATTGAGAAATAAATGTCTTCTATGCCCTCTCTCTGTGATAAGTCTAACTTGATGTGTTCCCACAGTTACCTTCCCTAGCAAAGGATGCTGGAGAAATAAATATTTCCTAAGGGAAGAATAAGAGGAGGCCTGGTATCAATCAGCTAGCGGAGAATATAGTTATGAAACATGAGGTACACTGGTGCCATCTAGAGTTTCACGTGAATTTAGACAAAAAAGTGTCAACAGCAATGCTCAAAAGACAAATCCTTTCTTTCATATGAGATAAAGCAAAGAATAAGGGAGAAAATCTACCTCATTCAGAAGATTTGAAAAAAAATCTTTTTAACAATGGAAGCACACTCACAAAAGGTTTCGATTACTTAATGGTCAGACCTAAAAATATAAAAAAGTAACAGTAGACTGGCCAAACAGGATGTATTTGTTATTAAGAAATTTGTGTGTACATTGATACAATTATGCATATAAAGCATCAAGGGACTGTTTTTAAAGGACATGCATTTGAATGAGAGCAAGGAGGGATGTATAGGTGGGTATACATAAAGAATGCATAAGGTTAAATTATGTAATAATATTATAATGTCAAACGTTAAATAATTTTCAAAAATATACAAATAATTGTTCCTTGACATACTTTTCTGCTATTTATCTTTCTCTAGTAAGACATGAAGAAAGGTCCATTCATCCAGGTAAGGGCATCAATAAAATTAAAAGAAAATTGTTTTTGAATTCTACTTTGTGAATATCTGTTCTTACTGGGGTTACAGACGGAATTCAGGCACATGCATGAAGGAAAATCTCAACCCAACAATGGCAATTACTTGGGGCAGCTACAGGGCAAGATCTTCTCTGCAATAACAGCCAGCATCTCCACTGAACAGACCCAAGTACCACAACAATCATTTCTATGTTTATTAATAGGCAATTTTAAAAAGCCCTTTCAAACAGTTAAGTTCATGAGATTCTATTTAAGTGAATGGAATGCCCTTAGTCCAGGAAACATCCTCCCCAAAGCAAATGCGTTAATTCACAGGAAATAGATACACAACAGAGAAAATACACTAAGTTCCCTTATATAAGCAAAGACCATGGGCAACATAATGAATGCAATGAAGGTCCATCTATTCCCTCACTATTTAAGTCATCTCATGTGGAGAATGAGGGGAGGAAATGGTAAGCCTGCCTGATTCTTGGTATAATTTGAGGTCTGAATGAAGTGAGCATTCCAGTAAACTGGTCACAGGTGTGGATAAACTACTAGTACTATTTTCAAATGTTCAATCTTTTGTCACAAATATCTGATTCCATCATCAACTCTGCACTTTGCCTAACAATGATATTAACATTAATAAAATATGACATAATAAATTCTTCATTGGTTTTTGTTCCTATTTTCTTTGTGCGGGAGAAACTGCCAGACAGGATTTTTCTGTGTAGCCTTGGCTGTTCTGTAACTCATTTTGATGACCATACTGGCCTAGAAATCACAGATCTGCATACCTCTGCCTCTCAAGTGTTGGAATTAATGGAGTGAGACATCACTGTCCAGCCATAATAAATTTATAACCCTTCAATTCTTATATAAATATATACCTTATCAGTAAGTATAATATCATGACTAAATGAAAAAAATCCAGTAAACCGTATGTTCTCTATTACAGACCCCTCTGCATGAGAAGTTTTCCATCATCATGTCTTCTGACTGCACACAGTGCATTCTTTGTACTGACCTCATGGTTTGATGCTACAGCATTTCTTTAGAACTTCCGCATGACCCATACCTATAACTTTCTAATTCACAATAATCGCACTGCACATTGTTATAATAATGGAGTCTCTGAAAGGACATGCTGGGATAGTTTTAAGCAACCCTCTGAATTATTTCATAAGAAACAAGTCAAGAGTGTCTTTGTCCAAACAGATCATCCTTATATAAAAAGTACACTACAAAAATTGAAATAAACACTGTTTAGCATGACATGATTCATTAGAGAGCCCATGCATTGGCATTGTAGTAGAAGCTGTTGCCTCTCCATTCAAATACATGACTGCTGTTGAAAGCCTGGACTCTGCACATCATCCTCTTCCCAGCATTCCTTTTTACAGAAGAGAGGAATAACGTATTACTATGGAAGCATGATTGCTCACATCAATGATAAATGTAAACAGAGATTGCTTGTTCATTCCTGGCTTCCCATACCTGAAATAATTACACAAAACCACATTAATGTCAATGGGCCTTGGACAATGATTCTAGGGTATTCCTAGATATAGCATTTACATCTTAATATAACCCACTCATTTCTAACATTTTATATTTATACTCACTGAATCAGCAAATATAACACTGTGATTAAATTATGGAAAATTAAAGAACATAAAATAAAATAGAAATTGTCACACTCAAATTCAACTCTGTGAAAGGCTTTTCTATCATTTTGTCTACCATCACCCCACAGTGTCAATCTGTATACATAATATGGTTCGTTACTAAAATGCTCTTTCAGAAATCCACAGTATTCTCTAGAATTTTCTATTCTATAGTAGAAGAGCCCCACCACAGGTTGTTATGATAATGGGGCCATTCAAAGGGGCTGATAGGAGATATTTATGCAAAACATGTATGAGTATATAAGAATGGTCACATTAAGACTTTTTTCTCACTAACATATTATCCCTAACTATAAAAATATATGAGTATTAGAAACATTACATATGTTTGTCTATGACCTGTGTCATCAGAAAGACTGAGGTTTGGCACTTTGATGGTGGTGGCAGGTATTACCTCTCCATGTAACATATGCAGCAACTTGTAGAATTTAAGACTATGCAAATCATCCCCTCTCCTGCATACTATTTCACAGAAAAAAAAAGGAAAAAAAAACTCACTAATCTTGAAGAATATTTATCATCATCAATGGTAGGCTTGATTTTCTTCACTTATATTACTTTATCAAAGATTCTATCTGTGAACGTCTAATGAGGCTGTAAAGCCTCCCAGAATTATATTTTGTTTAAATATTTTTCTGTAGGTCTTCTGCCTCAACACAAATTTGAATACCTTTTTTTAAACTATTTTACAAGATCACTTCCTCCTTTTTATCTCTCCTCCAACATATAATATCCATTTAGAAGCATTATTTAAAACTGAAATATGTCACTGAAATCTTCCAAGAACTTTCAGTATTTTAAAGATCCATTGAAATAAAGGTATCAGCAAAGATATTAAATGTCTATGAGAAGCTCAAAGCTCTTGCTGTGAACACAAGACTATTAGCCTAATTACTTGCGCTTCAAACATAGACTTCCTTATCCTTAGTTCTCTAAGAAATACTTGATCTACTTCTAAAGTACTCTATGTTCTGATTTCCCTGGGAACTTCACTGTGGATGGACAAGGATCTTTCTTGGATCATATGGCCCTCTAAATTAGAGAATGATACCCATTGTACATCCTCAGTTTATACCACTCAAGACTCAAGGGGTAATAAATGGTCAAATTTGATATGGGATTTCCCTCTCTCTGCTGGCAGTTTGTCTTATTAAAATTGGTTAATAAAGAAATTGTTCTTGGCCAATGGCTTAACAGAGTAAAGCCAGGCAGAAAATCCAAACAGAGAAGTTGAGAGAGAGTAGCTGGAGTCAAGGAGACACCATATTGCCACCGAAGGAAAAAGACACCCATTGGAACCTTACCAGTAAACCATGAGTCTTGTGGTAAAATAAAAAATAATAGAAATAGGTAAGCTTAAGGTTTAAACTAGCTAGAAATACACTTAAGCTATTAGCCAAAGAGTACATCAGTTAATATAGTTTCTGTGTGATTATTTTGGGTCCAGGTGGACATGCAATGAACGAGCTGCCTCCTACTACAGAATGGTGCACCTTTGTACAAGAAACTTCTCTTGCCTGGGCTGCTTGATGGTATACTGTATGAACTGGACATGCAGAACCTACAGAAAAATGACTGCTAAAGTTTTCTAAACAATGTGAGACAGTCCTTCAGGGCTCCTGCTTCATGAGAAAATACCCAGACATTTTCCAGGACAGAAGAAAGCAACTGATGAACTTTGCCAGTACAAGACATAAGAGATCGTCAAATTTTCTGCTTCATGGAAAAGTCTGCCAGGTACTATGTACCTGTTGGCTGAAGATGGATGCCCCAACATATCAGAATTACAGCCAGTGGGATGTCTCTGTCAATTCTAGAGTTTTGGAAGTTGCCTACAATGCACTTCCTGTTTACTTAGGTAATATTGTATCATTCTGGAGTCATTAATGGTGTTTAAAAATAGATGGTTATAGTTTTCCAAGATAAAGAGTAGCCTCCCACTACACAAACTATTTGATTTGCTTCAATCGCCGTAAAACTGATCCCAATGTATAAGGACACAGTAAAGGAGAGTCTTGTTGTCACGGTGTCTGAAATAGAGAAGGGGCACATATATAAAAGGATTACCTGAAAGTTTATAGCTGTCATCTTACAGAGTATAGGTAAAGACACCCTGATAGTGCTGTATAATTTTGCTCTTCTCAATTTCAAAATCTCACTCCTTTTAAAGCCAAAAGAAAACTGAAGATATAAGTTCTCAATTATTTTCAGGGACTGTGGTCATACGGTTTTAATATATGAACACGCCTCTACTTGATATCTTCATGAAGAACAAAGAAAATATCTCAGTACCCTTGTGATTTTATACAAAAAAGTAAAAATACTCAGGGGATCCGTCATGAAAGGAAAGGTTCTGAAGCAGAGACCACACTTTCCCTGTGAACAACTCAACTATCTCCACTCAAATTTCTGGCTTTGACAAATTTGAACTCAGAGCATTCTTTGCATCACTTTTTTTCAGTACTTCAACAAACTTAAAAATTACTTTCAAGTCTTCCTCCATTCCAGAGGTTAAAGAAAGTTAAATTGGAACAATATTTCCCTTCTCCCAGGTAACCTACCATGAACCGTCTACTGTAAGAGATTCATAGTGCATAGAAAAATATCTGACCTTGTGTTAAAAAAGGATTTAGCAGGATGTCTTTCAATAGTAAATTTTATTATATGTGCCTAATGAGAATCTGCCCCCTACCTTCCAAACTAGAAAGACTATTGGCTCCTTGAGCTCCTGATCCCAGGCTAAATTTTTAGTCTGGGTTTTGCCAGAAAAAAATGACCACAAAACCTTATGAGATCACAACTCACAGCTGCACATGTAAATCACTCATAACATCTCTGCTCAGGACTGTAGTGGTGGGTAACTGCCAAAGCTGATATCACTATGAAGCACAGCAGGGCAGAATCACATGTGAAGTACACATGACTGTTCCTCAGACTCAGTTCATGATCATTCATGATGAATCTCCTGAAGAGTAATTTATTAATTAAGGAATTAATACAGATGTGAATAATTATATTGGAATATTTGATAATGAAACTAATCAAACAGGACAGAATTTTATAATACCATAAGGTATGAACATGTACAAAGGAAAAGGGAGAATGTGGGTATGGTACAAGCAATAAATTGCACATTATATTAGCATGTAAAACCAAATAAAAATCTAGCAACAACTTAAATATGTCAAGACCAGAAGTGGTGGATGAAAGTATTCCAACAATTTGTAAAAGAGTTAAGAGTATCCTTGGGGATCATATAATGTTAGTCTACAGGTGTGGGAGGTCCTTCTGTCTTTGTGTTGCTTTATTGGTTAATAAATAAAGAAACTGTCTTGGGCCTTTGCAGGTAATAGAAGTAGGTGGAAAAAAATAAAAAAAAATGCTGGAAGGGAGAAGGACAGAGTCGTGTATAATACATAATAAAAATAATGAATTAGGAGGTAATGATTTGAGAGTGGGGTGAGGACTACACAGTAAGAGTTTGAGAGATAGTGATGTGGAAAATATGAAAATACACTTGTTTTTATTAAATTCTTGCATTTTAAATATAAAATAGTAGTATATAGGAAAGTGAGTTAAGAAATACAGTTTTAGTGGAGAAGTAGAACAGGACAGAAGAATTGGGATGAAAATGACTAAACTCATATAAATGTATGAAATCTTTCTATTTATTATGAATGATAAATCAAAGAAGAAGAAGAAAATATTCTAGAAATCAGGTCATGCACTGAACTTGAATTTTACATAGTTGAATGGAAGTAATTCCTACTACAATCCTCAAAGGTTCAGTATGTCCCCACATTTTAGAAAGAAACAGCTACAAGTGGATACCACTTCACAGAATATTTACTGGACATTGTCTTCAGGAAAATTACTGGAAAAAATGAATAGTATTTGCTTCTATAGTAAGGAACATAAACTATGTCTAATTAAAATGAATGGGATGTACGATTTACAGAAATAGTAAGACATATACAAAGTATTTGGACTTATAAATATGTCCATCAAACATAGTACTACACGAATAGCTAAGAAATTTAATTGAATGTTACATGCAAGAAATTAGTAATTGGGAAGGAAAGGGAAAAATAAAACTAGACTTACTGTATCACCAGCTAGGTATGGTCAGTGTGTCTTTAGTGAAACCTCCTCAGAAATTAGGGAGAAGCACTTCACCCACGCCTGAGTCTGAGATTATCATGAGCAAGCTTGTGATACCTAATATCATGATCATAAAATAACAGGAAAGTGTTTAGGCATAAATATTGAGAAACTGTAATACATGTACACTTAAACAGGAAATCATTTTCATATGATCAGTAACATTTACATAAGGTTTAGCAAGGTATAAATTCCTAGACAAGTAGTTTCAATAGTATTATAATCACAATATTCACAGGCAATACAGAGATTACATACAGTTGCATACAGACCTCACTATGTGCCATTCTTTTCTTGCAATAATCAACATTTTTCTAAAATTTGTATAGAACCACAAGAAATCCAGTATTGATGAAACTGCACTGAGAATAAGAACAAGATTATTCCACTCCCACTTTCTGCTTTCATACATGCTGAAATATGAAAAAAAATCACACACACTTATAAACGCATCATGTCTAAAAGAACTTAAGGACTCAATAATGTCATTTACTACTAATGATTTTACTAATCATATAAATTGCCAAAGATATACTAGGTAAAAAGTTTCTCAAATGTCCTGTTATAATTGATTAACACAGTAAAATTTGAGTTTTCACCTATATAGCACGTATAGATGATTTTTGTATTTATTTACTTAGAAATCTGTATGTTTGTGTATGTAATGATCTGTCCTGTCCCTTTTAGAGACAAGTCCCACCTAATCCCTTCCCCATTCACTGAGGCACACAGGCCTTCCTTACTGCTTGCAGTCCAGGTCTCTTTTCCGTCTTCCTGCCAATGAGGCAGCTTCTGTCTCTCTCTACTTCTTCCCTTCCCCTTCTTTCTTTCTCTCTCTCTCTCTCTCTCTCTCTCTCTCTCTCTCTCTCTCTCTCTCTCTCTCTCTCTCCCAACCTACCTATCCATCTCTCTGCCTCTCTCTATCTCTGCTCTTCTCTCCTTCTAACCTTTCTTTTTTATAACCTACTAAATAAATATAAAACCTCATCCTGCATGTCATGCCTATCCATGTCTCTGTCTCTCGCCTGTTGCGTGGCTCCCTGCCTGGGACCAGGTGCCTTCGCAGACCTGTGGCATCGCTCATTGCACGCCCATCTGACTGTCTCTCTTTATGAGACTGCATGCTTCATTGAGGCCTTTCACCCACCACATGGCTTGCTACCTGTCTACACTCAGAGACTCATAGTGTTCAGAGACAATATCTAATTTATGGGAAAGCTTTGTTAACCAATTCTTTTCAAGAGGTGGGACCAAGCTAGGGTGTGGTTTACTGGGACCCAGAGAAAAATGGGTGCATGGCCCAGGTGAACTCTCTGTGGTTCCCACGCAGCACAGCTGAGTTTAAATTTCTCAGTTTTGTTTTGTGTATTTTTTCCTTATAATAAATAAAAATATAATTGCTTTATTTTTTAGCTGCCCTAGTTATTTCCTGAATCGAGCAAATTTCTACAGTCGGCAACCTGACCAGCAATTGAATAATAACACAGACACTATATTATTTAAATCACTGCTAGGCCCATTATTCTAGCTTATTATTAACAAACTCTTTTATCTTAATTTAACACATCGCCATTAACCTTTGCATTACCATGAGGTCATGGCATACCGGCAAATTTTCAGTGTGTCTGTTTCCAGTGGGAGCTCCATGGGTTCTCCCTAAACTAGCCTCCTTTCTGCCAGCCAGTTTTCCCCGCCTACCTCTGTTCTACCTTAAAAGTCCAAGCCAGTTTCTTTATTAACCAATGATATTTACTGCATACAGAGGGGAATCACACACCGTTTGTGTTCTTGTGGCATTTATGTTTGCACAAACATATGTGCCTTTGCATATATGTTCTGCTTTTCTTTGTCTATTTTTCTTATATCTGTTACCTTTGTTCTATTCTGATGTTTTTAATTTTTATTATTATTGATATTATTATTATTGATATTTAACTATTAGTATCATTACTATTTTTTACATCCCAGGGTATATTCAATTGAGAGAAAAAGATACAGAGAGAGACAGAGAGACAGTAGATTTGGGCAGATGAGAATGTGGGAAATACCTTAAAGGAGATGGAGGACAGGAAACAATTATCATTATATATTACATGGAACCAAAACTATCTTCAATGAAAACACCACATGCAAATAAGACATAGTGTCAGCAAATGTTTCAGCTAAGAGCTCTCAGAGTTTCAGGTTGACATATAAAAGACGTACCTAAAGAAAATTATTCACACAGTAGTTCCATGAAGGTAGTATAAGGAGCAGCAGTTCTCCTATCTTGGTTAAATACCGAAGGCTGAGACGAATCACATGCATTGCAGATAAAGACAAAATCCAAAGCAATATGACATTGATTTATCTTAAATGGGATGCAGCTGCGTAGGAAACAGGAACACATTTCCTGCACAGGAAAAAGGAGCAGGTTACTCTGTCAGCACGTGGGAAATCGTAGAAAGTACCTGGCTATGCTGGATGTCAATTAGCTCTGGCTCCTGGCAGGTTTCAGGAGCAATACTCCTTCACTGACTAGTAGGTTTTAGTCAGGTCCTGGCTAGAACCAGGATCCAGCTGGGAGCTGGACTCCAGCCAGGAGCCTGACTGAAAAAACCCCTTTGTGAAGGGACTGATATTATCATCTAGAGAATGGATTTGGGCCAATCACAAGACAGATCTCAAAGCTACCAATGGAAACCAAGGGGCTGCTGTAACTATGGAAATTTCCATCTGAGCTGCTATTGCATGTATCTCTCCCCCTCCCTGTATGTTACCACAGAAACAGGGAACCTGAAACTAGAAAGACAGAAAAAAACTGTAATTTAACATGGCATCTGGCTCTAATTGATAACAGAGGAAAACAATCAAAGGTGCCTGGAGCGTGAGCATGTACCTGGCTCCTTGGGAATAGATCCTGGCTTCCTATAAGAAAGCCTGCATTTCTGCCTGAGCCCTTCTGAATGTGACTCTGGAGCAGCTTGCTGATGAATATTTGCTATCTGCCTATTTCGATTTTCATAACTGCTATGAATGTACACATGAGCCATCACATGGAATTTGAACTGTCAGAGTGACCTAGAAATGATTATTAGATTAAAGAAAGAAATGGTGAGTTCTACCTCTGGTCAAGTAATGTACCCTATGAGCATGAAGTGTCATAATGGTCAGGAAATAATTCAAGATGTAGTATGAAAAAATCTTTCAAACTATCTCCATATATATATGTGTGTGTGTGTGTGTGTGTGTGTGTGTGTGTGTGTGTGTGTGTGTGTGTCTAGGTGCGTGTGTGTCCACATGCAGTTATAAAGTGAGGAATGAGCACAAGTGTGCATAAAGGAAACATACAGAAACAAACTCAACTGTTTTCTCTGTTGCCCTAATTTCTTTAGGATGTCTTATCCAATATATATGAACATATTACATGTCTCTAAAACTCACCATTCATAACATAATCTAAAATTCTCTTCAACCTTTGACATCATTAATGTGTCATAGCTTGAAGAATTCTTTTTTTCTTGGTGTGTGTATGCGTTGTGTGTGTATGTGTGAGTGCTTGTGCTTATGTGTGTGTCTGTGTGTATTTGTGTATGCAAGTGTGTGGCTGCTTTTTTATTTTTAATTTTGTGATTATAATTTAATTACAACATACATTTCTTTCCATCTTCAAACCCTCCCATAGACCACTTCACACTTTCCTTCAAATTCATAACCACTTTATCACTGATTGCTTTAGCATGCATATATGTATACACATATATGTTATTAAATATAAACTGATTAGTAAGTCTAATGCTAACTGTATTTATATTTTCAAAGCTGACTTTTTGGTAAGAGACAAATAATTTGTGTGCTCTTTCCTGCGAAAGGCCACATCTTCTATTTCCAGCTTTTCTCACTTTCCTATAGTTGTTTTTGTCCAGTTGAGACCTAATGGTCTTTTCTTTGTCCTGTTTAGCATGTTCATTGCTGTCATCCCTATTTATTTCATTTTTGTATAGTCTTATTTTGGACAGTTTATAGGTGAAGCTTTTGATATTACTGGAACACACAATATCATAGTATTCTCCCTGATCTTCTGGCTCTTCACAAATTTTCTGCCCACTTCACTGCATTGTACCATGAGCACTAGGTGTGAAAGTGTTTTGTAGATGCATCCATTATGATTGTGCAAGCTTCTAAAGGAGGAAGAAAATCTCATGTTCGAAATGGCTACATACTACATCAATGAGCAGCATGGCACATTAATCTTATATGTGCAGTATTAACACACGTATCTGCATGGTATCCAATGCACTTCTATCTGTGCTTATGACCTGTTCAACAACAAGGAGACAATGCTTGCTATTAGAAACCCACTTTATTATTCAGTGGTGGTGAACTTATTGGTACAGGAAGAAAATTGACATCCACAAATTATTAATGCAAATTAACAACTTCTAAAACTTTATCTTCATACACTGAGATAAATGGAGGCTTCTCTCAACATGAAGAAATTCTTCATTGTAACAATGATATCATTTCAGAGAACAATAAACAGTCAAAATATAGGGTTATGGAGACCAGGCTCCCTCATTTCTTCATAGAAACTGAGTTAATTTAGGGCTGCCTGTATCTTCATGGATGTGTGGAACTCCCCTGAAAGCTGGACATTTTCGAGATCAAACATTACTGTAGAAAATAAATTTGTCCTTCTACAGCAGTTCATCAAATGCCAATGACTACTAAAATAGGAGTTAGAATTCATTACTTCCTGTAACAGCCATCCTGAAATTTTGCCTAGCTTGACCTGGTACAAATCATGTATATGCAGTTTTAACTGTTTGGAGTTCATGTGTGCAACTTTGCAGTTATATTTAAAAAATACTATTTTGATTCAAATAGCTCCTATGTCGGGTTCACTTGAGACAGTTACACTCACTAAAATTCACCAAATAACCTAGTTTGGAAATACTGCAAAACTCTGAGATCTGTCACTGTCCTTCATTCCCTGGGATCACATGCATAGAATACTATTTCTGGATTTTTACCTGTGTGTTCCAGAAATAAGCTCAGATGTTCATAATTTCAAAGTATGAATCCTACTGACTGATCCAACTACTGACCCAGGAATATTTTACATTATAAAGAGAAACCCACTGAAAACAATTCAAGAACCAGAAGGATATTCACTCTATGTAATCAATAATGCAAATGTCTGAGCCAATGCACAATAACCATGGTAAAGCACTTGGGACATCAAGTGTCATCTGTTCTGAACAAGTGTCAAGTGATATCAAGATTTCAAAACAAAAAAGATATTAAATCAAATAATAATCAATGTTTAACATAGAATCAATCTATCAGCCCCAATTATTTCTTCTATATATGACTATGGGGTACTGTGTCATGGACAGGAAGCACTAACTATTATACAGCAAATTCCTTCATTTCAACAACAATGATTGTTTTGGTGAACCTGACTCCTTCTGCTCTACTCTACCCATGTTAAAAGTCCAGTAAGATAATGTACTCTAGTGCTATAGTATTAATTAGGTTGACTTTCTGGATAATCACAGTGACTCTGTTTCCCTCTATGAACTTAGTGCCAAATAGTACCTGTCATTCATGAGATCTGAATACTAGTAGAAGTCCTTACTATTCAAATCATCCCAACATATAATATTTCTATTCAAAGAAGAATATAAGCATTGATTAGTCTAGATGCATAATTTGCACTGACAAGGGATATATTTGATTGTCTTCACCTGTATTAACTTATGATAGATGCCTTCTGTGAAATTATAATACACACAACACAGTTTCCCCACACCCTACTGTTCCCATCCCCTCCCAAACACCTTCCCTTTAGCCTTCCCCAAATACTCCCCGATATCTCCTTTCAGAAAAGGGCAGGCCACCCATGAGAGTCAACAAAGCATGAGATAACAAATTGAGGCAGGACCAAGCATCGAGGTTGGGCAAGAAAAACAAGATTGGGTATAGGGCTTACCCAAATCAGCTAAAGCACCAGGGACAGGTCTTGATGCCAAAAACATGCCAAGTTATACAACTTCCACACAAACGCAGAGAGCATAGGTTAGTGACATGCGGGTTCCCTGGCCATCAACCCAGAGATCATGACCTCACTTGAGCTGAGGCCCACTGTCTCTGTGGGTTCCCTTGTCTTGACTTTGACCCCTGACTCATACAACCTTTCCTCTCTCTCTTTAACAGGGGCCTGGATATTGGCAGGGTGCTTGCATGTGGATTTCTGCATCTAATTCCAGTTTATACTTGACGAATGCTCTCTGATGACAATTAGGATAGTCAGCAATCTGATTACAAGAGACCAGCAAAGATATCATCTCCATTATTGCTAGAGGTCTTAGCTGGGATCCTTCTTATGGATTCCTGGGGTGTTTCATTGGCATCAGCTTTCTACTTAACCCCAAAATGCTCCCCATTAAAGATATATTTTTCATTATTCTCTCCATTCATCCCACTCCAAACCAACTCAACCTGAACCCTTATATTCCCATACCTCCATCCCCACATCCCCCGATTTACGCAGGTGAACTCTTCTTTTTCCCCTTCCCAGAGAAGACCCATGTATCTCTCCTTGAGCCCTTACTGTTATTTCACCTTTCTGTGTCTGTGGATTGTGGCTTCATTATCCTTTACTTTACACCTAACATCCATTTATGAGTGAGTACATACAATGAGGTAGGAAGTAACCTTAAATGCATTGGCAAAAGAGACAATGTCCTGAATATGACAAGAGTAGCACAGACATTGAGATGATCAATTAATAGGCTGGACATCCTGAACCTGAACATCTTCTGTAAGGCAAAGGACACTGTCAGTAAGTCAAAACAGCAGAATATACAATGTGATATGATTTTCACTAACCTAACATCTGACGGAGGGCTGTTCAAAATATACAAAAAATTCAAGAAACCTGACATCAAAATACCAAATAATTCAGTTATATGTGAGGTACAGGTTAAAACAGCTAATTCTCAACAGAAGAATCTCAAATCGCCAAAATATACTTAAAGAATTGTTCAACCTCATTAATCAGATTGGAAATGTATATGAAGCAACTCTGAGATACCTTATCACATATGTCAGAATGGCTAAGATAAAAAAAAAACACTAATAACAGCCTATGTTGGAGAGTATAATTAGTCAGTGGAACACTTCTCCACTGTTGGTGTGAGTAATAATTGTATAGTCACTTTGGAAATTGGTATGGAGGTTCCTCAGAAAATTGGGAATTAATCCACTTCAAGATCCAGCGATATAAATTTTGGGCATATAACCAAAGAATTCTCATAAGACAAGGACACTTGCTGAACTATGTTCATAGAAGCATTATTCATAATATCCAGAAGTTGGAAACAACTTTGATGCCCCTCAGTCAAAGAGTGGATAAAGAAAATGTGATGCATTTACATAATGAAATATTCATCAGCAGTAAAAAGACATCATGAAATTTGTAAGCAAATGAATGGGACTAAAAAAAAAATCATCTTGTGTGAGGTAACCCAGTCCCAGAAAGACAAACATGGGTATGGAATCACTCATAAATGGATATAGGCTCTAGTCGGATTTAAATCCATACAAAAGTTTGTTGAAAAGTGTTTGCTCGTTTGAATAGTTTTTATTAAGAACCGGAAGATACCATACAATTTGCCTTCAATATATCACACTTGAGCTTCCTCTGCTAATCCTGCTCCTGCCCTCCTCCAGGATGCAATTTCATTTTATACACAATCTTTGTAGGATGGTATAAATACTTACATCTTCCAAAGACTTTGTAACTTTACAAAGATATGGACACACCATATACTCAGCAAAACTACTAAACCTCTATACTGACCTCAGGATTCTTGTTAAGTTCCTTGCCTTCCTGAAGTCAGTAGTGAACACTGTGCTATCTCAGTAAACTTGATAGCAATCATTTCTTTCCTCGTATTTAATTTTCTCAGTAGTTCTCTGCAACTTATTCTGTCCTCCAGTCTTTAATATCCATCAGGACTTGTCCAGTGTTGAAGTATTATTTCTCTTGGCTCATATGAGATAGTTATCAAGGACTGATTAGCCTGCTACTGCCTCAGTTCATGTACCCTATATATAAAGGGGGTTACGTGGCCATGGTGCTCAGATTATTTGCCCCCACAGCTTACAAAATTATTTGTTTTTAATGGTTCTGTCCCACATCCAGCAAAAACACATAGCAGGCTGTTTGAGATTAGTTCTTTGCTTGTTGAAACTTTTCTGTAATTCCAGCAATTTGGGTACTGAAGAATTGTCTTTGATGAACATTTTCTCATATACCTAAATGCAATAAAGATTAATGTCTGCTTTCCTGGTCATGGATTTTCTATTTATATTTATCAAAAGCAGGTCTCAAGGTGTATCTTTTGCTTTTTCTATGTTACTTCCTTCCTATTGCTACAAGACATCAATGAGTTATAGGAATAGGGTAGTAGATGGTTATCTGTATTTCTGATCTAATTTGATCCATCTTAAACCTTATCCCCCATAGATATAATAAACACTAGGAAACACTTCCTTTTATTTCACTCAATATACCTACTGTATTGAAAACTAATAGCAAATTGTCAGCTTCCCAGACCTTACCTGACGCAGTTTCTACATTATACAAGCATTATTAGTCAGAGCTGACACTCACCAAGAGACACATCTCTCATTATAAACAGCAATATCCATGTTGTTTCCAAAGCCACTCACAGATACTTCTGGACCCTAATGTACCATTCCCAGGCAGAAACCAGTCACACACCTCTTAATCATGCCTGCCCCTCCATACAAACAGAAAAAGACAACTGTGCGGTGATTTCACTAACGTACAATCACTGTCTCAGTGGTCTCACCTTAGCAATGCACCTTCCCATATTATATTACCAACATCTCTACTATAACCCTTCTACTCCCTTACAAGGTGGAAAAAAACATATAAAATACTGTCTGTAATCTCCACTAACTTATGCACAATATTTTCAGTTATTTTTCTCCTTTGCCATAATCAATAATAACATAATTGTTCTAGCCATTCTCACTGGTAGTTTTGTTGTGTCCTCCAAACTACTTCATGTGCTGATAATATCCCTTCCAATAGAGTGAAGGAAGAAAGTAGATGAGACCAGGCCCATGGCTCAGTCATCCTCACCAAAATCAGGTCTATTAGGTGTGCACGAGAAGAAGGGCATAGCAGATTTCTGCATGGCTCTCAGAGGCCATGAGAAGCTCTGCCATGCTGGGATTGGTGGAGCAAGCAGGCACTGCCATATTTCCCTAGCAATGGTGAAGCTTAAGTTTTTACGAAGCACTTCACATCTTAGAAAAGGCTCCTGAACCATAAAGAATTATATACACACAATATAACAGATTCAGACATAAAGGACCTCTAAATGGGTCACAGTGTTGGATAAATGTATGTAGGCTTGGAAAAGAAGAAAAAGAATATAGACAGTTATTAAAAGAAGTAAATGGTTTAAAAATGTAGTCTTTAAAGAGACAGAATACAGACAGTCATAGATTAAAAGAGTAAAGATAATACAATAAATATTAAAATGTAATAGAGTAAAAAAAGAAGCCATGTAAAGATGTAGCATTCACAGAGAGCCTGGATTATGTATACTATTATGTTTTCTTTGAATTTTTGACTGTCTTTTAAGAATTAAGACGTTTCATGATATTAAGACACATCTGAACCTGGAAGCACCAAGCTACTTTAAGAGGAAGACAGTGTCAAAGAGAATTCTTATGGAGTTTGTTAGCCATCTGGGCAAGAAACTGCTCTTTCCTGGACTGCTCGATGGCATGCTATGTGAACTGGACATACAGAATGCACATAGAAATGATTGCTGAACTTGCGTAAAGGTAAGACTATCCTTCAGGGTTCCTGTATCATAAAAAAGTCTGCAAGACATTCTACAGGGCACAGAAAAAAATTACTGGCAAACTGCCAATATAGGCAGAAATGTCTTTGAAATTATGTGCTTCATAGAAAATTCTGCTGGACACTATGGGCCTGTAGGCTGAAGACAAATGCCCCAAAGGTACAGAAGAGCTTTGGGTGACTATTGAGGTCAATTCTAGAGTTTTGAAAGTTGCTTACTATGCACTTACTGTTTACATAGATAATATTATGTCCCTCTGGAGTCTTTGATGGAGTTGAAGAATAGATAGACAGTTATAGTTATAGATTTACTTAGTTATGATAAAAGATAAATTAGATATAAATACTATACCTAATTACTTAAACATAAAAATCAAGTTGATATGGGATTCCCCTCTGTATTCTGTGAATAACATTGGTTACTAAAAGACTGCTGTGAGCCTATAGCAGAGCAGGGCCAAAAGAGCCAGGTGGTGAAACGAAAGTAAATGAAAGAAGGGCATAATCAGAGAGAAGCCATGTAACCATGATGGACACAGACGCTAGAAGTTTTCTCAATAAGCTACAGCCTTGTGGCAATGCACAGATTAATAGAAATGGGCTAAATTAAGATATAAGAGTTAGCCAATAAGAGCTAATGGGCCAAACATTGACTTAAATAATATGGTTTCTGTGTGATCATTTTGAGGCTAAGTGGTCAGAATGACTAAGTGGCCTTTCTCCAGCAGGTGTGAATAATATGTTTCGCATGTTTTGGCACTCCTTTCTAGTGTTTGCTTCTGTGTTTTTTTCCAGCTCAAATAAGGAATAATCATATTTCTTTGGCAATATTGGTAACTAAATGTGCATGGTCTATATTTT
Organism: Microtus obscurus; assembly: GCA_963919715.1. Taxonomy (NCBI): domain Eukaryota; kingdom Metazoa; phylum Chordata; class Mammalia; order Rodentia; family Cricetidae; genus Microtus; species Microtus obscurus. The sequence goes on from CAWTZC010000707.1 coordinate 187,732, forward strand.
TTTCACATACACCAGATTTTCCCATTTGTGTGGAGCAAATTCTAAATTGTTAATTGCTTGAATCTGTCAAAGTGTTGGTGTCTTCCTGCTCATGCACTTTATTTGTAAGCAGTAGTAAAATGAAGGTGTGATGTTGAAGGGAAAACAGAAAAAGAGGTCTAAGGGAGAGAATTTTGTTCCTGATCCGGAAAATCACTGAGCTAAATTTGGTGTGGTGGATAATCATATAAACTACACTACTTTTCATTTTCAGCATATTAAGTTAGCGTATCAGGAATATGATACATACATATGAAATGTGATTCCACAAAAGAAAATCTACTTTAAAAAAATAATGTGATGTCATTTTAGTTTCTTACAATATCAAGGTGGGAGAGAGAGAGAGAAAGAAAGAGAGAATTTCATAGATATTTAGGTTCTTCTTTTTGAATTCCATTCAATTATGATTATTTTAATAAACGACCATTGCTGACAGTCCTAAATATCAACAGACTAAATTCTATGATATCCAGAAGATTTACCAATTTTTCTCTTGCCAACACTTTTCCCATGTTTTCTACTACCAGGATATCTCATTGCACTCAATACTAAATATGGAACTTTCTTTTCCACAATAAAACCAAGTACCTTGATTGCGCATGCCCTCACCTGTATTCTTCATCACCCCACAAATAAAAACTTGTCTATTGTTCAAGGTTGAGGAGAGTAATGAAGGCTGAGCTAGTCTGTATCCCCTTCTAAGTTCATTTTATTGTTGTTCTGTTTTATTTCCTGACTACTCAGGAAAACTTCCCTCATAAATATAGGCAATTTTGTGAAAAGTTTCAGTTACTTTTCTTACCTTGGATTCTATTTGATAATAAAATAGTTAAAACTGTAAAAAGGAAGAAAATTATAAATCCACATCCCCAATGACAATGAGCAGAAACGAATATGACATAATAAACAAAATGAAACCCTCTAGCATGGTGAAAATATGGCATCTGTATGGAAACAGCAAATATGCAGATCTTTAAAGGACAACACTTCCAGGTGTTAAATATCAACCAGTAGTATTATCCCTTGCCATCTCCACCTCACATTGTCCTGGAAGGTTTCCTCAAAGCAGTATAGAGAAAATAAATACTACACATTCCTTGTTCTTAGATGACTGGTCCTCAAAGCACGCAAGATTTTTACAGTTTTTGAACAAGGGTCATAACATTGTATAAAGTAAAGCACTCAGTAATCTCAGAATGTACTTAAGTCAAATAACCAGCAAATTCCAAAATAAAAAAAAATGTAGACTTCAATCTAATTATTTACTTGAGTAATCAACAATCACAAATGAAAACAGAAAGTAAGTGGTTTTACAATACCTTAAACTCAGGGAAGGTGTCTCCTCCAGTGTCAACTTCTTGGGATGCAGAGAGGAAGTCAGAAGCTGTATGAGAAATAAATAAGTTAAAGGACAAAATAAGGATAAATAGATGTGAGTACTCATAAAGCTATAAACATTTATTTAAGATTATTAATAACATGCATTTATATTTTAAATACACCAATTGATTGAATTTAAAGCCAATAATTTTTAAAGCTATTTAGATGTTAAATGTATCCCACACACAGTGAAGATATATTACTTTGCGGTCTACAATCAAACTCATTATACTTCATAAGGAACTGCCATTAGATGGCCAAGATTGAAACAACAGAATACTCAGATAGAAGAGTAAAGACAGGGAACTAAAATTTTCACTTATATTTCAAAACTTGGGACAAATTAGTTATCATGAAGAATATATATGATATATAGTTATATATAGATTAGTGAAATGGAATCGGGTACACCAAATGAACACTCAAATACATTTGTGAACATGTATACGTATGTGTAAGGGTTCTACTGTATGTGCATAGTTATACAGAGACAAGGTCAACATCAGAGCTCCTCCTCCATTCAATTTCAGCATATTTTTATTAAGACAGAGTCTGTCATGTATCCTAGAGCTCACCATCCTGTTATATGAGTAGATCAATTCTGGTATTATAATGGGATTGTGTGTGTGTATTTGTAAATTATCACTGAATTTCAAAAACTTTTGATATTTGCAGATGAAACAGTCATTTTCAAAACCATTGGGATAAGTAGATACAATATGAAAACTGAGTTTCTCACTCAACAACACATAAAGCACATTGCTATTTCCCATGTACCAATACATATTTAGATATTAAAACTTAGGAAAGATGGCTATTCATTATGAATTAATTATTGTCTCATTAATAAAATAATTGGTAATATGGAGGCAGAAATGTGTGAAAAATATTATAATATTATAATAAACAAAACTATGCAATTTGTAAAATAAATTATATACTCAAACAATCAGTGTGACACAAATAGAGGATTTTGCTGGAACAATAATTGCCAATTAGTTAAGGTGTTGGGAGAAGACCAAGAATAAGAAAAAGGCATTGTGCATATAAGCTACATGTGTACATCACCACCTATCTCTTAAAATCCCTCACTCTGCTAGTTCAATTTCCCAGTATGATGTCTCTTATGTATCATAAATAGAATAAAACAAAAACTACATTTAATAATAGACAAAAATGAAATAAAACATCAAAATCCAATACAGGTCCTGACATACCTAAAGAAAAAAGATAGGTCAATCAAGAGACTCAAGTATTTTAACACATCATATTAAATAAATTAATGGATCAGAAAATATAAAATATTCCACCACTCTAAATTTAAAAGATAAATATGAGAACTATATACATTATGTTATGTCTTGCCATTTCTGTAAGGCAGTTCTATTAGGATTCAATAGCTAAAATTATAAAACAAATAAGTAGAAACTCTAAGAATGTTCAAAATGACAAGAAATCAATATTTTACATTCTCTCAAAATTATCTAATACATATAAATTATGTACGGAGATAACAGGAAATTGCACACAGTTTGGAAGATAATCTGTCCAGCAGAGGCCATGGCTACCTAAGAAGAACATCAGAGCCAGTCAGTAGAAAACGCCATTCAAATTGTTGATAAAGGAGCACAGGAGACTACTAAGATAATTGTCTGTTAGTTATGACCTTGGTTGCTTCCACAAAGTGGAAGTTAAGTCCCTTTGCTGAAACACTGCATTTTTGTTCTGGAACTATAGAAATTTGAACAGGAACCACATAAAACCCTAGGCCTGAGGATTAGCTATCAGAGACCAAACAGTATTAGGAAAGCTGTCAAGGAATAAAAGGATTGACATGTTCAATTTAGTTATGATACCTTTAAATAACAATGACCAGCATGGTAAGATTTCACCAAAGGTGAAATACTGGCTCATATATCTTATCAATAACTAAAATTTACCTAATTGAACTCAAGTCTTCCTTAAAAAGTGGTAAAGCATGTTGAATATTGCAAATCACAAACATGACAGGGTTAGTTAGTCCATTAGGAGACCCTTACCACTACTTTCATAAAATATTATAATATCTAACAACATTAGCACTTTTTATTATATCCACAAAAAATTTTAGAAATAGGAATCTACAAGTTATATTTATACACTAGTTTCTGTGTGTGTGTATAAATAGACTTGTGTGTGCAATACATAATAAAAATAATGAATTAGGAGGTAATGAATTCAAGAGTGGGGTGATGACTACACAGTAAAAGTTTGAGAGATAGTGATGTGGAAATTATGAAAATACACAAGATTTTATTAAATTCTTATATTTTTAAATAAACTACGTCTAAGTAAAATGAATTGAATATAATACATACAGAAATAGTAAGACATATACAAAGTATTTTGATTTATAAATATATAGTAAACATGCTATTACATGAAAATATAAAAAATAATGGAATGTTACATGCAAGAAATTAGTAATTGGAAAGGAAAACAAAAAATAAAGTGAGACTTACAGGACCACAAGCTAGGCGTGATGAGTGTGTCTTCAGTGAAACCTCTCAGAAGTTAAGGAGAAGCACTTCTTCCACTCCTGATTCTGAGATAATAATGAGCAAGATTGTGAGACCCTACATCAGGATCATAAAATAAACAAGAATAAATGTTGAGAAACTGTAAAACATCTACACTTAAACAAAAATTATTTTCATATGATTAGTAAGATCTACATATAGTTTAGAAAGGTCCAAATTCATAGACAAGTAGTTTCAATAGTATTATTATAGCAATATAGAGATTACATACAGTGGGTATATAATACTCCATATATGCCATTCTTCCAATGATCAACATTTTTTGAAAATTTGTATAGGACACATGAAATCCAGTATTGATGAAACTGTCTTGATAATAAGACCAAGGTCATTCCACTCACACTTCTCGCTTTCAGACGTACTGATATATAACATAACACACACACGGTAATAAACACAAACGTATCTGAGATAAATTAAGGGCTCAAAAATGTCATGTACTACTAATCATTTAAATCATCTTATAAATTGCCAAAAGAATAAAATGGGATGAATTTGAAAATAAACTTGCACATCACAAAGATCACCAGTTCTCTTTAGCTAGGATAGGATATACACCTACCAGAATAAATCTTACACTAGCCTCATTACAAGATTAGGATGCATAGAGAAATGAGATCTGCCAGAAGTCTGCTGTTCCTGTCTATAGCTGTGTATGCCCGACCAGCTCCATCTATGTTGGCCATAGAAATAGACCAGGAAACACTCCACCTTATCTACATGGAAGAAGAGTTACTCTTCATTCATTCTTCATATTACAGGGACTTTATCATCATGCAGGTAGAAAATTTTAGAGTTTGCCTCCACCTTCTATATATGTAAAATAACAGAAACAAATGTCAATTAGTCTGCTCTCAATATCTCCTAAACTGTCATTTTCAGTTGCTGTGACTCAGGAAATCTTGTACAAAAGTCTAAATCATACAAATTGTGTGTGATGTGGATGATAGTGCAATAGGACATGATCTTTACCCTAGCTTTCAATATTTCCTCAAATACCCAGCAAATTCCAAAATAAAAAACAGATATAATGCAATCTAATTGTTTACATGAGTAATCAACAATCCAAAATGAAATCAGGAAGTAAATCATTCTACAATACCATAAACTCACCGAAGGTGTTTCCTCCTGTGTCAACTTATTGAGATACAGAGAGGAAGCATGGCTTGAATCAGAACCTTACTGAACAGCACAGTCAGAAGTTCCACAAGAAATGACTGATGGAAGTTAAATAACAAAATATGGAAAAGTAGATTCTTTTAAATCTATAAATATGTATGTAAGATTGTTAATAACATGCATTTATATTTTAAATATAGCAATTAATTGACTTTAGAAGCCAATAATTTTCAAAGCTATTTAGATACTAAAAATACCCCAGCCACAGAGATGAAGATATGGTCTATGGCCAAACTCATTATAGTTCGTAAGGAATTGCCATAAAATAGCCAACACTGACACAACATTCAGTTAGAAGAGCAAACATAGAGAACTAAAATTTTCACTCATGTTAAACCTTAGGACAAATTTGTTATCATTAAGTCACTAGGATAAGGTATATAGTTAAATATAGACTAGTGAAATGAAATCAGGCGCTCCAAATGAACACTTAAATACATTTGTATATATGTTTATGTATGTGTAAGGGTTCTGCTATATGTGTAAAATTGTAGAGAGACAAGGTCAATAATGGAGATCCTCCTTCTTCCAATTTCAGCTTACTTTCATTGACACAGATTTTGTCAGGGATCCTAGAGACTACTAGCCCTTTAGACTGGTTGACCAATTCTGATATTATAATAGGATTGTGTGTGTCTAAAATATCATTGAATTTCAAAATCTTCTGATATTTGAAATGGCACAAGTTGATACAATATGAAAATGAGATCCTCACTAAATAACACATACAGTACATATAAATTTCCCATATACCAATACAGATCTAGATATTAAACTTAGTGAAGATTGCAATTATTATAAATTAATTATTGTAGCATTAATAAAAGAAATGGTAATATAGAAGCAGAAATGACAGAAAAAATATTACAATTAGCAGAAATATGTATTTAGTGAAATGAATTATATACTAAAAAAGGCCTGGTGACACAAATATAGGGCTTTGCTGGAACAATAATTGCCAATGTGTTAATGTGTTGTCAGAAGGCCCAGAATCAGAAAAGGGAGTGTGCATATAAATCCCATTTCTTTTTTTTTTTTTTTTTTTTTTTTTTTTTTTGGTTTTTCAAGACAGGGTTTCTCTGTGGTTTTGGAGCCTGTCCTGGAACTAGCTCTTGTAGACCAGGCTGGTCTCGAACTCACAGAGATCCGCCTGCCTCTGCCTCCCGAGTGCTGGGATTAAAGGCGTGCGCCACCACCGCCCGGCTATAAATCCCATTTCTACATCATCACCTGTCTCTTAAAACCCTTCACTCTGCTAGCTCAATTTTACAGTATGATGTGTCCTATGTATAATAAATAAAAATAAATTGATATCAAGTAGGACAGCAAGTACCAATAATAACAGACAAAAATGAAATAAAAAGTCAAAATTTAAAACAGCTGCTGACATACATAAATAAAAAAGACAGGTCAATCAAGAGACTTAAGTATTTTTAAACACCACATGGGATAAGTTATCAGAAAGCATAAAATAGTCTACCACTGTAAATTAAAAAAATAAATATGAGAACTATATACATAATATTATGACTTGCCATTTCTGACAAGCAGCTCTATTAGGATTAAACAGGTAAATTTACAAAATAAATAAGTAGATACTCTAAGGATGGTCAAAATGACAAGAAATCAGTATTTTACAGTGTCTCAAAATTATCTAATATATATAAATTATGTGCATCGATAAGAGGAGATTACACACATTTTGGAAGATACCCTGCCCAGCATGAACCATGACTGACTAAAAAGAACACAGAACCAGTCAGGAGAAAACACCTTTCTGATTGTTGGTAAGGCAGCCCAGGAAACTACTAAGCTAATTATATGTTAGTACTGACCTTTGTTGCTTCCAAGAAATGGACGTAAAGTGCCTATTATTGAAACGCTGTGTTTTTGCTATGGAACTATAAAAATTTGAACAGGAACTACATAAAACCCTGGAGCCTGAGAATTGGCTATCAAAGACCAGGAATTTCTTATGAAAGTTGTCACAGAAAAAAAAAAAGGATTCAATTGTATAATTTAGTTATTATTCCTTTGAATGACAATGACCAACATAGCTAGTTTTCACTAAAGTGCACTACTGGTTCATATATCTTATCAATAACTAATATCTAATAATTGTATTCAAGTATTCTTAAAAAGAGGTAAAGAATGCCTAAGGCTGCAAGCCACAAACATGACAGGTTTAATGAGTACATGTAACTTATTAGCCCTTACCACCACTTTCAAAGATGTTATAGTATCTAACAGCATTACAATTTTATAATTTTATCCACTGAATACTGTATAACTAGGAACAACAAATGCATTTAAGAGGTTGTACTTATACAGTTTGTGTGTGTGTCTGTGTATGTATACATATATAAAATAGTTTCCTCTCTCTCTCTCTCTATATATATATATATATATATATATATTAAAAATAATTAATTAGAAGGTAATGAAATTGAGATTAAGGTAACTCCATAAGAGTTTGAGAGACAGTAATGTGGAAATTATGCAAATAAACAAGTTTTTTATTAAGTTCTTATATTTTTAAATATAAAGGGAAGTATATATCACAATAGGGAAGAAATACTGTTTCAGCAGAAAAGGAGAAAAAGAAAAAAGAATTGAAATTAAAAAAGCAAAACTCATATGAATATATGAAATCTTTATATTTATAAAGAAAGATAAATCCAAGATGAAAAATACTCAAGATATCAGGTCATGCATTGAACTTGAATATTATGAATTTAAAGGGACATTATACCTAGAATCCAAAAGGTTCAGTATGTCTCCAAAAGTTAGAAAAGAAAAAAATACAAGTGGGTGCCACTTCATTGAACATTTACTGGACATTGTCTTCAGAGAAATGACTGGAGAAAATGAACAGTAGTTGTTTCTATAGCAATAACATAAACTATGTCTAATTAAAATGAATAAGATGTAATATTTGCAAAAATAGTAAGACATATACAAAATATGGACTAATAAATATACCAGCAAACATACTACTACATGAAAACATAAAAATCTGATGGAATGTTATATGCAAGAACTGTAATTAAAAAGAAAAGAGAAAAATAAAACAAGATTTGCATTACCACCAGCTAGGTGTGGTGAGTGTGTCTTCAGTGAAACCTTCTGAGAAGTTGGGGAGAAGCACTTCCTGCAAGCTTGAGTCTGAGGTTATCATGAGCAATCTTGTGAGACCCTACATCAGGATTATAAAATATAAAGGAAAATATTTAGGAATAAATAGTGAGAAAATGTACGCTTAAACTTTTCATGGGATAAGTAAGATTTACTTAAGGTTTAGAAAGCTCAAAATTTTTAGACGAGTAGTTTCAATAGTATTATGACTGCAATATTCACAGGCAATATAGCTATTACATACAGTGGGCATACAGACCTCCATTTATGCCATTCTTTTCTTGCAATGTTCAAAACTTTTCTAAAATTTGTATAGAACCACAAGAAATTCAGTATTGATGAAACTGTCCTGAGAATAAGAACAAGATAAGAGCATTCCACTCACACTGCCTGCTTTCAGATGTGCTGAACTATGACACAACACACATGATTATAAACATATCTGAGATAAATTAAGGGCTCAAAATGTCATTTACTACTAATAATTTAACTTATCTTATAAATTGCCAAAAGAGATACTAGGTGTGCAACCATAGATTTTATTGAGAGAGAGAGAGATAAATGTCATCTATGCCCTCTCTCTGTGATGGGTCTAATTTAATGTATTTCCACGTTTATCTTCCCTAGCAAGGGGTGCTGGAGAAATATATATTTCCTAAGGAAAGAATAAGAGGATGCCTGGCATCAATCAGCTTACTGAAGAATATAGTTATGAAATTTGAGGTACACTGGTGCCATCTAGAGTTTCACATAGACTATAGACAAGTAAGTATCAAAAGCAATGCTCAAAATACAAATCTTTACTTCATATAAAGATAAAGCAAAGAATACTGGAGAAAATGGACTTCATTCAAAAGATTTGAAAAAAAATTATTTTAACAAGGGAAGTACATACACAAATAGTTTTGATTACTTAATGGTCAGCACTGAAAATATAAAAATTAACAGTAGACAGACCAAACAGGGTGTCTTTAGTTATTAAAAATATGTATGTACATTGATACAATTATGTATATAAAACATCAAAGAAAGTTTTAAATGGACATCAATTTTAATGAGAGTAAAAAGGGATGTATAAGAGGGTTTGCATGAAGAATGCATCAGGTTAAATTTTGTAATAATATTATAATTTCAAAAGTTAAACAATTTTCAAAATATAGTAATAACTGCACCTTGAGATACTTTCCTAATATTTATCTTTCCCTAGTGAAACATGAAGAAAGCTCCATTCATCCTTAAAAGGGTATCTTTAAAATTTTTAAAAATTGTTTTTAAATACTAATTTGTGAATAACTGCTTTGTGAATATCTGTGCTTACTAGGGTTACAGGTAGAATTCAGGCACATGCATCAAGGAAAAGCTCAACCCAGCAATGACGATTAATTGAAGAAGCTGTAGGGGTACATTGAGCCTATAATTAGTGATCCTAGAGAAGCTAAATAAGGAGAACTCAAAGAAAAACATATAGGCATCCTCCTGAATATTAACCTTCTTCAGGCAATGAAAGGAGACAGAGACAGAGACCCACATTGGAGCACCGGACTGAAATCCCAAGGTCCAAATCAGGAGAAGAAGGAGAGAGAGCACGAGCAAGGAACTCAGGACCGCGAGGGTGCACCCACACACTGAGACAATGGAGATGTTCTATTGGGAACTCACCAAGGCCAGCTGGCCTGGATCTGAAAAAGCCTGGGATAAAACAGGACTCGCTGAACATAGCAGACAATGAGGACTGCTGAGAACTCAAGAACAATGGCAATGGGTTTTTGTTCCTACTGCACGTACTGGTTTTGTGGGAGCCTAGGCAGTTTGGATGCTCACCTTACTAGACCTGGATGGAGGTGGGTGGTCCTTGGACTTCCCACAGGGCAGGAAACCCTGATTGCTCTTTGGGCTGACGTGGGAGGGGGACTTGATTGGGGGAGTGGGAGGGAAATGGGAGGCGGTGGCGGGGAAGAGACAGAAATCTTTAATAAATAAATAAATTAAAAAAATAATAAAAAAGATATTCTCTGCCATGACAGCCAGCATCTCCACTGAACAGATCCAAGTACCACAATAATCATTTCTATGTTTACAAATAGGCAAATTTAAAAAACCTTTTCAAACATTTGCCTGGATAGTCAATTGAAGTTCTTCTGTAACACTGGGGCATCTGATGTGGAAGTTCCATCTGTATTCTGTGAATACAATTGATAAATAAAGAAACTTCCTCGTCCTGTTGATAGGGCAGAACTTAGTGAGGCAGGGAAAACTACACTGTATCCTTGTAGAAGGGAGGAGGAGTAAGAGAGAAATGATATAGTCCCTGCTGGAGACAGATACTCGACAGAACTGTACCCTGTAAGCCACAGCCACGTGGTGATACACAGATTAATGGAGATGGGTTAGTTTAGGATATGAGTTAACCAGAAATATGCTAAAGTCATTGGACAAGCAGTGTTTTAAATAATATAGTTTGTGTGATTATTTATGGGCTGAGTAGTCAGGGACCAAAAAGCAGCCCTTATAACAACAAAATGGAGCACAATGTGGCCAACTAAAATCCATTTAAAACCTCAACACAAATTTGGATATTTTTCTTTACTAGTTTACAAGACGGATCACTTTCTCCTCTCTATCTCTCCTCCAACATTTAATATCACTTTATAAGCATTCTCTAATACTGGAATATGGGGAATCTTTGTAAACCAATTATCTTCAAGAGGTGGGACAAAGATAGGGTGTAGCTTTCTGGTACCTGGAAAAAAAAATTGGGCGCACAGCACAGGTGCACTCTCTCTGTGGTTCCCAAAAGACAAAGCTGAGCTTGGAATTCTTGTTCCTGTTTCATGAGTTTTTTTTTTCCCTATAAGTAAATGAAAATATAATTGCTTTATTTTTTAGCTAGCCTGCTTATTTCTTGAATCAAGCTGACTTCTACATCTGACCATGTGGTAAAAAGAGATTCAGCAGAATGACTTTCAACAGGAAAATTTACCATGTGTACCTAGGGTAACCTACCTACAAAATCAGGAAGACTATTAGATACTTGAGCTCCAATTCCCAGACATTAGTAATTTCTCTGAATTTTCCAGAAAAAAATGACCACAAAACCATATGAGATCACAACTCCCAGCTGCACATTAGATTACTCACAGGTTCTCTGCTCAGAATTGCAATTGTGGGTCACTTCCAAAGCTGATATCAGTATGAAGGCACAGCAGGGCAGACTCACATGCTAAGTACACATAGTTGCTCCTCAGGTACAGTTCTTGATCTTGCATGATGAATTCCCTGGAGAGTAATTCATTTATTTAAGGAATTAATACAGATGTGAATAATTATATGGAAATAATTTGATAAGGAAACTTATGGACAGGCCAGAATTTTATGGTAACATAGGGTATAGACATAAACAAAGGAAAAGGGAGACTATGGGCATGGTACAAGCAATAAATTGCCCATTATATTAGCATGTAAAACCAAGTAAAAAACCTTGTACCCACATAAATATGTCAAGACGAGGGGTTGTGCAAGAAAGTATTCCAGTATTTGGAAAAGACTTAAAGGTTTCCTTGAGGGTCACAAAATGCTAGTCTACCTGCACTTCTAGAAAAAAAATTGTTTTAAAAATGAAAATGGAGACCAATACAGGAAGACGGTAAACAGTGTACATGCTTGTGTGCAAAAAACCTTGAAGATGTACTATCTAAAAATACAACCAAAGATCAATAAGTTCCAAACCTTATACACAGCAAAGTATATCTTAAGAACTTGTGGACATATAATGAAGTTCTTAGAGAATATATATATTCTCTAAGAAGAATATATATTATATATATATATATATATATATATATATATATGGATATAGCCATGGCTAGGTCCCAATACATCAGACTCATGGGATTGTCAAAACATTTCACAGGTGATAATAGCAAATGTATCCTAGCTAGCTTCCCTCTAAATGGATATGTACAGTCTGAGATAATACTTCACAGAAACCAATTATCAGTAGGTCTCCTTTTTCTCCCATATACAATGAACCTTTTTCTTCCATATACCATAAACCTTACTCTCACAGCCATATACAGGAAACACATCTCCTGGGTCCAGATATATACATTAAGTGCACTGACAAGTTAGTCACAATGGATTAACTTCACCAAAGCAAGTACAACCTATGGACTCCCAGACCTTCAATACATGTGTCTGAATGTCAGTCCTTCCTTCATTTCCTATGTCTATCCTACTTACATTAACTCCATAATCACTGTAGATGACAGAATAAAAATGATATATACCCTGAAGTGGGTGATAAGTACAAATGTCATTTTGTGGAGAAATCTTTGAAAGATGGTAGGTAAAAAAGCCAGCACATAGGTGATATCATTCTGCATTGAAAAGCCTTATATGAAAAATCATACTCACCACCTCCATCTCCTTGTAACACTTCTGTTTCAGTCCATGTTCCCCAAATTATCCCTTTAAAGGGTTACAAATTCCAAATGGGCTACACCTAAAATAGCAACTAAAATATCTCATTGAGACAAGAACAAAAGCATGAAAGGAAAGACAGAGAGATGGAGCAGACAATGGAACAAAAAGATTGCAAATCAAAAATGTAATGAGAATCTACTATCCAAGATATGCAAACTACAACTGTATCCTCAATGGAATGTCTTATTTAAACAAGTAAATTCTAAGAACAGAAATTTCTCAAATGTAACTGTGGCAAAGGTCCATAAACAAAACCATAAAAATCTTAATATTTTAAACTGTATGGAAGCAAAATCTGAAGAGCACTATGACAGACTACACAAAACTAAGAGGCATGCAGTTATGTGGATATACACTGAAGTGAACAGTTCACTTAGCCTATCTTTTTGTTGATGTGTTAGACAATTGAAAGTTTTCACAATATGAGAAAATGTGAATAGGAGTGCAGAATGCAGTGTGTTTGAGGAAATATTCCACTACAATTTTAGAATAAAAAGTATATATACACACACATATATGGGATCAAGTTTAACCACAGGTATCAGCCATAGTGGTAGGTGAAGAGGACTAGGAAAGCAATAATGTTTTTGTGTACAAGTTTTAGTGATGACAGAAATATTTGTCTGTAGAGAGGCAATAAGGACAAAAGTCGATTTACAAACACATAGAGAACATGGTAACTAAAGAAGAGGGGTTTTGGTTATTATATGATTGCTAGATTTATAACAAGTTGACCCAAGCTATAGTCATTTGAAATGAGGAAACCTCACCTGAGAAAATGTCCTGAGTAAAACCCTGTTGGGTATTTTCTTTGTAGATGACTGATGTGGGCAGTCCTACCTCACTGTAAGGCTTCTAGTTCTGGGAACTAGATGAAAGCAGGCTGAGCAAGCCATTAGGAGAACTTCTCCATGCTCTCTAAATTCTCTCTTGCCTTCAGGTTCCTGTCTGGAGCCCCTGCCCTGACTTTGTAGATAATGTAATACCAGTTGTAAGAGCAAATAAAATCTTTTCCACTCACCAGCCCACCTTTAAAAAAGTAGACTGAGCAAACCATGACATTAAACAAGTAAACTAACTCTCCAGGACCTCTGCATCAACTCCAATTTCATATTTCCTGCCCTGTTTGAATTTCTGCCTGAACTTCCTTCACTGAAAGAATATGATGTGTTCGTGTAACCCAAATAAACTCTTTCCTTTCTAAACTGTTTGTAGTCATGGTGCTTCATATAGCAGTAGTACCTGTAATTAAGACAGCAGTTGGTACCAGGAGTGAAATATTGATTTCTCAGAACTGATCATATGATTTTGGAAAGATTGTAGAAAAACCTTGATCTTCTGAAGTAGAAAGGTCTTTCAATATTGAAAAGTAAGTGATCTGCTCTTTCGCTTGGAAGATAAGAATGTTGAGACTAGTGCAGATAGTGGAGATCTGGCTTGAGCAATTTCATACGGATGCAATAATTCAGTAAGTTCATTTGTGTGTGGAATCAGTGCTGTCTGGTCACCCGGAGCTGAATAATCACCGGCGACTAATGACAGACCAGAACCAACTAATAATAAAGAAAATATTTGCATTGGAACACTTGTGTTGGCCACAGACCAGTTGGATTTGCTGAGGGAAGTGGAGGCAGGCAGATCATGAATTCAAGGCCAGCCTAGCCTATTTATTTAGCTGGGCAGTGGTGGTGAATAACTTTAATCCTAGTATTTGGGTAGCAGATGCACATGGGTCTCTGAATTTGAGGCTAGATTGCTCTACAGAATGAGTTCCAGAATATCAAGGGGTACATGAAGAAATACTGTCTTGAGAAAAAAATATTTGATTTGATGGAACAGTGTATGCTAGTCAGATGAGGCTGAAGAATCAGCTGTGATTAAGAAGAGTCTAGCATCATTGAGATGATGTCTTCAAGCAAGTGTATCCTGACCATTACTACACAGAAGCTGTGTTCTAGAGGTCACCAAGGTTGTACATCATGCTAGTAGCTGAATATGGGAATATACATGCTACCCAGGTGGTTCTGGTATTGAAGGCATGAAAGGGTGTTGGAGAGCACTGGCTATTTATCATTGTGTATCACAGGTAGTGTCTCTGTCACTGGCCCAACATTTCTATGCATGTGCTGTCTTATTTATTTTCAACCTGACACAGTCTAGAGCCACAGGAAAATGAAAATTCAATTGAAAAATACCATCATAAGAAATTGCTGTAGGAATCCTATAAGGCATTGTCTTAATTGATTGATTGATGGGGGAGTATCCACCAAACTGTGTATGATGTAACCCTGTGTTGGTGGTGCTAGGTTATTTATAATTTTGGCTAGGCAACTATGAGGAACAAGACAGTAGACAGCACGCTTCAACAGATTCTGCATCAGTTGAGCGAGTTGTGGCATACTTAGTAGTATTTAACATGTTTTAAAAAACAACTTAATGAGTCGATTGGGAACACTTCATTTTTATCTAAGGAAGAAAAGTAACTACTCTATATAACCACATAAATATTTCTTAATATATAATATTCTTCATACTTGTACACAAGTTGTGTGTGTGTCTATGTAAAAACGATTTATGTAACTGAGGAGCTTAAAGGAAGCAAATATAGTAAGTCAATATATATTCTGATCAGACAATGTGAGAGAATTCCTTCCACCATGCTTATGATTCCATATATTTTCTGTGGGGAAATAAGGCATGGGTGAGTCTGCATTTCTTATGAAAGTCTCACGTTTTTCCATTAAAAATTGTTTCTTTACATATATTGCAGGTTTGAAGCAAATCTTATTACTGGATTTCCAGAAGAAGGCCTAATGAAATATTGTATTTTTTGTTTGTTTGTTTGTTTTGGTTTTGATACATGGGAATATGTGTATGATCCTCGCAGGAAAAAATACTGTTATAATAACATACTCTTCAAATTAGACAGATACATAGCTAGATGCTATAATTTTTAGAATTAACTATGTATGTCTGTAAGATGTCGTTTCTTTAGAAACACCATATGAAATCAGCTAGAATATCCTGCACGTTTTTTTGAAGAAAAATATTGAATACAATTTCAAGAATTCCACAAAATTAATTCATTCACCATTTGTAAGGAAAATTATTAATAGAAAATTTAAATATGACTAAATAAAAATGAATGCTTACAATTTTATGCTATATATTTAAGTGATCATAAACTGAACTTTATCAGTAAAAAATGCACTGTACTCACCTTTCATGTTCCACTGACATTCCACACAACATCAATGTGATTCATCTATTTATCTGTATGGAGCAAATCACTTTCCTGACCAGAATCTTGGGAAAAGAGAGATAAAATAGTTAAGTATCACACTGCATCTCTCACACCTCACAATCCACACAGAAATACAAATGAACTACCGCTCAGTTACAGAGTGAGAGTGACCACCTAGAATCTATGTTGCTTAGTCCAAACCATCACATAAGATAGGCTTTGAGAAATTTTCCAGATTCCAATAAATAATTACTCCTCCAGTCCTTGTGTTTTCTCTCTACATTACCTCAGTTTCATTTTCCACTAACTTGTTGAAATGTTGAATGTCCTTTTTTTGGCAATCAACCTGTATATACTGACTCATTGGTTTTGAAAGATAAATAGATTTTTACAGAAGGATAACATGATATTTAAAAAAAGATATTTGATAGGGGCATCAAGGTTGAGTTTAAGGGTAAAGAATGACTGGATAAGCAAGACCTGCCATATATACATACTTAATTTCAAGGACTATGTCAAATAAAATTTAAAAGCCTCATGTGACCCTTATATTGATTGTGATTTGAAACTCTGAAAGCATATAGAAAAAACTACGACTCATGAGGTGTGTTTCTAGGAGCTACTTCATGAAGAGAAAATTTCTTATGACAAATAATAACTCTTTTGTCAGTGTTATGTATCACAGTATATAAATTTTTGATCAAGAGAATTTATATATAGCAAAAATGACTAAATACAATTATAGGTGTTTACCTCTCTGAATTCTTCCCCCTTTTCTAGTTTTGTTTGAAATATGTTTCCTCATGGTTACTATGGAGGGTCAGTTTTGAACTGCATTAAAAACTCTGTGCAAGGGTGACTTGAGGTATCATTCTTGCTGACATGTTTGGAAAACCAACTTAGGAGGAGGCAAACCTCTTTCATAGGTAGTGTGCCTTGCCAATAGTCTGTCCTTGAGAACACAGATGTGCACCGTAGTTCAAAGGTTCTGATTAGGTTGTGGTTTGTCTCATGATGAGGTGTTTTTCATATTATATTACACCAAAAGTTATTCCCATAACAGCAGGCTTTTTGTTTAGATTAAGTAGGGCACAAAGCTCTTGAAATTATTTGAAACAAGGTTATTAGTTTATGTAACTATTTTCATGTATTATGTGACCTAGTTTGAATTGTGATTTGAGTATTTTAAAAGAACACTGGCTTTGCAATGAAGTATGCATTTGTATCTCCTACTCTGCATCCCCTGTGTTCTGATTTCTGCGGCACTACCCAGAGTCCTCCATAACCGAGGTAGTTGGGGAAGGGTCCCCAACAATTGGCACCCAAACAGGGACTCTGAAAGAATATTAGGAGGGCAAGATATGTAAGTAATTACAGGGTAATGGGACAAGCTAACTCTTCTCCACTTTTGTCTATGCTTAAACACTTGCTGAAAACTCATGACACTCATATATCTATGTCAGACTTAGAGATGTGTCTTGAAATTATCAAAGAATATAATCCTTGGTTTTCCTCAGATGAGAATTTAATGGATATAGGAAATTGGGATCAGGTTCAGATGAATGTTGAGAAGGCTGTGAAGCAAGGTGAAAAAATACCAGTGTGTTTTTCGTCTGTATGGTCTCTTGTTTACATAGTTTTTAAAGCCATGCAGACTGAGAAGCCAGCAAAGGACTTAGCATCCGAGATTTGTGCTCTAGTGAAAGAGTTACAGGTTAGTGAAGACATGCAAACTGAGAGCCGGGAGATGGTGGTGCACGCCTTTAATCCCAGCACTCAGGAGGCAGAGGCAGGCGGATCTCTGTGAGTTCGAGACCAGCCTGGTCTATAGAGCTAGTTCCAGGACAGGCTCCAAAGCCACAGAGAAACCCTGTCTCGAAAAAAAAATGCAAACTGAGATTGAAAAAGATAATTCGTAGTTAAGAAGCCAGTTAAGGTTACTCAGAAGGATAATGAAGTTACTAAGGAGAGGACAAATAAGTTAGAAAAACAGCTGGAAAAATTGTCAACTATCACCAAAGATAAAGTAAAAGTAAAACTATCAGCTCCTTCCCTATGGAGGCAATCATTTAAGGCAGCTGCAGTCAGGGGATATGCAGAATCTCTGGATTCCTCTGATATTGACAAAAAAAAGAAAGAAAGAAAGAAAGAAAGAAAGAAAAGAAAAAAAGAAAGAAAGAAAAAAACTTATTGCTTAATTACTGCCTTTACCTTATTTGGCTATTGGTCAATCTTCTGCTATAAGGAGGACAGGAGGTGCATTAAGTATATCCCTGGAGTACCAGCAGTCGTTCAGTGTAAATACAAAAAGGAGGTTAGCTGTGCAGCACGAAAAACAAGCAAAAAGTAACTCGAGTATAATTGTAAAATACGAAGTAACTTGTATATAAGGGTTAAAAAAAAGTAAAGTGAATATGGGCCAAGAGAACAGCAAACAGCTGTTTGTACATTCACTTATAGATTCTTGAAAGGTTAGGGGTGCTAAAGAAGGACAACAGCAGTTGCTTCAGTTTTTGAAATGTATAAAGGGTGTGCAACCCTGGTTCCCTGCAGAACAGAGTATGAATCTTGAGATTTAAAAAGTGTGTGAGAAAGAATGAGCACGCTTTGTCTTGGTCTGTGTTTTGACTGTTACTATGTTGCTGTGTTATATGCTCATGTCTTTGACAGGCTTAAGTGGTACTGTCTGTCATTACTGGTCCATTGTTGTCTATTGACCTTCTTTGTTATCCTGGAAGAGAGGAGGCAGGCTGCCCCTACTTCAAGACACCTGTGCATTTTTATTGGTTCAGTTCCAGCAGGACTTTGGGAGAGGCATGACACTGGCTACCTTCCTTCCTTGATCTCTGCCCCACAGCCAGCCAGCAGCTCCTGCAGAGGGAAGAGGATGGAGGCACATGCTCAGTTGGGCAAAGATACTACAGGGAGACATGCACTTGTGTATAAGGCAGCAGAGAATTGACTTGCTTGCAGTTGAAAAACTGCACGGATGTGTAACAGAGAATCTTTGATTGTGACTGGAGAAGTTAACATTTTTTTTCAGGAATACTGGTAGCCAGGACACATTCTGTGCCCACCAGCACTGCTGCGCCTCTTTTCTTTCCTAAGTCAAGTTCTTCTTCACTGTGATAACTCTCAAGGTCTTTTCTTCTGACCAGCAATTTCTCATTTTAACCCTTCTCTGTCTTGATACTGCTTTAAAAAATATTGAGTTATACCAACCTGTGTACTTTGAAAAGTGTTGATTTAAAATAATAGCTAAAGATGCATTATGTTTGGGGAAAATTATGCTTTTGTCTTCACAGAAAAAAATATGTTTTAATCACTTCGATTCAATGGGTTACAAATACTTATCATCTTTAAAGGAAGTTGGGTACAAATTATTGGTTAAGATAAAGATACTACTAATTTCAAAAGTTTCATATTAGTACAAGTTTTAATTTGTCAACACAAATTTAATATATATATATAATTACTATATATTTTAGCTTTTGTTTGAAATGTATCTATGCAATGTTCTGGACTTCTGGATAAACTCACGTGAGGAGGTATTCATGGAGATTTACATGTTGTCTAAAGGACAAGGGCACAAACAAGAGACTAAAATGATATAGGAAAAAACTCATCTGTAGACAATAATGAGTTTTAAGAAAAACTATAAAAAATCTAAGTATTTATTTATGTTGTGCTAATTCTGATTGATTTCCCTATTAATAAGGCTGGTGATTCTTCACTGAAGAATAATTATGTTAATTATGCAATCATGTTCTTTAAAGGTAAAAGGAAGACTGGGGTCCTAAGTACAAGTTAATAATTAATCATCACAGTACAAGCAATCCTCTGAGTTGCAGGGTTCTATATGATTGACCTCCTATAAAATAACAAGCTCTTAGCCATTCAGACTTCCATAGAGAAGTCCAAACATGTTTCTTAAAATCTTCAACATCACATCTATGGTTGGTAAATTAAAACTGCAGTCTAACTGCTCCTATGATGGTTAATCATGGGACAAAATGCTTTTATTTTGAGTCTATATTAATTCAAAGGGTCAAAAAGTAAAAAACAAAATAAAAAACCACTGAGAACATCAATACAGGTTGTAAGGATTTGAAGGCATAAAAGCTTGGAAATTATATGGATTTTAGAGGATATTCTAAAAATATAAAATTTATAAGAAATGATGGCTTTGGATGTATATAAAAATTTTCAAGATTTCTTTCCCTTTCCTTAGTTATTGAGAATATGAGTAAACAAGCTTCAAATGAGTCCATAAATTTAACAGAAGTTAAGACTTCTGTTCCCAGTTTGTATCTGTTTTACCAGGTTCCCACTTGGCTGACAAACACATCCAAGCATTAATTGCTGACAACAACCTGCTCCAAATGACTATGGGTCCTGATCTTGTTAAAACCTGATGTGGACCAATCCAGCCAATGTGATTGCTGTCTTTTCAGCTTGTCAATGAGCCAGATCCTTCTAAGTTCCCTCATTGTTTTTGACTAACATTCTAGCCTTCCAGGGCCTGAGAACAATGTACTAAGGTCAGCAGGAATTAATTACAGAAATGAATACATCATCCCTGACTTTCCACCCCCAGAATGTTAGATAGAAAGGAAATTTCTCTGTCAGTCATCACAGGGATTTTGGTCATTAATGTCTTCAATAAATAATAATTCCTACCTGGGTGGCATTAAACTAATGTTACTAAAATCTCAATATCAGCCTCTGGAATAAATTCATCTCAAGGATTCAAGATGATGCACTAAGCAAGGGCAAGGAATTTTTCAAAGTGTAGCATTTTGTCATTAATAACCTTATAGCTGAGCTACTTCTTTCACAAGCTCGAACTGTGTTTACTGATGGTTCTAAAACTCATGCCACTTATTGTACTTAATCAAAGTTTTGTTCACAATTGTCTCCTCATACATCAGTACAATAGACTTAATTATGGGCAGTCATCCAGGTATTGTGAGATTTTCCTACTGAAGCACTTAATATAGTGGCTGATTCCAAATACATAGTTGGGGTTGTAAAGACCATTTACACTGCTTCTATTCATGTTAATAATTCTATTCTGCAAGGGTTATTCTTAACATTACAAAAGCTGTTGCAGCCTGGCGATGGTGGCACACGCCTTTAATCCCAGCACTCGGGAGGCAGAGGCAGGCGGATCTCTGTGAGTTCGAGACCAGCCTGGTCTACAGAGCTAGTTCCAGGACAGGCTCCAAAGCCACAGAGAAACCCTGCCTCGAAAAACCAAAAAAAAATAAATAAATAAATAAAACAAAAGCTGTTGCAAAAGTGAAATCATGTAGTATTTATTGTGCATATACAATCACATACCAAATTACCTGGATATCTAACTAAGGGGAATAATCTACCTGATGCTTTTGTAAACTTTGTTTCAACTGAGGATGAGCACCAACTTCTCACTTACATGTTCAATATAGAATTCCTTATAGACAAGCTAAATGTGTTATTCTGAATTGTCCTATCTATTGTCCCCTGCATTTAAGACAAAATACACCTGGTTCCAATCCTCGGGGGTTGGATTCCAACCATATTGTACAGATGGATGTAACTCATATACCAGAATTTGGCCAGTTATATTATGTTCATGTGACAATAGATACAATCTCGTCCATGATATGGGTTACACCATTATCTGGGAAGGCAACTTAATCATGTCATTACCCATTTATTTGAAGCTTTTGCAGTATTGGGGATGTCAACCATAATAAAGACAGACAATGGGCCTGCATACTCCTCTACACAATTTCAGCAATTTTGTGATCAATACGATATTAAACATGTGACTAGCCTAGAATATAACCCTCAAGGTCAAACCATTGTAGAAAGAGCCTTGAAGCAACAAATTAAAAAAAAAAAACAAAAAAAAGGAGGAAAATGTTGGACTTGGGTATAAAAGACATGTAGACTTTGCAGAATAATCCTAAAGCTATTATGTGTCAGGCTTTGTTTATTTCAAACTTTTTGAATTTACCACAGAATTTTATGTCTGAGAAGTTTGAGGATTTGGAGCCAGCTCCTTTTAAGGAAATTTGGGCGAAAACTGCTGTTGATGCTGAATAGGTTCCGACACAGTTGTTGGTTGACCGAAGGGGGTATGGTCTTATGTCTTTTCAGGATGGCCACCAGCAGTGGATTCCAGGCCAGCGGATCAAGGCCCAAAGAACTGATTAAAATGGCTGTATGGAGAAGAATGGCATCGAGGGGAAACAAGAACAATCTTGAGGTGCCGGTGGCAGCAATGGCCCAGTTATCATTGGCCAAAAAAAATGTTCTTTTTTTGGCATGTTAGAGCCCCTGTGCCTACCTGGGGGCAAATTAAGTCTCTTACTGCTAATAGTCAAGCTGTTCTGCGGAGGTGTGATAAAACTGTTACAGCAGAGAATCTTTTCCTGGGCACGTGTGCTTTACTGTTGGTAACATCTGTTGAAGCTTTAAGTTATTCGTACTGGGCATACATTCCAAATCCCCCATTATTGGAGCCTGTGGTGTGAGGAGCATCATCTCTCTTAGTGTATACCACCCCAAAGGTGTTATCCCCTCCTTGGGATGACTTAAGAGCTAAAAATTGTGCAAATGGGTCTAAATTTAATTTTATATATTCTGGCTCAGAGCATCCTATATGCTTAGGGCCTGCTCCTTGTTAATCCATGGCTTATTAACATTGACTTTTACCTGGTATTAATGTTATTGGATCATAAATGCAGTTACAGAAGTAGTCTGCCTACTCTTTTTACCAGACGTGGCAAAATGTTACCTATGAATCATATTTTAACTTCCCAATATGCAAAGATTTCACATATTTCTTTGCAATATAAACCCTTTATTTGAAAAGATTGTTTAGGTAAATTTGGGGAAATTATTAATAACACTTAGATAAACTGGGGGCCATATGGGATGTTTATTAGTTTATTAATACATGTTCTGAATGGAATAGTATTGCCTGTAATATGTTTAATGTCACTAAAATGGCTCCAGCTATGAGGAACACTGAGGCAGTTAGCAGTCCGAGGTTTATGGCCTGGGGAGATGGAGGGATAAGTGGACCTCGGATGGCTACTCTACAATTTCCGAATGTTGTTCAGATGCATATTTGGAAACTGGCTGCAGCCTGAAACATCAACAACCGTAACATAAATCAACAGTGCTGCTAATACCTATGAAAAACCTGTAGAGATACTTAGGATTTTTTTTAGCTATTTTCTCAAATGTGATACTAATTAATCTTCTTAAATAAAAAGCAATAGTCAAATATATGGGGGGGGGGTGAAAGGTAAAAGATCTGAGAAGCAGAACAGCAACCAGTCACTAGTTCTTACTTTTAAGAAATCCTCATACTGAATGCAGTAGCCTGTCTCTACAAGTCCTCAGATTGAATGCCTTTAGCGCCTGTCTCCTCCCTCCTTATATTTCTCTCCGCTCCCAGCCATATCCCTTCTTGTTTCTACATCCCCAGTTTGGAAATAAAGGCCTGTAACTGACAAAAACTGGGATTAAAAGTGTGAGCCACTACTTTTTGAGACTGGATCAATTTAGTGCAGCTCAAGGTGACCTTGAACTCACAGAAATCAATCTGCCTCTGCCTCCTGACTGCTGGGATTTAATGTGTGTTACACTACTGCCTGGCTTTTGGGGCTAACTAGTGGCTAGCTCCACACTCTGATCCTCAGGTAAGTTTTGTATGTTAAACAAAATGTCACCACATTTCCTCTTTTTGTCTAAAATAAAAAGGTTATAACATATAAAAGGAAAACTATATACAGTAAGTACAATAACTATATACAACACAGTCAGACAAGAAATATCATTAATGTCTTGCCCATAAACATTTGACGAATTCAGAGAAAATACCCCATTATCTGTTTTAATTAGGTGAATACAAAAGGTAGTACCTAACTCACTTTCTATTCTAACCTGCCTTACCAAAACTATCTCTTAATGTCTCTCAACCCTATGTATTTTACATCTCCTTAGTAAATTTCTTTTTTGAATGTGGTGAGAAGGAAAACAGTAACTATAACTATCTAGTCCTCATCAGCTTCAGAGAACTGCGAAGGAAGGAATGTTAACTGAGTAAGCAGGAAATGCAAGTTTTCTTAGCTGTTTTCTTCCTCTAATAAGGAGGAAACTTCCCTAATTATTTTCTAAGTTATACCCTTGTGAAAATTTATCACAGTACAAACAGTTTCATTTTCATAGATTACTAGTACCACATCTACACATAGCATGTATGTATGTATCAGCAAAAAAGCTGTCTTGTGTTATGGACAGTTGTAATGTCCTAAGTTTTCCTGTGGCCACTTGGATTGAGACACTTTACTGGCTCTCCTTTCTACATCGCTCATTTTGTAATCAAGAATAATGGAATGTGCCGTTCTTTTCCTTGTATTATTTTAAAATGTGCCCATATAACTGGATCTGACGGATAACCAAATAAATTATTACAGAAGAAGGATGTATAGTGGAATTTCAATTGTATTTTAATAAATAAAGGTTGCCTGAAGATCAGAGAGTAAAATAGCCTCATGGGTCAGCCTTAGAAACCAGGCAGTGGTTACACACACCATTAATCAAGTAGCCACACTAGTTTCCATAGAAAGGAGTAAGTGAATGCCTTTAATCACAGTGGTGCACATCTTTAATACCAGCACCAGAGAGTCCTAGAAAATGGGAGGAGTCAGTTCTCTGACATACTTTCATTTTGAGATTCATGGAGGCAGAATCATCATTTTGAACTGAGTTTGAGGTAAATGCCAGTGGCTGGCTGTTTTGCTTCTCAGATCCTTAGATTGAACCCCAGTTTCTCTCTGAGCTCTTCTTAATCATGCTGCAAGGATGTAAAGTTTGAAAGGAGGTTTGGCTGACTGAGGGTTTACATGATAAAGCACTATTGGGTAAATATATAAAAATTCCAAAAACAAATCTGATAAAAATTATAAAAATAAATTTGATAAAAATTACAAAATAATAAAAGGTCCCATGTCAATTTTTGATTGATTGTACTTCAAAACTGTGATCCCCATGATGTACTTGTCGGACCTGATGTGATTTAAGGATGCATATGATTGAGGACCTAAGGATGACCACATTCATACTTCTCTCTGGCTACTGTCCAATCTCTCTCAAAATTTCAATTATAATTAGTGTAAGCAGATATTTCTTGAGACCTCATGCTTCATTGGAACAATTATAAGAACTTAGCAATATACAGCACTAAGAAAAATAATAATGTAAGTTTATATATAAATAGAAAATTAAGCTTAAAATAACTTAATTAACTTCCAAAAATAGAAATGTTACAATTTTCAGATTATAGTAACAATTATTATAATAATATAGTGAATATATAGTGAATTCTTATAAACTTACCATTCATTAGCATCCATTTGAGTATAGCTTAACTTACTTTCTTTTTCTTTGTTTATTGAGACAGGGTTTCTCTGTAGCTTTGGAGCCAGTCCTGGAACTGGCTCTTGTTATAAAAGAAGAGTGTAAGTATCCTTGACTATATACTTGACAGAAAAGTTCTTCCCATGGAAATTTGGACAGCCCCTTACCTTGCTTCATCTCAACTACTGGAGTGTCCAGACAGGGAAATGCATCTGACACACAGTAGAAACAATATGTACCTGAAAAGAGAATTACAACAGACAGTATGAGTGATTCTCGATGAAAGCAGAATGGAAACAATGAGGATGTTACACTCATAGTTCTCTGCTCCCAGACAGTCATTTGGTACTAGCCAAAAGGAGCTTTCAACAAGACCCCATCCCAAATCCAGAATACAGGTCTCACTGCACATAAAACCACTCTTAAGAGAGGATTCAATGCCCAGCAGTGGTTTGCACACATACAAAGCACTAAATAGAATGTTTGGAGATTTTTCATCTCAAAATTCTTTTAAACAATTTTTATCCTCATATGTCCTTTGCTTATATTTAATGGTTTAGGGTTTTGTGTGTTGTAAGGATCCACTTGTTTGTTTCCTGGCTGCCCAGAACCAAAATATCTACACAGAAACTATATTATTAAATCACTGCTTGGACCATTAGCTCTAGCTTCTTCATGGCTAACTTGTACATCATAATTTAACCCATCTCCATTAACCTGTGCATCACCACAAGGTTGTTTCCTACCAGCAAAATTTCAGTGTTTCTGTCTTTGGAGGGAGCTCCATGGCTTCTCTCTAACTCAGCCTCCTTTCTGCCAGCATTAAGTTCAGTTTTTCCTGCCTAGCTCTGTCCTACCCTATCAGGCCAAGTCAGTTTCTTTATTAAACAATGATAGTCATAGCATACAAAAGGGAATTCCACATAACCTCCCCTTTTCTGTTTAAATAAAAACAGAAGTTTTAACTTTAACATAGTAAATTACCTATAATAAAACAGTTATCAAGCAAGCATTAAAGTTACAATATTTGTATCTATTTTATCTTTTATCATAACTAAGGAAAACTGTTAATTATAAGTTCTTAAACTCCATCAAAGATTCCAGAAGGATATAATATCACCTAAGTAAACAGGAAGTAGATTTTAAGCAATTTCAAAAACTCTAGAATTGATAGAAATGTCTTGCTGCCTGGACAGACACACAAAGTTCATCTGTACCACTGGAGCATCCATCTTCAGCCTACTGGCCCATAGTATCCAGCAGACTTTTCCAGGAAGTAAGAAATTTCAAAGATAGTTCAGCCTATATTGGCAGTTTCTCAGCCACATTTTTCTGTGTCCTTCAGGTGTCTAGCTGACTCTTTTATGAAACAGGATCCCTGAAGGACACTGTCATGTTTAGGCAAGTTAAGCACTCATTTCTCTGTGGGAACTGCATTTACAGTTCATCAAGCAGTCCAGGCAAGAGCAGTTTCTGACCAAATGGCCAGCAAACTCAGTAAGGAGCCTCTTCAATTCACATCTTCCTCTGGATTTAATTGGTGCTCCAAGGAGCAGATGTGTCTCACTGTCATATAAAGCTTAAGATCTTAAAACATTAAAAATGCCATATTCTGCAGTCTTTGAAACTATCTAACAGAAATGAATCTCTATATATCTAGAAAATCTAACATGACCGAAAGTTTGACTATTATAGATGATTATCTATAACCTGTATTTCTTAATTCTACTTTATATTTTTAAATAAGTTGCACAAACATAGAACCTTAATCAAGAGCAGAAATGTATGTACAAAATAGAACTTAAATTTGTATCAATAAACCAAAATCGATACCAATGCAAAACTCTATAGCATATCCTTCTTTAAATGTTTAAACAATATTTGGGAATAAGGGTGTAGTTCTCCCTATACAGCTTCCTGCTTTTTGTTGGTTAAAGTATTTTTTGGAGGTGTTCACGGTGACCTTTCGGGGGATCTTGTTCCATCAAATCATATTAGTCTGGAATAATTCCACAGGTGATCATCCTCTGTGGAAACAAAAGAAGAACCGCTTTTTCAAAGCAACATATCCTTAGGCTTAAATTCTGAATTAAAAATATCTTAAAAGTATATATGTTGGTTACCTACCTCCTTTACAGTCAAAAATTCAAAGAAAACACAATAATATACATAATCCATACTCTTTATGCCTAGTCCATCTTTATGTGGGTTGTTTTTGCTTTATTACTTATTAATATTTAATTTATTAACTTTTCTCCTTTAATCTCTGATTGTCTGGACTCTGCCACTTTAAAGATTTGCTTTGAGTTTTTAAAACCCATTTTTCATAACTCTCTCTACTCTTTTTTTTTCTCTCTCCCAAGCCTATGCACATTTCTCCAATACTGGGACCCATTTAAAGGTCTGGTCTTTTTTATCTGAATCTGTCTTGATTGTGTAGCTATAATTATTTTGTGACCAGAAGTGCTTATTAAAATGCAAAGCCCTTAGTATGAACTTAAGTGATGACGTTGCTAAAGGAAATACAGCACTTCTGTCTTGCTCCACCCAGTCCAACATGGTGCAAGAGGTCTGTTCACTACCTCTGAGTTGTGCACACTACCCCAGTTCCAAGTATGCAGTGGGTCTATATCACACTATTAAGCACGTTTTAGGACTCTGCTCACAAAACCCATTTAAATGCTCCATAGATGGACCTCCTTAGAGTTCTTATTAGCAGCACAGCCCAGGAAGCCACCATTTCAAAATGGCATGCCTTTTCTTCTGCTATTGCTAATTAGGAAGACCTTTCTTAAAGGATCTCTGGCAGGCCACCAGCAAAATGCTGCATACCTAGAAGCCATGCTTCTAAAATTAGTTTTTAAGCTTTCGCAGGTTTAAATGGATACAGTAAAACACGTGAGTAGTTGCTTGTTTGTTTCCCGGCTGCCCACCACGGAAATAATCACACAAAACTATATTATTTAAATCACTGCTTGCCCCATTAGCTATAGCTTTTTATTGGCTAACCCATACATCTAAATTTAACCTATATCCATTAATCTGTGCATCACCAGGAGGTTGTGCTCTAACAGCAAATTTTCCGTGTGTCTGTCTCCAGCAGCTTCTCCAAGGCTTTTCTCTAACTCAGCCTCCTGAGTTTAGTTTTTCCTGCCTAGCTGTGTTCTGTTATATCAGGCCAAGCCAGTTTCTTTATTAACCAATGATATTTACTGCCTACAGAGGGGAATCCCACACCATTTGTGTTTTTGTGGCATTTATGTTTGCATGAACGTATTTGTCTTTGCATCTATGTGCTTCTGCGTTTCTTTGGCAATTTTTTTTTATATTTGTTTCTTTTGTTCTATTCTGATGTTTATTATTATTATTGATATTATTATTAATATTTTACTATCATTATCATTACTATTATTATCACATGCCTGTGTATATTCAATTGAGAAAGAGTAGATTTGGGCAAATGGAAATGTGAAAAACATCTTAAAGGAGCTGGAGGGCAAGAAACAATAGCCATTATATATTGTATGAAACAAAACTACATTCAAGGAAAAGACCACATGCAAATAAAAAAGAGTCAGCAAATGTTTCAGCTACGAGCTCTGAGTTTCATGTTTCCATATAAGAGATGTACTTAAAGAAAATTTTTCACAGAGCATTTACATTAAGGAAGTGTAAAAAGCAGAAGGTCTTCTGTCTTGCATAGATACTAAAGGCTGAGATGAATCCCATGCATTGAAGATAAAGCCAAAATCCACAGCTGAATGAGAATGATGTATCTTACAGGGGACACGGCAGCTTAGGAAGGAGGAACACATTTACTGCACAGAAAAAAAGAGCAGGTGACTCAGTCAGCATGTGGGAAATCGTAGAAAGTACCTGCCTATGCTGGATGTCAATTGGCTCTGTCTGCTGGCAGGTTTCAGGAGCAATCCTCCTTCAGTGACCATTAGGTTGTAGTCAGGTCCTGGCTAGAACCAGGAACCAGCTGAGAGCTGGACTCCAGCCAGGAGCCTGACTGACAAAATCCCTTTGTGAAGGGACGGATATTATCTTCATTTGCTCGGATTGGCTGACTATGTGCAGTCATCTAGAGAATGGATTTGAGCCAATCAAAAGACAGATCTCAAAGCTACCAATGGAAATCAAGGGTCTGTTGTAACTATGGAGATTTCCATCTGAGCTGCTACTGCATGTATCTCTCCCCCTCCCTGTATGTTACCACAGAAACAGGGAAACTGAAACTAGAAAGACAAAAAAAAAATGTAATTTAACATGAAATCTGTCTCCAATTGCTAACAGAGGAAAACAATCAAAGGTGCCTGGAGTGTGCGCATGTACCAAGCTCCTTGGGAATACATCCTGGCTTCCTATAAGAAAGCCTGCATTTCTGTATGAACCCTTCTGAATGTGACTCTGGGCAGCCGAGTGCAGCTTGCTGCTGAATATTTTCCATCTGCCTATGTCGATTTTCATACCTGCTATGTACACATGAGCCATCACATGGAATTGGGACTACTAGAGTAACCTACATAACGATTAGATTAAAGAAAAAAATGGGAGTTCTACCCCTGGTCAAGCAATGTATCCTATTGCTGAACCCCAAACGTATCACCTTTGGGAATGCAATGTCCCTGAACCCGGCCACCCTGCTTCCCAATTCAGAACCCACTGTTTGGGTACCTCATGACTGCCATCAAATATTGGCTGAATACCATGGAACTAGGGGATATTTGTCTGACTTCCAGCTTCCTGATGTGGAGCATACCTGTTTCACAGATGGCAGCAGTTTCCTCAAAGAAAGTGAGCGCAGGGTGGGGATTGCAGTGGTAGATGTACAAACTACCATATGGGCACAGGCACTGCCACCAGGGACCTCCACTCAAAATGCAGAGCTAATGGCCCTTACCAAGACACTAGAGCCAGCAAAAGGACAAAAAGTAAGCATCTATACAGACAGCTGTTATACATATGCAATGGCCCACGTCCATGGGAAAATTTATAAAAGGCGGTAATTGCTAACCTCAGCTGGAAAAGAGATTATAAATAAGACTTAAATCCTGGCATTATTAAGGGCCCTTTTCCTACCAAAGAAGGTGAGCATTATTCATTGCCCAGGACATCAGAAGGGCAATGATCCCATAGCAAAGGGAAACCGAATGGCTGATGAGATGGATAAAAAGGCCATGCTGAATTCAGAAATATTAACCCTGGAAGAGGCACGCCCTTCCACAGAAGATTATTTCCAATATTCCACCCAGGATCTAGGGACTATCCACAAACTTAATGCACACTTTGATGAACAACAAAAAGCTTGGAAGTATCAGGAAAAAATCATGTTGCCCAAGAAAGATGCCCTTGAGCTGGTCACCCAAATGCATTGATGTACTCATTTGGGACACAAAAACATTAGCTCTCTTATTGAAAAAAAAAAGACATATTTTTATCTTCCAGGTCTTAACTCCCTTATACAGCGGGTGACGTCAACTTGTGTCTTCTGAGCCAAGGTAATGCAGGGCATCAGAATGCCCCGGAGGGCATAAGAATAAGGGGAGACCGATCTGGTACTCATTGGGAAGTGGACTTCAACAAGATAAAACTGGGAAAATACAGTAATAAATATCTCCTAGTTTTTATAGACACCTTCTGATGTAGGTGGGTCATCTGTCTATGTGTTACTTTCATTGGTTAATAAAGACACTGCCTTGGACTTTTGGTAGGGCAGCCCTGAGGTGGGTGGAGCAGACAGAACAGAATTCTGGGAGGAAGAAAGCAGAGTCAGGCAGACACCATGATTCTCCAACCTGAGATGGACGCAGGTTAGGATATTTCTTGGTAAGCCACCACCTCATGGTGCTACATAGATTGCTACATATGGGTTAAAGCAAGATGTGAGAATTAATCAATAAGAGGCTGAAACTAATGGGCCAGGCAGTGTTTAAATGAATACAGTTTCTGTGTAATTATTTTGGGTAAAGCTAGCTCGGAGCCGGGCCGCAGCCCGCTACTCCTATCACTACAACCTTCTCCGGATGGACAAAAGATTTTCCCACCAACCGAGAGATGGCTCAATTGCTGGTAAAGAAGATACTAAAAGATATTTTTACCTGGTTTGGCCTGCCCAAGGTAAATGGGTCTGATAACAGTCCAGCCTTTGTCTCCTAGCTAATCAGGGTGTGGCCAAGACACTGGGGATCAATTGGAAATTACACTGTGCATACAGACCCCAGAGTTCAGGACAGGTTGAAAGGATGGATAGAACCATAAAAAAGACCCTGACCAAATTAGACTTGGAAATTGGTGTTCAAAAACTTTGTACAGCTCCTCCCCCCTAGCCTTGCTCCCTGTGCAGAACATGCCATCTCAGCCTGGACTTACCCTCTATGAGATCCTATATGGGGAGCCTCCCCTCTTAGCCTCCTTAAGAGTCCCTCCTGACTCGTCTACTCAAAAACCCAATCTACAGGCACAGTTGAAGGCCCTCTAGATTGTCCAAGCCCAGGTGTGGAAGCCCCTGACCACTGCCTACTGGTCCAGGCACTCGAAGTCTCACACCCGTTCCAAGTTGGTGATTCTGTGTATGTCCCAGGGCCTTGAACCTCGCTGGAAGGGAACTTACGCCATGCTCCTTACAATACCACCACCCTCAAAGTGGACAGCATTGCGGCCTAGATCCACATGTCCCACACTAAGCCAGCACCTCCGGAGGACGATGACACAGGACTTTTGAAATGGAAGCTTCAGTGTGCCCCAAATCTCCGAAAGTTAAGACTTGTCAAAACAGCCTAATTTTGTCGGTTTTGCTAGCCTTTGCTTTGATACCCCTGCCCATTTAGAGCAATCCCCATGTACCCCAGAAATTGACTTGGCAGGTTTCCTCACAGACCAGAGAAGTGGTATGAACCACCTCCAAAATAGCCCCCCTGCGACACATGGTGGCCTGCCCTCATTCCTGATTTCTGTCAAATGATAGTAGGGCTAGAGTACTGGGATATCTGAGATGCATATCCCCAACAGCTGCCCCTGGAGGCTGGCAGAAGATTTTCCCCTGAAGGAAAATTCGGGTGCGGGGGTCCAGAGCACAGATGCCACTTGGGAATGCTAGATTTTTACGTCTGCCCCTGAAATGGTCAAAATCAGGCTGCAATTCAATGGGATGGGGGTTTACACTACCTATACTGTGGTACCTGGGGATGTAAAACTACTGGGGATGCTTCTTGGAAACCTAGTTCTTCTTGGGACTGGATAACTGCCCGCAAAAATTATACTTCCCCAAAGCAATGCTCCATGAGGAACACAGGGACCTGTGGCGTCTCCCCCACTTGTCTTCCTTTAAATATCACTTTTACTTCCCAGGGGCAAGCAGCAGGACAGTCTCCATGGGTGTCAGGAAGGACTTGGGGCATGCAATGGTATTTCCTAGACAGGGTACATAAACAAGATTTAGGTGCCACCTTCACCATTAAACTAAAGGTAGAGATTCCTCAAGCCAACCTATAGTTCCCAACCAAGTATTATTGACCAGGGCCAGCTAGCCCTGGCCAGACTACCCCCCCCAAAGGGGCCCTAGACATTATACGAGGTTTCAAAAACCCTTGTACCCCTGCTGCTGCAGGCTGGACTACTCTCACTACTCTCCCTGCTTCTCTGCCGGTGCCTCCCAACACAAGCCAACGACTATTCAACCTTGTGCAAGGAGCTTTTTCTTTGCTAAATAGTACTGATTCCAGCTTGACAGAATCTTGATGGCTACGCCTGTCAGCAGGACCTCCCTATTACGAGGGAATAGCCTCATCTGGCATCTTCAACAGTACCACCTCTCATATATCCTGTAGTTGAGGTTAACAGAAAAAGTTAACCTTGACAGAAGAATCGGGAAAGGGCCTATGTCTGGGACCCCACAATATCAACACCAGTGTAACCAAACTCTCCGGAGCTCCAGAAAGGCAGTAAACAGGTATCTGGTATCCTCCATTGACTTATGGTGTGCCTGAAGCACTGGGTTAACTCACTGTATCTCTACTACTGTCTTTAATGATGCTTCTGATTTCTGTATGATGGTTCAATTAGTCCCCAGAATTTATTATCGTAGTGCCTCCAGTTTTGAGGATGAATTTGACAAACACCCAAGCTGCTAAAGGTGAGAGCCCATCTCCCTGACCATAGAAGTAATATTAGGCCTTGGAGTGGCAGCTGGTGTTGGCACCGGTACCGCCACTCTGGTGCAGACTCATCAATACTTTAGTGAATTAAGAACAGCCATGGACGAAGACTTAAGAGCCTTAGAGCAGTCCATTTCTAAGCTCAAGGAATCAATGACCTCGCTCTCCGAAGTGGTGTTACAGAATAGACGTGGATTAGATCTGTTGTTCCTTAAAGAAGGAGGGCTCTGTGCTGCCTTAAAGGAGCAATGCTGTTTTTATGTAGATCATTCCGGGGTTAATTAAAGATTCTATGGCCAAACTCAGAGACAGATTAGACAAGAGACAATGAGATTGATAGGCACAACAAGGTTGGTTTGAGGCATTGATTAACCATTCCCCCAGCTCACAACCATCATCTCCACTATCACTGGTCCCTTACTCACCCTGCTACTCCTCTTAACTTTTGGACCTTGTATTTTCAATCAACTCCTGATGTTCATTCATGAGTGCCTTAGCATTAATCAAGCTTTAGTGCTCACACACCAGTACTAGGCTCTTAAGAGAGATCTCCAAAAATCCTAGGATTGGGATTCAGTCAAATAAGAGGAGGAAATTTAGAACTTTAAGACAATTCTGAGGCTAATTCTGAGCCTTCTCAGATTAGTGCCTTAGTGCTCCCCCCACTCCCTGGGGATCTAACAACTATACATGCACTACTAAAATGTTTGGAAATTTCCATCTCCCTATGTCCTTGTGGATGTTCTCCAAATAGAGCTCTGTTCCTAGAATTGGGACAAGATAACCCACAGATGTCCACAAATGTTTTGACTCTGTCCCTGGAAAAGGATCAGAATGACCCCCAGATGTTCCCTGTTACCTCGCCTGATCTGGCAACTGCTCTCCAGCCCTGGCTCAGACCACTTGTTATTGGAAGCCCCCTGAATAAACCAATCCTAATAGTTGGAAAACAACCCTCTGTAGTAAGAGGAGCGGCAGGGCTGTGTCCCTGCCACCCGGCCGCCCGCATGGCTTAGCTTATGCCCCAAAATAATTACACAGAAACTGTATTCTTTTAAACACTGCCTGGCCCATCAGTTCCAGCCTCTTATTGGCTAGCTCTTACATATTAATCTAACCCATTTCTAATATTCTATGTAGCCCATGAGCTGGCTTACCAGGAATGATCTTAACCTGCGTCTGCCTGGCACGGGAACATCATGGCGACTCCTGACTCAGCTTCCTTCTCCCAGCATTCCATTCTGTTTACTCCGCCTACCTAAGGATTGGGCTATCAATGGGCCTAGGCAGTTTCTTTATTGATAAGAAATCACTCCCACATCAACCCTCGAGTCCCCCCCCCTTGTTTCTATGGCTTTTTGCTTTAAAAGTGGCTTGTGACAAGAATTTGGGGTCCTTGGCATTGATGCTCAGTGACCCTGCCTTGGCAGAATTAAATCCTCTTGCTTTTACATCAACTGCGGTGTGAGATTGTATTCTTGGGGTAACTCCTCCATGGTAACTGGACTATAAGGTCCAACACAAGGAAAAGACTGCATGCAAATAAAACATACTGTCAGCAAATGCTTCAGCTATGAGCTGTTAGAGTTTCATGTTTCCATGTAAGAGGTGCACTTAAAGAAAATTAGTCACAGAGTAGGTCCTTGAAGGGAATATAAGGAGCATCAAGTAGGTCTTCTGTCTTACTTAGATACTGAAGGTGAAGAGGAATCCCATGCATTGCATATAAAGCCAAAATCCAAAGCTATATGACATTGATGTATCTTAAAAGGGACGCAGCGGCTTAAGAAGCAGGGACACATTTACTGCACAGAAAAAAAGAGCAGGTGACACAGTCAGCATGTGGGAAATCTTAGCAAGTACCTGGCTGTGCTGAATGTCAATTGGCTCTGTCTCCTGGCAGGTTTCAGTAACAATCCTCCTTCACTGACTAGTATGTTATAGTCAGGTCCTGGCTAGAACCAGGAACCAGCTGTGAGCTGGTCTCCAGCCAAGAGCCCGACTGACAAAAACCCTTTGTGAAGGGAATGATATTATCTCCTGTTATCCCTGATTGGCTGAGTGTGTACAGTCATCTAGAGAATGGATTTGGGCCAATCAAGAGACAGATCTCAAAGCTACCAATGGAAATCAAGGGCCTGCTGTAACTATGGAGATTTCTATCTGAGCTGCTATTGCATGTCTCTCTCCCCCTCCCTGTATGTTACCACAGAAACAGGGAAACTGAAACTAGAAAGACAGAAAAAACTGTAATTTAACATGGAAGCTGGCTCTAATTGATAACAAAGGAAAACAATCAAAGGTGCCTGGAGCGTGAACATGTACCTGGATCCTTGGGAATAGATCCTGGCTTCCTATAAGAAAGCCTGCATTTCTGCCTGAGCCCTCCTGAATGTGACTCTGGGCAGCTAAGTGCAGCTTGCTGCTGAATATTTGCTATCTTCCTATGTCGATTTCCATAACTGCTATGAATGTACACATGAGCCATCACATAAAATTGGAAGTATTAGAGTGACCTACAAAATGAGGATTAAATTAAAGAAAGAAATGTTGAGTTCTACCCTTGGTCAAGCAATGTACCCTATGAGCATGGATATCAAGAAATAATTTAATATGTACTATGAAAAAACTTTCAAATATATCTGTATGCATGTGTGTTTATGTTTCTAGGTGCTTGTGTGTTCACATGCAGTTATACATGTGAGGAAAGAGCACAAGTGTGCATAAAGGTAATATACAGAAACAGACTCAACTGTTTTCTCTGTCGCCTTTGTTTCTTTAGAATGCCTTATTTAATATAAATATGTAAATATTATTCATATCTAAAGCCCACCATTCATAACATAGTCTATAATTCTCCCCTATCTCTAACATCACTATTGTGTTTTAACTTGAAGAACTAACTCTTTCTTTTATTTGTGTGTGTATATGTTTGCGTGTGTATCTGTCAGTATTTGTGCTTATGTATGTGTCCGTGTGCATTTGTGTATGCAAGTGTTTGGCTGTTGTCTCTATTTTTATTTTTGTGATTATAATTTAATTACAACATACATTCGTTCCTGTCTTCAAACCCTCCCATATACCACTTAACGCTTGTTTTTCAAATTCATAGCCTCTTTTCCACTAATTGTTTTGCATATATATATATATACATATACATATATGTTATTAAATATAAACTGATCAGTAAGTCTAATGCTACCTGCATGTATGTTTTCAAAGCTGGATTTGGGGCAGAAGACCAATAATTGTGCTCTTTCCTGCAAAAGGCCAAATCTTCCATTTCCAGCTTTCCTCAACTGCCTAAAGTTGTTTGTGTTCATTTGAGACCTAGTGGACTTTTCTTTCTCCTGTATAGCAGTTCATTGCTGTCATCCTTATTCATCTCATTTTTCTATGATCATATTGTAGAAAGTTTATAGGTGGAGCTTCTGATATTACTGGGACACACAATATCATACATAGCATTCTCCCTGATCATCTAGCTCCTCACAACTTTTCTGCCAGTGCACTGCAATGTACCATCAGCGCTAGGTGTGAAGTGCTTTGTAGATGCATCCATTATGATTGTGCAAGCTTCTGAAGGAGGAAGAGAATCTCATGTCCTAGATGGCTATGATGACTATGAACCACTTCAATGAATAGCATGGCACAATAACCTTAAGTTTTCAGTACTAACACACATATCTGGGTGGTATCCAATGCACCCCTATTTGTGCTCATGACCTGTTGAACAACAGGGAGACATTACTTGCTATTAGAAATCTAAATACTCAGTGGATATGAATTTATTGGTAAGAAAAGAAAAGTGACATCCAAAAATTATTAATGTAACTTAGCAACTTCTAAAACTTTATCCTTATACTCAAAAAAAATGGAGGCTTCCTTCATAATGAAGAAATTCTCCATTGTAACAGAGATATTATTTCAGAAAATAATAACCAGTCAAAATATAGGGTTATGGGGACCAGGCTCCCTCATTTCTTCATAGAAACTGAGTTCTTTTAGGGTTGCCTGTGTCATAATGGATCAGTAGAACTCTCCTGGAAGCCAGGTATTTTCTGAGATCAAACATAACTGAAGAAAATAAATTCATCCTTCTTCAGCAGTTTGTCAAATGCCAATGACTACTAAAATAGGAGTAAGATTTCATTACTTCCTATAACAGCCATCCTGAGATTTTGGCTAACTTGACCTGATATAAATCATGTATGTGCAGTTTTAACTGCTTGGAGCTCATGTGGGCAACTTTGCAATAACATTCAAAAAATACTATTTTGATGCAAATATCTCCTATGTTCAGGTTCAATTGAAACAGTTACATTCATTAAAATTCACCAAGTAACCTAGTTTGGAAATATTGCAAAACTCTGAGATCTGTCACTGTCATTCATTTCCTGGGATCACATGCCCATAATACTATTTCTGGAATTTTACCTGTTTCTTCCAGAAATAAACTCAGATGTTCATAAGTTCAAAGTATGAATGCTACTGACTGAGACAAATTCTGACCCAGGAATATTTTACCTTAAAGGGAAAAAAATCCATTGAAAACAATTCAAGGACCTCAAAGATATTCACTCTATGTAATAAATAATGCAAATTTCTGAGCCAATGCACTATATTAAATAGTATGACATTAAAAATAATCATGGTAAAGCTTTGGGACACCAAGTGTCATCTGTGAACAAGTGTCAAGTGATATCAAGACTTCAAAATCAAGGAGCTATTAAGTCAAATAATAATCAACGTTCAACATAGAATCAATCTATCAGCATCAATTATTTCTTCCATATATCACTATGGACAGGAAGCACTAACTATTATACATAAAATTCCTTCATTTCAACACCAATGATTGTGTTGGTGAACCTGAATCCTTTTGCTCTACTCTACCCATGTTAAATGTCCAGTGAGATCATGTACTCTAGTCCTACAGTATTAGTTAGGTTGATTTTCTGAAATATCACAGTGGCTCTGCTTCCTTCTCGGACCTTAGTACCAAATACTACCTGCCATCCATGAGACCTGAATGCTGGTAGAGGTCCAAACTATGCAAATCATCCCAACTATTTAATATTTCTGTTCATAGAAGAAGATTAAACATTGATTAGTCTAGAGGCATAATTTGCACTGACAAGGGATAGATTTGATTGTCTTCACCTGTATTAATTTATGTTAGATGTCTTCTGTGAAACTGTAATATACATATCATAGTTTCCCCACACTCCACTGTTCCCATCCCCTCCCACGCACCTTCCTTCTAGCTTCCCCCAAACGCTCCCCCTCCTATCTCCTTTCAGAAAAGGGCAGGCCTCCCATGAAAGTCAACAAAGCAAGGGATAACAAGTTGAAGCAGGACCAAGTATCAAGTTTGGGCAAGGCAAACAAGCTTTGGGATAGGTTTCCCCAAAACCAGCTCAAGCACCATGGACAGGTCCTGATCCCACAAACAGACCAAGCTACACAACTGCCACACACATGCAGAGAGCCTAGGTCCATCCCATGTGGGTTCCCTAGCCATTAACCCAGAGATCAAGAACACCAATGAACTCAGGTACAGTGGCTCTGTAGGGTTGCCTGTCTTGACCTTGATCCCTG
This sequence comes from Microtus obscurus, assembly GCA_963919715.1. NCBI lineage: Eukaryota > Metazoa > Chordata > Mammalia > Rodentia > Cricetidae > Microtus > Microtus obscurus. Next base: position 226,950 of record CAWTZC010000707.1, read on the forward strand.
ACTCATACATTCTTTCCTCTCTCTCTTCAATAGGGCCCTGGAGATTGGAAGGATGCTTGGATGTGGATCTCTGCATCGAATTCCATCGGTTACTTGGTGAATGCTCTCTGATGACAATTAGAATAGTAACCAATCTGGTTATAAGAGACCAGTAAAGTCGGCCTCTCCATTATTGCTAGGAGTCTTAACTGGGATAATTTTTATGGATTACTGGGGAGTTTCACTGGCATCAGATTTCCCCTAACTACAAAATGCTCCCCATTCAAGATATCTCTTTCATTATTCCCTCCATTCATCCCAATCCCAATACACACAACCTGAATCCCCATATTCCCACAGCTCCACATCACCCCCACTCCCAGATTACTCAGGGGATCTCTTCTATTTCCCATTCTCAGGAAAAATTCATATATCTCTCTTTGGTCCCTCATTGATATTTAGATTTTCTGAGTCGGTGGATTCTAGCCTGGCTATCCTTTAATTTACACCCAAAATCGACTTATGAATGAGTACATACTATGAGGTAGGAAGTATCCTTGAATGCATTGCCAAAGGGGACAATGTCCTGAATATGACAAGAGCAGCACAGACACAGAGATCAACATTAATAGGTGGGACCTGCCGAAATGGAAAAGCTTCTGTAAGACAAAGGATACTGTCACTAATACAAAACAGTAGAGTATAAAACGTGAAAAGATTTTCACTAACCCCACATCTGACAGAGGGCTGGTCAAAATATACAAAAAATTCAAGAAACCTGACATCAAAATATCAAATAATGCAGTTATAAGTGGGGTACATGTTAAAACAGAAAATTTTCAACAGAGGAATCTCAAATGGCAAAAATACACTTAAAAAAATTGTTCAACCTCCTTAGGCAGAATGGAAATGCATATCAAAGCGAGTCTGAGATACCATCTTACACATGTCAGAATAGTTAAGATAAAAAACACTAATGACAGCCTACTGTACTGTACTGTAGCCATACTCCTACTTGGGGGAGTATGTGGAGTAAGGGGAACACTTCTCCACTGCTGGTGGGAGTGCAAAATTGTACAGTCATTTTGGAAATTGGTATGCAGGTTCCTCAGAAAACTGGGAATCAATCCACTTCAAGATCCAGCAATACAAATCTTGGTCATATATGCAAAGGATGCTCATAACACAAGGAAACTTGCTGAACTATGTTCATAGCAGTATTTTTCATAATATCCAGAAGTTGGAAACAACTTAGATTACCCTCAGCCAAAGAATGGATACAGAAAATATATGCATTAACGCAATGGAGTATTACTCAGCAGAAAAAAACAATGACATCATGAAATTTGTAGTCAAAGGAACTAGAAAAAAATTATCTTGTGTGAGGTAACACAGTCCCAGAAAGACAAACATGGTATAGAATCACTCATAAGTTCTAGTCAGGGTTTAAATCTATACAAAAATGTCTTGAAAAGTATTTGCTCCATTCAATTGTTTTCATTAGGAACCTGAACACATCATAAAACTTTCCTTCATATATCACACTTGAGCTTCCTCTGCTTATCCTGCCTCTGACCTCCTCCAGAATGTAATCTCATTTTATGCACAACCTTTGCAGGTTGGGTATAAATACCTTTATCTACCAAAAAAAAAATCTAACTTTACAAAGATGGGGACCCAGCAAATATTCAGCAAACCTACTACATCTCTATACTAACCTCTGGATTTTTGGTAAGTTCCATGCCTTCCTGAAGTCAGTAGTGAACACTGTGCTATCTGGAAATCACTCGTTTCTTTCCTCCTATTTAATTTCCTCCGTAGTTCTCTCCCCATTTATTCTGTACTCCAGTCTTTAATATCCACAGGGATGTCTCCAGTGATGAAGCATTATTTATTATGGCACACATGAAATAGTCATGAAGGACTGAGTAGCCTTATACTGTGTCAGTTTATGTACCCAATATACTAAGGAGGTTATGTGGCCATGGTGCTCAGATTCTCTGCTTTCACAGTGTACAAAATTATTTGTTTTTAATCTGTTCTGTCCCATATCCAGTGAAAGCACATAGCAGGCTGTGAGAGATTATTTTTTTTTTTGCTTACCGAAACATTTTTGTAATACTAGAAATTTTGAAAAACATTTTCTCAGATACCTAAATAAAATAAAGATTAAGTTATTGTGGTCATTGTTGGACTCCTTGGTTTGTGATTTTCCTTCTATTACTTTCTGTAAGGCTGGATTTGTGGCTACGTATTAAAGATTAATATGTACTTTCCAGCTCACGGATTTTCTATTTATCTTTATGAAAAGCAGGTTACAAGATATATCTTTTCATTTTTCTATGTCACTCCCTTCCTATTAGTACAAGACTTCAATGAGTTCTAAGATTTAGGTTAGTAGATGGTTCTCTGTATTGCTAATCTAATTTGATCCATCTTATACCTTATCCTCCATAGATATAATAAACATTAGCAGACACTTTCTTTTCTTTCATTCAATATATCTACTGTGTTGAAGACCAATTTCAAATTGTCAGCTTCCCAGACGTTACCTGATGCAGTTCCTACATTATACAAGCATTAATTGTCAGAGCTGACACTCACCAAGAGACACATCTCTCATTATGCAGAGCAATGGCCATGTTGTTTCCAAAGCCCCTCACTAATACTTCTGACCCTAATGTGCCTTTCCCAGGAAGGAACCAGTCACAGACCTCTTAATCATTCCTGCCACTCCATACAAACAGAAAAAGACAACTATGCTCTGATTTCACTATTTTACAATCACTGTCTCAGTGGCCTCACCTTAGCAATGCACCGTCCCATATTATATTGCCAACATCTCTGCCACAATCCTTCTACTGCCTTAGAAGTAAATATATATATATATATACATATATATATATATTCTCCATTAATTTATGCAAAATATGTTTAGTTACTTTTCTCCTTTGCCATATCAAGAATAACATAGTTGTTCTACTCAATCTCACTGGTAGCATCTCTGTATCCTCCAAAATGATATTTTTTCCAATGGAGTGATATTTAAACATCTATAAATTCTCTTGAGATCCCAATGGAAAACTAATTTACATTTCCACAAAATCTTACTCTCAGGGAACCAGTGGGTGTTTCATGATCATTTAAACAACAGAGATAATGTGCTACTTAGTGAAGTGTGGGTACTCTCACCCCAAGTTTCCAAAGAAAGTTCTTTTCCTAGCAGGGATGCTAGCTTTCCCTATATTTGCACCTCATCTTCCTTGGCCTATGAACTCTAACCATTTCAAAAGGCCATTTTTATTTCTGGCAGAGTTGAATAGAACGTGTGGTGGTAAATTAGCTATATGGGTTAGACAATACTTCTGCGCAAGACAGACATTTGGAAAAAATCCATTGCATGCTATTATTATCCATTGCTGACAGCCAGAGTTGTAACTCACTTTAAAGATGGCATTTGCTGTTCATCGCATTCTTGTCTGGTCCTTGGATGAATAGTCAGGCAGTCATTCCCAGAGACAACTGCTGACTCCACAAGCGTGACTACTGAATCTTGGCCACTGCATGTAAGGACGAAAAACAGACAATGGTGCCATGCACCCAAAAGTTGCTTTCAATCTAGTCATTAAGATATTAGAAGCAATAAAGACCTGGTTTTAAGACACTTGTAATTATTTTATATTTTGCAAACATCTTAAATGAACTGCGTGTTAATATGCACCTTCCCAAATATGTTTCACTCCACTGTAACAGGGCCAAGGATTCGTGGTTGGAACTAGTAGAACCTTTAGAGGATTCACTCACCAATAGAAAGGAATTTAAACAAGGAGTTGCATAAAGTCATCCCAGGGGTAGAGAGGAACTTCTAGTTGGTAGAAAAAGAGAATATAGTTCCAAGGATTATAATAGAGACAGATCTATAGTATCACATAAACATTTGCATCAACCCTCTCTTCCACTACTATAAAAAATATCCTTGCATGTCTGGAGAATCTTCCAAGCAATATCTTCTAAGACAACATAAACCAAAAAGATGGTATGTAAGGAGAAATATTAATGCCAATAACAAGAAAGCAGTGAAACTAGATACTATATACATAAATTAATCACTGAAATCAAGAATCTAAAATCACAACAGAAGCCCAAAACAAGCGTCTGACTTCATAGCCACAGTGTTTGATCTTTTTTTTTCTCCAGACCCTACTGGACAGAGTGTTTGAACCAACTGTTTCTCAGAGCAATTCTGACAATGTTTCCTCTAACCTACTACAAACGAAATTTTGACATAAGGTATTCAAAAGCTCTGTTTCTTTATATGACACTTCATATTCAGGGAAGTCTTCTAGAGCAATAACAGTGTCAGGTCCTACAGTTAATGAGCTTGCCATTTCTTTCCCCTTTCTTCCATCATCTAGGAGATCTCTGGGGACTCTGGATTCATTCAGAAGACCAACAGAGAGCATTGTAAACAAAATTTGCAATGACGTAGTCCAAAGTGGAAATGCTACAAAAGTGTGCAGAGAGGGCTCTAGGAAGGACAGAGATGCTATAATCTAAAAGAGAGGATAATTTGCTCACGCTGCACTCTGCCTATGCAGAAATACGATTCTCCATCAGAATTAATATATCTCACGTAATGTGGATCATGCTGGCAAGGGAAAGCACATGTTTCCTCCTATGTGCTATACCTTTTGTCATCGCTTTTGAGGAAACATATTCAGGCCTCTTTTCTTGAAATCTCTAACGATGAAAAATGACAACTTTCCAGTAGCCATATGATTTTTTTGGCAATTATTTAATTGTTTTCATGGCTTCTGGTACACAGTTAAGGATTCCAAAACAGAGACAGAACTTTGTGATCTTAATTCACTCAATCGAATTCAATTTTAATTTCAAGCTATTCCCATCTTGAATTCATAACATGCTGAGTATCACTTTCTTTTCCATATTCCAGAAAATTTAAGATGCTTTTTGAGTTTGCTTTCATGCTAGAAAAGCTAAAACAACAGATAAATTTAAGCTAGTGTATGCTATAGAGAATTGTATTGGTATGGATCTTGGTTCATTGATACAAATTTAAGATCAATTATATAACTATAATTCTTGCTTAATACTTGTATTGATAAATATATATATATATATATATTATATATTGTAAAATTTGCAATGTTAAATTTAAAACCTTCTTATTATTTAAAAAGAAAGGGAAAATGTGTGAGAAGTGCTTCTGTCTGTGTTTTGCTTTTATTATTTAATGAATAAAGCTTTTTAGGCTAGTGGCTAGCAGAATATGGCAATGTGAGGATTCCAAGCAGATAGACGAGAAAAGAATAGGCAGAGTCAGGAATGCCATTTAGCCTCCTCAGAAGGAGACAGACTTTGGAAACTTGCTGGGAAGCCATAACCTTGTGGTATGCACAGACTAATAGAAATTTGTTGATTTAAGAGGTAAGGACTAGGTAGAAAAATGCTTAAGGTACTGGTCATACAGCATGGCAATTAATACAGATTTCTATGTGATTATTTCAGGAGCCTGGATAGCCAGAAAACAAATGAGCAGCCTCCCCCAAGTGTCCAACGCCCACAGCAAGTATACCCTCAGATTCCTATACTTGGCTATTGATAGTACATGGGCTAAGGATACAAACTTGGGATAAGAAAGGATTCAGCATTGGCACGACCACCCACATGGATCATTACCAAGTATATCCAGAATGAAAACTAACTTGTCTTTCCTAACCAGAAAGATAACTACATTTCCTTCAACTCCAGTTCCAGCTACTTCTCCCTAAATTCTTCATGGGAAACCTCAGCACAGATGTCATCAAAGTCACTGATTCATGGTTAATATATTCATCCTGTGATTCTCACTTTTATTGAACTTAGAGACTGACAGGGGATTCCAACTCTATGAGCCATTGAGAAAGAGTTCTCTCAGATAGGAGCTGTTGGAGTGATTGTTATATAGTCAAGGGCATAACCAATTTCTTCATTATAGGACTTCTCAAATTCTGGGTGAGGATTTTTGTATACACCTTGAACAAACTCTTCTAGACTCAGACCAAGGTAGGTACACCTTTCCAAACAGACTCTCTTGCATTGTTGTTTGAAATAACCAGTCTATTCTGTTCAGACTTTTCTCTTCTTTGCTTTCTGTCATGTAAAGCTGCTATAGAAATCTAAAAGGAGGTGCAGAAATCCATGAAGGAAAAGAGGAGTCCATTAGAAGCCTGAGCAACTACACAGAGACTTCCCTTGTTCTCTTTCACTTACTACTACTGGGATGCTAATGGACCTGGAAGTCATGTGTCTCTCAGGCTGTCATTCGTTCACTCTGAACTGATGATGAAAGGGAAGCAGAAGTTTTTCAAAGCATGTATGCATGATAAAAAGAAAGTGACTCCACTCTGGTCACTTCCTCTTCTGTACCTATTTACCTATATTTAGCTATATGAGTATCTACATCTAATTATAACTTCAACATTCCCTGCTGTGTATTCAATCTGTTATTCCATTAACTTTGAGGCATGTGAGTTTCTTACTCTAAGGTCTGTAAGTGAAGAAATATTTTCATTGTTGTTTCATTTGCTGAGATATTTCTAATGTGTGTCACTTTACAATTATCCTGAACCTGAACTCTTACACTCTTAGAATATTCTATAAGAAAGGAAACATGAAAAAAATAAAATTTACATAACACCATGGTGTTCAATCTTTCAGTCTTAACCCCTTCAGAAGCAAACCACTTTGTCACTAGTGTCACCTAAGACCACGAGGAAACACAGACATTGACATTATAATTAGTTGCAGTAGCAGAATAACAGTTATGCAGTGGCAGCACAAACAGTTTTATGATTGGGGGTCAACACAACATAGAAAACTGTATTAAAGTGTTGCTGCATTAGGAAGATGAAGACTAAATGGCATAGGGTGTACATAGCCACATAATAATTTGTAAGAAATATAAATGAAAATGATTTATGATTTCAAGAAGCAACTTAAATTAATTTAACTTCATTAAATTATATGACTTACCTCACTGAAGTGACAGGTGAAAACAGCTGTTGATTGCTTCATGTTAGATGCGAAATGATGATTACAACTCTAAACAATCACTCCTGAAAAGAAAGTTACAAGCAATATTATATAGATGGAATAGTTTATATGTTATATATATGTATATATATATGTATATATATATATATCACTCTCTATATAAAACTAGTTGATGCAATATCAACTAGTGAAAAATAGAACATGTATCAGAAAAAGAGTGTTAATTTATAATTAAAAGGGTATAAATAAAAAGGAGAGGGGAAATAAAATCATAATCGCAAATAAAAGAGAAATGATATACTTTGGTGAAATGTTCTTTCCTTGGGAGTGTGAACCGGCCTCTTACACGTTCACTCTCAAATGATACAGGGAACAGAGAGCAGGAGTAAACAGATTGATTTGCTTCACAGTGGTAACAATAGGCACTTGACAACAGAACCTGTCTTGGAAAGTAGAATATGTGAGAATCATGACAGTAGTAGAAAGGTAATGAGGTAGGATGTCATTGTTATAGTTCTCTTCTTCCTGAGAGATGTCCATTGGGGACCAGGGAAAGAGTGTCAGAACAAGCCCCCATCTCTAAATCAGGAGCTATGACTAACTGCTAATCAAAGCACATCAAAAGTTAAATTGCACCATTGAAGTCTCCCTGCATATACAAATCCCTCTCAAGGGCAGGGCCCTCAAGTAGATGACTCCACAAAAAGTACTCAATGGCATTTTTAGACGTTATTTGTCTCATAGCGCTTTATCGGGGCTTTTTATTTAACCTTGCAGTGCCCTTGTCTATGTATTCATAGTTTCCAGTTTTATATTTTTATAAGATTCCTGTGATTAAAATCTTTTTTATATTATATCTATGTGATTCTTGTAGCTTTTCTATGGCTATTTATCTCCTGATTGTTTATTTACTTCTTTCATTCTAACCTGGTTTATCTATTAAAATTTATTATAAATAGTGTTGTTGTTAGGAGTATTAATCATAGTAGTAGTAGTAGTATGCCTTATATTATAAAGAATGACAGACAGTGTAGATTGGGTAGGTGGATGGTAAGCACGGGGTACCTAGCAGTATTTGGGTGAGGGGAAACAGAAATAGTAATATGCTGTGTGAAATACAATTATCAATGAAAACACAATCCTACTTGACAAAGAGGGATATCAGCAAATGTTCTAGCTCTAAGCTTCATAGTCTCAGGGTGTCAGGGTGAGAACTATACACAATAATCAATTCTACACATAGTAGCTGCATAAAAACTGTGTGAAAAGCAAAAGGTCCCTCTCTCCGTTGGATATTGATATCAAGTTAAATCACCCAATTTCAGATAAAGCCAGAATCCAATAATAGGTAAAAGTGATGTATTCTAAAAGAAAATCAGCCTGAGGACTAAATACAGGTGTGGGAATAAATTTCCACCAGATAAAATACTATAAAATCATTCAGAGGGGGCTGGAGAGATGGCTCAGTGGTTAAGAGCATTGCCTGCTCTTCCAAAGGTCCTGAGTTCAATTCCCGGCAACCACATGGTGGCTCACAACCATCTGTAATGAGGTCTGGCGCCCTCTTCTGGCCTGCAGACATACACACAGACAGAATATTGTATACATAATAAATAAATTAAAAAAAAACTTTAAAAAAAAATTATTCAGAGAAGAAATGGAGGAAAGCCCAACATGCCACCCCTCAGTACCTACTGCATTTCCACTGGTTGTGTCTCCTTTCAGGTCTCAGAAGCAGCTCTCCTTCACTTGCACGTAGGTTGTAGGGAAGACCTGACTAGAACCTAAAACCAGCTGAGAGGTGTACTGCAGTCAGGAGTCTGACTGGCAAAAGCCCTGTGTGAAGTTTGCCTGTGACTGACTGTGTGTGTACAATCAAATACAGAATGGATTTGGAGCATTCAATGGAGAGAGCACTCAATCCTAGGTACAGAAATCAAAGCCTGTTGTAACTTGGGAGCTTTCCATCAAAGGCAGCTATTTTGTTTCTCTCTCATCTCCCTATCTGTTGCAGCAGAAGCAGGGAAATTGACAGGACAAAGTTAGGAGAAAAAGTCATTTAACCTGGGCTCTGACTATCATTGAGAAAAGAGAAAACAAGTTATTTTCACCTAAAGGCTGAGCATATCAGGCTGCTTGGACCTAGAAACTGGCTATCGACCAGAAATCGTCCATTTTGTACTGCTTCATTCTGATTGGTGCTGACCCTCTGCACTGTGCCTGTGTCAGTTACCCCAAGTGCCTTGATTATATGCATGAGTCATCACCCTGGGTTAGAACTTTATGAATATTACAGTGCCATAACAATAGTGCTTGCGATAAAGATATGAATGGTGTTGTTGAGCCCCAGTTAGTCAAAATACCTACTGAGAATGGAATGTCCGAAACAGCCATAATGGAAAAAAATAATTTAAGAGGTATTTTAGAAAAAGCAAACTGTCAAATTCAATATGTATTTAACCTATCTCTCTCACGCACACTTGCTCTGTGTGTGTGTGTGTGTGTGTTTGTGTGTATATGTATGCAGAGTAGTTTTCATGTGGAGAAGGCACATATGTGTTCGTGTAGTTGACATTCAGAGAATAAACTCTGTTAACATTTGTCTGGTGCCTTCATTTCTGGAAAATAACTTATATAATCGAAAGATGAGAATCTTGTGTGTTTGTAAAAATCCAACCTCTAAAACATAATCTAAATTCCACCCATCCTTACAATCACTATCTATGTTAACTTTGATAACTTTCTTCTTTGTGTGTATGCCCATGTGCATACATGTATAGTGCTGTGTCTGTATAAGTGTATGAATGAACATTCAGTGTGGTATCAGATGTGAAGCCATGTGTGCATGTTGGTAACATACATAATATAAACTCTACTACAGTTTCCCTGGTGACTCCATTTCTTAAAAATATTTTACTCATTATAAACCCATAAATAGTATATTTGTAAAAAGCCACCATCCATAACCTAACTGAAAAATCCTCTCCTATTCCTAGTCAAACTATTGTGTGCTAATTTTGAGAACATTGTCTTCTCTTTTTGTGTCTGAATGTGTGTTTGTGGGCATCCATATGTTTGTGCACAAATGTATGTGCATATGTACTCATGCATGTGTGTGTGTGTCTGCATGTCTGTGTATATAATAGGCTATTCCATTTTTTATTTGTGAGACTATAATTTAATTACAACATTTCTCCCTTTTCTTTGCTCTTTCAAACCCTCCTATAATAAAACCGGACTCTCTGAATTTGGCGGACAATGAGGGCTGCTGAGAAGCCAAGGACCATGGCACCGGGTTTTGATCCTACTTCATGTTCTGGCTTTGTGGGAGCCTACCCAGTTTGGATGTTCACCTTCCTAGACCAGGATTGAGGGGGGAGGACTTTGGACTTTCCACAGGGCAGGGAAACCTGACTGCTCTGCAGGCTGGAGAGGGAGGGGGAGGAGTGGGGGGAGGGAAGGAGGAGAGGGAGGAGTGGGAGGGAAATGGGAGGCGGGGAGGAGGTAGAAATTTCTTTTTTTTATTCCAATAAAAAAAAAAAATCAGCCGGGCGGTGGTGGCGCACGCCTTTAATCCCAGCACTCGGGAGGCAGAGGCAGGCGGATCTCTGTGAGTTCGAGACCAGCCTGGTCTACAGAGCTAGTTCCAGGACAGGCTCCAAAGCCACAGAGAAACCCTGTCTCAAAAAACCAAAAAAAAAAAAAAAAAAAAAAAAAAAAAAAATCAAACCCTCCTATATACCTCTATACATTCTCCTTCAAATTTGAGCCCTCACTTCTCTGTAATTGTTGCTGGGTGCATATATGTATACAATGCAGATTTATTCCTAAATATAACCTGATAACTCTGTTAACAATAACCTGCATTTATGTTTTCAAAGCAGGCATTTTGGTACTAAATAACAAAATTGTGTGTTCTTCCATAAGAACGACATAACCCTTTTCCAGATTTCCTCAGTAGCATACAGTGCTTTGTGTAGATTTTAGTCATTCTGGGCTCTTCTTTTTCAATTTACTATGTTCATTTGTGTTATCATTATTCAAATGACTGTCTATTCTATGTAAACCTCCAGTCATCTTCTACCTCATCTGTGAAATTTCATGAGTTTAAATGAAAGCTAATACCTAGAATCCTAAAAGTTTCAGTACTTTCCCAAAAGTTAGAAAGGAAAAGATAAGCAGATGCCACTTCACTGAATATTTGCTGACCATTATCCCCAGAAAAGTTAGTGGAGAAAATGAACGGTAGGTGTTTCTATAGAAGAAATATTAACTATTTCTAGGTGGAAATAACAGTGTGATCTCTACAGAAATGATAACACATGCATAACATATATGGATTAAAAATATGGTCAGGAAACATGCTAATGTCTTGAAATATAGAAATTCAGTTGAGTTTTACAGAGGAGCAACAAATAATGAAAAATAAAAGGTAAAAAGCACCACAAATTACAATAAAACTAGATAGGTGTGTGGTGTGTGACTTCATCAAAACCTTCTTAGGAGAAGGCAAAGAAGGACCTCCTCAGTGCCTGAGTCTGAGATCATCTTCAGCAGGTTGAGGAGTTCATGTGTCTACATCATAGAAGGAAAGGAGAAAATGGTTAAGAACGACTAGAGAGTAGTTGTAAAAAATGTATACTTAAGCAGAAAATCATTTTAATATAATTAGTAAGATCAAAATAATGTTTAAAAATAGCAAATTCCTATAAAAGATTTGTTAATATTATTATAAATATAATATTCACAAGTAATATAAAGATTGGGAACAGTGGGCATTCAGGTACCCATATGTGTGTTCCCTTTGTCTTAATGATAAATGAAAATTTCTACAGAACCATACAGACCCATATATAAATATAAAATTATTTGATATATGCTCAAGGCTCTAATATGTCACTTACTAGTTATAATTTAACTCATTTTAATAATGCCAAAAATTATACTAGGCAAAATATTTCTCAAAAGTTATAGGAAAAATGTTTATGTGTATGTGAACAAGAATGAAAAGAAGCCTAGCACTTCCTGCCACCTCAGAAGGGTCAAAGTGCAACTCTGTTGAGAGAAAACTTCTTTAACTTTTCAAAAAAGCAGCAGCTACAGCTATATCCTGTATATGTATATGAGGGGCCAATATCTGAACAATCTAATTATGATCAGAGATGTCATCTTTCTTTCTAAAAGATTAAAGCACCTTTACATATTGGATTACTGTTATCGGGCTCTCGGCTCCCTGAGGCTGCATTCTGCAGCTGACTGCCAGGATAGGGCATCTACCTGTGTTCTCTGTCACTTGCCTGCCCCGTTGGAAAACAGTGACCTTGGCTCACAATTATCTGGTGGGCCAGTGGTGGCAACAGCTGCTTGAAAAGTCAGTCAAAGCATGGGCTCACCACTTTCACTCCTCCAAGCCAAGGAATAGCCTGAAAATGGTATGGCTATTCCACAAGTGTTAGGGAGGCAGATTTACAAGAGCTACAAATTCTAGAAATTCCTGCATTTATGTCTGTTCCACCCCAGCTCCTCTGGATATCAAAATACATCCTAAGCAAATATACAAATAGCTGAATACTATTTCATTGCCCCATTTCTACAAATATTTACAATTTTACTGCTGAGTTATTCACCATATTCTAACTTTACTTTTTATCTGACTGCTCCTTTTTTTTACATAAAACTGTGGTTTCTCATTCATCTGGGGTGTCCAACACCTTCTCCATCTGTTGTACCCCACGTTAAATGACATCTGTAATAGCCACACATTGTGGCAACATCTCTCAGGGTCCAGACTTGACAAGTACATACATTCCACATAGGGACATGAGAATTAGAAATCTAGGAAGGATAATCAGGGATACCAATGAAATACAGATAGTAACAAGGGGGCAGGGAAGTGAATACTGGTTGTACACAGCTTTATTTCTTATGATCTTTAAATAGCCCAATCCAAAAAGAAGGAAAAAAAAACCTTTTTTTGCCATGATAAGGAAAAAGTGATTATCATCTTGATACCCAAACTTAAAACACCAAGTAATTATGGTGTCAGTGATCCTTCTGTCTATGTGTTGCTTTTATCAATTAATGAATAAAGAAACAGCCTTGGCCTGATGATAAGGCAGAACTAGGTAGGCAGGGAAAACTGGACTGAATGCTGGGAGAAGGAAGGTGGAGAAAGGAGAGACACCATGGAGCCGCTGCCAGAGATAGACATGGTGAAACTTTGCTGGTAGGTCACAACTTTTGGTGATGCACAGATTAATAGAAATATGTTAAATTAATATGTAAGTGTTAGCCAATCAGAACCTAAAGCTAACGGGCCCAAGCAGTGATTTAATTAATAGACTTTCTGTGTGATTATATCGAGGCTGAGCAGCTGGGAACAAACAAGTGTCTCCATACAACAAACTGGCACCAACGTGGCTATCTAAATCAACATCAAACCTGAGAGGCCTTAGAAGGAAACTCTAGACACAAAAATACAGAGCTTAACACAGCTTCTTGGTGTTTGCAGGCAGTGTGCCACAACTCCTTTAAGAGAGATTTTCCTGATTCAATGGTAGCAAAACAAACAAACAAAATGCCATGACATTTTGAAATACTGGCTTTCTGGGCTATGTTGCCAGCATGACCTCGGGCTCTTTCAGGAAACAGAGCATTTGGATGGAGTTTGTGTCAAGCGTGCTGTGACTTGGTTGATGGCAATGTGGACCGGCTTTGTGCCTGAAAGTGGGGCAGTCCGTATGGCTCTTGGAAGCAGTGAGCAGCTTCACCATTTTGGAATTGGCGTGGCACCAGGTAATACCGTATGTAGCCTAGTAATGTCGCAGCTTAGAGACATAAGCACTTAGCATTTTAAGAAGCGCTTCTGGTCAGAAAATAATTACAAATATGCTATAAAGACAAATCCAGATAAAAAATACCTATAAATGGGTCATAGTGTTGATTAATATATATAGGCTTGGGAGAGAGAAGCAAAAGAATATAGACAGTATTAAAAGGAAGTAATTTTTTTTTTAAAAAAAAAGTTAAAGTCTTTAAAGAGACAGAGTACAGAAAGTCACAGATTAAAAGGAGTAAACAAAGAATAAGCCATGGAAAGGTGGAAAATTCACAGAGAGTCTGGATTATGTATATTATTGTGTTTTTCTCTGACTTTTATTTTGACTATGAAGGAGTTAAGAGGAGAGAGAGATTTATATATGGACTGCTATGTTAAACTAACATAAAGGTATCTTGAGTCCAAAATTTGAGTTTAAGGACACGTTGCGTTGGAAAAGAGGTTCTTCTTTAGTTTTTCACAGAAGATGAGAAGCTATGAATTGCTTCCAGACACATATGGTTTGATGGAATAAGACCCCCTGAAAGGTTGTTGTAAACACCCCCACAGTGAAAATACTTTTCCCAATAAACAGCAGGAGACAGTTTGGAAAAACTACACCTGTATTCCCAAATATTGTTTTTAAATGTTTACATTTCAAAGGGGATATGATATAGATATGAATTATTTGCATTGATATGAATCCTGGTTTATTGACATGAATTTAAGGTCAATTTTGTTATATGTATATGTATTTCTGATCTTGATTAAGGTATTGATTTTGTGTGACTCATTTAAAATATAATGTATAATTAAGAAATATAAGTTAATAGATCAACATTTATAATAGTCAAGCTTGTCCTCATGTTAGTTAGATTTTCCAGCTGTATAGAGATATATTTCAATTACATAGGTATTCTTTAAATCTTTCAGAGACCTCCAGAATATTCCATTTAAAATGTTTTAATAACTTAGGACTTTTTATGGCAGTGAGATATATCTGCTCCTGGTAGTATCAAGCTACTTCAAGATGAAGATTGGCATCAAAGAGTCTCCTTGGCCATTTGGGCAAGAAATTGCACTTACCTGAACTGCTTAACTGGAATGTTGGACCCACAGAGAAATGACTGCTGAACTTGCCTAAACTTGAGAAGGTCCTTCGGGGTTCCTGCTTCATGAAAGAGTCTGCTAGGCATTCTGCAGGACACAGAAAAAAAATTGATACAATGGAATAAAGGGATCAGCAAATATACTAAATGTCCATGACAGGCTCAAAGCTCTTGATATGAACACAATATTTTTAGGCCTAATTACTTGGGCTTCATACATAGACTTCCTTATCCTTAGTTTTCTCAGAAAGATTTGCTCTGTTTCTACTGTCCTCTATCTTTGGACTTCCCTCGAGACTTCACAATGGTTGGACAAGCATCTCTATGTGTTAACACAGGCCAGTCTATTAAAGACTGATTCCCCTTACATCATCTGTCTATACCTATCTAGATGCAAGAGGTCAAATATGATATGGTATTCCCCTTCGTATGTTCTTAATATGTTTTCTTACCATTGGTTAATAAAGAAGCTGATTTCTGCAAATGGCTTAACAGAGCAAAACCATGCAGAAAATCTAAAAAGCCATTTAGATAGAGAGTAGGCAGAGGCAAGGTGACACCAAGTAACTGCCACAGGAGACAGACACCCACCGGAATTTTAGTAAACCATAAGCCTCGTGGTAGAAAACAAAATAATAAGTGGGCTAATTTAAGGTGTATAAGCTGGCTTCAAATATGCTAAAGCTATTAGAAAAACAGTATTGCAAGTAATATACTTTATTTGCAATTATTTTGAGTTTGAGCAGCTGGGCAATGAACTATCAGCATTCTACTATTAAAAAACTGATTTATTTGCTTCAGTAGCCATAAAACTGCTAGTAATGCATAAGGACAGGGTAATTGAGAGTCTTTGCTGATAAAGTATCAGGAATAGAGATGGGGCACATATACAAAAGGCTTACCTGAAAATTTATAGCTGTCATCTTACAGTGTATAGGTAAAGACACCCTGGTCCTGCTGTATAATTTCACTCTTCTAATTTAAACATCTCACTCCTTTTAAACCAAAAGGAAGGTAAAGATACATGTGCACAATTATTCTCTGGGACTCTGGTGATAAAGATTTGATATATGAACATGCCTCTACTCGATATCTCTCAAGAAGAAGAAGGGGAATATCCCAGTATCCTTGTAATTTTAGACAAAAAAGTAAAACCACTAGGGCGATCTATAATTAATTGACATTTCTGACACAGAGCCCACAGTTTCCCTACTAATAGCTTAAGCTGTCTACACTCAAATTTCTGGCCTTGCCAAATTTGATCTCAGAGCATACCTTAGATCACTTATTTCAGTACTTCAATAAAGCTTCAAGATTACTTTGTAGTCTGCCTCCATCCCAAAAATTAAGGACAGTTAAACTGGGACAAGATTTCCCTACTCCCAGATATCCTATCATTAACTGCCTACTCTGAGACTCATAATGCACAGAGACAATATCTGACCACTGTGAAAGCTTTGCTAACAAATTATCTTGAAGAGCTGGGCAGAAGTTAGTGTGTGGCTTAATGGGACCCAGAGAAAAAGGGCACATGGCCTACATGCACTCTCTGTGCTTCCCACACTGCACCTGCTTCACAAGGTTTCTTCCCCTTAGAATAAACAAAAATATAATTTCTTTATCTTTTAGTTAGCCTGGTTATTTCCCAAATTGAGCTAATTTCTACAGTTGACACCCTGAGTCATGGGGCTCAGGTCTCCAGTGGATCTAGCTAGCTGCCATCAGGTCCACACCATTCATTTGAGTATAGAATTCCTGCCTGGCTCTCCTTCATATTTTCTTATTAAACATCTCAGAGAGCCTTGGCAACTTGTGACTCTGTGGCTGGCTTCTTGGTCCAGTAAGGGATGTGGTCTTCACTGCTTTCTTCCCCTCTTTTTGCTAGTGTGGCCACGTACCAGTCATGGACTTCTGTGAAGCATACAGTCTGTGATTTACACTACATAACTGTTTTTATTCTGAGCGTATATTTTAGCTTTTAAAAATATAATCAGATTCAAACCAACCACACAGCTACAAGTGTGTCATGACACCTACTGGCAGGTAGTGGTCATTGTACTAACTCCAGTTAGAACTCAACCACTGTTAAGATTTATATTTTTAAAACATAAATTATAAATTTATGATTTAAAAGGGCAAGATAATAAACAATTAACAATGCAGAGGCTCAATAGCCTTCTTACTAATATCACATATGATGTTATACAAGACTCAAACAATTTCCCGTCTATATCTCTCTACTTAAATCTGAAGATTAGCTTTGTCCTTGCTTTTTTCTCTTTAAAAGCATGGCTTTATAATAGGGCCAAGAATGAGGCATTTTTAAAAATAATACAGTATTTACAGACTGATAATGACCAACTACAAGAGAAATTCAGCACTCTGGAGAAGGACACAGCCAAGTTGACAAACAAAACCCAGTCAAATGAGGCACATTTAGTACTGATACACTCTTTACAGACTGATAATGATCAACTAAAAGAGAAATTCAGCACTTAGGAAAATGATACCACCAATTTGACAAAACTAAACCCAGACAATGACAGAGGGTGCTGAGACACTGTCTGAGAGAATTCATATTGTTGAATGTATTAACCAGACTCTGTCAAAGAGTTATGGTAGATTGACTGATAGTATGTCTCTCCAGGAAGGCAATATGCATGCTACAAAAATTATATCCAAGGATGCGACATTATTTTTACTGGACAGACATCTAACCTGGGAATCCTCACTGTGGGCATTAGCACAGAACACTGGACATGAGATCCAGGCTCTACAAAAGGCAGGGGTAAAAAAAATTGAAAAGATTGAGAAATTTATCAAATTTGATGAGCAAAGACAAAGGTACAAAGACAAAATTTCGCCTCATCAGTACATAACAAACTCTGAAATAGCTTGCCCAGAGATTTATCTGTTTTTCTGATGATATCATCAGAAAAAACATCTGGCACCTATCCTAAGGTAGTCAAAGAATATACATGGGAGTCCATACGTATGACTGATATAAAGGAAATTAAACAAAAAATTGTATCTTATAGAATACTTTCATCCTTCATTAGGGAAATGGTCAAAACATGGACTTCATGCAACAAAGCAATGCCACAAGACAGGACTCAGTTAATCTCAGCGGTCCTAGAAAATGGACCACAGGTCCTTAGGACATGTTAGTAGAGAGAAGAAGCAAAAATTTTAGAGCAACAAGAAAAAGCATAAGGGCTTGAGATTTCCCAAGATCAAATTCTGGGCGAGGGACTTACTCTGATCCTCAGGATCAGGCTCTTTAAGATGATCACACCTTGTCCCTATGTAGCACAGCAACTTTAAATGATTGGAACCAGATTCAGGAACTAAAAAAGAGAAATGAATCATAAATACACAAAATGCTAGTCTACCTACATTAATTCACTGCATTTCTATAAGAAATTCTTTATTAAAAAGTAAAATGAAGACCAATACAGAGAGACAGCAAATAGTTAATTATAATCAATTTTATGTACATGCTTGTATGAAAAAAAACACCCTTGAAGATGTACTATCTGAAAATACAATCCAAACATCAATAAGTTCCAAACCTTATAGACTGAAAAGCATATTTTAAAAACTTGTGGACATATGATGAAGTTCTGAGAGAATGTGGTGAGTTTTTTTGACATGGATATAGGCAATGCTAGGTTCCAATGCCTCAAACTCATGGGGTTGTCAAAACCATACACAGGTGAGACTCAGTGGGATAGCAAGTCTATCCTCCTAGTTACCTTCCGCCTAAATGGATAAGTACAGTCTGTGATGATACTTAGAAGAAACCTATTATCAGTACTAGCCTCATTTGTCTCCTTTTTCTTGCATATACCATAAACTTGACTCTCTAAGTCATATACAGGAAACATACCTCCTGAATCCAGCTGTTTACAATAAGTGAACTGAAAAACAAGTCACAGTGAATTACCTTCACCAAAGCAAGTACAGTCTATGGACTCCCAGATTTTCAATACATGTGTCTGAATATCTGTTCTTCCTTCATTTATTTTGTCTAACCTAGTTACATTAAGGCCAGAGTCACTGTAGAGGACAGAATAAAAATTAAGTATACCCTGAGTGGTATACTCTATAAGCACAAGTGTCATTTTGTGGAACAATCTTTGTGGTAAGAAAGCCAGCTTAGGCAAGAGTTGAAGGGGGAAGAAGAGAGGCAGGGAAGGGAACAGAGAAAAAATGTAGAGCTTAATAAAAATCAATAAAAATATGCATATCTAATCAATACAACTTTGGTAACTTCATTAAGCTTAAAGAAATTGGAGAAAATACTCGATAATCTATCCTAATTAGGTGAGAAGAAAAGATAGTACCTAACTCACTTTCTATTCTAACTTGTATTACCAAAATATCTCTAATGACTCTGAACCATATGTACTTTACATCTTTTTAGTAAACGTCTTCTCTGAATCTTGTGAGAAGGAAAACAATAACTACAACTATCTCATCCTCATTTGCCTCAGAGAACTGAGAAGGAAAGGATATTAACTGTGTAAGCAGGAAGTACAAGCTTTCTTAGCTGTTTTCTTCCTACCATAAAGAGAAAACTACCATAATTATTTTCTTATTTATACCATTGTGAAAATTTATCACAGTACTAATAGCTTCACTCTCATATGTTACAAATTTCTGCTCTACGCATAGCATGTATTAATATTATCAGTAAAAATCTATCTTGTGTTATGGACAGTTGTCATGTCCTAAGTTTTGTTGTGGCCTCTTGGATAGACACACCTCTGAGACACTCTGCTTTCTGCCCTTTCAATGTCGCTCATTTTGTGATCAAGAAAAATGGAATCCTCCTTTCTTTTGCCCATATAACTGGAACTGAGGGATAAGCAAATCAATTATTATAGAAGGAGGATGTGTAGTTGGATTTCAATTTTATTTTAATAAATAAGGTTGCCTGAAGATTAGAGAGTAAAACAGCCCCATGGGTCAGCCGTACAGACCATGCAGTGGTTGCAACACCGTTAATCAAGTAGCCACAATAGTTGTCATAGAAAGGGGGAAGTGCATGCCTTAAATCACAGTGGTGCATGTCTTTAATACCAGCCCAGGAGAGGATTATAAAATGGTAGAAGAAAGCTCTCTGATATACTTTCATTCTGAGATTCATGGAGGCAGGATAACCATTTTGTACTTGGTCGAGGTAAAAGCCAATGGCTGGCTGTTTTGCTTCTCAGATCCTTAGATTGAACCCCAACTTCTCTTTCTGAGCCCTTCTTAACCATGCTTGAAGGATGTAAAGTTTGAAAAGAGATTTGGCTGAGTAATGGTTTATATGATAAGGCACTATTGGGTAAATATATAAAAATTTCAAAAATAAATCAGATAAAAATTACAAAATAATAAATGGTCCCATGGCAATTTTTGATTCGTTGTACTTCAAAACTGTAATCCCAATGATGTGTCTGTAGGAGCTGATGTGATATAAGGATGTATATCCTTTGTGTACCCAAGGATGATTACATTCAGATTTCTCTATGGCTACTGTCCAATCTCTCCCAAAAATTCCATTATCATTAGTGTAATCAGGTATTTTTTGGGATGCTACATTTCATAGGAAAAATTATAGGAGCTCATCAATATACAATCCTAAGACAAAATATTAATGTTTGTGTATATATAAATTGAAAATTAAGCTTAAAATAATTTATTTAACTCCAATAATTGAAATATTACATTTGCAGATTACAGTAACAATTAGTAGAATGATGTAGTGAATATATAATGAATTCTTACAAACTTACCATACATCAGCATCCATTTGAGTATAACTTAACTTTTTAATGAAAGAAGGATGTAAGTATCCTTGACTATATACTTGATAGTAAAGCTCTTCCCACGTGAATATGGACAGTCACCTTACCTTGCTTTATCTCATATACTGGAATGTTCAGAGATGGAAGAGTAAATGAATGTATTCGATACACAGTAGAAAGAATATGTACCTGAAACAAGAATTAAATTAGAACATATAATATGTGTGGTTCTTGAAGAAAACAAAATGGAAAAAATGAGGCTGTTACATTTATAGTTCTCTGCTCTGAGACTATCATTTGGTACTAGAACAGAGAAAACTTTCACAAGACCCCATCCCAAACCCAGAATATAGGTCCAATTAATACCTGAAACAAAATGAATGATGTGCTTCATGCAGTGGAGACTTGCTGCACATACAAACCACTCTTAAGAGAGGATTCAATGCCCAGCAGTAGGTGGCAAACTACAGGGCACTAAACTGCATTTTTGGAGATTCATTGTCTCATAATTCTTGTTAGTAATTTTGTATCCTCATATGTCCTTTGCCTATATGTAAATGCTTATGGTTATGGGTACTGTAAGAAGCCCCTTGTTTGTTTCCTGGCTGCCCAGGCCTAAAATAATCACACAGAAAATTTATTATTTAAATCACTGCTTGGACTATTAGCTTCTTATTGGCTAACTCTTAAATCTTAATTTAATACATCTCCATTAATCTGAGAAACACCACGAAGTCATGGTGTAACAACAAAGTTTCAGTGTGTCTGTCTCTGGCAGTAGCTCCATGGCTTCTCTCTAACTCAGCTTCTTTTCTCTCAGATTTCAGTTTAGTTTTTCCAGCCACACTCTGTTCTATCCTATCAGGCCAAGCCAGTTTCTTTATTAACCAATGGTGTTCACAACATACAGATGGGAATCCCACATCATTTGTGTTTTTGTGACATTTATGTTTGCATGAAGATATGTGTCTTTGCATCTATGTATCTTTTACTCCTTTCCTATGCCTATTTTTCTTATACTTGTTTCTTTTGTCCTATTCTGATGTTTTTATTTTTATTATTATTGATATTGTACTATTATTATCATCATCACTATTATTATTATTAGATGTCTGTGTGTATTCAATTGAGAGGAAGTAATAAATGAAGAGCGCACATGCAAGAGAGAAACAGAGAGCATGAGACAGACAGATAGACAGAAGGAAATGTATCGATTTGGGCAGGTGCGAATGTCGAATATATCTTAAAGGAGTAGAAGGACAGGAAATAGAAAACCATAGTCATTATATATTATAAGGAAAAAACTATATTTGATGAAAAGACAACACGCAAATAAAACATAGTATCAGCAAGCGTTTCAGCTGTGAGCTCTCAGAGTTTCACTTAAAGAAAATTATACACACAGTAGGCCCATGAAGGGAGGGTAAGGAGCAGCAGGTCTCCTGTCTTGTTTAGATACTGATGTCTGAGATGAATCCCATGCATTGCAGATAATGCCAAAATATAAGGCTGAATGATGATGACGTATCTTACAGGGGACGAAGCGGCTTAGGAAGCAGGAACACATTTCCTGCACAGGAAAAAGGAGCAGGTGACACCGTCAGCATATGGGAAATCTTACCAAGTACCTGGCTATGCTGGATTTCAATTAACTCTGTCTCCTGGCAGGTTTCAGGAGCAATCCTCCTTCACTGACTAGTAGGTTATAGTCAGGTCCTGGCTAGAACCAGGTTCCAGCTGAGAGCTGGACTCCAGCCAGGAGCCTGACTGACAAAACCTCTTTGTGAACAGACTGATATTATCTCTGTTTGCCTCGGATTGGCTAACTGTGTGATATCATCTACAGAATGGATTGGGGCCAATCAAGAGACAGATCTCAAAGCTACCAATGGAAATCAAGGGCCTGCTGTAACTATGGAGATTTCCATCTAAGCTGCTATTGCATGTATCTCTTCCCCTCCCTGTTGTTACCACAGAAACAGGGAAACTGAAACTAGAAAGACAGGGAAAAAAATGTAATTTAACATGGAAGCTGGCTCTAATTGATAACAGAGGAAAACAATCAAAGGTGCCTGGAGCATGAGCATGTACCTGGCTCCTTGGCAATATATCCTGGCTTCCTATAAGAATGCCTGTGTTTCTGTATGAGCCCTCTTGAATGTGACTCAGGGCAGCATAATGCAACTATCTACCTATGAAATCCGGGCACATGCATCATGATAAAGTTCAACCTTGCAACAGCAATTACTTGTGGCAGCTGCAGAGCAAGGTCTTCTTTTCCTTGACAGTCAGCATCTCCACTGAACAGACAAGACTACCACAATAAGCATTTGCTATGTTTTTAAAATATGAAATAATGAATATTTTACAGTTTATTGTTGATATTTCCTTTGTGCGGGAAAATTGCCAGACAGGATTTTGTTGTGTAGCCTTGGCTGTTCTGGAACTCATTCTGTACACCAGGCTGGCCTTCAAATCATAGATCTGCCTACCTCTGTCTCCCAAATGCTGGAAATAAAGGTATGAGACTTCGTAGTCCAGCCATAATAAATTCTTAGCCTTTCATTTAGTATATAATTATATAATTTATGTGTAAGTATAATACCATCATTAAAAGATGCAAAGCACATGTTCTCTAATAGA
Organism: Microtus obscurus; assembly: GCA_963919715.1. Taxonomy (NCBI): domain Eukaryota; kingdom Metazoa; phylum Chordata; class Mammalia; order Rodentia; family Cricetidae; genus Microtus; species Microtus obscurus. The sequence goes on from CAWTZC010000707.1 coordinate 250,352, forward strand.
GACCCCTATTCATGAAAAGTTTTCCATCACCATGTCTTCTGCCTCCCCACAGTCCATGCTCTGGACTGACCCCACGGTTTGATGGTTTGAAGTTCTTTAGAACTTCCGCATGATCTACAGCATATACCTATCTAAGCCCAAAAGTCAGACTGCAGGTTGTCATAATAATGGAGTCTCTGAAAGAACCTGCTGGAATATTTTTAAGCAAGCCCGTGTATGACTTCATAAAAATGAAACTAAGACTGCCCTCTCCCAAACAGATCATCCCTATGTAAAAAAAAAAAAATACAGTACAACAAGTGGAATAAACCCTTTATAGAATGACCTGATTTATCTGAGAGCCCATGTATTGCCATTGTAGTAGAAGCTGTTGCCTCTCCATTCAGTATATCTGACTGCATTTGTAAGCCCGGGTTCTTCCCAGCATTTCTTTTCACAGAAGAGAGGAATAACATATTATATGGAGGCATAGTTATTCACATAAAGGATAAGTGTAAACAGAGATTGCTTGACAGTTGCTGGCTACCAGAACAGAAATAATTACACAAAACTCCATTAATTGATTTTAGCATATTCTTAGATGTAGCTCTTACATCTTAAATCAACCCACCCATTTCTATTATTCTGTAATTTACCACAAGGCTTGTATTTCCCAGTAAGGTTCCTGGCCATTTGTCTCCTTTGGGGGCTACATGACATCTCTCTGACTCCACCTACTCTCTATCTATCTATCTATCTATCTATCTAGCTAGCTAGCTAGCTAGCTATCTAGCTAGCTATATATCTATATCTATATCTATATCTATATCTATATATATATATATATATATATATATATATATATATCAGAATCTCTGCCTGGCTATATTGTGTCCTGATATTGGCCCCAAACAGCTTATTTCTTAACAAATGGTAGTAAAACATATTCACAGCATACAGAGGGGAATCCCACATTAACTCCCCTTTCTATATAAATAAAAAGAAAGGTTTTAACTTTTACATAGTAAAATTACATATAAGAAAACAGGTATCAAACAAAAATTATGCTTACAATATTTATATTTATATATACTTTTTCCTTTACCATAACTAAGGAAAACAATAACAATCCCTTCTTCAACTCCATCAAATTCTTCAGAATGACAAAATATTACCTAAGTAAACAGGACGTGCATTGTAAGCACTTCCAAATCTCTAGAATTGACAGAGACATCTTGATGCCTGGGCAGTCACTCAATGTTCTTATGTAACAATGGGGCACCCAACTTCAGCCTACAGCAACATAGCATCTTACAGCCTTTCCATGAAGTAGTAAATTTCAAAGCCAGTCCCACCTATATTGGCAGTTTGTCAGTTGCTTTCTACTGTGTCCTGCAGATTGTCTGGCAGATTCTTTCATGAAGCAAGAACCCTCAAAGACTCTCTCACCTTCTTTAGGCAATTTCAGCAGTCATTTTTCTGTGGGTTTTGCATTGCACTGCACACAGCATAACATCAAACAGTCTAGACAAGAGCAGTTTCTTGCCCAAATCACTAACAAACTCTATAAGGAGCCTCTTCAATGCCTGTAATCCTCTTGAAGTAGATTGGTGCTGCCAGGAGCAGATGTGTCTCATTGTCATGAACAGTCATAGATTTTACAACATCTTTGAAAGAGTTAAAAATATTATCCATCTGTAATATATCTCTGCATATCTAGAAAAGCTAACTAACTTGACTAAAAGATGAATATTATAAATGACTATATATCAACCTGTTTTCCTTAATCACACATTACATTTTTGAAATTTTAAATGAGTAGCACAAACACAATACCTTCATCAAGAGTAGAGATATACATATAACAAAATTGGCCTTATATTTGTATCAATTGACCAAAATCCATACTAATACAAAGTATTCGTGTCTGGATCATACCCCCATTTAAAGGAAAACTAACAATTATAAACAATATTTTGGAGTTTGGGCATTGTTCTCTAGATTACTTCCTCCTGATTAGAAGCACTAGAAATCAGGTCTTTCATGGGGGTATCCTGTGTGTATGATCTATCTCAACCTTCAGTCCTGAAGCTGTTGTGATTGTTGGAATACATAGGCCATTGTTTCCAGGGCACTTATTTGATCAAACCATACTAACCGGTAAGAAATCTACAGCTTTCCATCCTCTCTGAAATAAATGCGAACCTTAGACCCAAATTCTAAAGTCAAGATACCTTTATTGTATATATTTTGCTTTAGCTTAGCAGCATATACAATGAAATGGCTCTTTGTTCTTAGCTCATTCACAGTCAAATTCTTCAAAGAAAACACAATAGCATACATAATCCAGACTCTCTGTGTATATTCTATCTCTATGTGGCTTATTTTCCTTTATCCCCTTAATCTATGACTGCCGGTACTGACTCTTTAAATACTTTGTTTAATTATTTTTAAATGATTTACTTCTTTTTACAACTCTCTTTACTCTTTTTTTCTCTCCCAAGCCTCTGTACAGATTTTAGTCACACTGTGTCTTATTTAGAGACCTTTAAGGTTGAATATGTCTTATTGTGTATCTGAAATCCTTTTCTGACAAAGAGCATTTTAAAATGGTGAGTCGCCACAGCCATGGATACTGGCCCTGCCTTTAGGTAATTCATAGCTGGCTCTGGAGCCACCTGGAGGGGGCTGCACTTACCACCTCAACTCTGGAAACCATTTGGTCCATGCTGTCAGCAAGTAACTGACAGCATGCTACTGCCCACAAACCACATTCAAGTGTTCAGTCTCCTGAAAGAGCTAGAGTTCTTAAAATTCACTTAAAATTGACCAAAATTAAATTTAGTTCAGTTAAAAAGTCATCTTTGGCATCCTCCTGAATATTAACCTTCATCAGGCGATGAAAGGAGACAGAGACAGAGACCCACATTGGAGCACCGGACTGAAATCTCAAGGTCCAAATCAGGAGCAGAAGGAGAGAGAGCACGAGCAACGAACTCAGGACCGTGAGGGGTGCACCCACACACTGAGACAATGGGGATGTTCTATTGGGAACTCACCAAGACCAGCTGGCCTGGATCTGAAAAAGCCAGGGATAAAACCGGACTTGCTGAACATAGCAGACAATGAGGACTACTGAGAACTCAAGAACAACGGCAATGGGTTTTTGATCCTACTGCACGTACTGGCTTTGTGGGAGCCTAGGCAGTTTGGATGCTCACCATACTAGACCTGGATGGAGGTGGGTGGTCCTTGGACTTCCCACAGGGCAGGGAACCCTGATTGCTCTTTGGGCTGATGAGGGAGGGGGACTTGATTGGGGGAGAGGGAGGGAAATGGGAGGCTGCGGTGGGGAAGAGACAGAAATCTTATAAATGAATAAATAAATTAAAAAAGTCATCTTTGTGGAAAGTGAGAACAACATTTTAGATTGTTCACTGAGTCTCACAGCTTATACAGGTCATGTGGAGGAGAACAGCAACTCCTGTTTAGTTAACATAAAACCCTAGGAAACCTGCTAACTTCCTTTGAACTCATGATGAAAGAAAAACAGAAGTTTTTAAAAAATGTCTATGCGTGATAAAAAGGACATGACCCCATTCTGCTCACCTCCTCTTCTGGACCTATTTACCTAATTATCAGCTATCTGTGTATTTTCATCTAATTATAACTTCAACGTTTCCTGGTGTGTTCTCAAACTGTCATTCCATTACCTTTGAGGCATGTGAATTTTCTCCTCTGAGATCTGTAAGTGATGAAATACGTTCATTGTTGTTTGTGCTTTCTTAAATTGTATCTAATGTGTGTCACTTGAAAATTATCCTGATCCTAAAATCTTACCATCTTAAAATATTCCATAAGAAAGGAAACACAAAGAAAATAAAATTTGCATAGGTCCATGGTGCTCAATCTTTTGATCTCAACCCTTTTAGGGGACTACACTAGGGTCACCTAAGACCAAGTAGAAACACTAATATTGACATTATAATCACTGTACTTATCAGACTTACAGTTATGCAGTGGCAACAAAAAAAGTTTTATGACTGGGGGTCACCACAATATCAGAAACTGTTTTTAAGTGTTGCTGCATTTGGAAGATGGAGAATAACTGACATAGAGTGTACATAGCCACAAGATGACTTGTAAGGAATATAATTGAAAATAATTCATGATTTCAAGGAGCAACTCAAAGTAATTTAACTTCATTAAATTACATGACTTACCTCACTGAAGTGACAGGTGAATACAGGTGGTGATTGATACACGTTAGATGCGAAATGATACAACTCTGAACAATCAGTCCTGAAAAGAAAGATACAAGCAATACTATACAAACTAAATAGCGTATATGTAATACATATACACATATGTGTGTTTGTGTATAGGTATACGTATGCAATATCAACTAGTGAAAAATAGATCAGGAGTTTGAAAGAAAGTCAATTTATAATTGGAAGAGTGTGCTATCATTTCTTAAAAATAACTAATTCAACTCAAGGATAAAAATATTGTGTGTTTGTTAAAATCCATCCTCCATAATATAATCTAAAATCCCCCCATGTCTATAACCACTACCTATGCTAACTTTGACAACTCTGTTCTTGGTGTGTATGCACAATACATGTATTGTGCTGTGTTTCTGTGCCTGCGTGTTATGAATATGCAGTTTTGTGTGAGATTTGAACCCATGTTACCATGACATGTAGGTAACAAACAGAATACAAAGACTATTACTGCTTCTCTGGTACCTTTATTACTTAAAAATATTTCCCTCAACATAAATATATAAATATTATATACAAAAGCCACTCTCCATATCCCAAGTGAAAAATCCTCCCTATTTCCTAGTCACACTATTCTGTGCTAATTTTGATAACTGTCTTTTCTATTTCTGTTTGCCTCTGTGTGGTGGGGCATTAATGTGTTTGTGAACAAACATGTGTGCATATGTGTTCATGTGTGTGTGTTTGTGTTTCTGCATGTGAGTATATGTAGTAAGTTATTCTGTTTCTTTTTATTTTTGAGAATATACTTTAATTAAAACATTACTCCCATCTTCTTGCTTTTTCAAACCCTCCCATATACCTCTATATATTTTCTTTCATATCTGTGAACTCATTTTTTATTAATTCTACCAGATGCATATATTTATACAAATACGTATTTATTCTCAAATATAACCTGAGAACTCTGTTAACAATACCTGCCCATATGTTTTCAAAGCAGGCCTTTTGGTACTAAATAACAAAGTTGTGTGCTCTTCCCTGAGAATGACCTATGCCTTTCCCAGATTTCCTCAGCAGAATATACTGCTTTGTGTAAGTTTTAGTTCTTCTGGGCTTTCCTTTGTTCATTGTGCATGTTCATTTGTGTTATCATTATTCACATGACTGACTATTCTATGTAAACCTCCACTCACCTTCTACCACATCTCTGAAATTTCATGACTTTAAATGAAAACTAAAACCTAGAATTCTAAAAGTTTCAGTACTTTCCCAAAATTTAGAAAGTAAAAGAAACAAGTGAATGCCACTTCACTGAACATTTGCTGATCATTATGCTCAGGGAAAGTAGTAGAGAAAATGAGCAGCTGGTGTTTCTATAGCAAGAAATATTAACTATTTCTAGGTGAAAATAACAGAGTGTGCTTTCTACAGAAATAATAAGACATGCATAAAATGTATGGATTAAAAACATGGTCCGGAAACAGGTCAGTTCACTGAAATATAAAAAGTTGATTGGGTTTTACAGACAAGCAATGAATAATAAATAAAAGGAAGAAAGCCCCTTAGATTACAATACCATCATGAAGGTGTATGATCTGTGTCTTCACCAAAAGCTTCTCAGGAGAAGGCAGAGAAGGATCTAATCTGTGCCTATGTCTGAGATCATCTTGAACAGGATGATGAGATGACTTATCTGAATCATAGAAGGAAAAATAAAATGTTTAAGAACAATTAGTGAGCCATTGTAAAATATGTATACTTAAACTGCAAATAATTTTCATATGATTATTAATATCAAAATAAGGATTAAAAGTATCAAATTCCTAGAATTGATGGGTGATAATAAATCCAATGTTTACAAGTAACATACAGTCTGAATGAAGTAGGCATCCAGTTCCCCTTCTGTGTCATTCCTTTCTCACAATGATCAAAATGAATCTAAAATTTGTACAGAACCAAAATACAGTATGTATCGATGAGATTATTATTAAAATAAAACAAAATCAGAAACTTCCAAAAATAATTCCTAGTTTCAAAACTTACTGCAATGTAACAACAGACACACACACACATACACAAACACGCACACACATATGAACATAATATTATTTGAAATAAGGTGAGGGCTCAAAATTATCATTTACTAGTTATCATTGAACTCAACCGAGAAATGCCAAAGACATACTAGGTAAAGTTTTTCTCAAAAGTTTTATAATAAGTGGATGCCACATGAGAATTTGATTTTCATTCACTTAACATTGTTCATATGTGTGTGAGTATTTCATGTGTGTGTGTGTGTGTGTGCGTGCGTGCGCACGCGTACTTGTATGTGGGTGTGCACTTTTGTGTGCACTTGTATGTGCCTTCATGGACGTGTGTTTGTGTGAATGGACAATGAAAACAAAGCCATTGACTTCAAAGTGAACAAGAATCAATACATTATAGAATTACAAGAGAAGAAATGAAAGGGAGAAATGATGCAATTATATTAAACCTTCCAGAATTTAAAATATATACAAGTAAAAAATGAACATACCAAAACTGAAATGTAGCTATAATTTAAGGAATAATCAAAGATTGTATAGCCTACAAATTAAACTTTAAAGTATTATTTAAAAAAAATGTTTCTAAGATGTGCAGCCACAGAAGTCACAGAAGAAAGATATTAATGTTCTCTAGGTTTACTCTGGTGCACAGGGCTACCTTGATGTGTTTCCACAGGCTCCTCCAATCCTGATACATGATGCTACAGAAACACATTTTTCCTAAGGATCCAGGAAATAGAGGAAGCATAAGAGGAGGCCTGGTATCGCATAATTAACTGAAAAATGCACGTGAGAAAATCAAGATCATACTGGTGGCAGCTTGAGTTTCTTGGTAACTTACTAAAAGTAAGTGTCCATAGCAATGCTCAAAATACTGAAATCTGTCTATTGTTGGAAAAAGCAACAAATGCAGGAGATAGCATAAATATTCCAAAAGGTTTTATAAGTAATAAGAAATATGGTTTTAACAATGGAATCACAAACAATAACTCCAATGCAAGATAGTCATTCCCAATTCCCAAAAGCATAAAAACAAAATTGTACAGATGTAGTAGGATATATTTGCATACATATATATACATATATATATATATATATATATATACATATACATATGTAACAACAATCTAAAAGGAGACCAAACATAAAGGTTAAAGAGGACGAGAGGAATGTATAGGAAGTTTAGGATGAAAATGAAAGGAACAATTTTTTAAAAAATGTGAAAAAGGTAAATTTGCTTAGAAATACTTTTCTACAAATTTTCTTTTCTTGAAAAGACATAAAAGAAAGTCCAATCATCTGCGACACAACATCCATAAAATTAAAAATATACTAAATTTCTACGTGGTGAACAAATGAGTGTTGAGGGGTTACAGATGGAATTCAGAAACATGCATCACCCAAACGCAGCATGGTTATGACTTGGGACAGCTGCAGAGCTAGAATTTCCCTCCATGACCCCACTTAAGAGCCCCTGATACAGCAATCGTTACTTACTATTTATATATATGAGGGAAATTGAAGAAGTCTTTTCAAAATAGTAAGTTCATGAGCTTCCTTAACAGTTTAGTCAATGGAGTGGCCCACATCCAGCAAATATACTACCAAAAGAGGAATTGTTTCCATTAAGATAAAATTGATTGATGACAGAGAAAATGCACTAATCTGGGTCATATGAGGAAAGAACTTGCGGACCAAATAAACACATTCAAGGTTCATCTTCTCATTCTTGCTTAACTTCATCTCAGTTTGAGAATCGAGGACTGGGTAAAAAAGAGTGTCTGGTACTTGTTGTAATGTAAAGATGGGATGAAGTCATAACGCATAATAAATGATGAAAAATTAAATAAAAGTACAATAAAATATATTGGTATCGATTCTTGTATATAAATACAAAGTTAGATTATATTGATTATTGTATGTGTGCATGCTTCTACCTCTATTTAATACATTTTTTATGTATTGAGATATACTGTATTGTATATGTATATTTGCCATATTGCAGTGTACATTTCTACCTCTGATTAAGATACTTATATATTGTTCATACATATTGCAATGTATACTTGTGCATTCTTTACATTTGGAGGTCATTGTCCTCATTTATTGCACAGTTGTTTATTGTCTTAGTCTTTAAGTTAGATAGGTATTAAGAATTATATAGATCAATAGTCATCTATGTTTGTCATTTATAATTAGACTAATCAGGTTCTTTAGATACATAGAGATTATACTCAGTATAGATAGATAATCTTCAACTTTTTCAAAGAGCTGTAGAAAATGGCCTTTAATTTAACTCAGAGTTTTGTGGTAGTGAGACACAATAGTTCCTGGCAACAACAATCTATTCCTGAGGGAATGTTGAGCACCAAAGACACTCCACCTGGAGCCTTTCTTCTTGGCAGAACTGACCTTTGGGCAAAAAAATGCCCATACCTCAACCACTGACAGAGATACAGAGCGTGCATCAATGGATAAAACAGGACTGTCATATCCTGCCAAGACAGGGTAAGATAGTTTGAAAAGTTTCTTGCCTTTGAAAATGGTATGTCAGTTACGTGAGGCCATAGCCAAAGTTGGTTGCCTCAACGCTACAAACATGACTTTGGGTGGTTGCCCAGGTAGCCAGTTGTCTCTGTGATTTGTTGATTGCTTTGGAAGTTGTTTGATTGCACTTCCTAATTACTCAGGTAACATTATTTCCGTTCTCAGATCTTCGATGGGGTTGAAGTCTATATAAATGTAGTTACTTTCCTCTCATGACTTGGTCAAGTTATTTATTATACAAGACTTAAGCAGTTAGAATAGGATATTTGTACGTATTTGTATATAATTTCATAGTAGGTTTGGAACTCTCTTACTTAAAAAAGGGAAAGGTGTAGCTGGAGCCCCTTCCACTCCTTCAGCCAATAGGCTCTGAGATACCAGTCCATTGGGGCATCGTCTCTCTCTCTCTTTGAAAAAGCAGCAACTGCCCTCCACTTGCTCTCTGGCTTCCTGCACCTCTTCCAGGTACTAGGCTCCTTTCCTGATTGCTTAGAGGGATATTGTCTGGGATGGTGATCTGTAAGTTTTTCCCCCTTAAATAAATAACCGTTCTATTAATAATAATTCCAAACTGGTGTGGGATTGTTTGTGACTTATGCCTTCACTCTGTGAAAGGCTTTCCAATCAATCAATTGACCATTCCCCCACATTCTCTGAGCAGATATCATGTTAGGAACCAAAATATTTTCTTGGATTTCCACAGCATCCTCTAGCCCTCCTAAGCAACAACAGTTCCATCATAGTTTGTTAGAGAGATAGGATTCAAGGTGGCTTAATTAGTTGCATGCCAGCTGGGGAATTTTTCCCTTCACATATTGATTGCTTTTAAATTACTATTATATATGAACATATTTTAGGACACTTCTGCAGTAATAGACATGAACAAAACTTCCAAATGTTTAAACCACTTACAACCCAAATATTGATAAAATGTTTGGACACAAAGTCCTATTCCTATAAGAAACATTTATTAAATTTACATCTGTTGAGAAATGGAAAATCAGATTTTTGAAATAGAGTCACTGAGAATATTAAACACCATCTAGGCCTGGCTCCAAGCCCAGGAGTAGCAGACAAACATAGAATGGAATTCATGTTTATGATTAGTTTGTTGTTTGTTTTTTTTTGTGTGTGTGTGTGTCATAATGCTATTTATTGCTTTGTTAGGTTTTCAATTTGTTTTCATTTTCATCTTTTCATAGAGAGAGAGATCTTAAGAGAGAAAGAGAGATTGTAGAACTGTACAGTATACATGAACAAGTAGGATTCCATACCTGGAATAGCAACTAGAAGGAAGAGAGAATATAAGCAGTAGCTGACAATGCATGCTGGAGTGCAAACCTTGTAAGGAACTAGACAAAAGGAAACAAATTCTGCTCTACACTGGAAATATGAAACAGCACTGTAAATATAATTGTTCCTAAAGCTACCTTGTTCAATCTGTTTGGTGCAGTCTAAGGAATGAAGATCACATAGACCACCTCATCTTCTGTCACAAAAGAAGGCAATGCACCCTGTCTTGAAAACATGAATGAACTCTGGTGGTTATAGATAAAAACAGTGAGCAAAAATCTTTTCCTCAAGATTAGAATGCTGATTGAAATAGGATGCATTACTGTTCCTTTAAAAGCTGAGGAAATCTTCATATATATATAATGTATGTATTTGAAGTGGATTCTTCTTCTTTCTTTTTTTCTGGAGGTGGGTGGGGTGAGGCTGGGTTTCTTTGTGTGGCCCTAGCTGTCCTGGAACTCACTCTGTGGATCAGGCTGGCCTTGAACTCACAGAAATCTACTTGCATCTGCCTCACAAGTCTGGGAGTAAAGGTGTGCACCACCAGTACCAGGTTTTCATACATTATATATATATGAAGATGTCACAATTAAACCCATTATTTTGTACACTTAATATACACTGATAAAAATAAGTTTCATATAAAATTCTGCATTACTAGTAAAGTCTTATCCAATTATTGAAATATGGAAAACATTTCTATGTTGATAGAGAAGCCAACAAAGGCTGGAGATGTAACTTAAAGCCTCCCACAAGCTAAGCGAGTGCCCTGCCATTGAGCCCCAGCCCACTTTTTACTATTGATTTTGAGACAAGATTTCACAAAGTTACCCATGCTGGCCTGGAACTCATTCTGTAATCCAGTACGCCTCGAATTTGTGGTTCTCTTGCCTTAGCCTCTGAGCAGTTGAGATTACAGAGATTAAAGTCCTCTCTAATGTATTTTAAACATATTTGTGCACGTGTGTGTGTGTGTGGGGGGGGGTATATGTCATGTTAGTGCTGGTTCCCATAGAAATCAGAAGAGGTAATAGGATCACTAGAGACCTGGAGCTGAATTTACAGGTGGTTGTGTACCACCCAACATGGGTACTGGGAACTGAACTTGGGTACTTTGAAAGAATAACATATGCTCTTGACCACTGAGCCCCAGTATTTTATTATATGCTAAAATAATTAAAATACTTAAATGTGGGGGAAAAGCTGTGGAAAACACAAATCTACGTTTAATTGTTTGGATTGATGATCTGCTGGATTCTCATGTCTATTCAAGATCTTTGTTCACGATTTCTTCACAGGCAGGATTGCTGTAGTGGCATATTTATAACAATTTTACATCTGAAAACTCTCTGTAATTGTCTGCCTCATGGGCTTCTCTAGAGTTGTGGCAGTTCACATATCCCATGCTATCAATCAGATTTGAGTGTGATCTAACTAGGAGCTTATTCTCAAGCAGGATGGATGTAAACACACACATCTTAAAATATGGAGTCTGAAAACCCTCTGTAAATGGGTCTCCTCATGGGCCGCTCCAGGGTTGTAGTAGTTCAAGCATTCCATTCTTATCAGTGAGCTTTAACTATCATATAACTGGGAGCTTATCACGGTATCCTCTGTGCAGTAGAGCAGGTTTGTGTGTACAGTAACAAGGGATGTTCTGCAGAGTAAGGAGTGTGAACAAGATGTGTGGAATGATCAGACAGTCCATTCTACTGTGTGACTTCTTGATTCACCTTTTTTCCCCAAATGCAGAAAATTTAGCCTTGTTTGTCCATCCTTCGTCATGAATAGGAATGAATGGCTTCTATCTTTCACATACCCCAGGATTTTCCAAATGGGTGAAACAAGCTCTAAGTTGTTAATTGTTTAAATCTGATAAAATGCTGGTGTCTTAATGCTCATGGACTTTATTTTTAAGCAATGGTAAAATGAAGGTGTGATATGGAAAGAGAAAAGGAGTTCTAAGGGAGGGAATTATGTTCCTGAACAGGAAAATCCCTGAGATGGATTTGGTATGGTAAACAATCATAAAAACTGCACTCCCTTTCACTTTCAAAATATTCAATTAGCATCTCAGGTTGCACATTATTTATGTTCATCTGAAAGGAGATTCCACTAAATAAAATCCACTTTAAACAATACTGAGATGTTTTCTTAGTACTTAGCAATATCAAGGTGGGAGATAGAAACTTTCACAAATATTTAATTTCCTATTGTTGAATTCCATTTAAACATGATATGAGCTTCAAATATCATTGCTGACATTCCTAGTAATCTACATAATTAATCTATGATTTTTTTCAGTAAATTTATCAATTTTCCTCAAGTGTCATTCATTACCAGAATATCTCATTGCAGCGAATGTCAGATATGAAACATTTTCCACAAAAAAAAAGTGCATTTATGATTCAGACCCTCACCTGCATTATCCATCATCCCACCTGTGACTGTGTGGCTGGCTTCTTGTTCCAGTAAAGGATGTGGACTTCCATGCTTTCTTCACCTCTTTGTGCTAGTGTGGCCAAGAAACAGCCATGTACTACTGCGGAGCATAAAGCCTGTGATTAACATTATGTAACTGCTTTTACATATAGCATATATAAAAGATATAGCATATCTTTTAGCTATAATCAGAGTCAAACACAGCTAAAAGTGTGCCATGACACCTACTGGCAGGTAACGGTTATTGAACCTACTCCAGTTCAAACTCAACCACAGGTAAGATATATAATTTTAAAATATAAATTATAAATTTAAAAGGGCAAGATGATGGACAATTTAACAATGTAAGAGTTCAATAGCATTTGACTTATATCATGTATGATGTTATATAAGATTTATATGATTTCCATCCTACATCTCTTTATTTAATTCTGAATATTAGCTTTGTCCTCCTTTTTTTCTCCTTAAAAACTTGGTTTGATAATAGGGCCAAGAATGAGGCATTTTTACAAATGATACAGTCTTTACAGACTGATGACAGACTAAAAGAGAAATTCAGCACTCTGGAGAAGGATACAACAAAGATAATAAACAAAACCCAGTCAAATGAGGCACTTTTAAAAATTACACACTCTTTACATACTGATAATGATCAACTAAAAATGAAATTCAGCATTCGATAGAAGGATACCACCAATTTAAACAAAACAAAAACTCAGCTCAGACAATGAGAAAGGGTGCTGAAACATTGTCTGAGAGAATTCATATTGTTGACTGTATTAACTGAACTCTGTCAAAGAGTTATGATAGACTGACTGATAGTATGTCCCTCCAGAAAGGCAATATGCATGCTACAAAAACTATGTCCAAGGATGAGACATTATTTTTACTGGACAGATTTCAAACCTGGGAATTCTCAATGAGGGCATTAGAACAGAACACTTGACAAAAGACCCAGACCATACAAAAGGCAGAAGTAAAAAATTTTGAAAAGATTGAGAAATATATCAAATTTGATGAGCAAAGACAAAAGGTACAAAGACAAAATTTAGCTTCATCAGTACGTACCGAACTCTGGATTAGCTTACCCAGATATTTACCTGCTTCTCTGATGATATCATCAGAAAGAACATCTGGCACCTATCCTGAGGAAGTCAAAGAATATACATGGGAGTCCACACATATGACTGATATAAAGGAAGTTAAACAAGCAATCATATTTTATGGAATATATTCTTCCTTCATTAGAGAAATCGTCAAAACGTGGGCCATATGCAACAAAGCAACGCCACAAGACAGGACTCAGTTTATCTCAGTTAATCTCAGCAGTCCTAAAAAATGGACCTCAGTTACTTTGGTAGTGTTAGTAGAAAGAAGAAGAAAATTTTTTGAGCAATAAGAAAAAGCATAAGGACTTGAGATTTCTCAAGATCAAATTCTGGGTGAGGGCCTTTACTCTGATCCTCAGGATCAGGCTCTTTACAATGAACACACATTGTCCCTATGCAGCACAGCAGCTTTAAATGCTTGGATATCAAACAATGAATTATAGCCTCCAGATTCATGTAATCCATGTATGAAAAATCCTTGCCGTTGTACTATCTAAAAATACAATCCAAACATCAATAAGTTCCAAACCTTATACACTGAAAAGTATATTTTAAAAACTTGTGAACATATGATGAAGTTGTGAAAGAATGTGGTGAGTTTTTTTGACATGAATATAGGCAATGCTAGGTTCCATGGCCTCAGACTCATGGGGTTATTAAAACCTCACACATGTGAGACTTAGTCGGATAGCAAATATATCTTCCTAGTTACCTTCCTCCTAAATGGATAAGTACAGTCTGTGATGATACTTCACACAAAACTATTATCAGTACTAGCTTCATTTGTCTCCTTTTTCTTCCATATACCATAAACCTGACTCTCTTAGCCATATACAGGAAACATACCTCCTGAATCCAGATGTGTACAATAAGTGCACTGACAAGCAAGTCACAGTGAATTACCTTCAACAAAGCAAGCACAGCCTATGGACTCCCACAACTTCAATACGTGTCTGAATATATGCGCTTCTTTCATTTCTGGTGTCTATCCTAGTTACACTAGTGCAGAATAACTGTAGAGGACAGAATAAGAATTTTATATAGCCTGAAGTAGGTGACATAACTATAAGCACAAGTGTCATATTGTGGAGCAATCTTTGTGGGTAAGAAAACCAGATTCTGGGAGGATTGAAGGAGAAAGGGGAGAGGCAGGGAGGGGAGCAGAGAAAAATGTTCCACTTAATAAAAATATGCATATCTAATCACATATAACTTTAGTAACTTTATTAAGCTTAAAGAATTTGGTGACAATACTCCATTATCTATCCTAATTAGGTGAGAAGAAAAGGTAGTACCTAACTCCCTTTCTATTCTAATTTGCATAATAAAAATTATCTCTTACTCAAGAACAATGGCAATGGGTTCTTGATCCTACTGCACGTAATGGCTTTGTGGGAGCCTAGGCAGTTTGGATGCTCACCTTACTAGACCTGCAAGGAGGAGGGTGGTACTTGGACTTCCCACAGGGCAGGGAACCCTGATTGCTCTTTGGCTGATGAGGGAGGGGGAATTCACCAGGGGAGGGGGAGGGAAATGGGAGGTGGTGGTGGGGAGGAGGCAGAAATCTTTAATAAATAATTAATAATAAAAAAGAAGAAAAGAAACAAAATAATAAATAACTAGACAACTAATTAAAAAAAATCTCTTAATATCTCTGAAACAAATATACTTTACATCTTTATAGTAAATGTCTTCTCTGAAATTTGTGAGAAGGAAAACAATAACTATAACTATCTTATGCTCATTTTTCTCAGAGAACCGAGAAGGAAAGAAAATTAACTGAGTAAGCAAGAAGTGTAAATTTTCTTAGCTGTTTTCTTCCTCTAATAAAGAGAAAAATGCCCTAAATATTCTCTTAATTAGACCCTTGTGAAAATTTACCACAGTACTAACAGCTTCACCTTCATATGCTACAAATGTCCGCTGTACACGTAGCATGTATAAATAGTATCAGCAAAAAGCTGTCTTGTGTTATGGACAGTTGTCATTTCCTAAGTTTTCCTGTGGCCTCTTGGATAGACACACCTCTGACACACTCTGCTTTCTGCTCTTTCAACATCGCTCGTTTTGTGATCAAGAGAAATGGAATGCTCCTTTCTTTTCCTTGCATTATTTTGCAATGTGTCCATATAACTAGATCTGATGGATAAGCAAATAAGTTATTATGGAAGGAGGATGTATAGTGGAATTTCAATTGTATTTTAATAAAGGTTTCCTGAATATCAGAGAGGAAAACAGCCCCATGGGCTTAGAGACCAGCCACTGGTTGCATGTACCATTAATCACATAGCCACTCTAGTTGCCATAGAAAGGGGGAAGTGCATGCCTTTAATCACAGTGGTGTACATCTTTAATCCAGAGAATATTATAAAATGAAAAGAGACAGTGCTCTGACATAGTTTCATTCTGAGATTCATGGAAGTAGCAACACCATTTCCAAAGGGGTCGAGGTAAAAGCCAATGTTTGGCTGTTTTGCTTCTCAGATCCTTAAATTGAACCCCAACTTCTCTTTCTGAGCCCTTTTAAC
Source organism: Microtus obscurus (assembly GCA_963919715.1). Taxonomy (NCBI): domain Eukaryota; kingdom Metazoa; phylum Chordata; class Mammalia; order Rodentia; family Cricetidae; genus Microtus; species Microtus obscurus. The sequence goes on from CAWTZC010000707.1 coordinate 266,521, forward strand.
CATGCATCAAGGATGTAAAGTTTGAAAAGAAGTTTGGCTGAGTAATGGTTTATATGATAAAGCACTATTGGGTAAATATATGAAAATTTCAAAAATAAATCAGATAAAAATTACAAAATAATAAAAGGTCCCATGTCAATTTTTTATTAGTTGTACTTCAAAACTGTAATCCCAAGGATGTGTCTGTAGAAGCTGACATGATATAAGGATGCATATCTTTGAGTACCTAAGGATGATCACATTCAGACTTCTCTATGGCTACTGTCCAATCTCTCCCAAAAATTCCATAATCATTAGTGTAAGCAGAAATTTCTTGGGACCCCACGTTTCATAGGAAAAATTAAAAAAGCTCAGCAATATATATTCCTAAGACAAAATATTAATGTGAGTTTATATATAAATTTAAAATTAAGCTTAAAATAATTTATTTAACTCCAATAATTGAAATATTAACATTTGCAGATTACAGACAGAATTATTAGGATAATGTAGTGAATATACAGTGAATAATTACAAACTTACCATACATCAGCATCTATTTGAGTATAGCTTTAAAAAAAAGAGTGTAAGTATCCTTGACTTTATACTTGGTAAACAATTCTTCCCATGGGAATATGGACAGCCCCCTTACCTTGCTTCATCTCAAATCTGGACTGTCCAGAACAGACAGAATAAAGAAATGTGTTTGACTCACAGTAGAAACAATATGTACCTGAAAAGAGAATTAGTTTAGAACATACAGTATGTGTGGTTATTCATGAAAGCAGAATGGGAAAAAAAAAATGAGGATAATACATTTATAGGTATCTGCTCTCAGACAGTCCTTTGGTACTAGAAAAGAGAAACTTTTCACAATGTCCAATCAATACCTGACAGCAAATGAATGATGTGCTTCATGCAATGGAGTCTCACTGCACATACAAACCACTCTTAAGACAGGATTCAGTGCCCAGCAGTAGGTGGCACACATACAAGGCACTAAACCACATTTTTCGAGATTCTTTGTCTCATAATTCTTGTCAGCAATTTTTTAACCTCATCTGTCCTTTGACTGTATGTAAAGGATTATGATTATGGGTGATGTTAGGAGACACTTTATTTTTTCCCAGCTGTTCCAGCCTCCAAATATTCACACAAAATCTTTACTCTTAAATCTCTGCTTGGTCCGAATTTGGAGAGCATTCGGGAGGGTGGTGGCTCCTGTGTCTAGGTGGCCGGCCTGCACCAAGTGGGCCCGGCCCTTTGTTCGCGGGACGCCCAGGCAGCGGGGAGATCGGATCCGGGTGCCAGGTGGGCCATCGCTGGGGTGAGTGAGTTTCTGGCCGCGGCGGCAGCCCGGGACAGGGAGCTCAGACGTTCCCCACCCCTCCTGCACTCCCTGGTCAGTCTGCGGGGGCTGTACTCCTTGATACCTCTTCTCCATTACTGTCCCACCCAACTTGCATCCAAGGCCCTCCGCACTACCTCTGACCCCTCTCCCCTCTTTGAACCACACAACAGCTCCCAGCACAGCCTGTTTGGGCGCTGGGACAGGGTCCGAATTTGGAGAGCATTCGGGAGGGTGGTGGCTCCTTTGTCTAGGTGGCCGGCCTGCACCAAGTGGGCCCGGCCCTTTGTTCGCGGGACGCCCAGGCAGCGGGGAGATCGGATCCGGGTGCCAGGTGGGCCATCGCTGGGGTGAGTGAGTTTCTGGCCGCAGCGGCAGCCCGGGACAGGGAGCTCAGACGTTCCCCACCCCTCCTGCACTCTCTGGTCAGTCTGCGGGGGCTGTACTCCTTGATACCTCTTCTCCATTACTGTCCCACCCAACTTGCATCCAAGGCCCTCCGCACTACCTCTGACCCCCCTCCCCTCTTTGAACCACACAACAGCTCCCAGCACAGCCTGTTTGGGCGCTGGGACAGGGTCCGAATTTGGAGAGCATTCGGGAGGGTGGTGGCTCCTTTGTCTAGGTGGCCGGCCTGCACCAAGTGGGCCCGGCCCTTTGTTCGCGGGACGCCCAGGCAGCGGGGAGATCGGATCCGGGTGCCAGGTGGGCCATCGCTGGGGTGAGTGAGTTTCTGGCCGCGGCGGCAGCCCGGGACAGGGAGCTCAGACGTTCCCCACCCCTCCTGCACTCTCTGGTCAGTCTGCGGGGGCTGTACTCCTTGATACCTCTTCTCCATTACTGTCCCACCCAACTTGCATCCAAGGCCCTCCGCACTACCTCTGACCCCCCTCCCCTCTTTGAACCACACAACAGCTCCCAGCACAGCCTGTTTGGGCGCTGGGACAGGGTCCGAATTTGGAGAGCATTCGGGAGGGTGGTGGCTCCTTTGTCTAGGTGGCCGGCCTGCACCAAGTGGGCCCGGCCCTTTGTTCGCGGGACGCCCAGGCAGCGGGGAGATCGGATCCGGGTGCCAGGTGGGCCATCGCTGGGGTGAGTGAGTTTCTGGCCGCGGCGGCAGCCCGGGACAGGGAGCTCAGACGTTCCCCACCCCTCCTGCACTCCCTGGTCAGTCTGCGGGGGCTGTACTCCTTGATACCTCTTCTCCATTACTGTCCCACCCAACTTGCATCCAAGGCCCTCCGCACTACCTCTGACCCCCCTCCCCTCTTTGAACCACACAACAGCTCCCAGCTCAGCCTGTTTGGGCGCTGGGACAGGGTCCGAATTGGGAGGGCATTCGGGAGGGTGGTGGCTCCTTTGTCTAGGTGGCCTGCCTGCACCAAGCGGGCCCGGCCCTTTGTTCGCGAGACACCCAAGCAGCAGGGAGATCAGACCCAGGTGCCAGGAGAGACATCACTGGGCAGATCAACCTCAGCAGGACGGACCTTGCTTCCACACTGAAGAGATACACCCAGAGGCTCAGTCACAGCAAAAACTGGACCAAAACACCAGGCCTCTCTTGGCTTCATTTGAAAGAGGAGATGGGAAGGCGCCAATACAAGAATTCCTCCAACAACCTGAAAGGCAACATGACATCACCAGAACCCAGGGATCCCGAAATAAGAAGAATTGTACACCCTACTCCAGAAGAAGTAGAAGAAATCGACCCAAAAGTGAATTTTTTGAAAATAATAGAAGACCTTAAACAGGAGGTGAAAAACTGCCATAAACAATTAGAGATTACAAACAAAAAGGTAGAGGAAATGAATAAATCGCTCAAAGATACCCAAGAAAACCAAGAGAAACAAGAAAATGCAATCAAACAGGTAAGGGAAATGGTTCAAGACCTGAAGAATGAAATGGAAGTAATGAAGAAAACACAAACCGAGGGAAGGTTGGAGATGGAAAATCTGGGTAAACGAACAGGAACTACAGAGACAAGTACTACCAACAGATTACAAGAGTTAGAAGAAAGAATGTCAGACACTGAAGATACCATAGAGAAAATTAACACACTGATCAAAGAAAACAGCAAAACCAACAAATTCTCATCACAAAACATTCAGGAAATATGGGACACAATAAAAAGACCAAACCTAAGAATAATTGGGATACAAGAAGGAGAAGAAATACAGCTCAATGGTTCAGAAAATATATTTAATAAAATTATAGAAGAAAACTTTCCCAGCCTAAAGAAAGATATTCCTTTGAAGGTTCAAGAAGCATACAGAACACCGAATAGACTGGACCAGAAAAAAACATCTCCTCGCCACATAATAATCAGAACACAAAACATCCAGAATAAAGAAAGAATATTAAGAGCTGCAAAGGAAAAAGGTCAAGTTACTTATAAAGGTAAACCTATCAGACTTACTCCTGACTACTCTATGGAAACCATGAAAGCCAGAAGGTCCTGGATAGATGTACTGCAGAAGCTAAGAGAACATGGATGCAAGCCCAGACTACTATACCCAGCCAAGCTTTCGTTCACTATAAATAGAGAAAACAAAATTTTCCAGGATAAAAACAAATTTAAACAATACGTAGCCACAAATCCAGCCTTACAGAAAGTAATAGAAGGAAAATCACAAACCAAGGAGACCAACAATGACCACAATAACTCAAACTTCTAGACACCCTTTACCAGCGCAACTAAAAGAAAGCAAACACACAAACCCTATGACTAAAAAAGTGACCAGAGTTAGCAACCACTGGTCATTAATATCCCTTAATGTCAATGGACTCAACTCACCTATAAAAAGACACAGGCTAAGAGATTGGATACACAAACAGGATCCAACATTCTGCTGTTTACAAGAAACACACCTCAACCAAAAAGATAGGCACCTACTTAGAGTAAAGGGATGGGAAAAGGTTTATCAAGCAAATGGACCTAAGAAACAAGCTGGTGTGGCCATACTAATTTCTAACAAAGTTGACTTCAAACTTAAATCAATCAGAAGAGATGGAGAGGGATATTTTATACTCATAACAGGAACAATTGATCAGGATGAGGTCTCAATCCTGAATATCTATGCCCCTAATATAAAAGCACCCACATATGTAAAAGAAACATTACTAAAACTCAAAGACGCCATCAAACCGCACACACTAATAGTGGGAGATCTCAACACGCCTCTTTCACCAATGGACAGGTCAATCAGACAGAAACCTAACAGAGAAATAAGAGAATTAATGGAGGTATTGAATCAAATGGACTTAACAGACATCTATAGAACATTCCACCCAAATAGGAAAGAATATACCTTCTTCTCTGCAGCTCATGGAACCTTCTCGAAAATTGACCACATCCTCGGTAACAAAGCAAACTTCCACAGTTACAAAAAAATATCCATAACCACCTGTGTCTTATCAGATCACCACGGACTAAAGTTAGAATTCAACAACAATGCTACCCCCAGAAAGCCTGCAAACTCATGGAAACTGAATAGTCAACTATTGACCCACACCTGGATTAAAGAAGAAATAAAGAAAGAAATTAAAGTCTTCCTTGAATTCAATGAAAATAAAGAATCAACATACTCAAACTTATGGGACACTTTGAAAGCAGTCCTAAGGGGAAAGTTCATAGCCCTTAGTGCCCACTTAAAGAAAACAGAGAAAGCATACATTGGAGACTTAACAGCCCACCTGAAAGCTCTAGAAAAAAAAGAAGCAGACTCACCTAGGAGGAGTAGAAGACTGGAAATAGTCAAACTGAGGGCGGAAATCAACAAAATAGAAACACAGAAAACAATCCAAAGAATCAATGAAACAAAAAGCTGGTTCCTGGAGAAAATCAACAAAATTGATAAACCCCTATCCAAACTAATCAAACGGCAGAGAGAGAATCTGCAAATTAATAAGATCAGAAATGAAAAGGGGGACATAACCACAGACATAGAGGAAATTCAGAGAATCATTAGATCTTACTACAAAAGCCTGTATGCCACAAAACTGGAAAATGTAAAAGAAATGGACACTTTTTTAGATAAATACCATATACCAAAGTTAAATCAGGACCAGGTGAGCAATCTAAATAGACCTGTCAGTCGCGAAGAATTAGAAGCTGTTATCAAAAACCTCCCTACCAAAAAAAGCCCAGGACCAGACGGTTTCAATGCGGAATTCTACCAGAATTTCCAAGAAGACCTAATACCTATACTCCTTAAGGTATTTCACAATATAGAAACAGAAGAGTCATTGCCAAATTCCTTTTATGAAGCTACCATCACTCTGATACCAAAACCACACAAAGACTCAACCAAGAAAGAGAATTACAGGCCAATCTCACTCATGAACATCGACGCAAAAATCCTCAACAAAATACTGGCGAACCGTATCCAAGAATACATTAGAAACATTATCCATTATGATCAAGTAGGCTTCATACCAGAGATGCAAGGCTGGTTCAACATACGAAAATCTATCAATGTAATCCATCATATAAATAAACTGAAAGAAAAAAACCATATGATCATTTCATTAGATGCTGAAAAAGCTTTTGACAAAATTCAACATCCCTTTATGATAAAAGTCTTGGAGAGATTAGGGATACAAGGGTCATACTTAAATATAATAAAAGCTATTTACAGCAAACCGACAGCTAACATCAAATTAAACGGAGAGAAACTCAAAGCCATCCCACTTAAATCAGGAACACGACAAGGCTGTCCACTCTCTCCATACCTCTTCAATATAGTGCTTGAAGTTTTAGCAATAGCAATAAGACAACATAAGGGGATCAAGGGGATTCGAATTGGAAAGGAAGAAGTTAAACTTTCGTTATTTGCAGATGATATGATAGTCTACATAAGCGACCCCAAAAACTCCACCAAAGAACTCCTACAGCTGATAAACACCTTTAGTAATGTGGCCGGATACAAGATCAACTCCAAAAAATCAGTCGCCCTCCTATACACAAAGGATATGGAAGCAGAGAGGGAAATCAGAGAAGCATCACCTTTCACGATAGCCACAAACAGCATAAAATATCTCGGGGTAACTCTAACCAAAGAAGTGAAGGATCTATTTGACAAGAACTTTAAGGCATTGAAGAAAGAAATTGAAGAGGATACCAGAAAATGGAAGGATCTCCCTTGCTCTTGGATTGGGAGGATCAACATAGTAAAAATGGCAATCCTACCAAAGGCAATTTATAGATTCAATGCAATCCCCATCAAGATCCCATTAAAATTCTTCACTGATCTTGAAAGGACAATAATCAACTTTATATGGAATAACAAAAAACCCAGGATAGCCAAAACAATCTTGTACAATAAAGGTACTTCTGGAGGCATTACCATCCCTGACTTTAAACTCTACTATAGAGCTACAGTAATGAAAACAGTGTGGTATTGGCATAAAAATAGAGAAGTCGACCAATGGAATCGTGTAGAAGACCCGGATCTTAACCCACAAACCTATGAACACCTCATTTTCGATAAAGGTGCTAAAAGTATACAATGGAAGAAAGAAAGCATCTTCAACAAATGGTGCTGGAACAACTGGATGTCAACCTGTAGAAGAAAGAAAATTGACCCATATCTATCACCATGCACAAAACTCAAGTCCAAATGGATCAAAGACCTCAATATCAATCTGAACACACTGAACCTGATAGAAGAGAAAGTGGGAAGTACCCTACAACAGATGGGCACAGGCGATCGCTTCCTAGGTATAACCCCAGCAGCACAGTCATTAAGGGCAACATTGAATAAATGGGACCTACTGAAACTGAGAAGCTTCTGTAAAGCAAAAGACACTGTCACTAAGACAAAAAGGGAACCCACTGACTGGGAGAAGATCTTCACCAACCCCGCAACAGACAAAGGTCTGATCTCCAAAATATATAAAGAACTCAAGAAACTAGACTTTAAAATGCTAATTAACCCAATTAAAAAATGGGGCACTGATCTGAAGAGAGAATTCTCAACAGAAGAAGTTCAAATGGCCAAAAGGCACTTAAGGTCATGCTCAGCCTCCTTAGCGATCAGGGAAATGCAAATCAAAACAACATTGAGATATCACCTTACACCTGTCAGAATGGCTAAAATCAAAAACACTAATGATAGCCTTTGCTGGAGAGGCTGTGGAGAAAGGGGTACCCTCATCCATTGCTGGTGGGAATGCAAACTTGTGCAACCACTTTGGAAAGCAGTGTGGCGGTTTCTCAGGAAATTTGGGATCAACCTACCCATGGACCCAGCAATGCCACTCTTGGGAATATACCCACGAGATGCCCGATCATATGACAAGGATATTTGTTCAACTATGTTCATCGCAGCATTATTTGTAATAGCCGGAACCTGGAAACAACCTAGATGCCCTTCAATGGAAGAATGGATGAAGAAAGTATGGAATATATATACATTAGAATACTACTCAGCGGTAAAAAACAATGACTTCGCGAATTTTGCATGCAAATGGATGGAAATAGAAAACACTATCCTGAGTGAGGTAACCCAGACCCAAAAGGATGAACATGGGATGTACTCACTCATAATTGGTTTCTAGAGATAAATAAAGGTCAGTGAGTCTATAATTTGATATCCTAAAGAAACTAAATAAGAAGGTGAACCGAAAGAAAAACATATAGCTATCCTCCTGGTTATGGGAAGTAGACCAGATTGCCGGGCAAAAATTTGGGATCTTGGGGGTGTGGTGGGAGGGGGGTGAGGGGGAGAAGGGGAGAGAAATGTGAGAAGGGGAGGATGGGGGGAACCTGGGGAAACAGGATGTTTGGGATAAAGGAAGGTTGGTTAGGGGAGCAGAGAAGCACACATCTTAATTAAGGGAGCCATCTTAGAATAGAAAAATAAAATAAAAAAAAAAAACAGTTTCCAATAGAGAGAGCTCAAAGCTGCCTAACAGGTACTCAAACAGGTAAAATATAAATCAACAGGTAAAGTATACAATAATCAACAAATACAGTATATTAATTATAATGCAGCTATGGCAAGTGTGCATATTAAATATAAAACTTATTCTACAACATTTTTATGAAAAAATGCTGTTTATGGCAAAATCTTCTCAAGTTTTGCCAATTAAGATATTAAACTCTTAATTTAAACCAGTAGCCTGTCTGGTACAAAAGGGCAGGATAAAAGCTAAAAAATGGCTTGATCCCCAGATGATTATTGCTACAATTCACACAACTGTATTTTGCTAATGTTATAGCAAAAAAAATCCCTTAAAGGATTTTATGCTAAATTTTACAAATGGCTCTTCCAATGGAGGAACTGCATATATGGCTAATAATAATAAAAAAAATATTATGGAGCATAATAAGGCTCCTTGTAAGCAGCTTATGAAACTTGCAAGTAGATCCAGATGCAAACGGATCTGACATGATAACACCAAGCTGACCTTTGCTAGGGCAAGGTGGAAAAGCCCTTGCAATGCATTATGAAAAAACCCGACCTATATATATTTGGGGTCGAGGATATGTTTATGCTTTTTTTCACAGAAAGAAAATAAAAGCTGGGCCTGATGTCGAGGCTGCGCTGCGGACACAGAGGAGTTCCTGAGGCGATTGCAGAGAGGTCCTTAGTCTGGCTTTTCCTGCCCCCAAGGAGAGGAGTCCCTGATAACAGAACCTGCTGCTCCACTCTACAGGGTGTCAATCCTGCCTCCTGAGTCCAGGGAGTCCCGGCTGAGATAATGCCAGGATGTGCTTCAGATAGCTGAATCCAGCTCACCTCACCCAGGATTCCCACCGGCCCTGAAGCACAAGTGCTAAACTGCTTCTGCAGCTTGAACTCTGGTCTGCTTTGGAGCTGAGATGCAGACTGGACATCAGACTGTTTTAATCTTTGGGACACAGAACTCATTTTAATTAAAATACTAACCTCTTCACTTAAGAAGGGGAAAGATTGGGGTTCCTGTGACTGTTGCTCAGAGTCTGGAAATGGTGGTATTTGACAACAATGTATGTCATTGTACTCTTACTGAAATTGATCTAATGATATTTGTAACTGCTTATAGATGTTGGGAAAGGTTTGACACATGCTGTAAAGTGTTTGGGTTTAATGCATATGTTAAGAATTTTAGATTTTGATCCCTTTTTCACCTCCCTAATTGATGACAGGCAAGCACACGTAACTTTTTGTGGAGTAGGCATTTAGGAAGGAGGACATACCATGGGCCAGACTAAAAGGTGAATACTGGGTTTGGAAGGTGCCCCTTTCTTCTTGTCTGGAGATGGAGTTATTGGTGCCAAAATTATATCATATCTTTTGTTTAAGGAGCACCTCACAGATTTTTCATTAATGATAGATACAGGGGCCCAATGACGGGAGTTAGTGTGGATCCTCACCTAAATTTCAAACCATACAGAGGCCGTACAGGCCGGCTCAACATGGCATGGTTTTTAGGTACGAGGGCGCTTTCCACATAGCCTAAGACAGGGTGCCCTGTGATCTGCTTACTTTAATCCTACTAGATACCTTTTATTTGAGAAGCTCCAAGAAACTAATGCTACTCATAAGGCACCCCTCTGTTCCCAGGAGAGGTTAATTACTTCACCAGTCGAGAGGAGGGTCTCTCCTTGTCCCAGTCCCCTCTCCTTTAGATCTGACACCATGGTTGACTCTGTCTTGGTGCCCTCCACCTATAACTACTTACCTTTATATAAGAAAGGAGGAATATGTTGGGAGCCGTTTCCCCCCCCTAAAGATTGTTACAGAAACCATCACCTTGGGGAGCCTGCAGGGAACCCCAAACCCATAATTATGTTAAGAATAGTCCTATTGGCAAAACCTGCCCCACACCCAATTAGCTATTCGCTAATTGCTAACGAACCTAATCTGATAGCGGAACTGCCTTAAATTCCAGCTATCCAGGGAACTAGGTGTGGCAACTCCTGACTTCTTGGCCTACCTGACCGGAAGTAGGTTACGTGACTGGGACCACGCGGCCAGATTCCATGCCCTCATTCAGGGGGTATATAAGTCGTTACCCTGTCCCTAATAAACGGAAGCTTTGACAAAAAAAAAAAGAAAAAAAAAAGGTTAACAACTGAACTATCACTTATACCAGTTAGGGGAGAGACAATCAGTTTTCTACGATGAGTGACACTGAGCATGTCAACTAATTTTGGGCAAGCCTCATGTTCAGGAGTAATTGACCAACAACATATAGTTGGACTCCACAGGATTTTGTCTGAGCTTTATTTGGTTACAAGTTGGGCTTTTTGTTTGTTTTCAATCTTTTTTTCTTTCTTTTCTTGGTATGACTTTCTTGTTTCTAAGTTTTGGAAGATTTTATTGTTGTACAGGATTTTTGCTTCTTGTTAAAGAAAGAACTTAAAGTTGGGTGGGTAGGGATGGGGAAAAGATCTGAAGGGACTTGAGGGAGAGGAAGAATATGAAAATTGTTTTAAATAATGGAAAACATAATAAATTAATTTAAAAATAAAAAAAAAAAAAAAAATCTCTGCTTGGACCATTAGTTTCCTATTGGCTAATCCTTCCATCTTAATTTAAACCATCTCTATTAATCTGTGAAACACTACAAGGTTGTGGCCTAACAGTAATGTTTCAGTGTGTCTGTCTCTGGCAGTAACTCCACGGCTTCCCTCTAACTCACCCTCCTCTCAGCATTCAGTTTAATTTTCCCAGCCTAGCTCTGTTCCATCCTATCAGGCAAACTCAGCTTCTTTATTAACCTGTGGTATTCACAGCATACACAGGGGAATCCCACAATGGTTGTGATTTTGTGGCATTTATGTTTGCATGAACATACTTGTCTTTGCATCTATGTGCTTTTTCTGCTTTTGTTTGGTTATTTTTCTTATATTTGTTTCTTTTGTACTATTCTGATGTTTTTATTTTTTATTATTATTGATATTATTATTGATATTGTACTATTATTATCATTACTATTATTAATATATGCATTGGTATATTCCATTGAGAGGAAGAAAAAGTAAAGAGCACACATGAGAGAGAGAGATCGAGAGACAGACAGACAGAGAGGCAGACACACAGAGTATAGATTTGGGAAGGTGGGAATGTGGAAAATATCTTAAGGAAATTGAAAGACAGGAAACCATCATCATTATACATTGTTTGGAACATAATTTATCTTTAATGAAAAGACCACATGCAAATAAAACACAGTGTCAGCAAATGGTCCAGCTATGAGCTCTCAGACTTTCAGGTGGCCATGTAAGATATTTACTTAAAGAAAATGATTCACACAGTAAGTCCCTGAGGGAGTGTAAGGAGCAGCAGGTCCCCTGTCTTGGTTAGATACTGAAGGCTGAGAAGAATCACATGCATTGCACATAAAGCCAAACTCCAAAGCTGAAAGACAATAACGTATCTTAAAGGGGACACAGCGGCTTCGGAAGCAGGAACATATTTACTGAACAGGATAAAATAAGCAGGTGACTCAGTCAGCTTGTGGGTTATCTTAGCAAGTACCTGGCTATGCTGGATGTCAATTGCCTCTGTCTCCTTGCAGGTTTCAGTAGCAATCCTTCTTCACTGACTAGTAGGTTATAGTCAGGTCCTGGCTAGAACCAGGATCCAGCTGAGAGCTGGCCTCCAGCCAGGAGCCTGACTGACAAAAACCCTTTGTGAAAGGACTGATATTATCTCCACTTGCCTGGGGATTGGCTAAGTGTGTGATATCATCTAGAGAATAGATTTGGGCCAATCACGAAACAGATCTCAAAGCTACCAATGGAAATCAAGGGTCTGCAGTAACTATGGAGATTTTCATCTGAGCTGCCATCTCATGTATCTCTCCCCCTCCCTGTTGTTACCACAGAAACAGGGAATCTAAAACAAGAAAGATAGAAAAAAATTAATTTAACATGAATTGTTTCTCCAATTGCTAACAGCGGAAAACAACCAAAGGTCCCTGGAGCATGACCATGTACCTAGCACCTTTGCAATAGACCCTAAATTCGTATACTAAATTCTGCATTTCTGTATGAGCCCTCCAGAATGTGACTGTGGGCAACTGAGTGCAGCTTGCCGCTGAATATTTGCTATCTGCCTATGTCAATATACATTAATGTTATGAATGTACACATGATCCATCACATGAACTGGAACTATTAGAGTGACCTAGTAAATGATGATTAGAATAAAGAAAAAAATGGTGAGTTCTATCCCTGGTCAAGCAATGTACCCAATGTGCATGGAAGCTCTTGATGTGTCAAAACGGTCAAGAAATTATTTAAGATGTATTATGAAAAAAACTTCAAAATACCTTCTCAAGTATGTGTGTGTGTATGTCCAAAATGCTCCCCATTCTGGATATCTCTTTCATTATTCTCTCCATTATTTCATTATTCTTCCCACCACAAACCCACTAAACCTGAATCTTCATGTTCCCATACCTCCATCCCCACAACACCAATTTTACTCAGGGGATCTCTTCTATTTCCCTTTCCCAGGGAAAGTCCTGTATCTCTTTGGGTCTTCCTTGTTATTTAGCCTCTCTGAGTCTGTGGATTGTACCCTGGTTATCCTTTAATTACACCTAATATCCACTAATGAGTGAGAATTTACTGTGAGGTAGGAAGTTGCCTTGAATGCATTGGCAAAGGAGACAATGACCAGACTAGGACACATACTGAGATTAACAATTAATAGGTGTGTCCTCCTGAAACTGAAAATCTTCTGTAAGGCAAAGAATACTGTCAGTGTGCTTACTATGGTCCCATATGGAATTCAGGCACATGCATGATAAAGTTCAACCTTCCAAGCTCTTCTCTGCCACGACAGTCAGCATCTCCAATAAACAGACCAAACTACCACAATAATCATTTGCTATGTTTTTAAATAGGCAATTTTAGAAACCTTTTCAAGCATTTAAATTCATGAGATTCTTTGGTGAATAAGTGAATTAAACACACTTGGTCCAGGAAACATCATCCAAGAAGCAAATGCTTTAATTCATAAAAAAAATTGCTTCAAAACAGAGAAAATGCTCTGTTCCATGACATAAGGAAGACCATGGCACCAGAATGAGCAATGCAAGGTTCATCTATTCCTTTATTACTTAATCCATCTCAGGTTGAAAATGAGGCAAGGAAATGGTAAGATACCCTGATTCTTGGTATAACTTGAGGGCTGACTAAAGTGAGCATTTCAGTAAACTGGTCAAAGGTGTAGACAAACTACTAGAGCTATTTTCTAGTGTTAAATCTTTTGTCACAAATATATGATTCCAACATCAACTACTCACTTTTGCATAACAATAAATTACAGTTATTAATAAAATATGAAATAATAAATTATTTACTGTTTTTGTTTATATTTCCTTTGTGAAAAAAAATAGCCAGACAAGATTTTGTTGTGTAGCCTTGGCGGTTCTGAAACTCATTCTTTACACCAAGCTGGCCTACAAATCATAGATCTGCTTACCTCTGTCTCCCAAGTGCTGGAATTAAAGGTATGAGACTTCATAGTCCAGCCATAATAAATTCTTAGCCTTTCGTTTAGTATATAATTTATCAGTAATTATAATACCATGATTAAATGATAGAAAATACAGTAAAGCACATGTTCTCTAATACTGACCCCTTTCCGTGAAAAGTTTTCCATTACCATGTCTTCTGACTCCCCACAGTCCTTTCTCTGGACTGACCCCATAGTTTGATGGTTTGAAGTTCTGTAGAACTTCCACATGATCCACAGCGTATACCTATCTATGCCCAAAAGTCAGACTGCAGGTTATCATAATGGAGTCTATGAAAGGACTTGCTGGGATGTTTTAAAGCAAGCCCATGTATGATTTCATAAATGTCAAACTAAGACTGGCCTCTCTCAAACAGATCATCGCTATGTAAAAAAAAAAAAAAATACCCTAGAACAAGTGGAATAATCCCTTTTTAGAATGACCTGATTTATCAGAAAGCCCACTATTTCCATTGTAGTAGAAGCTGTTGCCTCTATATTCAGCATACCTAACTGCTTTGCAAGCCCAGGTTGTGCACATCACACTTTTCCCAGCATTCCTTTTCACAGAAAAGAGGAATAATATATTATTATGGAAGCATAATTATTCACATCAAAGATAAGTGTAAACAGAGATTGCATATTAGTTCCTTGCTGCCCAGACCTGAAATTATTACACAAAACTACATTAATTGCAATACTGCTTGGCCAATAATTTTAGCATAAAGATGTAGCTCTTATATCTTAAATTAAGCCACTCATTTCTATTAATTTGCATTTTACCCCAAGGCTTGTGGTTACCAGTAAGGTTCCTGGCCATTTGTCTCTTTTGGAATCTACATGACATCTCTCTGACTCCTCATACTCACTTTTTCTCTCTCTCTAATTCTCTCTCTCAATAATATATGAACTAAATTGCTTATATGTGATACGTATACTCATATATGTGTGTGTATGCGAGTGTGTAGATATATTTATGTAATAAAACTAGTGAAAAGTAGATCAGGAATTTAAAAGAGAATGTGAATTTATAATAAGAAGGGTATTCCATTATTTCTTAAAAATAACTTATTCAACTCAAAGATAAAAATATTGTGTGTTTGTGAAAATCCATCCTCCATGCAATAATTTAAAATCTCCCATGCCTATAATCACTGGTTATGCTAACGTTTTCAACTCTCTTTTGGTATGTATGCACATGTACATACATGTATTATGCTGTATGTCTGTGCCTGTGTATATATACAAACATGCAGTTTGGTGTGAGATTTGAACCTATGTGTGCCTGTACATAACAAACAGAATACAAACACTAGTACTGTTTCTCCGGTACCTTCTTTTCTTAATATTTTACTCAATATAAATATTTAAATATCATATTAAAAAAGACACCCTACATCCCCAAGTGAAAAATCCTCCCTATTTCCTAGTCATATTATTCTGTGCTAATTCTGATAACTCTGTCTTCTCTTTTTCTGTTTGCCTCTGTGTGGTGGAGCACTCATGTGTTAGTGCACAAACGTGTGTGTATATGTGTTCATGTGTGTGTGTTTGTGTTTCTACATGTTATGTACATGTAGTAAATTATTCTGTTTCTTTTTATTTTTGAGAGTATACTTTAATTAAAATATTTCTCCCTTCTCCTTGCTCTTTCAAACCCTCTCATATACTTCTATATATTCTCCTTCATATTCTACATATTTTATACTAATTCTTGCTGGATGCATATATTTATACAAATATGTATTTATTCTTAAATATAACCAGATAACTCTGTTAACAATACTTGGCCACATGTTTTCAAAGCAGGCCTTTGGTACTAAATAACAAAATCGTGTGCTCTTCCCTGAGAATCACATATGCCTTTCCCAGATTTCCTCAGCAGAATACAGTGCCTTGTGTAGATTTGAGTTCTTTTGGGATTTCCTTTGTCCATTGTGCATGTTCATTTGTGTTATCATTATTCACATGACTGTCTATTCTATGTAAACCTCCACTCACCTTCTACCACATCTCTGAAACTTTATGAGTTTAAATGAAAGCTAAAACCTAGAATCCTAAAAGTTTCAGTACTTTCCCAAAAGTTAGAAAGTAAAAAAACAAGTGGATGCCACTTCGCTGAACATTTGCTGACCATTATCTTCAGAAAAATTAGTTAAGAAAATGAGCACTGGGTGTTTCTATAGCAAGAAATATTAACTACTTCTATGTGGAAATAACATAGTATTCTTTCTACAGAATAAATAAGACATGCATAAAATGTTTGGCTTAAAACATTGTCAGGAAACATGCCAGTACACAGAAGTACAAAAATTAAATTGAGTTTTACAAACAAGAAATGAATAATAAATAGAAGGCAGAAAGGCCCTCAAATTACATTACCATCAGCTAGGTATGTGGTCTTGTCTTCACCAAAATCTTCTCAGGAGAAGGCAGAGAAGAATCTCTTCAGTACCTGAGTCTGAGATCATGTTGAACAGGACAATGAGATCATGTAGCTGCATCATAGAAGGAAAAATAAAATGTTTAAGAACAACTAGTGAGCCATTGTATAATATGTATACTTAAGACGCAAATAATTTTTATATGATATTTAATATCAAAATAAGGTTTAAAAAGTATCTAATTCCTAGAATAGATGTATGAATAATAAATCCAGTGTTTACCAGTAAGGTTTGAATGAAGTAGGCATCCAGTTTCCCTTGTGTGTCATTTCATTGTCACAATGATCAAAATGAATCTAAAATTTGTACAGAACCAAAATACATCATGTATCGATGAAATTATCATAAAAATAAAACAAAATCAGAAAATCAAAACATATTTCCTATTTTCAAAACTTCATGCAATGTGACAGCACAGTCACACACAGACACAAACACACAGACACACTCTCACATGAACATAATATTATTTGAGATAAGATGGGGGCTCAAAATTATCATTTACTAGTTATCATTGAACTCATCTTGGAAACGCCAAAGACATATGAGGTAAAATTTTTTTCAAAAGTTCTATGATAAGTAGATGCCACATGAAAATTGGACTTTCATTCACTTAACATTGTTCATATGTGTGTGTATTTCATATATATGTGTGTGTGTGTGTGTGTGTGTGTGTGTGCATGTGTGTGTGCATGCATGTACATGAGTTTGTGTGAGTGGACAATGAAAACAAAGCCATGAACTTCAAAGTGAACAAGGATCAATACATGATAGAATTAGGAGAGAAGAAACGAAATAGGAGAAATGATGCAATCATATTAAACCTTTCAGAATTTAAAAAATACACGAGTAAAGAATGAACATACCAAAACTGAAATGTAGCTATAATTTAAAGAATAATCAAATATTGTCTAGCCTATAAATTAATCTTTAAAGTATTATTTTAAAAAAGAATTTCTAAAAAAGTGCAGCCACAGAAGTCACAGAAGAAAGACATAAATGTTCTCTAGATTCACTCTGGTGCACAGGGCTACCTTGGAGTGTTTCCACATGCTCCTCCAATCCTGACACATTTTTCCTAAGGATACAGGAAATAGAGGAAGCATAAGATGAGGGCTGGTATCATCTAATGTACTAAAAAATGTATGTGAAAAAATCAAGAGCATACTGGTGGAAGCTAGAGTTTCATGGTAACTTTATACAAGTAAGTGTCCATAGCAATGCTCAAAAGATTGAAATCATTCTTCTATTGTTTGAAATAAAACAACAAATGCAGAAGATAGCACAAGTATTCCAAAAGGTTTTTAAAAAAATAAGAAATTCGGTTTTATCAATGGAATCATAAACAACTCCAATACAAAATTGTTATTCCCAAAAGCATAAAAACAAATTTATGCAGATATTGTAGACTATATTTGCATATATATATATATATGTGTGTGTGTGTATGTATATATATATATATATATATATATATATATATATATATATATATGATGGAGGAAGGTCATTGGTTAATTAATAAAGAAACTTCTTGGCCTGATAGGTTAGAACATAGGTGGGTGGAGTAAACAGAACAGAATGCTGGGAGGAAGAGGAAGTGAGGTAAGACCTCAGGCAGATGCCATGTCTCTGCTCTCCTGGGCAGATGTGATGAAGCTTTGACCCAGGATGGGTAAGCACACCTCGTGGTGCTAAACACATTAATAGAAATGGGCCATGCAGTGTTTATATGAATACAGTTTGTGTGTTGTTATTTTGGGGTTTAAGCTAGCCAGGTGGCTGGGAGCCGGGCAGGATAAAACACAAGCCTGCCCACAGCTCCCACTACATATATGCATACATATATATTTACATACATACATATATGTAAAAACAATCTAAAAGAAGAGCATAAATATTAAACAGAACAAGGAGGGATATATAGGAAGCTTGGGGGGGATGAAAGTAATAATTTTTTTAAATATGTGAAAAATTTAAATTCAGCTTAGAAATACTTTCCGCAAACTGTCTTTACTTAGAGAGACATAAAGGAAAGTCCAATCATCTGGGACATGGCATCCATAAAATTAAAAATAAATATACTAAATTTCTTCTTGGTGAGAAAATGAGTTTTAAGGGGTTCCAGATGGAATTCAGACACATGCATTACCCAAAAGCTCAACACAGCATGGTTATGACTTGGAATAGAATCAGAGCTGGAATTTCCCTCCATGACTCCACTTAAGAGCCCCTGATACTGCAATCATTATTTACTATTTATGTACATGGGACAAATTTAAGAAGTCTTTTCAAAATAATAAGTTCATGAGCTTCCTTAACAGTTTGGTGAATGGAGTGGCCCACATTCAGCAAATATCCTACCAAAAGAGGAATTGTTTCCATGAAGATGAAATTGATTGACGACAAAGAGAATGAACAAATCTGGGTCATATGAGGAAAGGACTTGGAGACCAAATAACCACATTTAAGGTTCATCTACTCAGTTAAAAAAAAGAGTGTCTGGTACTTGATGTAATATAAAGACGGGATGAAGTCCCAATGCATAGGCCATAGGCTAAAAAAAAAAAAAACCTACTGGTATCATTTTCTCATATAAAGTTATGTCAAAAATATAGGATTCAGCAATCAACTCTTTATTTTTGAGTAACAATGAAATATAGCTACTAAAATATAGAATTGTAATTTCTTACCACTTTACTTCTTACATTCAATCGACAAGTATAACATCATGATTGAATGATGAAAAATTAAGAAAAAATACAATAAAATACACGTTCTCCCATTCTAATTCAACTCTGTGAAAGGCCTTTCCTATCACTCTGTTCACCATTCGCCAACATCCTCTGAGCATATATCATGTTTTGGAACCAAAATATTTTCTTAGATATCCACAGCATCTTCTAGCCTTTCTAAGCTATAACCATTCCACCATAGTTTGTTAGAGAGATGGGATCAATTCCTGGAGATTTTATTGGTGGCATGCCTAGCTGGGGAATTTTTTCCTTCACATATTGATTGCTTTTAAATTGTTAACATATATGAACATATTTTAGGACACTTCTATAGTAATAGGCATGAACAAAACTTCCAAATGTTCAAACCACTTACAAGTCAAATATGGATAAAATGTTTGAACACAAAGTCCTATTCCTATAAGAAACATTTATTAAATTTACATTTGTTGAGAAATGGAAAATCAGATTTTTGAAATAGAGTTACTGAGAATATTAAACACGATCTAGGCCTGGCTCCATGCCCAGGAGTAGTAGGCAGACAGAATGGAATTCATGTTTATGGATCATTTTGTTGTTTGTTTTATGTGCGTGTTTTGTTGTGTCATTTATTGTTTTGTTAGGTTTTCTGTTTGTTTTCATGTTCATTTTTTTAAGAAAGAGAGATAACCAGAGAAAGAGAGAGAGACAGAGAGAGAGAGACAGACAGAGAAAGAGAGAGAAAGCAGAAATGTACATTATACTTGAACAAATAGGATTTCATACATGGAATAGTAACTAAGAAGGAAGAGAGAAAATCAGCAGTAGCTGACCATGCATACTGGAATGCAAACCTTGTAAGGAACTAAACAAAAGGAAACAAATTCTGCTCTACACTGGAAATATTAAACTGCACTCTAAATTTAATTGCTCCTAATGCCGCCTTGTTCAATCTTTTTTTTTTTTGTGAAGTCTAAGGAATGAAGATCACATAGACCACCTCATCTTCTGTCACAAAAGAAGGCAATGCACCCCGTCTTGGAAACATGAATGAACTCTGGGGGTTATAGATAAAAACAGTGATCAAAAATCTTTTCCTCAAGATTTAGAATGCTGAGTGAAATAAGATGCATTACTGTTCCTTGATGTAGGTGGGTCTTCTATCTATCTGTTGTTTCATTGGTTAATTAATAAAGAAAACTGCTTGGCCTGATAGGTCAGAACATAGGCAGGGAAGACAGAACAGAATTCTGGGAGAAAGAAAGCTGAGTCAAGCAGATGCTATAGCTCTCCTCTCCAAGATGGATGCAGGTTAAGATTCTTCCCTGTAAGCCACCACCTCATGGTGCAACACACATTATTAGAAATGGGTTAATAAAGATGTGAGTGTTACCAATAAGAGACTAGAACTAATGGGCCAGGCAGTGTTTAAAAGAGTACAGTTTCTGTGTAATTATTTCAGTTGTAAAGCTAGCCATGTGGGAGCTGGGAGGGAATGTGGCCAGCCAGTCCTCACAACAGAGTGTGATCTAACTGGGAGCTTATTCTCAAGCAAATGAATGTAAACACATATGTCTTACAATATGGTGTCTGAAAACCAGCTGTAAATGAGTCTCCTAGTGAACTGCACCAGAGTTGTAGTCACTCATGCATTCCATTCTTATCAGTGAGCTCTAACTACCATATAACTGGGAGCTTATCACTGTATCCTCTGTGCAGTAGGGCAGGTTTGCGTGTACAGTAACAAGGGATGTTCTGCAGAGTAAAGGGTGTGAACAAGATGTGTAGAATGATCAGACAGTCCATTCTATTGTGTGAGTGTGTGATTCTCCTTTTTATTCCCAAATGTAGAATCTTTATGCTTTTTTGTCCATCCTGGGTCATGAATAGCCATGGCTTCTATCTTTCACATACCCCAGGATTTTCCAAATGTGTGAAACAAGCTCTAAATTGTTAATTGCTTAAATCTTTTAAAATGCTGGTGCCTTCCTGCTCATGCACGTTATTTTAACCAACAGTAAAATGAATGTGTGATGTGGAAGGAGAAAAGAGGAGTTCTAAAATGATGTGGGATTTCACTCTGTATGTGTGAATACCATTGGTTAATAAAGAAACTGTCTAGGGCCTACACAAAGAATAGAGGTAGGTGGGGAAACGCTGGGAGGAAAAGGATGAGTAAAAGAGAAGCCACATAGGCTGCAGGGGATGCTGGGAACTTTACCCGGTAAGCCACAGCCACGTGGCAATACACAGATTAATAGAGATGGGTTAAATTGTGAGACCCCAACTCAAATAGCCTGCTTGCAGCTGATTTTAGCACATGCCCTAGATAGATGGCAATCAGCAATGGAAAAGTGCAAAACTTGCAAAACAGCCCAGACTGCCACTTGCACCCTACCACAGTACCCTGCACCACCAGCCTGCCAGGAAACTTGCCCCCTGACGACAGCACCCTACCACCGGCCTGCCAAGAAACACCTAGAACCCATGATAGGGGTTGAGAACTTTTCAGGACAGAGTTTGGGGTTTTTATGGTATTTCTGGGAAATAGAAGAAACAAATAGCTATGGCCTAAAATTGCTCCAAAATGCTAAATGTTGTATCCAATTGTTCTGTACCTTATACCCACTATTATAATGTTGTGGTTTTTGCTGATCATAAGTTGCTGGAATTGCTGTTCGGGGTGTTCTACCTCTTTGGAGACTAGAGACACCTGGGGTCACTATTGTAATAAACCCTATTGCTTCTTGCATCTGCTGGACTGGTTAACTGAGTCGTGGGGCTTCTCCCTCTTGGGCCTGCACCCAAGCGGGTGAGGGTCTTTCAAAATTAATATATAAGAGTTAGACAATAAGAAGCTAGAGCTAATGGGCTAAGCAGTGATTTAATTAATATGGGTTCTGTGTGGTTATTTCAGTTCTGGGTGGCCAAAAAGAACAAGTGGCCTGACGCCACACTAAAGAGGTGAGTTATGTTCCTGAACAAGGAAATCACTGAGTTGGATTTGGTGTGGTGAATAATTATGAAGGCTACACTAGCTTTCACTTTCAAAATATCCAAGTAGCCTCTCAGGTAGAATGTTATTTTATGTTCATCTGAAAAGAGATTCCACTAAATAAAATCTACTTTAAACAACACTGAGGTGTTATCTCAGTTCCTGTCAATATCAAGGTGGGAGAGAAAGACTTTCACAGATATTTAGTTCCCCATTGTTGGATTCCATTTAAACATGATATGTTGGTTTAAACACCATTGCTGACAGTTTTTAAGAATCTACATGGTAAATCTATGATTTTCAGTAATTTTATCAATTTTCCTCTAGTGTCAACATCTTCCCCAGAATAACTCATTGCACTGAATGTCAGATATGAAACATTTTTCCACAAAAATGAAGTGTCTTGATGATTCAGGGCCTCACCTGCATTATCCATCATTCCACAAAAAAAAAATCCAACTTGTTTCATGATCCAGTTGAGGAGAGTAATGAAGGCTCAGCAAATCTGTATCCCATTCCAAGTCATCTTGTTGTTTGTTTCCTTTCCTGGCTGCTCACGAAAATTTACCAAGTGAATACCTGCAATTATAAAAAAAATAGGTTACTACATAACTTGCAAAATCATTCATTTTGGTCTATTTCATAATAAAATATATAAAATATAAAAGGGAAGAAAAATACAAATCTGTACACCTGTTGACAATGAACTGGACAGAATATGAGATAATAGGCAATTAAAATGCCCAGCATGTAGAAAATACAACATATTGTGTAGGGAAACAGCACCTATGCAGAGCCATTAAGGACTGCACTTCTGCATGTTGAATAGTAACCAGGAACATTCGTCCTTGCCATGTTCATCACACACTATCCTGGAAGGTTTTCTCAAAGAAGTTTCTGGGGAAAATACTGTACCATTCTTATTCTTAGATGTCTGGTGCCAATGACAAACAGGATTTTTACATTTCTGTGAAAAAGCATAGCCTTGTGTAAAGTAAAGCACACAGTTATCAAGAAGATGTACTGAGATCTAATGACTTCAACAAAATCAGGAACATAACAAAATAAAGAGTTCAATCTAATTATTTACATGAGTAATCAATAATCAGAAATGGAATTGGGCAACAAGTGGTTTTACAATACCACAAACTCAGGGAAATATTCTCCTCCAGTGTCAGCTCTCGGGATGCAGAGAGGAAGTCTGGCTCTACGACTTTAGTTGGAACCTCATTGAGCAGCACAGTCTGATTCTGTATGAGAAATTAATGATGTAATTTAAAGGACAAAGTATGAATAAATAGATG
Source organism: Microtus obscurus (assembly GCA_963919715.1). NCBI lineage: Eukaryota > Metazoa > Chordata > Mammalia > Rodentia > Cricetidae > Microtus > Microtus obscurus. The sequence goes on from CAWTZC010000707.1 coordinate 289,763, forward strand.
TGAGTATTCTTAAGGATATAAACATGTATTTAAGATTATTAATAACATGCATTTATATTTATAAAAATAGCCATCCATTGACTTTAGAAAGCCAATAATTCTCAAAGCTAATTAGAAATTGCAAGTATCCCACACACTGTGAAGAAATATTACTTTCTCTCTATTCCAAAACTCATTTAAACTCATAAGGAACTGCAATTAGATAAACAACATTGATACAGTATTCAGACAGAAAAATAAAGAAAAAGATTTAGAACTTTCACTCATATTTCAAAACTTCGGACAAATTAGTTATTATTAAGTCATTTGGATATGGTATATAGTAAAATATAGATTAGTGAAATAAAATCAGGTGACCCAAAATGAACACCTAAACACATTTGTCTGTATGTGTGTGTGAGGGTTCTGTTATATGTGCACAGGTATATGATGACAAGGTCAACATAAGTTCTCTTCCTCTATCCAAATCCAGTTTATTTTCTTTGAGAGAGTATTTGTCATAGATCCTAGAGCTCATCAGCCTATTAGACTGACAGAACAATTCTGAGATTACAATAGGATTGTGTGTGTGTGTGTGTGTGTGTGTAAAACATCAATGAATCTCAAAACTTTCTGAAATTTGCAGAAGACACAGTAATTTTTGAAACCATGAGACAAGTGGACACAATATAAAAATTGAATTCCTCACTTAAGAGCACAAAATGTAAGTTACAATTTCCCATATAGCAATGTATACCTAGATATGAAAACTTAGCAAAGATAGCAATAAAGTATGGATTAATTATTGAAACAGTAATGAAAACGAAAAGTAAGATAGAGGTAAAAATGACTGAAAGAAAATGAAATATCCTCTTTTTTCCATCTTCCTCTCGGAGAGGCAGCTTTGCTTCTGCCTCTCTCCCCACTTCTCTGCTTCCCCCCTTCTCCGTCTCTTTCTCCTTCTCTCTCTCTCTCTCTCTCTCTCTCTCTCTCTCTCTCTCTCTCTCTCTCTCTCTCTCTCTCTCTCTCTTCCCCCCCTTCACCCTTCCTCCTCCATAACCCCCTGAATAAACATTCAACCTCAAAAAAAAAAGAAAATGAAATATCAATTAAGAAAAAATATGCACTGAGTAAAATGAATTACATATTCAAACATGTATGATGACACAAACATAAGATTTTGCTTAAACAGTAATTGTCAATTAGGTAAAGTGTGGGAAGGAGACACAGAAATAGAAAAGCAGTCTAAATATAAGCCCCATGTAATACAGGACATCACTACCTGTCTCTTTAAACCCTTACTTTCCCCATAATGTCTCTTATGGATCACAAATCCTAACAAAGAGATAATATATAAAGCAGCAATAACCACGCAATAATAGACAAAACTTTCAGTATAAATCAAAATCTACAACAGGTCCTGACATAACTAAGTAAAAAGATAGCTCAATCAAGAGATTAAGTATTTTTTTCTTTTTCAATTATTTGTACTGAGCTCTATATTTTTTTCTGCTCCCTTCCCTACCTCTCCCCTTCCCTTAACCCTCTCCCAAAGTCCCCATGCCCCCAATTTACTCAGGAGATCTTGTAATTTTACTTCCCGTGTAGATTAGTTCTATTATGAGATTAAGTATTTTTAAAAATCACATTGAATAAGTTCACTGATCAGAAAGTATAAAATATTCCACCACTCTAGAATTGAAAGATGAATAGGAGAACTACACACATAATTTTATGACTTGTCCTTTCTGCAAAGTAGCTCTACAAGGATTCAAAGTTTACAAAATAAATAAGTCTAAACACAAAGAATGATCAAAAATAACAAGAAATAATTATTTTATAGTCATTCTGAAATATATATATATATATATATATATAAATTGTGTGCATAGATCACAGGAAATTGTACACACTTTAAAAGATAATCTGCCCAACAGGGGCCATGACTACCTAAAAAGAACATCAGAGCTATTCAATAGAACCTAATTTGTTTAGGAAGACCAGGAGACTGCTAAGAATATAGTCTATACTACATACTACAATATGACAAGGCCATTTTGTAGCAACACTATGATTTTGTTATAGAACTATAAGAAATTGAACAGGAACTACATAAAATCCTGGTACCAAAAGATTAGTGATCAGAGACCAGAAGGTATTAGGAAAGCTGTCATGGAAGAAAAGGATTCACATGTCTAATTTGGTTATGATAACTTTCAATGGCAATGACCAGCATGGCGAAATTTCAATAAAGGTGCACTTCTAAATACATATATTATCAAAAACTAATATCCATCTAATTTGAACTCAAGTCCTGCTTTAAAATATGTAAATTATGTCTAATATTGTAAACCACAAACTTGACAGGGTTAATGAATTCATGGAAGTTGAGGCTCTTACCACCACTTTCATAATATATAAAATCCAACTGCATTGCTATTTTAGTCATTATATGCAGAGAATACTATAGGGCTAAAAGCAACAAATAAATTCAGCAGGTAGTATTTATACACCAGTATTGTTTGTCTGTGTGTATATATACATAGCAATAATAAGCAATGAAGAGGTAATGAATTTGAGAGTGGAGTAAAAAGTAAGAGTTTAAGAGACAGTGATGTGGAAATTATTCAAATACACAGGTCTTGTATTAAATGCTCATATATCTAAATTGAAAAAATAGAGCAAAGGGACTTAGAAAGTACAATTCAGTAGAGGAGTAGGACAAGACAGAAGAATCGGGATGAAGATGATCCAAGATCATATAAATGTATGAAAATTTTATATTGATTATATTATTACTCCAATAAGAAGAAAGACTCAACAAATCAAGGCATGCATAGAACTAGAATTTTATGAATTTAAATGGAGGTAAGACCTAAAAACCCTACAGGGGTTAGTCCTTCCCCAAAAGCTAAAAAGGAAAAGAAAAAAATGGATAACACTTCACAGAATATTTACTGGACACTATCTTCAGGGAAATTGCTGGACAAAATGAACAGTAGGTGTTTTTATAGCAATAAACATAAACTATGTCTTGTTGGGGGAAAAGCATGTGATTTCTAAAGAAATAATAAACTAGACATAAAATGTAGATTTAAAAATATAGCCAGCAAACATGGGGTACTACATCAAAATATAAAAATGTATTTGAAATTTACAATCAAGAAATTAGTAATTGAAAACAAAAGGGAAAAATATCAAGATTTACAATACCACCAGCTAGTTGTGATGAATTTCTCTTCGATGAAACCCTCTCCAAAGTTGGGAAGAAACACTTCCTCCATGCCTGCGTCTGTGGTTATCATGAGCAGGTCTGTAAGATTATAAAATAAAAAAGTGAAATTTTTAGAAAAAACAGTAAAACACACACTTAAATAGAAAATCACTTTTATATGACTAATAAGATCTACATGAGGTTTAGATAGTTCCAAATTCCTAGACAATTAATTTTAATATTATAATGAATGCAGTATTCACAAGCAATGTATACACGAGGTACAGTGGGCACACAGATCTCCATATGTGCCATTCTTATAATGATAAAAAATTATTCTAAAATTTATACAGAACCAAAAAAATATCCAGGATCGATTAAATTGCCATCCAGAATTTAAGAACAAGATAAAAGCATTCCTCTCACACTTCCCACTTGTAAAACTTACCAGATTATGACACAACACACACACGTGCACACACACGTGCATACACACACACACACACACACTTATAAAAACACAATTATTTGAGATAAATTAAGGGTTCAAAAATATTATCTTTTTTATATCATTTAACTCATAAATTCCCAAAATGTATACTAGGTAAAATGTTTCTCAATTGTTCTGTCATAATTGGATAACACAGAAAATTGAATTTTTTCACTTACATAATACTTACGGTTGACTTTTTATTTATAAAATTAGGAGTGTGTGTGTGTGTGTGTGTGTGTGTGTGTGTGTGTGTGTGTGTACAAACAATGATAAACTGGGCAGTGGTGCATGCACCTTTAGTCCCAGGACTTGGGAGGAAGAAGCAGGACAATCTCTGAGTTTGAGGTCAGTCTGGTCTACAGAGCTAGTTCCAGAACAACTAGGGCTGTTACACAGATAAACCCTGTCTCGAAAAAAATAGCAAACAATGAAACAGAGATCACAGATTTAAAAGTGAACAATGAGAGTTATATGGTAGGATTTGGGAAAAAGAAAGAAAATGGGAAAATGAGGCAATTACATTATAAGTTTGAATTTTGTGATATACTTCTACAAAAAAAGCAGATCAAAAACCAAAATGTAGGTCTAGTTTTAAAAATATACAAAAATAATATATCTTGAATTTATTCTCTGAAGCATTAATAAAAGAAAGACTTTCTAAGCTTTGCAACCATAGATTTTATTGAAAAAGAGATAAACGTACTTTATGCCCTTTCTGGTAGATGAGGCTTCACTGGTGTTTCCACAGGCTCCTTCCTTGGCACAGGATGCTGGAGAAATGAAAATTTCCTAAGGAAAAATAAGAGGAGATCTGGAATCAATCAATTAACTGAAGAATATACTTATGAAAATTTGAGGTACACTGGTGCCATCTAGAGGTTCACATGAGCTTTAAAAGACTGTCAGCAGCAATGCTCAAAAGACAAATCTTTTCTTTTATATGAGGTAAAACAAAGAATACCAGAGAAAATGTTACTCACCCAGAAGATTTGAAATAAAAAAGAAATCTTATTTTAACAAGGGAAGCACACATACAAATGCTTATGATATTCTTAATGATCAATCCAGAAAAAAACATAAAGAGTAAAATTAGACAGACCTGGCAGAGGGCATTTAATCAGAAATATATATGCACATACATATAGTTATGTGTTTATAACATCAAATAATGTTCAAAGTGATATGAATTTCAAGAAAAGCAAGGCGTAATGTAGAGGACAATTTAGAGGAAGAAAGCATAGGAGCAACGTATGTAATTTTATTATAATCTCAAAATTTAAAGAAATATTTTTTGAAATTAAAAACAAAATTATACTGCACCTTGACATACTTTCCTGATATTTATATTTCCTTAGAGAGTCAGAAGAAAGGTACATTCATCCAGGACAGGACATGAATAAAGTTAAAAGAAAATTGATCTAAACTTCTGCTTGGTGACACAGTGAGCTTATTGGGGCTACATATAGAATTTAGGCAAATGTATCACCAAAAAGCTCAACCCATCAATGGCAATGACTTGGAACACCTTCCGAAATAGATTTTATCTGCCATGGTAACCAGCAGCTCCACTGAATGGACCCTACTGCTGCAATCATTACTTACTATGTGTATAAATGAGGCGACTTTAATAAGTCTTTTCAAACTAGTAAGTTTATGCACTTTTTTAGGAGTTTAAGTAAATACAGTTCCCCGAGTCCAGAAAACATGCTCCCTGAACCAAATGCTTTAATTCACAGGAAATAGATTCACAACAGATAAAATGCAATGAACTGAGTTTTATAAGGAAAGACCAGGGTGGCAGATTGAGCACATTCAAGGCTCGTCTATTCAGTTACTACTTAAGGAAGGACCAGTTGAGAATAAGGCAAGGAAATGGTAAAGGGGCTTGATTTTTGGTATAATTTGAGGTCTTGAATGAGGTGAACAATCCAGTAAGATCGTCGCCTGTATGGACAAAACAATTGGTAGTGTTTTCTTATGTCACAAATATATTATTCAATCATTAACTACTCATTTTTGTGTAACAGTGAATGACAGCCATTAATAAAAAGTAACATAACAAATTATTTTTCTGTTTTTTGTTCATACTGGTTTTTTTTGGGGGGGGGTAAGATTTTGTGACAGGATTTCTCTATTTAATTTTAGTTGCTCTGGAATTCATTCGGTGGACCAGGATGGCCTCAAATTCAGAGATTTCCCTGCATCTGCCTCCCAAGTGTTGTGACTAAAGGTATGATCACCACTGCCCTGCCATAATAAATCCATAGCACTTCAATTATTACATAATTAAACACTTTATCAGTAAGTATAATACCATTATTAAATGAGGGAAAATCCAGTAAACCGTATGTTCTCTAATACAGACCCCTCTCCTTGAAAAGTTTTCTATCACTATGTCTTCCATCTCCCCACAGTGCATGCTCTGTACTCACCTCATGGTGTGATGCTACAGCATTTCTTTAGGACTTCCCACGTGAGCCACAGCATACACCTCTCTAAGCCATGAAAGTCACACTGCAGGTTGTTATTCTAATGGGGAAAAGGACCTGCTGTGATATTTTTAATCGTGCCCATGTATGATTACATAAGACTAACCAAATTAACTCTTATTAACTTTCTCACTAGCATATCATCCCTACTTAAAAAAGTACACTAGAACTAACGGACTAGACCGTTTATAGTATGGTGTGAGTTGTCAGAGAACCTCAGGGTTGGCATTGTGGCTGTAGTAGAAGCTGTTGCCTCTCCATCGAACATACCTGACTGCTGTTGAAAGCCCAGGCTCTGCACATCATCCTCTTCCCACATCCCTTTTCAGAGAAGAGAGGAAAATCTTGTTAATCTGGAAACACAATAAGGATAGGCATGATTGTCTTTACATATATTTCTTTATCACAGATGCCCTCTGTGAAGCTCTTGAAGCTTTAAAGCTTCCTAGAAGTCCTTTATCACAGAATTAGGCTTTGTTTCAGTATCTTTCCTTAGGAACTCGGCCTCAACACAAATCTCACCAACTTTTCTTCTAGTATACAAGATAGCTGTCTTCCTCTGCTCATATATTCTCCCATATCATCCAAGATGCAATACCACCATGTAGACAATGCAAAGGATTTTCCGCCTTTCAAAGATCTTGCTGAACACAGGTTCAACAAAGCCACCAAATGTCCATGACACTGCACTTGCTGTACATGGTACTATCGACCTAATCACCTGGGCATGATACATAGCTTCTCTCACACTTAGTCCCCGCAGAAGTCCTTACTCCACCTGTAATCCTTTAGGTTCTGAGTTCCCTGGAGAATCTACTGTTGATGGACAAATATCCCTAATGGCTCACACAAGCCAGTCCATCAGAGAATCGTATCCTTTGTACTGTAACAGTTTAGGCATCCTGTCTCAAGAGGGAATCAATAGCTATAATTCTCAATTGCTAGGCTTCTACAGCCCTAAGACTGATTTTGGGTGGTCCCTTGGAGCACACGTAAACAAGTCGGCCTGTGAGCGAGTCTTGTTTCTTGTTTATAACACCAGAATTTTATACATTGAATTATCCTCAATTATTATTATCTCACATATCTGATTCTAAATGCTACCTATGACTAAAGGTTGTTTCGCAGATTTTTCATTGTATCAAAGATAGTACTCACATGGTAATTTTTTTTTATTTTTATAGATCATGTGCTTCCTATTTGCTACATGACTCTTCCCATGAGTTTCAGTTTTGGGGATCGCTGACACTGTTCTATATTACTGCTATATAATTTGTGGCCCCTTTACGTATGCTTGCAAAATCAAATCCTACACCTCCATTTCTCCGCTTTTATCCAATTAGCTCACTATGTCAAATGCCAATACAAAATCATAGCCTTGTATCCCTTTCTTGCTACAATTCACAGCTTACACCTGCAGGTTCACTCCTACCAGCTCACACTGGCCTATATCTCTCATTACCAGTAGTAGCATGCATGTTGCCTCTGCAGCTGTCCACAGACAGTTATGCACCAGATGGGCCATCCCCAGAGCTGACTCCATGCGTTCGCTAAACCATAAAGCCTGACACAGCATACAAAATTGAATAAAACCACTATAGTGTAATTTCACCTATAAATAACTCCGGGCAGTGTGGCTTCAACTTAGAGATTTGTCATTACATCCTTGTACAACCCATGACTGGGCAACTACCCCCAAATACTATGTACAGCCAAACAATCAGGTGGATATCCTATGCAAAGTGTGCTCTCTCAAGCATTTGGATTCACCCATTTGTGTGGAAGAAACTCTAAATTTTTAATTGTTTAAATCTGTCAAGTTACTGTTGTCTTCATGTTTATGCCATTTATTTTTAAGCAACGGTAAACTGAATGACTGATGTGTAGGAAAAAAGGGAAAAAAAAAACATTCTGCAGGGGTGAGTGACTTCCTGAGCAGGGGCATCTAGATTTGGCATGGTGGATAATCATAAAGGCTACGCTCATTTTCACTTCCAACACATCTAATCAGCAACTCAGACATAAAATGATTTCATGTACTTCTGAAAGTAAATGCCACTAAATAAACTGGACCTAGAACAATGACAGTAAGAGGTTATTTTATAGTTCCTTACCATGTTAAGTTGTGAGAGACAGTGTGTGTTTCACAGTTAATTTACCTTTGCATTTGTGAACTCCATACAAACCTAATGCATTGGTGTTAACACCATTGTTGACAGTTTGTGATGTCTACATAGTAAACTTTATGATATCCACTCACTTTAACAATTTTACTCAAGTGTCAACATTTTTTTCCATTTTACACCTTTCGAGGATATCAAAAAGTACTTATAGATAGTTATATAACTTTTACATTAAAAACAACTGTTTTCAATGTTCATACAATACTTATATACACCACTGGTTACTAATAAGGATTTGTTTTTTGATCAAGACTGAGGAAAATAATTTAAACTTAGCCTGGATCCTCTTCTAAGCCCATACGGTTGTTGCTGTGTATCATTTCCTGACCACTCAGGAAAATTTCCCTTGTGGATAATGGCAGTAATTTAAAGAACCGAAGCTACTACTTAACAAATAACTGAGAAACATACTCAAATAAAATGATATTTTCAAAGTCACTCTTTGTTTCTGTTTGGTATCAAACTCATCAAAACCCTGATAAAGCAGGTCCACATGCCTAGAGGATATAAATAAGACAAAATTAATAATCAAAATAAAAACTTATAAAATATATAAAATATATTATGTATGGAAGTAACATATGTGATAGCTAAAGAACAGGCTTGAATAGTAACTAATAATTAGCAGCTTTTTGTCTCCATTTCTCATTGTCATGGAGGGTCTTTTCAATACAGTTAGTGACAAAAATAATAAGTATACATTTCCATCTCATAGATGTCTGGTGATTAAGGAAAATATTATAATCTACAATTCTTATGTACTGAAAAACATTAAGTAGTTTAAAAAAATATTCCTGGGTATAATAATGTCTGAAAACTAGGATGATAAAATATAAATTTTAATCTAACTATTTGCATAAGTAATTAAGAATTTAAAAAAAAACAGTTTTTGAAAAGCAACTGATTTTATAATACCATAAGCTAAGAGTAGCGGTCTCCAGTGTAAGCTTCTCAGGATGGGAAGAGAAAGCACAGCAACATTCCTAAAATGAAAAAACACAAGGATAAATAGTATAAGAAAAAGACAAGATCTCCTGAGTAAATTGGAAGCATGGGAGAAACATATAGCACTATGAAAACAATTAAAAAAATGTAACTTCCTTGTTTGTGGCTTACTTGGTTGCTACTTCTGTGCCTTGAACACTGTCAGGTGAATAGAAAATATAAATTTTATCATGCTATAGTTAGGAAGATAAGAAAGTATTTATTTTTGACAAGTTACCAAAAAAATCAAAAACCTCAAAATTGTTCAGTAATTCTGAATTAGTGCAGTTAAATTTCTACTTAAAAGAAACTCCAGAACATATCTGAGACCTAAAATGATTGGATGATTTCATAATTTTCTCTCCAGGCACTTGGCTTTTTCTTTAAATTATTTATAAAAGTTATGATTACAATTCTTAGAAATAAAGGAGGGAATCGAGTGGGATAAATAACACTAAAGACCTTTAAGTCCTATAAGAACCAGTAGTAAAGAAGTTTCTTAAAATATAAATATATACGTACAGAGGGAGAACTTAAATGGAGCTGCACTATAACGGGGTAGCAATGCCACTACCAGACACTGTAGGCAAACAAAAATCCAAAGTCAGCAGTAGGTTACCTTTCTTGGAGCTGTTGGTCTGTGAGGTCTCTTAGGTCCCCAAATGTTAGAGGTCATTGCCAATGTATTAGTTACCCTCCCAAATTCTAGAGTAACACCCTGTAACTAAAGGCACCACATACTTGAATCATGGACCCTAGAAAAATGGAGCTGATACAGACCTGGAAGTTTCATCCCTACTGAATGGTTTCCATAGTGTTAGAGGAGAAAGTAATCATTGGTCTTATGTGGCTATGGGTCCTGCAAGCTACAGAAAGAACCCCCCTGACAGGACATGCCCACTTGTACTACAATGGTATGCATGCCATAGGAATAAGCGGATGCTTTCTGATTGGACTGAAGTCCCAAAACACAGGATGAAACAGAATCCTGTGCTGGCATAGGGATCAATAACCTTGGCTATTGGTCCTAGGTCCCAGGGGAGAACCCACAGCTACTGCTCTGATAATGGTACATGTCATCAACCTGACTCCTAACTACTTCTTGTTAACCCACAGATGAGTGCTTCACCAAGACCTTGGCAGAGGAGCTTCTCTTTGCAGTAAAAAGCAATTAATTCAGAAGCCTACAACCAATCAGGGTGCAGAGAATGAGTGACTGAGCTTGCTGAACATGCTGAACATGGGCATCTGTATCACACAGTCCTCCTCCCAAGGCTCAGTGACCATTGCAGACGAGGGAAGAGAAAGCCTGTAAGGACCAGAAGAGAGAGAAGACCACAAGGAAACAGTTTTCTCTAGACACAAGAGGAAATTTGCATGTATAAACTCACAGTGGCTGTGACAACATGCACAAAACCTGTGCACGTTTGACTCAGACAAAATTTCAGCCAAGATTTTTGACAAAGGGAGATGGGAATGAAGTCCCACACCTAGCTGAGGAGCCATTAGTAACTGACAGTATCAGGGGGTAAGAGTGAGCTTTCTTTAAAGATGTGGCCCAGGGATCTAACATGTAGCACTGGATGACAACACAGCTGAGACTATAGGCAGTACTAATGGGACTAGAATTTTTTTTTTAATGAGGACACGAAATTGGATGAAAAGAGAATAAGGAAGCGGATCTAGGAGGAGACAGGGAAGGAAATGGATACTATTGGAATATAATATATGACACTCTCAAAGAATTAATAAAATACATTTTTATCAAAAAAGAAAAGCAACTGGTTTTATAATACCATAGGATAAGAGTAATGGTCTCCAGTGTGAGCTTCTCAGGATGGGAAGAGGAAGCACGGCTTTATGGATTGAACTACTACCTCGCCGAGCAGCAGTCAGACACAGTATCAGAAATACGCAACATTCCTAAAATGAAAAAACACAGGGATAAATTAGTATAAGAATACTTAAAGCTACAAATATTCATTGAAGATTATTAATAACACCAATTTATTTTCAATGTCACAATTCATAGTCTTAAATCAGGAATTATCAAAGCTATTAGAGAAGAAGAATATCCCTATCCAAAGACAGGTATCTTTTCATTTCAAGGACAAACTTATCTAAACTTCACAAGGAACTGCCATAATATAGTCAACATTAACACAATATCAGATAAAGAAAAGGAACAAAGGAAGTGTTGAACTTTTGCTCTGTTTCAAAACTTATGACAAATTAGTTTCACTGAAGACATTTGGAAATAGTATATAGTTAAACTAGATTGGTGAAATAAAACTATGTACCAAATTAAGCACTTAAATAGCATTCGTGTATATGATTAAGGCTGTGTGGAGATGTAGCAATATATGCAGAGGTGTACAGATGCTAGGTCATCATCCAATTTTTCATCAGTCCAATTCTGCTTTTTTTTAAGACAGTACCTGACACTGATCCTAGAGTTCAGAAGCTTATTAGATTATCATTCTGGGATAACAGTGGCACACAATCTTGCTCTGTTTGTCTATTTGTTTGTTTCTGTAAGTGCTAAGGAGCCAACACCATATCTCCGATGAAAAAGATTATACAAGTCGGCAATCTTCCTAGCTTAAAACACTTATATTTAATGCCAATGACTCTCAAACACTTCTGAGATTTGAAGTAGACAAAATAATTCGCAAAATTATGGGAACAACTTGAAATAATATGAAAATTGAATTTCTGACTCAACACTGAACATAACAGATTAAAATTGGTCATATATCAACATATACATATATTAGAGGATTGAACAGCAATAACTTATGAGTTAATTTAAAGCACTAATGAAAAATGATTAATAACATGAGGCAGGAATTACTGAAAGAAAAGAACACATCATAATAAATATTTAGGATAAAAATTACTAAAACTGATTGTGTAAATACATAAAAATTATTTTTAAGAAAGCTAAATAAAAAAAGCCCAGCAAATTGGACATATACAGATCTGACATTTAATGGATTTGAATGAATAAAAACATACCTAGGACTCTGAAAAGGCGCAGTACTTTCCCAGTGGTTATAAAAGAAAAGATTCAGGTGGATGCTACTTCACCGATCATTGACTGGATGTTGATCTCAGGCAAATTATTCAAGAAAAAGAACAGTAGGTCGACATTCTATTACCTGTGAATGACAAGGAAGACAAATGATTTCTAGTAGGAAAGAAATAACAAGAAATGCATAAATATATCCAGGTTTAAAAATATACCCAGCAAATATGAAAATCCATGAGTATAAAATTTCAGCTGAATTTACACATAAGAAACTAACAATGGAAAATGAAAGGCAGAAAACACTTCATCATACACTACCACCAGCTTGATGTGTGGTTTGTCTCTTCAGTGAAAGATACACAGGAGACAGGCGAGAAGTCCCTCCTCTGTGCCTGAGTCTGAGATTATCATGAGCAGCATGGTGAGACCCTGCATCAGCATAAAATAAGGAAATCAAATGTTTAGACATAAACAATAATTGTAAAATATGTACACTTAAGCAGTAAATCATTTTCAGATGATTAGTAAGATCACTATGAGGTTTAGAATATCCCAAATTCCTACACAAGAAATCTTAACATTATTATGAATTAAGCCTGAACAGATATTATGTGCAGTGGTTATGTAAGTTCCTATATATGTTATTATTTTGTGTTAATGATAAAAAATAATGGTAAAATTTGTACAGACCCACAAGAAAGCTAGTTTCGATTAAATTATTATGCATATATGATACAAATAACATTAGAACACTCCACTCACACTTCTTTGTTTCTATGTTTATACTGAAAATAGATTCTTCTCTCATACCAATATATCCCTACCAAAGTTTGCACACTTCTCAGGCCCAGCCCCCACCTCCCTTGTCCCCTCAGAAAAGAGCAGGGCTCAAAGAGACAATGACAAAACTTATAAAATAAGATACAACCCGACAAGGGAAAAGGCCTTCATATAAAGGTAGGACAAAGCAGTTTTGAGTCCCAAGAGTGGGACTCAGATATGGAAGCAGGGAAGACAATATCTTAATTAAGGGAGGCATTGTGGGGTTGGCAAGATCTAGAGGGGTTCCCAGGTATCCACGGGGATGTCCCCAGCTAGGACCCTGGGCAGTGGAGGAGAGGGTGCCTAAACTGGCTTTGTCCCGTAGTCAGATTGATGACTATCTTGAATATCACCACAGAACCTTCGTCCAGCGACAGATGGAGATAGAGACAGAGACTCACATCAGAGCACTGGACTGAGCTCCCAAGGTTCAGTTGAAGAACAGAAGGAGCGAAAATATGAGCTGTTTCTCAGTGTGAAGCTTCTAGCTGCAAGTCAAATCTCTAAAATCTACGTTGCTCCAATGAGTCTAGCTTCTTACACACTACAAGCAGAAGAGGATAGAAACTCCTGCTTAGTTACCATGAGACCTCCTGGAATCCTGCATGCATGTTTGCTCCAAAGTCAGGAGGAAATAGAAACTTTTGAGTAAAGCTGTGGACACCAATAAGGGATATGTCCTCACTCTCCCTTTTCTCTCCTGACTTTTGTCTTATTACTATTGTTCCTACAACAATCCATATCTCATCAAACATTACCTTTTCCTAAAGAAAGTAAATAAGAAGGTGAACCCAAAGAAAAACATATAGCTATCCTCCTGGTTATGGGAAGTAGACAAGATTGCCGGGCAAATAATTGGGATCTTGGGGGTGTGGTGGGAGGGGGGTAAGGGGAGAAGCAGAGAGAAATGTGAGAAGGGGACGTTGGGGGGAACTTGGGGAAACGGGATGATTGGGATAAAGGAAGGTTGGTTAGGGGAGCAGAGAAGCACACATCTTAATCAAGGGAGCCATCTTAGGGTTGGCAAGAGACTTGGACCTAGAGGGGCTCCCAGGTGCCCGGGGCGATGTCCCCAGTTAGTTCCTGGGGCAGCTGAGGATAGGGAACCTGAAATGACCCTATCCTATAGCCATACTGATGAATATCTTGCATATCACCATAGAAACTTCATCTGGCGATGGATGGAGATAGAGACAGAGACCCACACTGGAGCACTGGACTGAGCTCCCAATGTCCCAATGAGGAGCAGAAGGAGGGAAAATATGAGCAAAGAGGTCAGGACCACAAGGGGTGCGCCCACCCACGGAGACAATGGGGAGCTCACCAAGGCCAGCTGGACTGTGACTGAAAAAGCATGGGATAAAACCGGACTCGCTGAATTTGGCGGACAATGAGGGCTGCTGAGAAGCCAAGGACAATGGCACGGGGTTTTGATCCTACTTCATGTTCTGGCTTTGTGGGAGCCTACCCAGTTTGGATGTTCACCTTCCTATACCAGGATTGAGGGGGGAGGACTCTGGACGTTCCACAGGGCAGGGAACCCTGACTGCTCTTCAGGCTGGAGAGGGAGGGGGAGGAGTGGGGGGAGGGGAGAGGAAAGGGAGGAGTGGGAGGGAAATGGGAGGCGGGGAGGAGGCAGAAATTTCTTTTTTTTTTTTGCAATAAAAAAAAAGTCATTCTGAACTTAAGATGAACCCAAGACATAGAGAATGTTGCAGAAAGGGGTCAGAAAGACTCACATCCAGTGGAATGGGCTGTCTACTATGAGAAACAATCTTCTACATACAGTCAGGAAACCATTCCCATGAAATATCAATAATAAGGATACCAAAAGCAGATCATCACCATCACTACACAAGTTGATATTCCAATGTGTACTATAAAAATATCACAAGGTCCCACACTTAAGAGCTACAAGGAATTAGTGAATGATAATCAGTCTTCTCCAGTGATAGAACTGTTAATAGGTCCTCTGATCACAGTGACTATTTGGGATCCTGTTGGTCCCAATATAATGCAATATAATACAGGAGTCAACACTCCAGCTAGGTATCTTTCACCATCAAATAAAACCTTAAGTGTCAGGAATTGGTTATTTTTGTTGAGTTGTTGGCCAATGGGATACGAAAAAAGCTTATGCGAATATCATAAGCTATCCCTAAATACATGTACATATGAGCACCATCTAATGAACTTAACACTTGTTAGCTAGATATCCATAATAACATGTATGTACCAATAATAATTAAATGAAGAGGTCATGAACTGAGAGCTAGTTGGACAGACATTGAAAGAACCAATGATGTGTGTAAATTATCTGAATATAGTACTTATATATGAACATTTCAAAAAGTTTTAGAAACTATATATATATATATATATATACACAAAGGTAGTCACCATAAAAGAGAAGAGGCAATATCCCAACTACAAAATAAAACCTGTATTGTTAGGAGTGGGTTGTTTTTGTTTTTTGTTGAGTTTTAGCCAACAGTGATCCTACAGATACCTCCAAGAAAGCTATTGCCAAGGATATTTGGTTATTCTTTAAACCTGAAGGTAATGGCACAATTTTGTTGATAGATACTACTTACTTATGTCATCAAACATGGAGGAATTGGGCTGATACCCAACTAGAAGCTTTATCCTTAATGTTCATAGAGCTGGAAGGTACTCTGCATGCTGGGAGAGGAACAAACAAATAACCATTATCACTCAGCGATAAACTTTGCAACCTACAATCGTGACATCCCTGCACAATATACAGGTGTAATAGTGGCACCAATATTATTGGAGTAATCGCCCCCCTGACTTCGATTGGACTTCTAGCCCACTCCATAGAACCAACCCCATACCCGCCACTGTTAATATGTTACAAGAACCTCAGAATAGATAGATCATGGACCTTGAAGGAAACCACTATTATCCTGCAAAAGGAACAAAACAGTAAAAATGATTCCAAATGGAATATTGCTATACCCATAGAGCATATAGATCAGTGTATCACTTAACTCTCATCAGAGGAGCTTATTCTTGTGGTAGATAAGAAATAGCCCAGAGACTCGCAATGGGACAATATACAGAGATGAGACTTGGGAGCACTTCATCCTTCATGAGATCTCACCATCAGCCATCTCCCCTCCAGCCTCATGGATCTATGGGTAAGGAGAAGTGGAAAGACCTTATAAGCAAAAAACAGGATGAAGTCTCTTCCACACACAACAGGAACAATAA
This sequence comes from Microtus obscurus, assembly GCA_963919715.1. NCBI lineage: Eukaryota > Metazoa > Chordata > Mammalia > Rodentia > Cricetidae > Microtus > Microtus obscurus. Next base: position 306,192 of record CAWTZC010000707.1, read on the forward strand.
ACATTTGGCCTCACAGGGACTGTTACAGAACACACAAGACTTCACAGGTTCAAACCAGGCAAAAAAATCTCAGCAGCAACCAGGGGAAATGGAAATAAAGTCCAACCTGTAACAAAAAAAAATATGTGTAGTTGATGTATAGTGGCAAAAGCAAAAACAGTAAAAATTGGAACAAAGATACATTGCAAATAATTCAAGTTAAGAAATTTTAACTATAACCTGCAGACTCCAAAGGTGCAGTGAACCAAAAACAGGGCTTAATTTTGATATAACAATGTTTACCAATGAGATATAGAAAATAGGGAGGCAATCCTGAGCATCCGAGTATTAGCCTGCACACACCCCTAGGGAGCAGGATACACTCAGCACCTTTTGCTTTTCCTATCCTCTCTGGGCTACTAAAGGTTTCTCATTGTCACTGCAGTCCATTACAAGTACTATTAAGTGCTAACAGCCAAAGTAACAACCACCATAAAATGATCACACAACGGAAACTACAAGCAACAACAATAACAGAGAATCCTGAGCACACAACTCAATCCATGAAATACGACATTTGAAAATCACACAGATGAGAGCAAATGACTACCCTGAATACTTTAACTGCTTTAGCACTGTAAAGTTAAAAGAGGAATGAATATCTTACCTACATAAATGATTTAATGAAGAGATTCGTCTCCAAAGTAGTTTTACAAGTACACAAAAAGAGAATCAAAACAAATCAGCATTTTTAGCCTTGGGGAAGCACAAATCTAAACAATCTTGAGATAGAACAACTCTAAGGGGCATACAGCTATGTGAAGTAAACTGGGGAAATACCTCTCAGAAAAGCAATTGAGGAATAAAGGTTGAAATATTAAGTCTCAGAACACTGTATTCTGAGGCTTTCTGATATTTTGTTTTGTTTTGTTTTAGAATTTCATGTGTGGGAACTCTATTTATATTGTATGTAGCCTTCCCTCTGTCTCCCAACTTCTCTGATGCACCCCACCCTCTCATAAAAACTCATGGCCTCCTCTCCAGGGTGAATAATACCTGATCTCGAATATTTAACCCATGAACCACTAACTTGTGTCTCTGCTGGGGAAGATAGATTGAGATCCGCTAAGCATGCTTTCCTGAAGGCTCAGTTGGTCATGTCCCTTCGGGCTTCTATGATGGTTTGGAGTTTAGTTCCATGTTGAAGTGTGATGATTCACTAGAAAAAAAAATCAGGAGAAATAGTTTGTTTTTATTTAAAGTTCCAAGTTACATCCCATCATTAGGGAACTCACAGTGGCAAGCAAGGGCTTGAGGCAGCTGATCTCATCGTATCCATGGGCACGAAGCAGAGAGCTTGTCCCGTTGTTTTCTAGAGAGAGAGAGAGAAAAATTGGTTTGAATTTGGGTGGGTTAAAAAATGGAGAAAGAGTTTGGTAAAAGATGGGAGAAGGGAAACAATGATCAGAATATATTCAATAAAAATATTTTCAATATGAAAAGGAGAGAGTAATAAATGTATTTATACTAGTGCTCAGCCTGCTGTCATTTTACACAATCTAGGGTCTTCTGCCTAGAGGATGTTCCTGCCTACAATTAAGATGGGTCTTTGAATATCAACTTAATATAACCAACATAACCCCTCACAGATATTTTCCAAGGGTTTGCCTCCAAAATGATTTGAGATTCAGTCAAGTTAACAATTAACACTGAACAATCACAATGAGAATATAGATTGTTCATATTTTAACGCAGAAAGTATTTTTTAGAAAACACAATAATTTCCCTTTAAAAACTTTTGATAAACAAAACAGAGACTAAAGACTTTCAACAAGGTTTTAAACAATGCCAGTGTCACCTAATAACAAAATGCCACAGATATGACATAACATTAGAGACAAATATGAAATAAGAATACAGAAAGGAGACTGAAAGAACAGCTCAGTAGTTAAGAGCATCATCTGCTCTTTTAGAGAACCCAGGTTTGTTTTCCAACACCCACATAGTAACTCACAAATATCTATAACCCCAGGTCCAAGAGATCTCACACCGTTTTCTGATCTCGGAAGACACCAGGCAGGTACTCAAAGACATACCTGTAAGCAAAATATGCACAAACATAAAATTAAAAATAAATTTAAAAAAATACAGAGGAAAAATACTGTTCCAACAAAGGTGTCAAAAGAGGAGCAAGAGTAAACATAGGAACAATGGTTTCATGAGTCACAAATATTCAATTAAGATTTAGAAGATAGTGGTGGCGCACACCTTTAATCCCAGCATTCAGGAGGCAGAGGCAGGTGGATCTCTGTGAGTTCAAGGCCAGCCTGATCTACAAGAGCTAGTTCCAGGATAGACTCCAAAGCTGCAGAAAAACCCTGTATCAGATGAAAAGGAGATAGTTAATGTGTTATATTACACACATATAAATTGATTTCTAAAATGAGTAGTTATCTGAATGGCAGGGGAAATATTTCACAAATCCAACATTGATTCACAATAAACCACTTCACACATTATGTAGAAAATAGAATTTGTTAATGCAAAATAGCATTAGAAAAAAATCACACACATTACTATATATTCAAAGGCTCAAGTTTTTAGATTAAAAAATAAACAGATGTGCACTCCCTGTATGCTTATACCCAACATGTGTCTCACGACTACTCACATGTGATACACACGCTTAATAAAACATCAATAAAAACAAACGAAAGACATGTCTTTCAATCTACCAGTTAGGTCCTGAAGTGAAATTTTTTAACATTTAAGTGAAATACATAGAATCATATACTTGTTTTATTAAAAAGGTTTTGCTCAAGGTTAGAAATAAAACTAAACTGAGGAAACAGCCCAGGCAGTAAAGTGCTTGCTACAACAGCATTGTAGAACTGCTCTCAATACCTATAATCTATATTTAAAAAAAAAAAGCATCATCAATGACAATAAAACATAAGCATATGCATTTATAATTTATAACATGCAAAGTCAAGACAGTCATATACCTGATGTTCCTCACCTGGTAAATCAGTCTAATCTGTGAGATATGGGTCCCAGTGAGACACCCTGTCAAAACAAACAAGCAAAAACACCAAGGTGGCTATATCTAGTGAGGTGACTCAAAAGTTAGGAGCACTAGCTGCTTTTCCAGAAGACCTGGTTTCTTTTTTTTTTTTTCATTCAAAAATGTACACTTCCTCCCCTCCTCCCATTCCCCTCCCACTCCCCCACTCACCTCCCTTCCTCCCCTCCCTCCTTAGGAGAGGACAGGGTACCCCGCCCTTTGGGAAGTCCAAGGCCCTCCCCCCTCCATCCAGGCCTAGGAAGGTGTGCATCCAAATAGACTAGGGTCCCAAAAAGGCAATACATGCAGTAGAAACCGGTCCCAGTGCTATTATCGATAGCTTCTCAGTCTGCCCCATTGGCAGCCACGTTCTGAGAGGCTGGTTTGATCACATGCTCGTTTAGTCCCGGTCCAGCTGGATTTGGTGAGCTCCCATTAGATCAGGCACACTGTCTCAGTGGGTGGACGAACCCCTCAAGGTCCTGACTTCCTTGCTCATCTTCTCCCTCCTTCTGCTCTTCGACTGGACCTTGGGAGCTTAGTCCGTTGCTCTGATGAGGGTCTCTGTCTCTACCTCCATCCGTCGCCTGACGAAAATTCTATGGTGATATTCGAGATAATCATCAGTGTGATAGTGGGGCAAGGCCAGTTCAGGCACCCTCTCCTCTTGGGCAGCAGAAAAGACCTGGTTTCAATTCCCAGGAACGATGTGGTAACTCAGACATCAGTGGCTCTGTTTCTAGGAGAAACAGTGCCCTCTTCTGGCCTCAGTAGGTACCAGGCACAAAAGAGTTGCATACACATATATATTGGCAAAATAGCTGTTTGCATAAAGTAAAATCTATTAAATTTAAAACAAAAACAAGGAGTCTGCCACTTGAAATACAATACCATAGGTTAATCTCTGATATCTACTGGTACATGAACACATGTTGGTCATGAAGACACACACAAACACACAGACACACACACAAACAAAAAAGAACAAAACTTACTACTCCAAAGAAAATAAATGAGACAAAGATGCCAAAACTTAGCATTCCTACTGTACCTGATACTGAAGTTTGCCATCAGGGTAACCCATGAGAAAAACAAATATTAGGTATGATTATCTCTTCTATGTCTTCTCCACCTCACAGTTAAGATAAACTGCATCTATTTGCAAAGGACATATTCTTCTGAATCAAAAGAAAATCTGAGGGCTGGAAGATAGCTCAGCAGCTAAGAGCACTTCACACTCATGCAGACAAACCAAGTTGCAGGCCTAGCACTCGCATTAGGCAGCTTAAAACTGGGTCTCATTCTGTCTCCAGGATATCAGGTCCCCTCTTCTGACCTCAGATACAATGCACTCTCGTGTTCACATACTCACACAGGAATACACAAGCATGCACATAAATAAAAAGCAACCAAAAAGCGAGTAGGAGACCACATCCACAAACATAGTATTAGAAATAAAAATGAGTTCATTGAAGAATCAGTGTACGTGATAACATAAGATTTCAATTGGATTTCATAGCTAAAAATTAACAAGCAGGGACATGAAAATCAGGTAGCAATTAGATTTACCACTCCATCTCCGAGGTATGGCCATCTGTGTCCACAGTCCATGCCACTGTAAGAGAGAGGCAGCATTTCTGCAGAGTATGAGAACAGCAGCAATTACACAGTGACACATTACGTTTTTTATTTGTCATTTTATGTTTAGAGAAGCAATAGTAATAAACAAAATAACATAGAAAGTAGAATATTTAGCAATAAAAATGTTCAAATGAAAGGAAAGCATGGAAAAGAAGAGGGATGGATGCAGAAAAGTAAGAGAAAAGAAACTAAATGAATACTAATAGGCTATGTACAATTAAAGCTATTTACATTTTGTGGGGGAAAAATAAAATAGGACTATACAAATTTTTAATTTCCCCAGGTTCATTGACTGTAAAGCTAAATATTGTTAATATGACATCAATTTCTGGAGGAGTTCGAATTAAGTAAAGGTCCAACACAAACCCTATCTAACTTTACTGTTTTCACTGGGATGTATACTACAGTACTTAAATTTTCGTGGAAATGCACACAGCTATCCTGTACATTCAAAACAATCCTGAAGGGGCTGGAGAGATGGCTCAGAGGTTAAGAGCATCACCTGCCCTTCCAAAGGTCCTGAGTTCAATACCCAGCAACCACATGGTGGCTCACAACCATCTGTAATTAGGTCTGGTGTCCTCTTCTGGTCTGCAGACACACACACACAGACAGAATATTGTATACATAATAAATAAATAAATAAATCCTGAAAACAAAAGAAATGTGAACTGCTTGACACATACTTCTTCCTTTCAAAACCTGTGACAAACTGGTAGTGGTTACAAACAACATTTCGATGTTGTCTATGGTCAGATTTGTAGATTAGTGAAATAAAATTCAGCACTCAAAATTAGTACTTATTTTTCTAATCAAGGAACACGTTGTTGAAGGATACCCAGCAGACAGATGAACTATCATGTAGGACAGCACATACTTGATAGCTGTGTCTCCTCACATCCTCCCCGAATTACTTCAATTCTCCCATGTTCTTCCTGTGATAAACTATAAACTAAAATATCAGCAACAAAACAAACAAAAGTGATAACAGAAACAAAATAGAGAGTGAAAAAGGAAAATACAGCTCAATCAATGGAGCATAAAATAGTAAAATACATTGCAACCCTGAAGTTAAAAGAGAAATATCCTAATGAAAAATAAGTATTTAAAAAGGCATTTCTCCATAGTACTTATAGGAATATCCTATAGCATATTAAAACTTCCAGTACTTTCCACTCTTAGCAATTACTAATAACCATGAAATGCACTTTATAATACAAGAGACATAGTATTAAATAATATAGTCAAGAATCAAGTTGGAGAAACTCAGAACATTGTATAAACTTATTTATGTGACACTGTGAAAGGGGAAAGTGAGGAGGTGATAAACTAATACAATTTTCAGTAACTACAATGTGCTGGGGTCACAGTCAGGTTGAACAGGTGAGATGCACATAATTTTTATGTGGCAGTGAAAATAATTTGTATGGTATTGTTCTGGAAAAATCTACACAGTTTATAGCATAAAAGATAAGCCTGCACACTCTTTAAATTAAACAGGAAGTTGACTTTCCCTAAGGAGTAAAATGGGAGAAACAATATAACTCCTTTATGATTTCATGAGAGATCCTGATTTATGAAAGTAGTGGAGAATGGGGATCTGATCCAGGCAGCATAGGAAGTAAGTGAAGATTCCACCCCCAAAAGGGAGTTTATCTGAGAACACTGTATTTAGCTGATAACATTGCCTCCTCAGTACGAACTTCTGATTCTGCCACCACTGCATGTATCTTTGGGTTGATATTTCAAGTAAATGAATATATGTTATGTAACTGGATTTGATCAGACATGAGGTCACATTTTTTACATAGTTGTGGATACAAATATACTTGGTGTTAATTTTTTTTCTTCTCTAATAGAATCTTCATTGAAAGAAACTGTTAGTCTATACAGAAATGATGGATCTTAGGCTTTGGCAGAGAACAAACACAATTAGCATAGGTTCCCTTGTAGCATCAGAAATTCAAACAAAGTCTAAATGTTAGGATGCAGGTTAGAAAAAAAAAAGACCTAAATTCGAATCTGATTTTTTTTCATCCTATGAAATCCAAAAGGAATAATTTAATCAAATAGCATATTTTAGAAACCGAATTAAACAACGATAATGTAGTTTTTCAAGGGAATACTGTTAGTTGAATAAGTTGCATAACAGAAATATGCAAAAATAATAAGATACACATCAAACCCCAAGCACAACCTTTGCTTTAGGACATGCAGAAATAGATCCCTTAAATAGCCAGATATTATTCTTTAGCAACATTAGAGAAAAGTATACCCATATATGGCAATTCCCTCCGTTTGCAAAATTTTTTTGAGAATAATCGAACAATAAAAACACAGTTTCTCACAGTATTGCTTGATAAGGGAAACGGAGGAGAAATACGAAAGGAGAAAAACGTCAAATTTCATGTTACGATTTCGAGGCCCACGGAAAACCACGAAGATGTTCTGCGTACACCGCGTAGTACAAAGCAAGAGATAGCAAATGACAATGGAGAGCCCAGGGAAGACGGCCCATGGCGCAGTGCCTTCCACCCACCCTCCTACAGCGAATCCCTCTTCAGAATCTGGCTGCCCACCACGGGTCGCAGTCCACCGATCTCAAGGCTTACCTCCTGCCAACGCTTTCACCCCGAAGAGAGGCCGACCTTGTTAGTTTAGGACCCTCCGCTTCTTTCTCTGCGCAGCTGCGGACCCTGCCCGAGCTCAGCTTCCCAGCAGGCTGTTCGCAGCCTCCACCTAGTGGACACTAGCTGGCAATGTAAGCTGTCAGTCTGAATTTCTGATATGGAGAATTTACCTAAGCCCGAAAATATAAGCAAATTGATTAAAAAAAAAACAAGAAACAACAACAATAACAATAACAACAAAAAACAACCTACTGTTCTTGGCGGGTGGAGGACTGAAAAACGGCGAAAGGCGGACAGAAGCAATCATGTTCCCCAAACCTGCTCATGTTGTCAGCAACCAGTCCATACAAATCCCGACCTAAAGCCAACCCCCCAGAAACTAGCCTAGCAAACAGCTTTCTATTCCCTTCTCACACACAGACATCTTTGGTTAGAGAATATTTTAAGGAATAAACCCAATGATAAATAAATTTCAAAATTCATCCGCACAAGAAGCAATTCTTCTGGGCGATACATCACATTTTCTTGCCTGCTTCCTGTCACCTGTCCAGTCTCCTAACTTTGCCTCTCCCGGCTCTGCATGGTCACCGGAGTTGTTCTCTTACAAATCTCCTGACCTGTTGCCGCTCCACATCCTAGCCTGACTCACTCGCCCCTCATCTTCAGTGCACCCTCACGTTTTTCTCATGAAGAATGCATTCTACCGCGCTCTGATGCTCTTCTCTGGGTTCCCATGAAACTCTTCCCTACCCCTGCACTTTAGATTCAAGTTTGATATATCCTTTCGGAAAGGAAATCCCACACAACATAAAAATTGTGTTCATGGTTGCCCTCCTAAGTCCACACATGCAGTCAGAAAATGGGACATAGATTCTCCTTTATACAGGAATTATTTAATTCCTCACCTATATTCTACCTGCTTTCCAATAAAAACATGCCTTGATCTCAGAGTTCGAAGTTGAAGACTTAACATTTTGTCTCTCTACTTGTGTTCTCAAGTTAAGACAGCTTCTGGTTCCCACCTTAAGTCTTTTCTCTGACTACCTTTTATCAAGCCCTGGTAAGCAGTCTCACAATAAGGGTTCTTGCAACATCTATATTTCTTCTGGTTTAACTGTCTCTCTTAAATCGTTATCCAGTATTCAACTGTATTGACCCGTCTCTCTGGATAAATATTTTTGAATCTTTATTAGTTCCACGTTTGGCCAGTATATCTCTGTGCAATTTGGGTTATATCATTTTATCACTACACACTTCAGCATTCACCTCTAAATCAGACATTTCCTCACAAAAGCACAAAGAAAATAATGCCCTATAACAGAACAATTTTGATCAGATATCAATAACTTTCCAAAAGTATCTTTTTATTGCTGCTGCTCTTGAATTGGACTTCAAAGGAGGCCACATATTGCTTCTTAAGTGGATATGAAGCTTCCCCCCACACATTTTTTATTTTAATTTTAAAAAAGAAAATAAACTATAATTTTTATTTTACATATTAATCCCAGTTCCCCACTCCCTCCCCTTTTCACTCCCCATCCACTCCTTAGAAAGAGTAAGGCACATTGCTTTGGGGAAGGCCCAAGGCCCTCCCTACTGTGTCTAGGCTGAGCAAGGTATCCATACAAAGAGAATGGATTACCAAAAAAGCCAGTACAAGCAGTAGGGATAAATCCTGGTGCCGCTGTCAGTGGCACTGCAGTCTGCCCCAGCCATACAACTCTCACCCACATTCATGGGGTCCATTTTGGTCCTATGCTGGTTCCTTCCTGGTCTGGCTGGAATTGGTGAGCTCCCATTACATCAGGTAAACTGTTTCAGTAGGTGTCCCATCACAACCTAAAAAAAACAAGGATATCCACACACACATTTTAAGACAGAATCTCATGTAACTCAGGCTGAGCTACAATTAACTCTGTAGGTAAGGGTGCCCCTGTCTCCTGATCCTCCTCCCACTATCTTCTATGTGCTATAAGGTTACCAACATATACAGCTCATTTCTAAGATTTAATTTTTTTGAGTCTCTTCATAACTCATTATCCCCCATTTCTCAATCTTCTTTGTTTCCAGACATAACTGACTTCTTGCAGGAAATAAAGTTCCTTGAAATTGATTGACTGAGATAAGGAGATAGCTCAGTTGGTGACATCTTGCCATATAAGTATATAGAACTGAGTTGAATCTCCATAGTCCAAGCAAAAAGCCAGGCACTGTGGCATATACTGGTAATCCTAGTAGTACAAGAAAGGCAGATAGATACCAGAGGAATGGAGGATTGCTGGTCATCCAGAATAGCTGAATTGTGAGCTCTCTATTCGGAGATACGACCTCATTAAGTAAAGAGGAATGACTGAAAAAGATGCCTGGCTTAGAAGTCTATCTCAAGCAAAAACATGGACTCATATATTGGAGCAAATACCTATGAACACATGCATACACAAAACTGATGTATACATTGATTAATACCTAAGGATGAATATTACTCAGAGACATTTATATCAGATGTAGGGTTTTATAGCATTTCTGACCTCTGTGAATGGATTTTACCATATGACCTATAAATGCTGCTCATGTTTTCTGTCCTGGATGTCTACAACATATAAGTCATAAAAATATACCCAGTAGAAAAAGAAATAAAAAGCTCACCCACATTGAAGATTACACTGGAGCAATCAATCATCAGTCTCCCACTAGCTTCTGTTAGGAAAAATCAGAGGACCAGAGAAACTTCCTGTGGAACCAGATTGAAGGGAATACAGAGACCAACAGCCAGACATCATGCAGAGACAGGGTGTAAATTGGAGGACTCTATTGGGAAGCTCCTCTCAGAGTTTAGGTAATTCCAAGTTGGAGGGGGGAATTGTAGGAATCAGGGGGGACAGAAAATATCAGAAGAACAGGGCCCACTGAATCAACTAAACAGGACACCTATGGACTCATGGAGACTAAAGAGGTAATCACGGGTCCTGTATGAGTCCTACACAAGGTACTTCATGCACCTTTTGTGGGTGTTAGCTTCCTGGTTTTGTGGGTCTCCTAACTGTGGGAGCAGGTATGTTTCTGCCTCTTTTGCCTGCTCTTGGGAGTTCTTTCCTCCTATCAGATTGTCTTTTCAAGATTATAATGAAGGCTTTTGCCTTGTCTGATTAGAGTTTGTTCTGTCATATTTGGCCATTATCTCTTGGAGGTCTGTTCTTTTTTGATAGGAGACAGAGGCTGAGTGTATCCAGGATAAAAGAGAATTGAAACAGGAAATGGGAGAAGTAGAGAGGGGAACTAGGAAAAGAAAAAAATAAAATTTAAAAAAGAAAGAAAATCAGATGGTAAGTGAGACGTGATTATAAGGCTCATCTCTGTTATCTTTCAACAACTTGAAGGTCACTTTGTTGAAACCACTAATAGCTTCCTTCATCCTCTGAATGTATCCTATGACTGACCAACTTGATGTCATGAAGCAAACAATCAACCTCCAAATCTGTCCGATGTCATTAGTTTTCTGAACATATCTTGCATGGATAGCTATGTGGATGGATTAAACATGAACTGCCTGATTACCTCCCTTCCAGTATCTTTTTTCTAACCTTAAATCACAGTTCTGCATTTTTTAAATATTGGTGAGGGCTCTTGTCTGGGGAATCATATTTGAGACAGGATCTCCTATCATCACACTTGCTCTACTTTGCTCTCTGTGGTTGTGATAAACAGAATGAGCAAAAGCAACTTGGGGGTAGGGAAGGGTTCATTTCATCTAGCAAATCATAGCCTATCATATAGGGACTCCAAGTCAGTAGCTCAAATAAAGAACTTAGACATGGGAATTGAACAGCTTGGAGAAACGCTACTTACTGAATGCTTTTCATGGCTTGCTCAACTTGCTTTCCCTTACAACCAAGGACTAATGATACTAATCGCTGATGAAAACAATACATGTCAGAGACCTGCCTATAAAGCCAATTGGAGGCAATTCCTTAATTGGTATTCCCTCTTCCCAGGTAACTCTACTTTGTTTGTCAAGCTGACAAAAAATATATAACCACCACAACAATATCAAAATATTCAATCCTATTGAATAGCGGTAGGGAAAATAGCGCAGTGGTTGAAGTGCTTGCTTGCTATGCAAACACCAGGTCCAGAGTTCAGGTACTCAGCACCGAAATAAAAATGAGGGCTTACCATGTTACTGCTATCCCAGTGCTGGGTACAAGGCGACGTCAAGTGGATCTCAGAGGCTCTCACAGAGTCAGTCAAAAGAGCAAGCTCCAGGTTCAGCAAGTCTCCTTTTCAAAATAAATAAGTTTAAGGGGCCATTAAAGAAAGCATTCCATATAAAATTCTGGCTTCCTCATCAGTCCATACAGCTGAACACAAAAATACATAATCATGTACACGTGCATATATCACAGTGAGAGAGAGAGAGAGAGAGAGAGAGAGAGAGAGAGAGAGAGAGAGAGAGAGAGATGGGAGAAATATGGGAGAGAGAAATAAAAGGATGGGGAAGGAAGGAGGCATATGTAGAGAGGTAGAGAGAGAAGAAGAAAATGAGGAAGCAAAGGGAGGGAAGGAGAGAGAGAAAGAGGAGTTGGAGGAGAAGGGAGAGAGAAAATATTAAATGTTAAATCAAATGAGAATTCCTATAACTGTGGGACTTTACAAATAATTACAGAAAGAGGCTATTTCCGTTAAATAAGTTGACAGTGGTATAATCATTTCATTTAATACGTGTTAAGCTTTCCTTTATTGACAAAAACTGAATGACTCCCATCAAAAAAATTCTAGATAACGTGTAAGCCAGTGGAGCCCTTGAGATCAAAACCCATGCCTGAATTCCTCTATTGTTACAAATACCAGTATGACTGCTTCACTTGATTACTTATATGTATCGCGACTTTTATCTGGAAACACATAACTAGGGTAGAGTGCTGATAATCTGAAGTAGGATGTATTAAGGAAAGAAAAAAAAAGACATGATCTCCTGAGTAAAATGGGAGCAAGAGGACCATGGGGGAGGGCTGAAGGAGATGGGAGAGGAAGGAAGGGAAGCAGAGAAAAATGTATAGCTCTAGGAAATCAATAAAAAAAAAAAGATGTTGTTTGTTGTAGGAGGAGAAGTGGGCTGTGTCCTGCCACCCGGCTAGCTTAGCCCAGAAATAATTACACAGAAACTGTATTCATTTAAACACTTCCTGGCCCATTAGCTCTAGCCTCTTACTGGCTAACTCTCACATCTTGATTAACCCACAAGGTCATGGCTTGCTGGCATAAGTCTAACCAACGTCTGTCTTGGCCAGAAGAAGCATGACGTCTGCCTGACTCTGCTCTTCTTCCCAGCATTCTGTTCTGCCTACTCCGCCCATTTAGGGGCTGCCCTATCAAAAGGCTAAGGCAGTCTCTTTATTCAACCAGTGAAATCAATACACAAACAGAAGAACCTCCTACATCAGGTGTTAAAAATAATAAGGATTTGATATGCCTTACAATGTGAAAAACTATAAATAGATAAAATATAAGAAATTATTGTTTGTAAGCTTACATATCAAACACAGAGAGAAAGATGAAACATTTGAGACTCACTTTGCCCCAACTTCCGACAGCATTCAGCCTGGGTGTAAAAAGGATATTGCTCAGATTTCTAAATTGAGGTGACTCCGATGAAAGTCTGAAGAAACTTCAGGGCTTAGTATTTTAGGGCCCCATTCAAGAAAAGAGATCACTGCTCAGCATCAGGATTCTGGAGGCGCCCAAAGGTTGTTGCAGTAGGCTGATACTAGAGCACAGCTGAAGCTGGTGGAAGACTCACTTAGAAGTATGAGAGGTGTTCACACTCATGCCTGCATAAAACAATGCTTCCCACACAGTTATGCCTGCATAAAACAATGTTTCTCACACACTCACGCCTGCATAAAGCAATGATTCTCACACCTGCATAAAGCAATGCTTCTCACACACTCACACTTGCATAAAACAATTCTTTTCACACACTCAAACCTGCATGAAATAATGCTTCTCACACCTGCATAAAGCAATGCTTCTTTTTCTCTTCCTCTACACCTCAAGTTTCACAGCATGGGAAACAGGTATCAGAAGCAATGTTAACCATACAATGAAAATTGTTCCTAGATCAAATACAATCCCATTAATTAATAGTAATTAGTAATATACAAAATAATTAATTTCATACCGTGTTTTATAATTAGGCTCAATATTATTGACATAGGAAAATGTGCGTCCCCCAATGAGATGAAATTTCCATTTCCTGTTTCTCAATAAACACTCAACAGAAAGGTAAAAATCTTTTAAATTAGACCAAACATTAGTAGGCTATGTTTATTTGAAACTAAGTCACAAAATAGAGCTAGATTTTAATTGGGAATAACTCACAAGACTGTTTTCCACCACTGGAAGATTAGCCACTAGTTTCTATGCATTTAGCAGGTTAGCAGTTAAATAAAGACTTGTTCAATATATTGATAATACACAAAATACTTGAGAAGAAAACAATCTTGGAATTGCTGTTATTGATTGCATTGCAGTAGTTTTTGCTTCTTTGTTTTTTTTTGTTTTTTTTTTTTTTTTTTGCTTTTGTTATTTCAAGTCTTCATGTTGGATCCTGCACCCTTAGAAGAACAGACTGTCATCTATAAACTCCTTTTTAAGGAAGGGGTGGTGCTTATTAAGAAAGATGTCAATATGCCCAAACATGCCAAGCTAGCAGACAAGAATGACCACTGAAGGCCACTGAGGCTCTATGGTCTTGAAACAATATAAAGGAACAGTTTGTCTAGAGACGTTCCTATTGGTACTTCAGAAATGAGGGCATCCGATGGCTCTGAAACTACGTCCACCACCTTGGGAGTTTGTGCTGCAGCTATCCTGAGTCTGACTGAGGCAGACCTTAAGGCAAGGTACAGAGAGTAAGTGAAATGCATGATTCACAAGAAGGCAAACAGAGACTCCTACAGGAGAAGACTGTGGTCCCTGGTTCTGACAAAAACACTGAGGCTGCGGCTAACTCAGGAACTGAATTCCAGTTTGGAGTTGGCCTTGGACATGGACAAATAGTCAGCCGCCTCAGTGAAGCTGGAAATTGTTTTGTATTTAACAAACTTAAAAATGCATTGCAGTACATGGAATTAGCTGATAAATAAACTTTTTTCATTTATTTTTTAAAAAAGAAAACAAACTTTATTTTTTCATTTTAAATACCAATCCCAGTTCCCACTCCCTTCCCTCTTCCCACCTTCTCCACCCTCCCTTCTCACCCCCATCCACTTCTCCTAAAGGGTAAGGCACATTGCTTTCTCTCTCCTCTTAAATTCAAGGCTTCTTCTTCCTCTTATTCTTGTTTTATACTTTCAGAAAGTTCATTTATTGCTTTAGGAAAGTCCAAAGAGATAGTTAAACTTTGTAAAAATATAAAACAAGAAGAGGAAGAAGAAGCCGTGAACTTAAGGGGAGAGAAATATAACCAGAAAGAACACCACATTGGTAATTGGGATATTAGACAGTTTCGAGCTTATATGTGAGTGTAACTAGAGCCAAACTAGCTAAAATAGAAACCTAAATATACAAATGATCTGAATTCCAAGGGAACATGAAGACATCTACACAATAGTATATCATACTCAGTTTGCTCCAACCTGAAATTTAGAGGTTAAGTAAAAACAAGAATGAAGTTACATCAGAGATAAAAAAGGATAACATATTTTTTATCCAGTATAACAGACATTTGTGGGGTACAATAGGACTATCCAAATATTGCAGAAAGTAAGCATTCTATGAAAAGAAAACCTACAAGTTTAAAATAATATTTAAACACTATTTTGCACTTATGAGAACTGTAATGATTTCTCACTAGTAAACATTTGAAAAAAAAAATGTGAATTTGAGCTGGGAGGTGGTGGTAAACACCTTTAATCTCAGCACCCAGGAGGCAGAAGTAACTGGATCTCTGAGTTCAAGGCCAGCCTGTTCTACAAGGCAAATTCCAGGACTGCCAGGGTTACACACAGAAAAGCTGTCTCAAAGAAGAAGGAAGAGGAGGAGAAGAAGGAGGAGGAGGAGGAGAAGGAGGAGGTTGAGAAGGAGGAGAAGGAGAAAGAGAAGGAGAAGGAGAAGGAGAAGGAGAAGGAGAAGGAGAAGGAGAAGAAGAAGAAGAAGAAGAAGAAGAAGAAGAAGAAGAAGAAGAAGAAGAAGAAGAAGAAGAAGAAGAAGAAGAAAAGAGAAAGAAGGAAGGAAAGAAAGAAAGAAAGAAAGAAAGAAAGGTAAAATTGAAGAAAGTAACAGAAAGAAATGAAATTCATGTCTACAGAAAGGAATTTAGAAATATCTGTAGCTACATGAATATACACATAAAATCCATTCTTATTATTAAAATAAATTTACCAAATAATTTATTGTCTAGATAAAATTATTACAATAGGGTAAGAGATTACAAATAAAAATATGTAAATGTTTCACAAATATCAGGGAGGGAGAAGAAGTGCAATTATGCTTCTAAAGTGGTGGAATGTCATTGAAAAGTAGACTGTGATCTGTTAAATATGCATATATATGTATAAACTATAACTCAATCGTTAGAATTAAAAATACAGATAAACAACCCGAAAGAAGACACTTGACTACTTGAAGATTCTATATTCCTAAATAATGTAAGTAAAGAAAAGACATAAATAAAGTGATTATTTACCTAGAAATGCTCTACTAAACAAAGAAACTCAAAGAAAATGTCATGTTGAAAATAAAAGAACCCACAGAGCCAGTCATACACGTGTATAAATGTACAAATTGAGGAAATGTAAGTGTGTAGATAAATACATGTTTTGAAAATTAAAAAATTGATATTAACTAAAGTCACAGTTGAGTATATATAGAATAATATTGGAGATATTTTATACCAATATATACTTTTTATAAGAGAATCTAGAAAACAAAACTATCTGGTGCTACACACTTATCTTTAAAGTGCATGACTAAAATCTAATAGATATCAAGTGGTGTTTCTAATATTTTATAATCCAGATACTATAAAAAAACAATAGCAATTTATTATAAAATGAAGCTGCAACTTCCCCAGGGCCCAGAAATCTCATGATTGGTCATTCACCCTAATTTTCAAAATGAAAATGAGACTTGGGTATGGTGGCACACATTTTTAATCCTGGCACCAGTAAGAAGAGGCAGGTGGATCCCTGAGTTGAAGGCCAGCCATGTCTACAAAACAAGTCCAGGATATTCAAGCCTGTTACACAAAAAACCTGGTCTTGATAAACCAAAATTTAAAAAAAAAATAAAAACTTACGTGCATGAAAGAACTATATGTTCATAGTAACTTTACTTGTACTGTCTCCAAACTACAAATAACCTGAATTTTCCTCAGTAGGCAAAGAAGAAACAATGACAAGAAATATTGTCCTAGTAATAAATAAGAATAGATTTTTTAAAAAAAGAATGTATGTATTTCAATACATCGGTCAGATTAAAAGAAAAATCCCAGAACTCTGTAGAAGAAGTACACTGAGTAAAGAATTGACTATTACAATAGGTAACTTGAGTTTGATTCCTCGGCACCCACGTAAAGTCTCACCAGAAAGGCATGTTTTAAATCTGAGCACTTATCCAGCTAGTTGGTAGGCATACACAAGATAATTCCCTCAAGTTGATAGAGGCAGCAATGAGTAAGAAGAGACTTTGTCCTAAAGAAGATGGAAGGCAAGGGCAAACATCTGAGCTTGTCCTAAAGACGCCACATGTGCAGGAAAGACAGACAGACAGACGGAAAAACAGACAGACAGAAACAGAGGGATAAAAAGACAGAGACAAGATAAAAGATTACCTTCTACATGATTTCATTTATAAAGTTTTAAAACATAAAATAGAGCTATGGAAAGTAAATCTGTGGTGGTCAGGAGAGGTGGACAAGGATAGTACTATGACATTGTAGCAGAAAAGAATTTGGGAGTTGTAGAAAATTCTATATTCTGAATTTGATGGTTATTGAACAAATACATGCATGAAATACAATTTTCCATTGTATTTTAAATTGCTGAAAGCAAAAGATAAGTAATTCAGTTAATTTTTTTTCACTAATATCAGAGCTCTGGCTTTAGCACCATCCTACAGTTACACAAAGTGCTCTGATTGGGGGAAGTCCTAGACAATGCATCAGAACTGTGCTATCATGATTTCTAAAGTGTGGCATCATTAAGGGCAGCTTATGGCTCTGCTATGGTAAGCAGAATTCCAGGAATCAACACATTCCTTGAATGTTCAGTTCCCTGGGATATTGATTAGCTGTACGTAACAAGAGGGGTAGTAAGATGGGGTCTTCTCACTTTAAGATGTCAACTGTAATCAAAACCTTTTCAGAAAATATGTATTTTTGAATTTTTTTTCTCCAAAAACAAGACTTCTTTGTTTCACTGTTAAGGATTTCACATCACAGTGGCCATTTAAGGAATTAACTAATTCTCTAGGTTACCATTATCCATCCTGGAACAAATTTAAGGGTAATTCTAGGCAGGAATTATTCTGCATTCTGTCTGTTTACCAGTGGCTTGTGACAAAGTGAGAACTCAGTGTAGCCTATTGGCAATTCATGAAATGAAGAAAGTCCAACAGGAACGACTTATGACATCACTGAATCTCATGTTTAAATTGATTAACATCATGTGTACTAGTAAAGGTGTCCTCTCAGGTTATCATTGGTTTAGGTTTTCTATTCATTTTTACAATCACAGAGAAAATTCTTGTAATCTCTAAAATAATAGCAGATAAGTATTTAACATAGTCTGTTATCTCACAGGAAAATTTGGAGAGTCAGCGTTTCTCAAATAACCCAGGCTACCCTCAAACTCAGTGATTTCCCTGCCCCAAGTTAGTGAGTAGATAGATAACAGACATAAGCCACAATGCCCAGCTTATTTGTCAAAATTTGGTCAAAAAATTTCTACTGATTCATGCATACTATAGGAAGTAGTTATTATCATATGTGATTCACTGGCAGGTGTTTCTAATCTTCTGTGTCAAACTCAGAATTTAACTGAGAGATTCGTAAGTAATATAGATGTATTTCAATGCTTGGTCAACACTGAAAGCATGCATACAAAAAACATTATGCAGATTGAGCAGATAATATTTAGAAATATATATGTATATACATGTAAATAGTATGTATGCAATAATATTTATTTAAAGAAAGGTCACACATTTTAGGAGAATGGGGTGGTGTATATGTGAGCATTTAGAAGAAGCAAAGGTAGGGAGAGATGTAAATAAATTATAATCTCAAAATTTAAAAAAATAGTAAAAGAAGATTTGAGTGACCTCTGAGAATGCAGTCTAATAAAATGAATGGTGAATTCCTCCCACTTCCAAATTCTCATCTTCCAGAATTAGAGGAATATGCCATCCTTTTCCACAGAATCATGTCTACATATAAGTTGTGGTGAAAAAGAATTTTAGGACATTTTGAAATAAACTTTCATTGCAATTTTTAAAGATACTAAAAATAGGAATTTAAATTTCCTTTGAAACGAGAATTCTAAAACCAAAAAAGAAAACAACAAAAACCATAGCACCTCAGCTACTTTGATATGTGGGCAGCTCCACAGTGCACCTTCGCTTACCAGAGGATTTTCTTAAAGGGCATTGTTTTCCTCTGTGGTTACATTTTGCCTCATCTGCTCTGGCTTACTCTGTCTTTTCAGTAAATCTGCCAATCAGCCACCTACAAAGAAAATTTGTATGAGAAATGTAACAGGTATAAATAAATGTACTATTTAAGTAGTTGTTCACATGAAGTGACTGAATAATATAAATTATAAATCATATACGAACATTTCAGATATGAAAGTTTATCCTTATGTCACATAAGATAATACTGCAAGAGGATAACACAGAAAGAAGTAAGAAAGTGTGGATTTCCACGTGCTTATGTGTAGATTTGGGGGGGTGCCCTTCCATTGACCCAGAAATTAAATTCTAAGCTATGTTCTACAGAACAATATGTTCATAGTGATAATGAATGTACAGGTCTATGTGTTTCAATATTGTTTGGGCAAAAGGAAGTGCACATTCATGCAAACTAAGCCAAGTAAAACGGAAAACACAATATATGCTAAGAAAGTAAGAATGGTAACAGGTAAAATTGTAACATGTCTCTTTAAATCCTTAAAATAATTTCTAAGCATACCAAAATTTCCAATGCTTGCTTGATATATAAGCATCCGCAATAAAACAACAACAACACAAAACAAGCAAGCAAACCAACACACAAAAACTGCCAGGCACTAGAACAGTAAGAGTGAGCATGCATGCGTGGGAGTTGAGAAGGTGGCATAGGAAGACAGTATTTCAAGAGCACTTAATCCTTTTGAGCCTTTCAAGTTATTTGCCTGCTATATTTTTAGAGCCCCTACCCGAGCACTCAGTACAAAACTCGACACAACATTTGTTTCTTGAATGAGAGAATTCTAACCACTCTCTGCTGAAAGGGCACAAGTATTAATGAATGACTTATGCTATGGCTCTATGTATCTAGCCAAAATTAACTCAACTGATAGTCTTTATCAGTTTGATAGACTTTATATGAATTCTAAAACACCAACACCAATACGATTACACTCACTTATAGGTCAGAAGTGTAGGTGATGGTTACAGAATACAGTATTCAAAAGTTGGACTGTGATATTTTTACATTGTACAATTTTTATTATATATAATTTTAATTATATAGATTTTTCTTTCAGAAAATAAACATAACGAAATGATTGACTACATATAGTTCGAATATTTTATTGAAAAAAAAATTCCAGGGCTATAGATGGACATAAATCCTACATGCCATAAAAAAAAAATTGGTGTAGGTATTTTTTGGATTCTTTTTTTTCTTTCTCGGTTAATTTCTTTCTTTAAAATCAGAATACTGAAAAACGGACAAGCGAATAACTATTTACAAAGTACAAAAAGAAAGCCAAACCTAGACTTACTTGTCGTAACTAATGTGGTCTTGATAAACAAATACAAACAAGCAAAAAAGAAAATGCCAACCTATTAATTTAAGTACATGATAATTATGTGAACTAAAGGGAAAAAAGACATGCACAGAAAATACTTCTTTACGCAACTTTATGTGCTTGTGAACGAATGTAAACTTTTTAAATTTTAAAATACACATTCCCGTTTTCTAGGAGGGAAAAGAGTTGAACTTCCGTATGATGTGTGGATGCAGAGTCTGTGCTGGAAAGCAGGGTGGGGTAGGAAGTTCCAGGTCCAGCCACAAACTCTGAAGGGAAGCGCCCAGCAGCGGGACCCGTGCACACAGGCTTCTTCTGGACTGCTGCCGGACAGGCAAAAGCTGAGCACCTGACTGCCTCCCGGACAAATGAGAGCCAGATTAAAGTTGGCCATTGCCAGATGCCGTCTGCACCACCAACACGTGACTTTCCCACCACCCCCCCCCCCTACTCCTGAGCTGGCCAGTGTCCCTGCACCCTATAGGTCTCCGGAGGCATTGGCGACCAGCCGGGTGTGCTGGTGCTGAGCAGCCCGCAGGGGGCCCCGCGAGGAGTTCCTGAGGGACGGCCACCCTACCACCCAGGGCAGCCACAGTCAGTTGCCAACCACCTGTGGAGCACAAGGGACCACCGAGTTTCCCTCGTTAAGGAAACACTAGTTTATACATACCGGACTTAAAAAAAAAAAAAAAAACAGATTGTTCATGAATTTGTTAAAATTAAAATGTTAAGAGAATAGACTACATGTGTCCTAAAACAAAAATTTTTGTTGGTTTGGAACCGACAAAATTACAAATCAAAAACAGTAAAATGTTTAAAAAATGTTTAAATGAGAATTATGTATTTGTTACCCAAATATGTAGCTGGTTTTTGTTTTATCCTTTTATGCTTACCCATTACTGAAAGTTTAATAGGAAAATTATAAATACTTCTGATTTCATGTGCCCAACATTCCTAGCAAAAGTACACAACTGCTAACTTTCACTTAAAACATACGTTAGTTCTCATTTAATTCTATCTTTTAATATAGAATTCAAACTATGACGGCCCTCTGGGGTCTCACCAATATTATTACTAACTTACAGGAAGTATGGAAATTACAGTAATACTTATGGCTGTACATTCTGCAAAACAGAAAATAAGTAGGTACCCATCTATAGATTTAAATTAAAAGCCAATTATTTAAGATTACAAAATACAGAAATATTACATATATGTATAGTTGAATATTTGGAAAAATTAAATTTGAAAATTTTAAAAATGGCAGTGTCTCTCACGTTGCAGACAACTCCCAATCCTAAATGAATTAATTTCCTGCAAAATCAAGAACTTGCATACTTAATCATGCATAGATGTGAGGATTTTCAACTCTTTGTCAAGTAATATGAACTTTCTCCATTTTATCATAAACGGAAGTGGAGTACATACATAACGAATGCTGGGTGTTTTCAGTGAAAATGTTATTTCTATTTTTGGTAACTAAGCTGGTCACATGAAATCAGAAGGTTTTACAATTTTTCTGTGAAACAATTGGTAAAGGTTAGCATGATCAATTAAAACTTATAAAGGTTAAATACCTGGATACTATTTAGTACTATGTACTATGATATATGTGTAGGATACATAATTATCTAACAGTAATAAAAAAGAGTTCATACTTTTTTAAATAGTAAAGACAATATTCCAAAGAGAAAAATAAATAAGACAAATGAATAATTGGCATTTAAGAATACTAAAATAAACAGATTAGACGAGCTGTGCTAACTTGCACAAAGAGAGTTGCTAATATTGAAGCATAAACACTGCACATTTAATGTCATCATTTATTGTAGAATTAATTTCATGATGGTCTTCTGGGGGCTAAACAATTGTATTACTGGTGAAGCTTACAAATATGAAATTTGCAATACCTTTGGCAATATTTTCTGCAAAACAGAAAACAGTAAACCAAGTATGTATTGATATTGATACAGACAAATTGAGAAGTATTTATATTTAGTTTCACAAAATACAAAAATAATGGATATCTATCAAATGATGAAAATTACAGTGAGGTTCTTCATACTAAACACTGGGAAAATGAAGATCTCCTATAGCTAGTTTCATATATTAGTATAGAATTTTTCATGACAGTGGTGAAGAACATGTAGATTTGATTTAGCACAAGTAAAAATGTGATTTGTCTTAGGTAGAATTTCTATTACTGTTACAAGACACCGTAACCAAAGCAATTTAAGGAGGAGAAAGTTTTCTTTGGCTTACATATCCTTGGTGATAATCCACTGAAGGAAGCTGAGACAGAGGAACTCAGGACAGAAACCTGGAGGCAGGAACTGGAGCCTGGAGAAATATTGCCTTCTAGCTTGGTCTCCATGGCTTGCTCAGCCTACTTGATTACATTACTTAAGACCAACATAGAGGTGGCAACTTTCACAACAGTACCCACCCACATCAATCACAAATCAAGGAAAAGCTCCATAAACTTTCCTACAGGTAAATCTGCACAACACAATTCCTCAACTGAGATTCTCTCTTCCCAGATATGTCTTGGTTTGTGTACAGTTAAAAAAAAAAACATTATTTTAAAGGTGTTGTATAATGACATTTGTGTCTTTATCAACATTCAAATCTCTGTCTTCACATTGGTAGAAAGCACTGTAACCATACAGGTGGAAATACAAAATTGAGTTAATTGTTAAGGGCTTGAAATTTTTCTTGAACATGTTCATTTGTAAAAGCCAGTGGGCAAATAAATAGAAAATGGATGTCATGTGCCAACCTTTTAACTAATCTCTTGTTTCTGGTTTATTGTTATTTTCCCCTGGCCTCTGCTTTATTATTATTTATTGTTTTGTAGCCAAGATTTCCCTATGTACCCAGACTGATGCGGAACTCAAAATCTGAATACCTGAGCCCTTTGAGTCATGTTACCTATATTTGTACCGCTATGCTTAGAAGAACAAAAAGTTGTTTTCGATGTGTACCTCATTAAAATCCATCAGCACCAATTTCTTGGGCCAATTCCAGAATCCGATTTCTCTCTGTAATGCCTCTTTACTACTGGGGATTTGAGTTCCCAGGTTCCCAACCATCAGTTAGCTTACCCCTGTACTTCCATTTTTCGATGGCAGGTGGCAATGTTGACTAACTTTATGATATTTTTCTACACTTTAATAGATAGCTAACAACTGAACGATATGGATTTGAAGTAAAAGAAAAAGGGGGGGATTGCCACCTAGAAAGGCACCGATGTGAAAAACAATAAGATGAGCAGTCTAGAGGACCCCAAAGTCACATGAGAGCAAATGCAATATAGTGAATAGGATCCTGAAATGTTGCTGCTTGTTTTTTTAAAAAGGATTATTTTTAAATTGATACTGATAATAGTATGCTAACCGTGTGAATAAGATGAGAATTATGTGTGGATACACATAAATTAATGAAAGGAAGGTGATGAAATCTTCCTCATTTCAGACTGGTCCCAATAATATTTGTAAGATGTGGTAAAGTACTTAAAAGGCAGCAATTTCTGCCAATAACAGGATGGACACATAAATAAATGTTTTCCCCAGTAACATTAATTACAAAGAGAAATAATACACTGTTCTACCACCTAATTAGAAAATGAATTTCAATTAAAGCAAAACTCCTGTCTAAAACAGGGAGGGGATCATTCTATAAAGAAAAAGTATCTGGTCAGGAGTAGTGGCACACACCCTTAACCCCAGCATTCCAGAGGCAGAGTTAGGCAGATCTCTGTGAGTCTGAGGCCAGCCTCATCTGCAAAGTGAGTTCCAGGACATCCAGGACTGTTTCCCAGAGAAACTTTGTCTTGGAAGGGAAAAGAAAGAAAGAGAGAGGTGGGGGGCAGATGTAACAAGGGGGAAAAGACAAAGAAAAGAGAGAAAGAAGGAGAAAGAAAGAAAGTTCCGTAAGATCTGTAATGAACAGAACAAATATTAAGAATGACAACCTATCCAGTTCAGATATCAGGAAGCAGTTTTCTGCAATAGAAAATAGACATATATGCTCAAAAAATATGCGCAAAACCAGTGTTGTATAAGATCCAGGAAAATGCACACTTATTTTCATAACAGAAATGACAAATTCCATCCAAAAGAGTAAAATAACAAATGCTTTATTTCAATAGTTATGGATTTTCAATAATATACATGTTCATAATTACCATCCATGCACAACTGGGCAATCCAAGCATAGAATTATTTACTAGAAGTAAAGGATTACTTTTATTTTATGTTGATCTCAATTGCATATTAATTTAAAGACAAATATTATTGCATAAAATCAAATATATAAAGAAAATGTGCAAGAAACTTGGAAAAATAGCAAAACAAATAATAAAATAACATCATTATCATGTTTCCCTGTGGTTTCAACAACACAATTATTAAAGTTGAATTAGCAACTGGTATTTGTCTTAAAGCCATAAAAATACAGTAGTGATTACCAAGTACTCTGTGATTATTTTTCATATAACTGCAAGTATTCAGAATGCTTTTGGGGTAGTACTGGGGGAGAAGTCTTGTTCTATACAGGGAAGAAAAACAGAATCTTTGACCACTATTTTGGGCAAAAGTTTAATGTATATCAAAGTATACTCTCTTGCTCTCTCCCTCCCTCCCTCTCTCTTAAATACAAATACATGTGCACAAGTACACATATGTTTCCTCACAGTCCCCAAGGTGAAGCACTTCAGGAAGAAAGAAACCACTGTGTCACGTCACAGGTTTTGGGAATAGCATGAACTGAACACTCAGAAAGATGGTATGAGACAACTGACAAAAGACCAGACTCACAACTTACAAGTATAACGTTGAGTTGGTAGCCTTTGCTGCTGTTATCATAAAATGCAACAAATGGTACAACTGAGCTTATGAATAAATTGTTCATCCATAAACTAGGTTTTTAAATAATCATAGAAGAAACAAAACTTAGGGAAGCATTATTTTTTTTCATATACAAGCTAAAGACTACCCCAAAATTTGTAATAAAACCTCATTGGTTCTACTATGCTTTAGAATGGGGACAACAACTCCTATACTAAGGCTTTAAATATCATCACCATATGAGTAATTTTCATGTTCATGATTTTTGCCTCCAACTGTAAGTTGTACGTGCATGCAAAATACAGTTAACTTGAAATCTGTTTGAATGTGCATCAATTAACCCCGCAGATTAAAAAGTCGCCCCCACCACCACCACCATGGCACTTCTATTTTGAGTTCTCGAATATGGAAAAAGTCAGCTAACTTTCTCTTCGAAGTTGTTCATAGGCTGTGAGTATCCTAAGGTAACCTGCGTCACATTATTTTATAGCTTCCATGTCATAGGTATCCACAGTTCTCCCAACACAGGAACCCACCAAAACGTCCATGAACACAGGGAGGCGCGGACAGAGATCCAGTAGATATGGCAAGGGAAACTGTGGACTCCCTTTTTTAAATGATCGCTAAGATAAATGACTGGGGTTGGGATATGTGGGGAAGTCGAGTGATCAGCAGCCCAGGAAAGAGTGAACGGTGAGAGGCTCTCCAAGAATAACCTCCTGTCACACAACCGGGAAGCGTATAGAAGGTGTTAAGCTGCACCAGTTAATGAACAGGCTTCTAAAATGCCCAGTCCTTTGCTGGGCTCATGGCCACTACCATTGCTTTGCCCAAATAGCCATCACCTTTTCTGTTCAGCCATAAGAAAGTGGGACTTCAGGATGAGACCTGGGAAGCAGTGTTCCAAGAAGCAAGGAGGCTTTGTTTCCCTGACATTCTACCCCGAGCTCTGGGAGGGATGTGCATCGAAATCTCTCCAAAACTGTTAAAACCAGGGTGGGGCCTCTCAGAATTCCTAACGGATTTTCTTACTGGAATGAGCTGAGAATCTGCATTTCTAACGAGGTTGCATTAAGGTGGACCTTAGGCAAAGGAACTGAGCCCTCAGGGGATAGACTCCGGGGTTGGGGGCTGGCTGAGGGGCAACAGGCTCAAAGGCAGAGGTGATCCTTTTCTGAGGCAGCCCACCTCCAGCTTGTCAACGCACGCAAATTCCCTATGCAGCTGCTCATTCCTAAATTGGGATGTGTTATTTGACTCGATTTCTACTTTGGTGATCCACACAGCACATTTCCAACATTTCCAAGCCCTAACAAACACTGCAGTCAGAAACCGTCAGGGGACAGAAAGAGGCCTCTTCTGTTCCATGCAGCAGCCGCCTGTTGGCGCAGTAACCTGAGCAAAGGAACACTTGTGGCTTGAGAGCTGCAAGGGAGGGGCTGGAGCAAAGAGCCACAGCCGAACTCCCTCCGGCCCCCGCCCCTGCCTAGCCCTCGATCTTTCTAGAAGCTGCCAAGCTGGCGCAGTCGCAAAGCAGACTCTGCAATGCTGTAGTAAGAGTGCGCAGGCGCCAGGAAGCCCCCTCCCAGAGCGAAGGGAGCGCCTGCAGTGTGTTTTGACTGCGCATGTGCCAAAAAAAATCCCCCTCCCTTCTGAGCAGACCCCTGCACTGCGGGGAAAAGAGTGCGCATGTGCTAACAGGCCCCCCTTCTTCCAAGACTGTGAGCTGTTCTCTGCCCATCTCCTTCCGCCTCTCATTTTAGGTGATTGACACTAGATGAGGCCTTCAAGCGATGGTGAGGACTTGTAAAATGGTGGCTGTGAAAGACTGGTTCCCGTACAGAAATGTGACTGAAATGTTCTCCATTGCTAAAACAGAAGCCAGGTACCAGCCCCTGACTCCAGGGCGACAATTTAAAGCAAGGACGTCAGCTAGCACTGGGTCAGTTAGCCAAGGTCAGATTAGCTCAGGTTTCCGAAATCAGGTTTTCCCAACCTTCACTGAATTCACGGCTCTTTGGCTTCACAGCCTTGAGATAGCATTTGCAATTGACCTCTGACTTTCCCGTTTCTCAAACACTTTGAACAAAACCTATACCAATTAGACTTTGAGCTTCCGTAGAATTTTAATAACTCACAGGTACAGGAAATCGTGAGAGGCATAGAGAGCCTGAAGGAGAAGAAAATACTTCAACTGTAACCAGAGGTCTGGAGCCAGAGGAGAGACAGGATTGCAGCCTTCCTGGGTACTGAACTCTAGCCCTACTTATAAATGCCTGCACAGTTTTTCCCTAGGCAGTTTTTCCCTCTGCTCAGGCTCAGAACCACATTTTCCCAGTAGACTCAAGTTTAAACATTCTGGTTTCGAACTGGCTGTGGTCCAAGCCACACCTTCAGCATCCTGTCCCAGAGTCCTTCTAAACAAGGCTCCTCTGAGCAGCATGGACCTCGGAGCACAGCAAAGCACTTGTTTCTCAACACTGTTCCTGGAACATTACATAGAGCTGCTATAGATTCTCCTTCACACCTCTGTCAGGAACTCACATAACCCCACAGTTTGGTCAAACTAAAAGGCAGCTAGAAAGAACACGGTACTTAGGTGAAACCTGACCTGAGCCCATCACACCTACTTTGAGTTTCTGAAGTAACTTAACATGGCTTTCCTTCTCTCTCCCCCTGTACCTCCCCACACATATCATCTGCACGGCAAACGTCTTTTCAAAAAGCTACAATGGTAGCTTATTGCAGCCGGAGTGGAAGCCAGAGAAAGCATGCTGTATGCTCTGAATGGCCCTCTAACTCCATCTTCTACCCAGCTGCACAGACTCTTTTGTCATCACAGCATATATAAGCCCTGCAGTGTCTTGTCCTGTGCCTAGGAAGGGCTCGTCTTCCACTTCTATTGATTGACTCCGCTCTTGTGAGTTTTTGATCAAAATTCAAGTCGAACACACTTTATCCAGACTCCCTTGATTAGTTTTGAAGCCTCTGGCATCTAGCACACTCAATCTCCGTGTGCTTTGATTTTTCTGTCTGCTAGATTCATCTCCTTTTTCTTCACTGTATTAATATGCATAACGTGCAAATAGCCTGATAAAAATCTACGTGGAAGCAGGTACTTTTTATGTCACAAGACAGGCTTACAGAATCAGCAGAGTTTAAAGAGGTATTTGTTAGATAAATAAATAAGTAAATGAATAAATAAATAGTTTAGTCTCAAGATGAAATGACACGTTAGGAACTATGAATATTCTTGGAGAGAATGAAAAGCAAATAAGAAAAATGCCAAAGCAAAATTACTGGTTTCTGAAGCCGTATTCTAAATTTTCTTGGATTCTTGGCAGAGTGCAAGGTGGTGGCAGTGAAACCCTCGGTACCATTTACTTTTTCCTCCCTTTCTACACTGGTCAGCACAGAGCTCACCCAGCTCTCTCTTCCTTGGAACACAGTGTGCATACACTTGGGCATGAAACTCGCTTTCCCTGGAAGTCCTCAATTTCACAATTGGTGGCCTCATCTTTAATATCTTGGTCTCCATGTGTCTGAATCACAGAGGAAGTTCCCGGATAGTCGCTCTTGTCCAGCAGCCAGGGAAGGTTTCGAGGGATTAGCTGTCTAGAAAAGCAATGAGAGGACTCAGAGCTCCCTTTTATAAATCAGAGCCAGCCTGTGGAGCTGCCTCTGTTTTGTGACCCTAGAAGTTTCTACTAGCAAAGAGCCTTTTTGTCCAGTTAATTAAAAGAAATATTCTACTACTTGTACTAATGTTACTTCTACACAAGTATACGTTTTCAGAGAGAATAAAAAATTTGAAGTAAGAACTATTTCCAATAGGAGAAAAATTTTAGAAATTAACTAGTTGACTGTGAATGACAGCAAAACATGAGACTTGTGATCCTGGGTATAATGGAGAGGTGGGAAAAGTGGTCTATGAGATTTTACAAATGGAGAACAATTACAAATCACAAAAATAATTGCAAAAGTGCAAAAGCAATCTGTGTTTTTTGTTTTTTTTTTCTGTAAACTCATTTGGTTGTGTATTTAGAATCATCAATTCCTTTTCAGATGCTGTTCAGTTTGAAATAAGGATTTAATCTGGTTGTTAGAGATGTGAAATGGGGCACAAACTTGTAGTTATTTTTCACAGTGGTATATTATTTAAATATTTATAGGGGGTATGATTTTTGTCATTTTAAACACTCTGCTTCACCAGCCCCATCGTCGTAGGTGCTGTGAGGTTCGGAATCTGTTCTTTTCCGTTGCTGCAGAGCTGTATGGAAGTCACTTTCCTCCAGCCAGACACTTCCCGTTCTGGTTGCTAGATGGCACTATAACCTGAGTAGTGAACGCTCCCAGCCTCCATAAGGCGAAATGTGAATAAAAAAATCACTTTGAAACAACAAAGTTGGATGTGCCTGGACTTCATCCCTTCTCAAGAAAGTGGGGATTTATTCCTTTGGTTACAAGCAGATGTTTGAGGATTTGGGTGGAGGGGAAAGCAGGCGCCTCCTGAGGATGAAAGTACAGTTGTATTAGAAAGAGAGACTCTTGGACGTTAAGTTATCTGCAGCCAGGAAATGGCCTAAATGCAGAGTAGAGCCTAAAGAAGACTTTCCCAGGGAACCTACCACGGAGGAATCCACAGAGATAACACATAAAAGGACAGCCTTGAAAAGAGTTGCTGCCAGAGGGTTCGGGCAAATAGCTGACATTTTGCAGGGGTAGGGGGTGGGGTGGGGTCGTGGCATTTCAAGCATTTCAGATGACAAGAGGAACCAATTAGGAAAGTATTCCATCAAATTTTAATTATCCTGAATTTTGCTGTTTTACACAGGGGTCGGTCGGGTGGACGGCCACAAGTGGGTCGGTGGAGCCAGCTGAAGAGACACACAAAAACCCTTATTTAGAGGGTTTTTCTACCGTAATTATGAATGATAAAGAAAGGCAGTGTGTACTTAGTGGCAAAAAGCTGTAATCGCAGTGTTCAGGAGGCTGAAGGGGGAAAGAAAAGGAGGGGTAGAGAGGAACAAGATCTGTCTTTAATCTATGTATACATGGAGATTTATCCAAACAAATTCAAATAATTCCCAACTGGATAAGGTTGAGACATTAAAAATCATTTCCCAACATTTGGTTA
Organism: Microtus obscurus; assembly: GCA_963919715.1. NCBI lineage: Eukaryota > Metazoa > Chordata > Mammalia > Rodentia > Cricetidae > Microtus > Microtus obscurus. The sequence continues at coordinate 336,503 of CAWTZC010000707.1, forward strand.
ATTTCCACTGGGAGAAACTGTAGCTAAAATCCTATCTACTATCATTAAAATAAATAAATCCAGTGGTCTGAAACCAAGAAAGGTAGTTTAAAAGAAGTGGAAAAGATAAGATATAGGTTCGGTGGAGATATTTGCAAATTTCTAACTACATTACAGAAGGAACCCCTATGAATCACTAGAGGAAAAGGCTGCTGAGGTGATGGGAGACTTGGCAAATTATGTGAAAAATCAAATTATGGCAACATGAGATTTAAATGTGTGTATTGATGATTTGTATTGCCAAGCTCCTACTCGGCAGCAGCTTGGCCCCACGGGCATTGCTGCCCTACGGCACTGACAGGCTCTTGCCAGAGGCTGAAGTTCTGGAAACAATTAATGTTAATGGGAAATAAGAAAATCATTTTATTTTCCAAGCATGTAATTATTGGTGTGATCATGAATACATTTTACGTCTTAAAATTACATTAGAAAACCCCGCAGGGAGATTAGGAGCAGCTTGAATGGCGAATGCTTTGTTACCTTTATCTGCAGGGAGTTGGAGGCAATCACAAACGTTTAAGAACATTTGTGCATTGCATTTTGAAATGACTGAACTGTTACAGGATTTTCAGCACATATACTCATGTGTTTCTATGTGTACTCATAATGAAGGTAAAGGTCCTCAATATTCTGCCTAATCCAGAACAGTTTTCTGTTGATTCTTACCAAATAATACCTCAAAGGTTAATAAATAAATAAGACTTTAAGGGTCATGTGTAGTTACCATGGTCATCATAATACTCTGTCCTGCTCAAACACTGCTGTAGGTTTCCAGCTGGACCCATCCATCCATGAATCCCACTCTGGGCTTCCGGCCAAGGAAGGAATAGAGCCTGGAATGGTGGTATGTCTTTAGAGCCCTGAAACATGTCAAAGGTCAACATCTGCTCCTTTAAGATTTAGGGACAGTTAGAAATTGAGCTCAAGAATGTTTTTTTGTGTTTTTTTTAAAGAGATAAACAGAAAGAGGCACACAAAGAGAATTGAACTCAATAAAGTTCTTTTTTATTTTTTTTTCCAGAGGAAGAGATAGAGAGAGAGCCAGAGGCAAGGAGAGAGAAATGGTTTTGTATTTCTGTGGCTGTAGGAATGTATGTTTATGTGTGTCTTTGTGTGTCTCAGTGTTTTTGTATCTGTGTGTGTTTGTGTCTATGAACACGTCTGTGTTGTAGTGTGTGCATCTGTGTGAGTGTGTCTCTGTGTTTGTCTACCTATGTGTTTCTGCATGGATATCTCTGTGAGGGTACCTGTGTATATATGTATGTGTCTCTCTCTGTGTGCAGCATGTTTCTGTGAGACTGTCTGTGTGTGCATGACTCTGTATATGTCTGAGTTACTGTGTCTGTGGGTATGTAGATTTATGTATGTTGTGTGTGTGTGTATCTGTATATCTGCTTAAGTCTGTATGTGAATCTCTTAGAGAATCTCTTCTGTGTGTGTGTGTGTGTGTGTGTGTGTGAGAGAGAGAGAGAGAGAGAGAGAGAGAGAGAGAGAGGAAGAAGAAGAAGAAGAAGAAGAAGAAGAAGAAGAAGAAGAAGAAGAAGAAGAAGAAGAAGAAGAAGAGGAGGAGGAGGAGGAGGAGGAGGAGGAGGAGGAGGAGGAGGAGGAGGAGGAGGAGGAGGAGGAGGAGGAGGAGGAAGAGGAAGAGGAGGAGGAGGAATAATTATTTAGGTGATTTGTGTGTGTGTGTTTCTGTGTATGTATGTGTGTCTCTACCAGTCTATGTGGATCTGTGTGTATGTGTAAGTCTATTTGAGAATATATCCATGTGTGTCTGTATAAGTGTCTGTGAATGTTTGTATGTGACTAAATTTGTATGAGCATGTTGCTGTGAGAAAGAGTGTGTGTCTGAATATCTTTGTGAATCTCTGTGTGTTTATGTATGTATGCATGTACATGTGTTTGTGTTTTTGTTTGACTGTGTGTGCATGATTTTCTTTGTGTGTGTATGTAAATATGCATCTGTGTCTCTGTGTCACTTTGTGAGTGGAACTTTGTGTCTATGTGTGTCTGTACATTGCTCTCTGAGTGTGTCTGTGTGTTGGCAAGTGTGGAAACATCTGTGTTTCTGTGTGAATGTCTGTAGTGCACCTCTGTGTGTATGTGTCTCTGTGCAAATGTGTCTATGACTGTATATATGAATATCTATGTGTGTCTCTGTGTTTTAGTGCATGACTCTGTTTTGTTTGTACATTTGTGTGAGTGTATCTCTGTTTGCCTGTGTGTTTGTACATGTCTCCATGAGTATATATCTGTGTATGTATGTGTCCTTGCATTCTTCTCTGTATGTGTAGGTGTGTGTGGTTTTGTGTCTGATCATGAGTATTTGCATATAATTGGTTGTGTGTGTGATTGTGTGTACATGTGTAGGTGCGTGTTCTTCCTGTGAAAACAACTTCAGTGGTCTACAGAATAAACGGAGATAGAATGGCAGGAGGAAGAGCTCTCTGTAGGATTATATACATTATTATCTTCTTGCAAGGGTCTACAAAAATGTTGTTCTCACCCTATCATGCCAATATTCTTGTTCATGTCTCTTGATATTTTTGATGTTAAATTCAGGTCTCTTTATAGTGATTATCAGCGAAGGCCCTGCCTACATTGTCCTCTCCTACCTGACCCTGCTCCTGATCTTCCAAACCTACCCTATTTGGATGCCTTTCCCTGCTCCTATTGGGGCTATGCTGGACTTTGTTTGCTTGCTTGTCTGTTTTTGGGTTTTGTATTTCAGATGGAGTGATATCAAGGTACCCAGAGAGCTTATCATGTCAATCTTCAGCTTCTTTTCACCTCCTTAATACTAACTTTCACCTACCAAAGCACCCCTTTGTGCTGACATCAAGAGTCCTCTGGGTCTATTTAACACTCTCAGTAGTTTATCTCAGGGCAAGCTCCCTTAGTCATACTGAGGCTCATTAACAGGATCACACGTACATCTGGATGTGAGAATCAAGAAATTGATTTGCTAGGAACTGGGAAGTCATGGATGGGCAGGAGACAGACCACTGGAAACGGAAGATGGACTTGCTCTACCTCTGAAGCCATCTTGCGCCCACTCTCCCACAGTGACTGAGGATGCACTGGATGGGCATGCATCACATTGAGGTTACTGGGGAGGCTGCACCAGGGTTAGCCACTCTGCACATAGAGGGTGGGGTGCCGCTGAAAGTATGCTTTCCTTGATGATCTTCCTTCGTGGAAACCTGCTGTAAGCAGTACTGGAAGAGTGGGAAGTCTACAGAAAAAAAAATTGGCTCTGAGTACCAGGTTTTCTTTAAACAGATGCAACAGAGCATCCTGGCTTATGCTGGCTTTAGCTTGGCACCCACCCACGGTTGTCCGCTATCCCTCACCCCAAGTCCTAGTCCTGGCCAGTTGGGAACACAAAAGAATAACCAGGTGTGAATACCAGATTTTCTTTTAAATTATTGTGCTCATTCAGTGTTCCAGAATCCTGTCATCTGCTTAAAAATTCTCCCACATAAAAAAGCAGCTAACATGTTTCTGTGATTAAAAGCGTTTGGGCTGATTTTTCCCCTGTGGTGCCATAACCCCTTCGTATTTACTTCGTTAGTATATTCACAGAGAGGCAATTAAATTATTTATTTTCTGTGGCTATACTGGCATTTCTTTACATTAAAACCATTCTACATCAGGACAATGGGATGATCTGAGGAGGCTAGACAAAAAGGCAACACCAAAGGATTCTGGGTATAGGTGTTTGAAGTAGGGGTATGGTCTTATGGACATGATGACAAAGCAGAAGAGTCAACTTAAACAAGAAACAAATTAGCCAGTTTTAGTAAACACACAGAGAGGTAGACAAAGACAGAGACAAGAGAAACAGGGAGGGAGAGTGATGCTCTACTTACGGTCATGCGCAAATACACACCATTACCATTGAATGTCCTAGTCCCAAATCATGAGCTAAGTGCATGCAAGTAGAAGCCAAAGGTTTTGCATGAGAGTTCTCATGAGGCTAAGCCCTGTCTCAACTTCTGACTGTCCACCCGTTCTTCTGTTACCAAGACTGGGTAGATTTTTTTTTTTGTCAGATCGATACAGTCTAAAACATTCGAATCTCTGCCCACTAATGTCATGTGGTCTACATGTTAAACCCTTCAGAGATTCCAGAAATATGCAGCTTCTAGATATCAAAACCTCTGAAATAAAATTGAAGCTGACAAGAGAAAAATTCATACCTGTGTACTCAAAATTTTCCAATTTGAACTCATGTTTCATCCCCAAAGATGCGTGAAGACAGACTTGAAGCAATTTGTTATTAGTGGTCAAATCATCTTTCCAGTTGTTGCAAAGACCAGATCTTCAATTTACCTTTGCTGTGTTTCTGTTCCTTGTCTTTGCTTCTGGGCATGCCATCACCCTTTCTTGTTTCTTCATACACCTAGACATTGCGTATATACCGCACAGTATAAATGTTCTTGATCGTTACATGCTCTTAGGATGGGATACATGTATACTGTTATCTGTCCATCAACAGCAGGGCTACATTCTAAGAAATGTGTCCGGTGAAGATCATGGTGTTCACTTAAACAAAATATCGTTATAAGATGCATAAATAAACAGTTAACTTAGCTGAAAAAAAAAACTGCAAGCAGCCTCTCTTGCAGATGGTGGAAACCCAGGCTCTCTCTGAAATGGAAATCCCAGCTTACCCTTTATGCATCATTTTAGGATCATCTAGAGTTGGACATTGAAAATTTACAGAATGAGGGGTCTCTTGCATAACCCTCATTTCTATCCATATCTACCTGACTTAATTGTCCCAAACTCAATCCTCTGGTATTAGTAGCCCATACAGATGCAAGTTCTCCCATTGTATTTTCAGCTATCATTCAAGATACATAGTTAGAACTTATCTAAAGCTAATGGCCTTGAAACAATGGAAAATACCTCAAAGTACTAGACTAGACTCAACCCCATCCCATACTATCTGCTTTTTGGGTCCCTTGGGTAATTTCAGAACGTTGCCTTGGTACTACGTTTTAGATTTCCAAGACAAGATTCTGTTCACTCTAACATTTAAAGAATTTTAATGTTATGGTTATTATGTTTAATATTAATAATTTGTGGGGCAGGCAAGTGCTGTGCACAATTACAGCTACTAAAGTAGCTGAGGTATGTGAATCCTCAGTTCAGCTCAGGGGTTCAGGGAGTGATGCAAACACAAGTCACTATCTCTATGCATATTAACAGAACATGAAGTTAATAAAAGTTTGATATAAAATACATATAGTTTATATTTATGAATAGATCTGTATCTTGTTTCTCTTATTTACAGGACCCAAGACCCTTTTTCTGTGATATGAAACAGAACATCACCTCAGCTGGGCAGAAACATACCCATTTATTCCCACACACTACTAGAAAACACCAATGAAGATGAAGTTGTTTGGGTAAGGCAGAAGAGAAAGGTTTCTATCAGGGTGTAGAGGGTTTTTCACACTTTGATTTTTCATTTTCACATACTATGAATTTTTCTGTGGGTTGTGAGGGAAAGATCTAGTGGGGAGGTATAAAAGCAGATAAAAATATAAGTTAACCCCTCTCGTGAATCTATGTGAAAGAGGATAAGGGGGAATTGAACACGTGGAGAAGGTAAGCAGAAGATGTTAGCTCAGGACAATGAACTCTGCACGTTGAGCCTGGTTCATCTCACCCACCATCCCCCCTCCTCCTGTGTGCCAAGGGAGGAGATCTCAGTTGCATATGCCTGCCCATCCATGTCAAAAACACAAAATATGTTCTTTGTTTTAATAAACAGAATGAAGTAACACATCCTGCAGCTTTAGACAGGACCCTCTTCGGGGAATTGGGGACCTGGACTGAGCAGAGCAAAGACAGGAAACATGGCTCTGTTTGTCTTTTTCATTATTTATTTTATTTTTCCTTTTTCCTTTTCTCTTAAAGGTTGCCATTGTCTCCACTTAGGCTTCATAAAGCATCTGCCACTCCAACCAGTGACCTCACCCCACAGGAAAACACAGCCTCAATTCTAGTCGAGATTTAAATTGAGGGGATTTTTTTTCATTTACTTAATACAATTGGATTTTCTTAATATCTTCGAAATTTGGAATATATTGTCCCTGTTCATGTTATATGCCCAGCTTCATGATACACATTAGTTTTATGTTTTGTTTTGTTTTAGCGTGACCCTAAGGATGCTTCACCATACATGTGCCTCTTTATAATGTCGGGCAAGAGCGTTAGACAGGCTCCAAAAAGAGAAACCTGAAAAAAAACATATAATGTCCTTGGTGGCCCGTAGACATGGAAGACAATCGGGGGGGGGGGGGGAGAATGTGATGAGCTGCTGATGTAGTGCATTTGGATGAAGAATGATAGGAAAGATGAAAACTAAATGCAGTGGATAGGGAAGAAGTTGCTTCACAAGGTGAGTGGAAACCTCAGGGCAGTCCCCATACAGATAAAACCAGAAAACAGAATGTTCCCATGCCCATGCTTTGAACACAAATGTGACATTCTGGAAGAACACAGGACCTACCCCATTCAATGCACCACAGAAGTATGCCACACGATAACTACTTCTAACAAATGGCAACTCTGAAGCTACTCTATAAGCCTACAAAGAACCATGGTTTGAGATTTGAAAGCCTAGCATATACTCTAGCTAGCAATGTGTACGTGTTCGGAAGCCTAGAGAAATAAATGGGGCACATAGCACACAGCAGTTATTCTAATACCCTGCCTCTAAAGCCTTCCCCAAATCATGTCACAGGTGTTTCCTCAGTATGAATGCTTGCTCACTAATATATGGACAACAACGCAGGCCAATCCTCTATCCAACAGTAATACCCTAGGGTCTAGAGTTGAGCAAGACTGTTCTGCAGAGTCTCCTCAGTGACAGCACATAGACCGGGAAAAGCAGCTGAGTGGAACACTGCTCTCATTTCTTAGATCTGGGCAAGGCTTCCTAAGATACATCTGTTTTCTTAATTCGTTCTTTATGAAACCATTACTCACCTCCAAGTTCATAACTATATGCCAGATTTCTGGCTCTTCATCCCCCCCCCACTCCTAAGACATTAAAATATGGATATTAGCTTCCCTAAATCAAGAAATTTGTACCTCCAATAAAGTAGCTGTCCCACATAATCAGTGCTGTAGATAATCTGCAGAGAGGGCCACACATATTAAACTATACGACATGGGTCCTTGCACTTCAGATACGAAAATGGATTCGTTATATCTTCAGAAAGGTGGGAATGAGAGTGAAACCCAGCCTTATCTCTGATTTAATCTCTATGCTGATTGCACACACCTACCTATTATATTGGCAAACATACAAAGTACCTTAGCTGTTCCTTGCAAAAATCTCTGATATGGGAAGGACCCATGCACAGTTCTCATTTCCACGAACCTGATGTCGAAGCATTTTGTTTATTGCCTGTATAGCAAAATTTTGCTGAAAGAAGAGTTACCAAGTACCTTGACACATCCAATCCTATAAATTCTATAATTAATAAGGACTTGTTTTGGATCATTCAGATATCAGAGACTTCAACCTGAGAATATGGCGGCAATGGCCATCTTGTCTGGCAGAGAATGGTACTGGCCAAATCACCCATCTCTCTTCTCTTAGGTGTTTTGTAATGCCTTCATTTCCCAACCGACCCTTTTACTTTCTGTCTTGTGGCATTCAGGTTAAACATTAGATCCATAATGCAGGCATTATCCTATTTCTGGTTAACATGTTTTTGTGGTCCAGCCCAGAGCTTGTATCTCCTAAGCCAGTACCTCACAACTGAGATGCACATCCAGCTCTCTGCCATTCTTGCACAGACATGTGATAGGCCTAGATAAAGTGAGTGATGCTTCAATTGATGGAGAAGCAATTTTTGGTAGTTCTGAGATGTATTCATCTTGCCGAATCAGTAGTTTCCTCATTTTATAGACGATCAGTGTTCTACTCTACACATATGACAGAATTTGATTAGTTACTCAATTGTTGGGAAAGTTTTAGTTACTTCCTGTTATAAAAAATAAACATAATACACATATTATTTTAACTAATTCTGGAGACGGAATTTATTTATTTTGTTTAAACAAATACAGTTAAGATTGGATAGGTTATATGGTAAGTATATGTTCACTTGTCTAACAAAGTATCACCCAATATTCAAGAGCACCTGCAACTTTTGTTCTTACAGAGAAATATGTAAGAATGTGCTTTGGTTCATTGCTCTGGGTTTTGGTTCCTGTATGGATAGGCAGCAGCATTTTCTGTGGTGGCAATTTTTATTTCCTGATGGCTGACCACCCTGAGTAGGTTCAATATCAACTTGTATGTCTTTCTGGGAGAACCCTCTTTTTGTTTTCCGGTTTTCATTGAGTTGTTTGCCTTATTTCTGAATCATAAGATTGTTCTTTTTACATAATCTAGATACAAATTGCTTCCTAGGAATAACATTGCTGATAATTTCTTACATTTTATGGAATTTTTTCTTGAGGAGTACAAGAATTCTTGGTGAAATTCAAATGATTATTTTTTTATGTGATTCATATTTTGAATCACTAAACTTAGTCCAACTTGGGGTAAAGAAAATTTCCCCCTTTTTTGTAGAGGCTTTCTCCTATTTACCTTTCATTCACTTCTGAAATCCAGCTCTGATTAAATGTATGCATTCTTTTTTTTTTGGGGGGGGGGTTTCGAGACAGGGTTTCTCTGTGGCTTTGGAGCCTGTCCTGGAATTTGCTCTGTAGACCAGGCTGGTCTTGAACTCACAGAGATCCGCCTGCCTCTGCCTCCCAAGTGCTGGGATTAAAGGCGTGTGCCACCATCGCCCGGCTCTGGTAGCACAGGCTGGTGAAGGAGGCAGAGGCAGGTGGATCTGGAGTTCGAGGCCAGCCTGGACTACACATTTTTTTAAAAAAAAAATGTATGCATTCTTAAGTTAAAGGTAACAGCTCATTTTTTTTCCCATTTTGGTGACCAAAACTCAACAAAAAATGTTTTGTTACTGACTGAATAATCTTCAACTCTATTATACACATGTGTGAGCACACACACGTTTGGATTTTGGATTTTAGATTCACTGTGCTATTATCTGCAAAAAGCCCCCCATGTGTTCGATAGTTTTGGAGTCAAGCTTTAACTTCTCCACATAGCCAATGAAGGTGAACTTGATGCCTTAACTATTGATTCTTTTGTTCCCGAATTTTGTTTCCATTTTCATATAAGTTTTCAGAATTATCCTCTCAATTTTTGCAATTTTTAGTGTTGAGGTATTGTATGTCTTTGATGAAGTGAGTCTTTCTAGTTTCATGTTTGTTTTGCTAATAAAAATACTAGTTCTTTTTTTTTATTTTAAGCAACGTGTCAATCAATGATAAACAGACCAACAATAAATTCCTGTTTTGACATTGTGTCTTATAGTCATGTTAAATGTATTGTATAGTTCTCTGTGGATTCCTCAGGCCTAATTCATACTCCCTTAAGATTCCAGTCTGCTTACTCCAGCCTTTGTCACTGACATGTTTAGTTGAAGTGTGCATGTGTATTCAGGTGTTCATGCGTGTGCTGCAGTAAAAAGAATTCTTTAGAAAACAAATGATTTTAGGCACAGGATATGTTTGTAATTGAAAGGAGCACATGGGGAATATGGAGGATGGAGGGGCTGAGAACCTTGGTAAAAAAATAACCTCTCATCCTTCCAACTAAGAGATCTCCAAGGTTTAATCTTGAGCAGAGACTCTGGCAAACATCATGATGACATCTCCTGAAGGAGTAGCCTCTTTTTGCTGTTTGACAGTGAGCTTTCCCTTCCCAAATTCATCTAAAATGTTACACAAGACTGAAAACTTCCCAGACATTTTTCTGAACTCAATGGCTTCCTTAATGATCTAACACTACAGATTGAGTTTGCTTCTCATAATATATTACAAATAAAAGTATATAAAAGGAAACCTTTATGTTTTCCCCCCAATAAGCACGGTAATATGATATTCATGTATGCTGTATTATCCACCTATCAGCAGCCCTTTTTCATTAGACAGTAGCACTCCGATGTACAAACATGTTAAGTGTGTCTCTATAACTTGTTAAATGACATTTGAGTAGATTCTATGTCAGGGACTAGGAACAAATTTGAGTATGAAGATTTGGGCAATTTTTTTTTCCCAGATGTATAGTTTTACTTTTATGGGTAAATAACTAGAGTGAAGATTTTGGCTTGTCAGCCGGGCGGTGGTGGCACACGCCTTTAATCCCAGCACTCGGAAGGCAGAGGCAGGCGGATCTCTGTGAGTTCGAGACCAGCCTGGTCTACAAGAGCTAGTTCCAGGACAGGCTTCAAAATCACAGAGAAACCCTGTCTCGAAAAAAAAAAAAAAAAAGATGTTGGTTTGTCATATTGTGGTGCAGAACTATTGGTTCAGAAGGCCGTTTAGTTCTTCAGATGACGTATCTTCTGTTTTTACATCTTGTGAACACATAGAACTCTGGTAATGTATGTGCTTCTATTAAGCCCACTGAAGCAGTATCTCCGTTCACAGTTTCTTTTGAGCACTGGTCCCATAACCCATTTCTCTGTTTATGGCCATGACTTTCTATTCAAGATCAAAGGTGAGGAAAGTAGAACTTTCAATTTCCCTGGTACAGAGTGTAAAAATTCTCCAAGCATGTAATGTTTTGCTGAATGTTAACAAATTTAGAATGTTTGGAATATTTTTAAGGTCATTTAAAGATTAAGTACTGCTTTGTTTCTTTTTTCTATTGTTCAGATAAAAAATCTATATTTTGAATCCTTCATAAAAATGGGTTTTCAAACTCTATAACTGCCTCCAATTAAAATGAGAAAATTCATATATTGTCATGTGTATATGCTCATAGAAATGAAGAAAAACCTGCAGATAAAAGCAAACCATTTAACCCTCACCCAGCACTCCCTCACCAAGTATGGTCCCCTAAGACTCAAGCAGCTTATCTATCTGGACCCTGTACTTGCTTTCTTATCTTTAAGATAGATGTTCCTTTTCATGACTTGCTTTTTTCCTTACTGATTGTGCACTGCTCTGATCTGTTCTGAGCCAGTTTCTTTCTTGTGATATTTTTCCATTTGACAATAATGTGAGCTATTAGGAGCAGAGATAGAACTTCACAAAGTCGCCGTTTCATACTGTGAGCTTTGGATGCAGGTAGTCTACCTGACCACTGACAGGCTGCCAATGGAGTGACCTTGTGCCTTGTCACCACAAAAGATAAGCAGCATCCTTCTGGGTTTTAATTTCAGTTTCCGAGCAGCCAGCTGCTGCTTGGTATTGTTCCCACTGCAGTGCTGGCTGCATTGTGTTAAGCTATTTTATGTGGCAGTGACACAGGTGTTTTTTTAAAAGATGGTTTCCTTTTAATCTAATGCAGTTCATTTTCTGTTTTGTTCATGCTGTGATTGTGCAAGTACTAATGGAGCCCTTCCACCGCATTTTCTCAAGGATGCGGATAGCTCTGAGCTTCACGTATCCTGGTTACTGCCCTTTCTTCAGGCTTTAAGTGCACAGACTATTAACCTGCAGATTTATATGGAACATTTTATATCTTGCTTTTACTTTATTCTCATTAAAACTCAATTCACCAAATAAGATATGCTTTTATCAAAGTCACTCTAGTATTTAATTCAATTCATGGGCACACCAGTGCGGGATAGGGGAGTGGTTGTATTATTAGAGCTATAATTTCTATTTATTAAAAAAATACTTGGAGAATGAAGTCAATAAGATCACGACTTCTGGCTTCAATAACTTTCCAAGATTTCATGTCATGGGCCAGAAAATGGCCAGACATTGGGCTACATGCCAGTAACAATAATGTTCTTCAGGGAGAAGAAAGAGTGAGAATTTAAATGAACCTGAGATACACAAGTTGCAGGCCTGACTCAGAGAGATAGCAAGAAACTGTCTCCATAGAAGAGAGAGGAGGGGGTGGCATGAAGAGGAAGGGAGAGTTAGAGATGAAGTTCATAATTGGAACTATCTAGATTCTGGTGATTAGTTTAAATGAGCAGACAGAGGGAGGGGGAAGGCATGAAGAAAAAGAGGATGAAAAGTAAGACCGGGTAGAATTGCCTGGTGTTCAAGGCCATTGAATTTACTTAAGGCAGCAGGTTTCATCTCCATGCTTATCAGAGGCCACTCACAGCAGGAACTATTTTTTCTGCACTCAGAATGGTTGGCAACCTCCACCCTGTCCTCAAACCGATAAACAGACAAAAATATCAAATATCCTTCCAGATTTTAAGTGGGAATATGCTAGTTTTTGTCTCAAGCTCCACTGGAAAGACCAGATGGGTATTGAATAATCAGACTGGGAAGTCCTGACCAGTATGTATCACCAAAATTAGGGTATGAAGTTGTCTGGATCTTCTTACAGTCATTCTCTTCTTCTAAAATATCATTCAAAGAATTTACAAAAATCTCCACATTACAAGTTATGATAGTATCTATTCCACTTAATAATTTTGTTAATAATACATAACTATTTCCAAATTTAGTCATTGCAAAAGTTATCTGCAGTAGTTTGACACCACTCTCATGGAAGAGTATTTTTATGCCCCTCCCTTTATAATTTGAATGAACTCGTGAATATTTCCACGAATAGAAGACATATAAGATGATTTGTTGAAAGCTGAGCTGAAGTCACAGAAGAATCCTGCTCTTATGCGCAACACACAGGATTTATATATACTCTGAGAAGCTCAGACCACACACAGAATTCATGTTGCTAGCTCCAGTCTTTAAATTGTCCCTACCCAGGAGTATCATAAATAACAAAAAGGGGGCTTCTACAAATTCCTGGTTTTGACTATTAGAATCACCCCCAGATACTCCTGTCTTCACAGTTTAGATCTCTGATATGATGTGAGAGACAACAGACTTCTTGGATGGGCCAGCTCCATGGCACAGGTATGCAAGAAAGAACCTGCTCTTTGGAACTGGTTGTTAGGCAGACCTCAGTGAACAGAGGATACACTTTTCTTGAGAGTTCCATGTAGCTAACATGCCTTGGAAATGAATAGGATATTTATTACATAAAGCATCTTACTGCAAATGATCTTAGAACACAAATGCAAGGACCTGTGTAGATTAAGGGATCTAGGCAAACCTTCTCCTTTTCCAAGTGAGGCAGTGGTATCACATCACATTTTACAGATGTGTAGCCTTCAATAGGCTTGACTCACTAATGGAAAAGTTAGACTTCCTAGTTAGTCCAATAAAAACCAATATACACTGGATCCCGTCAGCAAAGGTAGCTGGTATCCTTCTATACCTTACTAATTAAGCAATGGCATTAAAAGCTTAGGTAAAGGAGTGTAACATGAGGGCCTGCTGGTTGGGGTTTCTGTCCTGCCCAGTTCCCACAGCCATTAAATCCCAAAGAAAATCACACAGAGGTCTACATAAGTTATAAACTGATTGGCGCATTAGCTCAGGCATCTTGTTAACTCTTATAACTTATATAGCCCATTTTTATTATTATCTGTGTTAGCCACATGGCTCGGTACCTTTTTCAGCGGGGTAGGTCACATCTTCCTTCTTTGGTGTCTGGACAGGACTGGGAAGACATGGGCTTCCTCCTTCCCAGAATTCTCCTATTCTCATTGACCTGCCTCTAATTCCTGTCTGGTTGTCCCGCCTATAGTTCCTACCTGGCTACTGGCCAACCAGCGTTTATTTAAAACACAATTGACAGAATCTAGACAATTCTCCTGCACCAAAAGAGAATTGAATAGGGTGTTGGTAAGAGACAAGCTTGTTATGCTCTCAAAATCTAGCCACTTTACACTACAGATCCATGGATGTCTTAAGGATGGTGTACATCTCAGTACAACAGACCCTGGGAACCAGGTGTGACATTTGATGCATGTTATCCTAACAGTTGGAAGAGTGAAGCAAAATTCTCATAATTTTGGCACTATCCTGACCTATATAGTGAAGTCTGCTCCCAAATAAGCAGGAAACCAGCCAAGTAAATAAACACAAACCACTCTGCTGCAAGACCTGAAGCTTAAAGAACACATTTTCACCATTTGGTATTGGATAAACAAGCTGGTGTCATTTTTCCTAGGAGAGACTATTTTTTTTCAGTTCAAATAATTCATTGGTTTCCTGAAGTTATTTTATAGAATTGAGAAAACAACCCTAAATATTTATAAAATAAAAAATAACCCAGCCTATCAAAACATAGTACATATGGCTATGATCAGCACTGGTTTGGATGTCACATTGCTCTTCTATCTCCTTGCTAGGTAGGCAATTTAATCATCCACACAAAAGTGCTATGACTGACATTCTCTAGTAATTAATATGTCTTTATAATGTGTTCCTTTCCATGTAAGTACAGTCCTAATTCCTGCCTCTTCTGTCTGGGAAGTCTCATGATTGAAGGTGGACAGGGTAGGGGAACAGTCACACACACTATGCCTACCTGAATAACTACCTGCAATGAGAATTCTGTAAACAACCATAAAAAGGCCAAGACACTAAACCAATAGACAAATGAAATGCCTTAGAAAAAAAAGATAACATTTATTTCTAAGGAAAATATAGAAATGAGAATTTTAAGCTAGAAAGACGCTCCAAGCCGCTGATTATTTAGGAAATCAAATCCACAACAGTTATCTTTTCATGAACATCAATGGAAATCTGAATTATGAAGAAAGTGCAGACATCAGAGGTTCTATGTCATGTTTCCAAGTATATAAAATGTTGTAGGTACTGTGTAAAAGCATTTAACAATTTGTTACAAGAATTTCAAGAGTTCCTCTCCTGGATATATAACAAAAATAATTAACTAATGGCTTCAAAGATATATTGGTGCATCTATGTTCATGGTATAACTGTATGCAACAAAACAATACTAAGGATGGGAGAATAAAGTAACTTCTTGAAAAACAATGATTTGGTCACTATTTTAGTAATATGACCTACTTTATTCTTAATACTAGTAAAAGTCACAGTGTTATGGCATATATCCAATATACTAACAAGGCACAATAATCCAAGTTATTGTTTACAAGCATTCATAGAACACATTCCTGTTTCACCTCTGACATATAAACAGCCATGATAATATCACTTGTAATAAGAAAAAACATGAACAGACTGAAAAAAAGTATCTTATTTTGAAATTTCCACAGACTTCAGGTCACAATACAAATTTTACCCAAAAATAAATACAGACTAGTGCATTATTAATCACACAGAGCCAAAGGCAGTCACTGGAAATTACACTGAAATCCAATGTCACATGCTTTAACCTGAGTTAACTTATTTTGTAGTTGTTGACCATTGGGTACCAAAGGAGCTCTCCAAGATCATAGTCTATTGACATCTTTCTTGGCTATCCTCTAGAATTTGCTAAAGATATCATGTGCTTGATTTTTTAGAATTTTTATTTATTTATTGGTTTAATTTTATTTGGCATTCCAACTACAAATTTTCCCTCAAGGATGTGGAGGCTATATAACATATTCAGGTATTATTTCCAAAATGCCATCAGCCCCGTACGGGGGTTAATGGGGATGTTTATTTGAGATGTGTCCTCTCCATTGCCGAGAACTTAACAAGCAGTCTAGGTTGGCTAGCCCATTAGCATCAGGAACCCATCTGACTTTACCTTCCTAGTTCTGTGATTACAAATGTGTAGCACCATATTGAGTCTTAACATTTTATGATTTCTGTATTTTTGTTTTATGTTATTGTCAACTTCTGGAGTGTATCCTCTAGGAATGTCAAGAGTCTGTAATAATGTGAGGTCCTTGAGATGCCATTGGCCAAGAACGAGGTCCCAGGGACCTTCTATAACTAGCACCCTCTATGCTCTCAAAATAGCAATCTACTATCAACAAGTTTAATCCATCCGTTATGGATGAGTCCCATGATCATATTACTTTGCAATAATATTAGAAAGAAAATTAAGTTTCAAGTTTTGGAGAATGTATCAAAGCTATTGCATACCTTTTAACCATATTCCCCCTTAAGAACTAAATTCCAAGCCATAGTCTTTTCATTTTTAATTTTATTTTTTGATTCTACATCTTGGCTGCAGTTTCCCCTCCTGCTTCTCCTCAAATTCTCTCTCCCTACATCCCCGTGACTCCCAAGTACACTCCTCCTCTGTTTCTGTTCAGATAGTGGCAGGGTTCACATGAGTATCAATAAAGCAGAGTTCATCAAGTACAATAAGACTAACCACCTTCCCCTGTATAAGGCTGGTAAAAGCAATCTAGTACAAGGAGTAGCTTCCCAAAAGTCAGTCAAAGTGTTAGGAACAGCCACTGCTACCACTTTTAGGAACCACACAAGTAGACCAAGCTACACAACTGTCATATATATGTATAGGGTCTAGGTCAAACCCCTGCAGGCTCCCTGGTTGTTCAGACCCTGTAAGTTCTTATGGACCAGGTTAGTTGTTTATGTGGGTTTTCTTGTGATGTCCTTGACCCCACATGTTCCTACACTTCTTCCTTTCTCTCTCTGTTCAGTAGGACTCCGACAGTTCAGCCTAGAGTTTGGCTGTGGGTATCTGCAGCTGTTTTCATCAGTTATTGGGTGAAATTTCTCTGATGACAATTGGGGTAGTCACAGATTTGATCACACAAGATGGCCAGTTCAGGGTACACATTCATTATTGTTAGGAAATTCAGCTGGGACATCCTTGTAGATGTGTGGGAGCTTCCCTTGCATGGGTTTTCTTGCTGACCCCTAATGCTCGCTCTTTTCAGTTATCTCTTTCAGTACTCTCCCCCTCCATCCATCCCAGACCCTGATCCCTCAAGTTTTTATCCCCGCCTGACCCTGTTCTACCCAGGAGATCTCTTTTATTTTACCTTCCTGTGGAAATCCATGCATCCTCCATTGGGCACTTCTTGTTACCTAGTCTCTATAGGTCTATGGATTATATCATGGTTGCCCTGTATTTTACAGTTAATATCATATCCGCTAATGAGTGAATACAAACCATGTTTGTCTTTCTGGCTCTTGATTTTCTCACTCGGGATGATTTTTTTTTCCCCAACTTCTATCCATTTGCCTCCAAATTTCATGATGTCATTTTTTTTAACAGTTGAGTAATACTCCATTTTGTAAATGTACAGCATTTTCTTTAACCATTCTTCTGTTGAGGAGCATCTAGGTTGTTTCAGGTTCTGGCTATTATGAATAAAGCTACTATGAATATAGTTGAGCAAGTGTCCTTGTGGCATTATTGAAAATCCTTTGAGTATATGCCCAAGAATGGTATAGCTTTATCTTGGGGTTGATTGATCCCCAATTTTCTGAGAAACTGCCATATTGATTTTTAAATTGGATGAACAAATTTGTACTCCCATCATCTATGGGGGAGTGTTCTCCTTGCTCCACATCTTTCTAGCTTAAGCTGCCATTTGTGCTTTGGACCTTAGCCATTCTGTCAGTTGTAAGATGGAATCCCAGAATTAAGAGCCATCATACCAAAAGCAATCTACATATGAAATTAAATATCCATCAAAATTCCAACACACACTTTTCGGACCTTGAAAGAACTATATTCAACTTCATATGGATAGCTAAAACAATCCTGTACAATAAAAGAACTTCCAGAGGTATCACCAACCCTGATCTCAATCTCTATTAAAGAACTATAGTAATGAAAACAGCATATCATTGCCATGAAAACAGACAGGTAAATCAATGAAACTGAATAGGAGACCCAGGCACAAATCCACATACCTATGGATACCTGGTTTTTCACAAAGAATCAAAAATTATACAATAAAAAAAGAAAGAATCTTCAACAAATGGTACTGGCATAACTAGATGTAGGCATGTAAATGAGTACAAATAGATCTATATCTATCACTCTGCACAAATCTCAGGTCCAATTAGGTCAAACACCTTAACATAAATACAGTTACACTGAACCTGATATAAGAGAAAGAGGGAAATAACTTCGAACATATTAGAACAGGAGACAATTTTCTAAATAAAACGCAAGAGAGCAACAATTAATTCATGGGACCGAAAAAAGTGGAAAAGCTTCTGTAAGGCAAAAGATACTGTTAATAGAATAAAACATTAGCCTACAGGATGGGAAAAGATCTTCCCCAACCTCACATCCTACAATGGGCTGATCTCCAAAATAATTATTAAAAAATATCAAGAAACTAGAACCAAATAATTCCATTTAAAATGGATGTATAGATCTAAACAGAGAATCTCAGCAGGAAAATGTCAAATGGCAGAAAAACACTTAAAAGAAATGCTCAACATGTTTAAGCCATCAGGGAAGTGCAAATCAAAATGACTCTTAAATTCCAAGAATAGCCTTTAAATGTCATGTTTATATACCAATTCCTGCTTCTTATTTCTGCTATTCTAAGGCTATAGGCTTTAAAGACCAAAGTCATGGTGTGGGAACAAAGAAGGGAAATCACAGAGATAACAAAAGGATTACCATTGTCAGTGTCCTCTTCCTTCCCACTTTACATACAATGCCATGAACTACCTAAACATACAGAATTGTAGCAGAGCTTCCTAGGATCAATTTGCTGGCATAAAGAGACAGTTTTACAAGCAGCACGTGAGTTTCTATTTCCATGTCTACTGTTTAACAGTTCAACAACAAAGGTTTATAGAGACCTTAAGGCAGGAATTTACTGTTGTAGGGATTGACGTAACTCTATTTACAAGTTTCCATATCAGATTTATCTCTTCAGTGAGAAGTAAATGGACAGGTGGCAAGATGAGATAGAGGGGGTCCCATGAACAATAGAGAGAAAACAGGAATAGCCTGCTCATCAGAGAGGCTTGATGGCTGACAGCCATGATCATTCTGTCTCCCTCTAGGTTCACAATCCCATTAAAAATGTCACAGGATTAAAGTTAAGAATAATTCCCTTATCTGTTGATATGAGGACAAGTGTTTAAATTATTGCTAGAAATTATACTGGTTTAGAATTAATGGGCATAACTTCTCTTCCAATAACCATTACTTCAGTACCACTGGGAACTTACCTAGTTTTGCAGCACCATTCATTGTTTCTCGATTGTTGAGTAGATCTTAAGTCCAGTAAGAGATCTGCTGATTATCACCAAGACACATGTGCCACTAATGCATTCTTAGTGATATTGTGCGTTGCTTGTCATTAGTTCATAGGCATGATAGTTGGGTGGGACTGTTGGAAGATTCCCTCCATTAGAAGCATTGTACCTTTTGGTAACAAGAAAGCTAGTCCTCGGGGAGGGAGCATTTAGGTGAGTTCCATCTCAGGGTCACATGGGACCTGTTTCCAAAGTACATATTGTCTTCAACAATATAAGTGTACTCTACACTCCTCATCAAGGAAACTTCTCTTTGCAACAAACAATGAAAGACCACTACAGATAACCACAATCAATCAAAATTTAGCATTGTGAAACCCAGCCTTAATGTATATATTTACAAACATTCTGATGCTGATGGTCCAGAAAACATTGATGACCCAGGAAACATTGTGGACAAGGAGGCAAAAAACTGCAAGGTCCAGACTTGGGGAGTTGGCTGCAAGATTGTGTCTCAAAGCAATTTCAGAAGCTGTACCCACTATTACTTTCCATATATGATCTCAACCAGGAAGACATAAATGGAAAGGCCAAAGTGGACAAGATAATCCCCAAGAGACCTCATTCCCATAGAAAGAGCTATAGGCAAACAAGGAATGCTGAGGTGAAGAGAAACAGTCTTTTTCATGGAAGAGCACACCAGATGGTATCCAACACCAAACGGTCAGCCTTGTAAACACAAATTCAAGTAACATTATACAGGCTGTATGCAATGACAAAAGATGAAAAGGGAAACTGTGCATTCAAAAGAAAGCAAGGACGGACATAAGACAGTCTTTAGAGGGATTAAAGGGAAGGAGAAATGTAATTATATTATCATCTAAATATTTGTAGAAAAAAGTCTGGCAGAGCCCATTCCAAAGAAGAGATATAGCTCCAATATGAGGAAGCTACACTGACGAGGATTATGGAAACTGAGATCAATAGGAAGTTCTGCTGGGAGGAAGAGGTCTCAGCTTTCATCAGATGCTCTCTGGCCTCTCTTCTGTCCTATCAGGCCTTCATTGCATTTATGAGTTGCTGCTTTTTCCTGTGCACAGCCATAAAAGTCATCTGTATTTATGCTTCTTTGAGATTCCTTCAGAGTCATTTCCCTGGAATTCAAGTTATAAACAGAGGGTCTCACAGATAAGGAGACAGAAACTTCTAAAGAACATCTTGAAAACTCTTTCCACAGAAAAGTTAAAGCATGTATCCTGACAAACTATTATCTTAAACAAAGGAAGAGGGATAGAGACAGAAAGATGAAAGAAAAAAATACAGAGACAGAAGAGACAGATATTAGGACATTGGGGCCCAACATTTATAACCATTTTTGCTGTGATTGGAGATCAGCAAGTAGTTGGCATATATTTATGTGTCTGATTGTTCTCCTGTCTTTATATATATATATATACATACATATGTATATATATGACATATATATCTGCATGTCAACTGTATGGTTGTGCCTGTGTATGGATGTGCATCTTCATGTGTTGTATGTATGTATATCTGCTCATATCTGTGCATGTGTGTCTATATATGAGCATGACTGTCTTAGTGTACATATTTGAAGATGTATATGTATACATATGAGCATGTACATGTGTGTATATGTGTCTGCATGTTTATGTGAGTGCATACATGTACATCTGCATGTTTGCATGTGTGTATATATGTGTCTTTGTGTGCATGTATGGATATGTCTATTTATTTCTGCATGTTCATGTATGTATGTGAATGTACATGGATGTATGTCTTTGTGCATGCATGTGTTCATGTGACCAGATCTGTGCATGTATGTGTATATGTTCTTGTGTGAATGTGTGTATGAGAAAGTGACTGTGTAAGTGACCGTGTGTGTGTGTGTGTGTGTGTGTGTGTGTGTGTGTGTGTGTGATGGGAATGTGGATCACTGGGCATCACACAGCTCAGACAAATGTCTTCTCTAGGAAATGTATTGCTTGCCCTTGCTGTGTGCTGTTTTTACCATTTGCATAGAAATTCTTCTTAGGAAAAACTCAGTGTGACTCTTTAGCCATTTGTGTCCTCCTTTAACTCCTTCACCTCCCCTGACATCTTATCCATCAATGATCAAAGGATTTGGAGAGATGAGAAAGCATTACATTCTGATTTGATCAGAATCATGTATTTAGAAATTAAAGGAAGAAAAAAAATGAATTTGACCTGCTTATTTATCCTTTATGTTCTACGACAAAATAACTGGAGGCTAGGAACCTTTGTCTTTGTTTAAGGCCCATAGAACATGACTAACAAAAAGAAATCAAGTCACAAGCAGATGGTTTGAGTTATCTGGACTGTTGGAACACATCTTAGGAACGGAACAGTGAGATTC
Source organism: Microtus obscurus (assembly GCA_963919715.1). Lineage (NCBI taxonomy): Eukaryota > Metazoa > Chordata > Mammalia > Rodentia > Cricetidae > Microtus > Microtus obscurus. The sequence continues at coordinate 357,996 of CAWTZC010000707.1, forward strand.
TCTTTAAACAACATTGAGGTATTATGGCAATGATTCTCATAAACAACTGTTGCAGATAAGAACTCTGTTTCAATGTACGTAACTCAAGGTTCACCTATAACTGTTTCCGTATACATAGCTCATGGTTCAGATATAACTGTTTCAGTATTCATAACTCATGAGTCTGCCTCCATGCTGTGGCAAGTTTGAGATGCTCAACATCAAACTTCTGCAGTGATGAACGTGAATAAGCAGAAACACAGCTCAAGGTTTGCATCTAGATTCTTAGTTTGCTATGCTCAGAATCATACACATTCCTTCCCTTGCATGTGCAGTCTTAGGTGAGAATCCTTATACGAAATTTAAATAGGAAGCCTCCAAACCCGTGGAGTTTCTATTGCTTGACAAGTTCAACGTGAACTTCACAACCTGTTATAGGAATGATAAACAGTCAGTGGTGCTGTAAACAGAGAACTGGTTGTTTCATGATAAACGATAGGCTGCAGGATAAGAAAACAGGGTGATGCTTCCACTAGGGAACAATGGGTGTGACAACTTCAATGTGAACTCACCACCTGTTCAAAAGCATTATCAGAGTTACACACAGTCAATGATGTAGCGAACAGGACCTGGTTGTTTCATGATGAACGATAGACTGCAAGATAAGAAAGCAGGATGATGCTCCTGCCTGGTCACAATGGATGTTTTTCAGGCCACTGAAGACAACATTTATCCTTTGAGGGTAGAAATCAGGAGATAATTCAAGATAAACCATGCTCATTACTTCGTAGTTTTAGGTGAAGATCACAAGCTGAATTTCCTCTAGTGAAATGTTGAGCAATCAAGCAACAAATCAAAGCTGAATTCACATCAATTTCAGGTACACAGTGATGCCAATTATTGTTTAAATCATATTTCATTTTAATTGATGTAGTAAATATGTGTGATATGGACACAATGTGATGTTCTAATGTATAGTTACATCATCAAATCAAGATAATTACTATGCACACAGTCACAATGATTTGCAGGAAAACATTTTAAATTTAGTTTCTTAGCATTTTTGAATGTACATTGTAAGCATAGGCACACTGTTTCCCAATAGATTTCAAAATCCTTATCCATTTTGTCCTTTTTAAATATTTTGAATAATATCGGTCTGTTTGTCCTTCAAATCTGTCAGCCTCTGGTAATTATCATTCTTCATTTGTTTACCTGTGTTTCTGATTTAAATATTTCGTGTATCATGAAGTGTTAATCTTTCAGTACCTGCCTGACTTAAACATAACGTCTTCCAAGCACACTGCTGCTGTCTGGAGACCGAATAGGCCACTGTAATTATAAGCCCAGTTACATTTCTTGTTCTCTCACGGGCAGGCAGCTATGTGGCATGATCATTCCTTTACTGTGAGCAAGGCTGCCATGAACACGGCTGAGAAATCTCCCTGAGATTCTGCTATTCCATTAGGCTAAATCACCAACTCAGGCTGTGGAGACATATGACGGTTCTCTTCTCAGTCTTTTGGGGGAGATTCTGTACCATTATCTATAATTTGCTGTATGATTTCAGAATCCTGTTGTCACAAATATAAAACTTCCCTTTTCTGGACTAACAAACTATCTAAGTTCTATCCCCAGAAGCCAAATAAGGTAGAAAGAATGACCTGAATCCACTAAGTTGTCCCTTGACCCCTCTCTAAAGTTAATCCCCACATCAAGCATGTGCTTACAATAAATAAAAATTTAAAACTTAAGGATTTTCTTTTATTTATGTTTTGCCAATGTTTATAATCAATTAACTATACTGGTTTTTGAAGAACATTGCTCTTTCTCACTGTTCTTTTCAGTATACCTGAGTTAAGACCAAGTGACCATAAGTATGTGGCTTCAATTATAGTTCTTTATTCTATTTGTTGAAGTGAGTTTTTTTTGTTTGTTTCTTTGCTTGCTTGCTTTTGTTTTGTTTTGTTTAGGTTTAGTTTGGTTTGGGTTTTTTGTTTTGTTTTTTTGTTATTTCAAGACAAGATTTTTCTGTGTAACAGCCCTAGCTGTCTTGGAACTAGCTCTTGCAGACCAGGCTGGCCTTGAACTCATAGAAACCCGCCTGATTTTGCTTCCTGAGTGCTGGAATTAAAGGTGTGCACCACCACCACACCAGATGAAGTGTCTATTTTTATGCTAGTGTCATGATATCTTGCTTGCTAATCTTTGTAATATTTGAAATCATGGCGCTTGAGATTGAATCCTTTTACTAAAGATTGCCTTGGTTATTTGGAATATTTCTCAGTCCCAATTTCTGTGAATACGATACTGTAAATCTCATTACTTTAAATATGTTCATCACTTTGGGTAGCATGGTTATTCACATTCTTGAATCGCACTCTTTCCTAGGAAAGGCATACCTGCAATCTTTTTAAATTGAATATTTGTCTCATCATTTTCAGAGACAAGAAGCCAAAGAGGAGCCAAAAACTGTTTCTGTTTATGGAACCTGAAGGAGGTTATGGCACTTATGTTCACTGTGCTCCTCAAATGGCAGGTATCCAGGACACTCCACCTTTCTATGTCATTTAGAGCAAATACCTGGAAGATGGATCACCAGCGTCAATTTTAGCACTTAACAAAGCAGGTTCTCTTAGGATTTCCTTATGTTAAAATCTGGTGCGCCCTTGGTTACCAGTGCTTGCCTATGTGCTATGTAGCCTTTCCATTTGACCACCAGGACACTACCACCTGATTTATTTTTGCAAACAGACATTGGATATAAGAAAAACCATTCCATGAAAATGGATAGGGGTTAAAATGCTGAATGTCTTGCAGACACAGAATAGAGTCCTGAAACACACACACACAGTGTGTCTTCAGTAGCACAGAAGGTGTTTTCAATCCACAGCCTTGCAAACAAGACCGACTGATATTTACTGGCCAAGGAATGAGGGGACTGTGTTCTAGCAAACACCCTACCCGCAGAGACACAGCACTCCTCATAGTTACCACCCTTCTAATCACAAGGCTTTACACCCACACGTTCTGCAGGGGCCCTGTCCTACCACAGAGGCCCAGCAGGCCCAGCAGGGCCAGGCATTCATCTAACAAAGTGCGCGAATCTGGGTAGAATCACGTTTTCACTTGTCTCCATGGTGACAAAAAGCAGAAAACAGGCAATCAAGGATAATAAGCCCCGTGGGCAGCCGGAATCTGTGAGAGCAAATTAAGCCCCCATCTTTCTTCCTCATTTTCCCCACCCCCATCACCTCTTGGGATTATAAACACACGTCAAACCCAGGCAAGAGGGGCCCTTCACTGCTCGGTGCCATGGCAACTGACTCACTAGCTCTCCTCCCTCCATCCTGTTTTTCCCCATTAGCCTGGATACAGCACCTTTCTGAGAGGAAAAAAAAAAGAAAAAAAGAAAGAAAAAGAAAAACTCAAACAATCTGGTGACAATATGGCCACTTCACAACAACCAATCCCTGAGCCTGCCCAGAAGAGGCTTTTAGGGGTCAGCGACCTAGACAGGACAAAATGCAGCAAAGATGGATCATTCGCCCAACCCAGAACAAAACAAAACTGCTTTTTTTTCCCATCCAATTTTCCTCTTTCTTCCCCTACTTACTTATTTTGAAAAATTTTAAGCGCACAGAAATGTTGAAAGGATAATAAAGTAGTCTTCTATAATAGCTTCACCTAAACTCACCAATTATTTACAATTTGGCAGATTAGCATTCTTGCTCGCTATTTATCCATCCACCTCCAACCCTATTTATCCACCGGCAATCCATCTTCATACGTTTGCTTTATTAGTGCACAGCTATGATGGCATTATAGCTTCAAAGGTAATTCAACTGAAAAACTGTTAATATATATCTTTAGTCTTCCAAATGCCTCACGGCTTTTCATTTTTTATCTTATTCAGAATATGAATAAGATCTAAGCCATTGGTTAATTTGTCTCTTTAGTCTGTTTAGATCAGCAATCACTGCCTTTCTGATATTGGGGTGTGTGTGTGTGTGTGTGTGTGTGTGTGTGTGTGTGTGTGTGTGCCATTACAAATATATGACATTATAAGTTTTTGAAGGTCCTCACAGTATTTTCAAATATTCTTCACTCTCCCTTGTTTCCAGCAGACTTGATTCAGGTGTATATGCAGAACGGAGTGATTAACCTTCTGCCCATAGCAATGGGTTGCCTTTTTGCTTGATAATGGTTTTGGATGTATTTGATCATAGGAAAGATGCATTTTTCCCTAGGGATGGGTGAGTTGCCATTAGTGGGATGTTTAGAGATATCCAGGGCCCTTTCACAACATCCTTCACCTGATGATCTGTATGAATTAGTTACTACAAAGCAGGTGGGGGGGGGGGCGATTATTCTCTACCTCTACGATGCAATTTGTCATTATTACCTAGCAATAGAAAGAAGACTCCCCCACCACCCCGCCAAAAATCTGTCTGTCTGTTCAAGTTTCAGTAAGGCATTCAATGCATAGCTTGTACGTACCTAGGGTATAAAGTTTGATGGTTTGGTGAGAATCCCAATGTATACATACCCAGGAAATCCTCACCAGGCAACTATATTATCCCTTCACAATCACACCATTTCTATATTAGAACTCATTTTATATTCAGTTATGTTTGTGAAACTTATGTGGACAAATATTTACAGAACATATTTTTAGCCTATATCATTTTGTCATAATAATAATTTTGAAATTCTTATATAAGTCTGTTCTTTCTAGTTGTTAAATAATCTTCCATAGACCTTTTCAAAAAGTAACTAGAAATCATTTTAGATTGATGGGAAAGGTCAAACATATTATGCTGAGCTTCGGTAGGCTCTTTTCTAGCTTTCCCTTATCATAGCAAACAAGAAATTAACACAGGCTCACTATAGGCTTCTGGCAAGAACGCTATAGACAGGAGAAACCCTTCTTTTGATGTAGCCTCTATGTATACATGGCCCCAATATGACTTTTGCAGCTAGCAGAACTCTTGAGCACTTGTGGGGCCATTTGGTAGGTTCCTCCACAGCAAATTCTTCTTTCTGTGCTTGTTCGAAGCAAATTTCCAAGAAATTCAAACTCTTCTGAAAGATAATTGAATCTATATTTTCTAAGTGGTGTGTATGCCTGTGCATGTGTGTGTGTGTGCTCATACAGATAGACTTAATATTTTAGGATTATGCTGTGATTATACAGGAGGTGGTAACACATGCTTTTAATTCCAAAACTTGGGAAGCAGAGGCATGTGAAACTTTGTGAGTTTGAGGCCAGCCTGTTCTACAGAGTGACTTCAAGGATAGCTAAGGCTACACAGAGAAATCCTCTCTCTCTCTCTCTCTCTCTCTCTCTCTCTCTCTCTCTCTCTCTCTCTCTCTCTATCTCTCTCACTCTCTGTATTGTATAAAATAATATATATTTACTCTTATTTTTTCTCTTCTCCAAACTCCTCCCAAAACCTCCTGACCCTCTATTCACCCATCCCTATCCATATTCTTTTTTTTTCTTTTTTTATTTATTAAAAATTTCCACCTCTTTCCCTCCTCCCATTTCCCTCCCTCTCCAGTCCTAAGTGCAGTCAGGGTGCCCTGCCCTGTGAGAAGTCCATACCCGCCCCCTACTCCATCCAGGTCTAGGAAGGTGAGCATCCAAACAGACTAGGCTCCCACAAATCCAGTACATGGAGTAGGATCAAAAGTCAGTGTCATTGTCCTTGGCTTCTCAGCAGCCCTCATTGTCAGCCACATTCAGAGAGTCCAGTTTGATCACATGCTCCATCAGTCCCAGTCCAGCTGGCCTTGGTGAGCTCCCATTAGATCAGTCCCACTGTCTCAGTGGGTGGACACACCCCTCGCGGTCCTGACTTCTTTGCTCATGTTCTCCCTCCTTCTGCTTTTCATTTGGATCTTGGGAGCTCAGTCCAGTGCTCCAATGTGGGTCTCTGTCTCTATCTCCATCCATCGCCAGATGAAGGTTCTATGGTGATATGCAAGATATTCATCAGTGTGGCTATAGGATAAGGCCAGTTCAGGCACCCTCTCCTCTGCTGCCCAAAAAACAAGCTGGGGACATCTCTTTGGACACCTGGGGACCCCTCCAGAGTCAAGTCTCTTGCCAACCCTAAAATGGCTCCCTTAATTAAGATAGATACTTCCCTGCTCCCATATCCACACTTCCTCCATCACAACCATCCTATTCCCCCAAGCTCTCCTCATCCTCTCCTGCTCCCTTCTCTCTCCCCATCTCCCCTTACCCCCAACCGATCCCCACCCCTATGCTCCCAACTTTTGCCTGGCAATCTTGTCTACTTCCAATATCCAGCAGGGATAACTATATGTTTTTCTTTGGGTTCACCTTCTTATTTAGCTTCTCTAGGATGACGAATGTCCTTTATTTATGGCTAGAATCCACTATTCTTGTTGTCTCACTCTATCTTCCCTTTTTCTCAAAAAAAAAAAACAAAGAAAATTGAAAATCAAAACAAAAAAGCATTTAAAGTTTTTTTTTTAAAAAAATTATTGTATACTAATTTACTTTCTGCCCATATGTGTGTTGTTCGGAAACATCCTCAAGTCCGAGGACAGGAACATGTGCATCTATAAAAGCATGGTGGAGGAAACCAGATAAAGATAACCCTAACATAGTGAAAATATGCACAACAGGAACATCCCGTAAAAGATGTGTTTGGAGTGCATGTTGGGGCAGGGGAAGGGCAGGATGGAAAAACAGCCTTACACTCCCTTCCTATGCAGTGACCCAAGAGAAAGGCACAGGTTCAGATGAAAACATGAAAAGACAAAGAAAAATCTTTAATTTCTGACGGTCAGTAGATGCAGAATTGTCGGTAACTACCTGTTTAGAACCTGAATGTGCTACCACTTGCTTAGACATAACCATAAGCTCTGTCCCCAGAAGTCCTAAGATGATTTGGCTTACAATCATCTTTCCTGATACTTATTTTTCAACTGTGGCTTGAGTTCAATCATATGGACCATGGTAACCCCTTATGTTCCTGTTGCAGGCCATCAGAGCCTCTGGTAGAACAGTTGGTCATGGCATTTCTCATGTTTCCAAGCTCACGAAAGTCATTCCTTGAGTGCCTTCTTTCTGGCCATTTGGCCCACAAGAGCCCTTCTGGCTCTCTGATCTCTTACTTCACCCTGGTCAACTTTCACAGGATTTTCCATTCCTTGTCTTAAATATATCATGGCAGCTGTTCCTGTCATTTCGCTTCGCATGTTGCTTTGCCACTTGCCAATCCTTATTATTGCTGTCACTTTAGACACTTTGAAAACCTGTAAAGGTCCAGAAACACCTCATAATCATTTAATTTCCTACCCTGCTTCTGCTTCTCACTAGATCCCTGACTTTGTGTAAATTGTTTTACTTTTATAGGCTATATTCACATTTTGCAAACACACTGAACCAATGGCATAGAGGTCTAATGTTGTTTAAATGATTTAACTGTGCCAAGTCCTTGCAATAGAACTATGGTTCTTAGGAGTGCTGTAGAAGACTGGTTCCTGGTGAGAGTGGGGGACGTGCATTAGTTTCTTCCAAATCAGAGAACTTCTGAAATACAGGGCGAGATTAGATATATGGACATTAGGGCTTAGTAACTACTGAACACAAAATTCAGAAGTCCAGAAGATTTCATGAAAAATGGATCAAGTTTTACAATGTATCAAAATATGAGAAAGTGCATATTTTGGTATATTTAAACTTCCTGTGTCATTAGTTACAAAATGAAACCATAGGAATCTTATATCATTACTTTAAACCATTGATTTTTAGATGTTACTGATAATTTCTTTATTTAACAACAAAATTGTTTTCGGCTCCTGGGTCTGACTAATTTGTTTTGTATCAAATTCTGATATCTGGTGTGTAAGCTTCTAGTAGACACTCTCTGGACTCTTTCTATATGACATGTGTGACATGAATAAATGCTTATCCCTCATCACCTAGTTATTTCCCAAGGGATCTACCTCTAAATCTCATAATATTGGAGCTGGAGCTTCACCATGTGAAAACTGACAGAGAAACAACTCTTTCATTTCTTTCTGTCTGCAGCATTTCAGTATAAATGCTCTCACATGGAAGATGCATTCATTTCATACAGATAGCCTCAAAAACCTTTCTAGTGCTTGAGACCAAACTATAAGGTCAAGTATTAATAACAAGCATTCTCCCCCAAATACCCACCCCTAGCATTTGTTTTGCCAGTGAGAGTCTTGTTTTATAGCACAAGATGGCCTTGGATTCACAATTTACCTTAGCCTCCTCACTGCTTCTTAGATATCAGAGATGGACCACCATGCTTAGTCTAAAAGTCTTAAATTCTTTTTTGTGCTACCTCTAAAACATATAGTTCCAAACATCATCAGAGAACTTGCTAAGTCATGTGTAGTGAGACTTAAATAACAATTCACCTTTCCTCTGCCACTGTAAGCCTGAGAATCGAACAAGTAAAATGTATCCCAAATGCTTTGGTCCTGTCATGCCTCTTTCATAGGGAAGAAATAATATATGAATGAAGTGCACTCATACAAAGCAAGTCAGCTACAGATCTAGCAAAGTTCTGGAACAATTCCCTGATTGCTCTTATACTTGTGACTGACCAATAAGCATGCCCATATCTGAATAGTTCTGTAAAGTTTAATAAGTTAAAAACTAGATACCAGATTTCCTTTTTTCATCACTACTTGTTTTTGAAGTCAAGAAGAAATGTCAATGATCAGTCAGTTTTCCTACCAAGGCTGTTCATGAAAGTGATGCTTCATGCCACACTGACTTTTTTATCATTTCTTATGTACATGTTCTTAGGGTCCTCCTACTAACATCAAGTTTTTCTTCTGTATGGATATACAAAATATTTTCCAAACAATTTACATTTTCCTTCACAATTCCATATTTGAGGGGTTTTTTTTTTTGCTTTTGACTGTTATAGCTGGCAATTAGAAGGAACAAGGCCACTCCTTATGCATCTTACTTTGAAATATTTCTTAAATAAATAATTTTATGAATATAGCAGAATATTATTAAGAATCAATTTTTTGCCAGGAGGTGGTGGCACATGGCTTTAATCCAGGCACTCAGGAGGCAGAGGCAAGGAGATCTCTGTGAGTTCTAGAGCTAGTTACAAGATAGACTCCAAAGCTACAGAACAAGCCTTCCATGAAAAACCAAAAAAAAATTTTTTTTCTTTGATTTTCTTGTCCTTCATATTTGGTTCTATCCCACTTCTGGATCCTGGCTCTCCAGATAGTATCAGGGGGTGGCCTCCCTCTCATGGTATGAATCTCAAGCTAGACCAGTTATTGGTTGGCCTCTCTAACTACTTCTATGCCACACTTACCCAGAACATCATGTAGGCAGGACAAATTGTAGTACAAAAGTTTTGTGTCTGGGTTGGTGTCCCAATACCTACACAGTAAGTATTACCTGGTTAGAGGAGATTGTTGGTTCAGGTTCCATATACTCCATTGTGTGTATCTTAGCTCGAGTCTCCCTCATAGCTTCCAGGGAGTTTCAATTTTGCTAGGTTTCTAGTTCACAAGATCTCATTTCTTATATGACATCAGCCAGTGTTTTGTCAAAATGTACAGAGGCCACCTATTTTTTTCCTAGGAACATACTCCTTACATCTGAGATCCCCTATTAATGGTATTTAGGATCCTTGTTCTCATCAACATCTTATTCAGGACCATATATACATACAAGGAAATGGGGGTTTCCTCTCTAGCCCCCCTCTTTATTTTCTATTCCTTCATGAGAATCATCTGTAAAATTCTCTTGTAACAAACTTCGATTCTTCTAGCATGCAACTCCAAACTTTTACAAAGTCAATAAATTGTTCAGCTCCAAAGAATCCTCAGCATATTTAACGATTCATTATAGAACTTCACATCTTGGAACCAACTCTGGCCTCTGTAAGTGTTCTAACAGTTCATGTCGCTATATAGTAGTACCACAATATAAGCTAACTTCCTTTAAGCACCATAAAGCTGTTAATCATAGTTCTGGGGTCTACATTTTAAGATCTGGGTGCTAGTATGGTTGATCATGATTACACCCACTCCTATTTGTAGAGAGACCTTTTCTCCTTCCATGGATAAAAGTAAACTATCTGGTTCTCTGATTTATTTTTATAAAGTCACCAACAACACATATGAAGCCCCAATGTGATGTTGTGATCAGCTTCCAGAGGCTATAGCCACAGAGTCTCACATAGGGTTTAAATATTAAAATAGTAATTTAAAGAGGGAAAATAAATATTGATCCCATAAAATATTTTCTTGATTTCCTTTTTTTTCTTTTGGCTCTGGCATATTGATTTAAAAAAAAAGAGTTCTGCAAACACATTTATTGTGCTTTTAGAGATTGTTCACACCGAATGCTGGAATCATGATAACTAAATTAGCTTGCTGCTTACAAGAACATGTTACATTGCTTTCTGGATTCAATTATTTCTGTTTAGAAATATGTCAGTCTTATTGCAGTTCATTTAAACAAAATGTGTCTTGTTCTGCTGGCTTCTTTCAAGGTTGTTCCCATTATCCACGGTGTACGACGTTTGCAGTAATGCTTTGCATTAACCCTGCCGTGATTTCCCTGAACTTCCCCAGCGGGTTTATTCAGGTCTTCAGTGATTTTAGAAAATTTGCACACAATATTTCATCAAATTGCGTAGTTTTGTTTTGTCTCTCATTTTATATTTTTATTTCAAGTGTTTGATATTTTCACTTTGTTCTGGATGTCTCAGATGTGATTTTCTTTCCTTTCTTGTAACTAATTTTATATATTTACCTTTGAAATGTCTCTTTAGTTTTTACTCACTTTCTTAAGCTACTGGCTTTTAATGTTAGGCATTGTGTTTTTAATGATCTAATTAAACTCTTTTTAATTTTATACACTAACATTGGAAAACATATCTTACCTCTTCTGTGTATTTTTCTTCTATGTGACAAAACTATTAATAAAATTTGAAGTTATACCATCAACTAATGGTTTTCTGGCACGTGAACAAAAACTACTTTGCCAATAAAATCACCTTAAACTCTAACACATAAAGTAAAACTGCCAAGAATATTTATGATAATTCATGAGAAAATAATATTGGATTCATTTTCATAGAAATAATGGTAAGTTATTTGTAAAATTTAGCTGACACATTATATTATTTGAATAAATTCCAAGAATAATATTTTTGTGGTTTTTGTTCCCAGAAATTTTATGTTAATGACTTCACATTAGCATACGGCAGTACTTCCCTACACAGACCATGTAAAATTGAATGTGATGAGACAGTGTTCTCAAGCTGAAGGTTAATGACCAGATAATATCATCTAGAAAGCAATGACATCTATCTCTGTAGAGAGCCAAGATTGGGCAGAAAGAACTGTGCAGTTGTAACAACAACAAATAAAATGTAATATTCTAATCAGAAGAACCTCTCTTTTTCACTTTCTCAGCATGTCTTGTTAAATATCTGCATACAAACTTGATTCTGGTTAGCTCAGTGTGAACAAATAGTCTTGCATGCCTTTTTGTGCTAAATAATCGCTTTAAAATACCCTGCTCTGGTTTTTCATGTTCCTGCTTGCAGCAATATGAATCGCATAGCATGTTCTCAACAGCTGTGCTCATCTCAAAGCCAAAAAATTCTTCTAGGAGTGAGCCCGGGCATAGAGAGGAAAGACTAACAACCCAGCTAACATAACTCTATGAGATATGCTCTTGGCTTAACTTGGAGTACTATGGAAAAGATTTCTTTGTCTGTCATTCACTTGCTTCTCTTGAAATTTCATGAAGTATAAATTATTTAAAATCACCGATTACCAGTATATTGGTGCATACATTATGGAGACCTTCATTAGGGATCTCCTTAATCCATTTCAAAGTTCAGTGAGTACAGTGTCTGTCAACAGAGAAACAGGTGGGTAGCAGTAAGTAAATGTTGAGCAGTATTTTGTTCTATCTCCATAGCAACAGGATGGAAGAAGTTCTATTAAGATATATTGCTTCCAGCAAGGAGGCAAAATGCCAGGAAGATGGTCTCGTCTTTTCATGTATCCCCAGCTTAATTTCTCTAGTTTCTCTCCAGAAATAAAATAGTGGAAAAGTGTAGAACACAATATGTGAATGTATTATAAAAATAAAATCACCCGTACTATGCAGAGATGTCTCGTGATGAGGAACTTCCTCCCAGTCTTTCTTTCATATGGCAATAATTACATTTTCAGTATCAGTGATTGACTCTCACTTTATTAGATTTTATTGCTCCATTCATTGCCTAGGCATGTACCATGGTTTTAGCAATGAAATGTGAGGAGCAGTGACAAATGTCACATTTTAACATAAGCCTTATCATCATCATATGCTTCCAAGATTGCTTTGTTCCTGCTGTCAGAACGATGGCATGCCTTCCAACCTCATTCATGCAATTACGAAAATGTGAAGAATTGTAATTGACCTCAACAAGTGACACAGTAAATGAGAAAGTAATTTTTTTAATTATGTGATATGTTGGTGCTTTATTTTAGTGTGTCAGTAACCTAGTGAATTAAGAAGTAAGAAAGAAAGCTGTATCGTTTGTGAGGAAGCACCAGAGCTAAATACTAAAATATTTCTCTCAACTCCACAGGTTAAAAAGACAGATTAGATCCAGAAAATTTCCGTGATCCAAGTTTTTATTGAGAAAATTATTTTCTAAAATGGTTGTGCATGGTGATTTGGATTGTAGTTATAAATTTAGATAAATAGATTGGTAACTGGTAATAACTAACATGCTCTGGCTATTGTCACTTGCCATATCAAATATCCAGGAATAAAAAAGATAAAGTGATTATGATTCCAAAATACCCTGGAATATACTCTGTCAGTCACTGAAAATTCCTAACAGGATGAACTTCTAGTCTCTATATCCTGTCTTAGTACATCATGGGGTGGGGACCAAGCCTGTAAAACAAGGGCCATTGGGGGTTGGTTCTCTGGATACAAACTAAATAGTGCAGGAGCATCCAGTCAGTGCTTTTCAGGCAAAACACACAAGGGAACAAGAGAATCAAAATATGTCTCATTCTTTGAGTCCCAGTCAATGAAATTTACTTTGTTTACATTGTGGTTCATCAACTTACAAGTGGTGCATATCTTAAAGATAATTACACTTTAGAATCACAGGAAATAAAATCTAATTAGATTTTGGATGCATTGACAAAATGTTTTTACATATTTGAGTCATAAAATGTTCTTTGAACCAATAATACTTTCTTCACCATTTAGCAAGATACCATTTCTTAATGCCTGATTCTATTGTGGTCAAGAAAGGCAAGAGAGAATGAAAGATCTCTAAGAAGCTGGAGTTGGAAACCACAGAGTCATGCTGGAAGGAGTTCCCACGGGGACTGAAAAGGATGATCTGACGGTAGAGGATATCTCCCAAAGTTTGTCTACAAGATTTTAGATTTTCCACAAAGCCACAACAGCTGAGTATGTCCAACAACATTATTTCCTCACTTTGGTTATGAGTGTTTTAGATGATCCTGGCCTTATATCACATGTTGACAGATGAAGAACAAGCAATTTATATTTACATCTGTAAGTAATGAGGGTAGAACATGTTCTATTAGATGCAGTCCATTAGTGTGATTAAATGATTAGATGATGCTTTGATATTTTCACCGGAAGAGGTATCAAATGTCTTGTGCTTATGGGAAAAAAAGGTGTATGAGTAAAAGGTTGGATTATAATAAATTTTGTTATGTTCCTTTGATTCACACATTCTACGCCCACAGACCATGACCCTTCCAACACACATAATTTCAAATATGACAGAAACACAGGCTGATTGTTAAGGACTCATTAAAGGGTGCATGCTCATATTAATTTTTGCTATGAGAATATGATGTAATTTTTGCCTAGATATCAGAAGCTACATCACGTAAGACTGTGATCAACAGCTTATATATTTGAACAGTAAACAAATGTTCATGATGACAGGTCATGGTGATTGGAGAGTGCCTGGTGGATGCACAGCACCTTATTAAAAGCTAACTGGCAATTTATCATACTTCCCATTTCTTTGGAAGAAGCCGAAAACAAAGAGTATCATTTTTCAAAATAAAGTTTCATTTTGCCACAAATACTAATTTTCAAATGTCTTTTCTCTGTTCAAATCATATACATAAGAAAGAACTCTTTCCTGATTTTCCTTAAGAGGAGTAATCTTACAAGGTTATAAGAGCCAAAAAAAAAAAAAGCAGAAGGAAGCAGCATGAACACCAGGGACCCAGAAGGTGAGAAACAAGGAGAAGGTAATTCAGCCAATCAAAACTGCTTTTCTGTTATCCGCACGTTGGGCCAGTTAACAAGTTAAATCCAGATTTCACACTGAAGGACATGCTTCAACAGATTGCTCGTCTATCATCCTATGTTGAGCCCCGACTTTAAGTAGAATGCAACTGACCATCTCTGATCACCACGCAAATGATACTTCCCCTTGTCAAACTCCCCACTGCTCTTCCTTTAAGGAGAAACATAGGAAAACTATCTGTATCTGTAGTTAGGGACTGGGCTTTGGAGAAATTTGATCCCACTTCTGTACTCCATATGCTACTTGAGAGACCAGAAACAAGGTTCTTTTCTCGGGGGGGGGGGGGGAACAGCACTTTTAAACAAATATGAACAGAGACAACAGATTTGAATGAGGAACTTCCATTTCAATGATTTTGATCTGTATTGGTTTATTATTGCCCCTCCTGTATATTTGGAATATTCAGGGTATCATAGCTCAAACACAAAGCCAATTTTATGAGAATTATATGTAATTTACTTGGATGCTCCATCAACACTAAGGAAGTCAAATACAAATCACTCTCCACACAGTGTGAACTAAATATAGTGCCTTCTTTTAACTAGTCACCCATGATCATGATTTCATTCATCTCAGCAATGCTGATAGATAGCAATGCTGCGCCTGTGAAACCTTGAAGTCCTCTCCAAAGGAGGGGGAATAAAAATGACAGGAGACGCTTATGTCCTTCCTGCACTCCTCCAGCGTAAGCATAAAAAAAGGCAAAATAAAAGGAATAAAATCTCAGAAGACTTACGAGATACCTGAATCGAACTTCTAAAACTGGGCAGGTTTTCAAATTCTAAAATATTCTCACAGTCAAAAGAAGCCAAAGTATATATGATAATAAATCTAATGCTGCTTTCTGGAAAGAACAATTCTGAGCCAGAAATGTGTGTGTATGTAGGCATATATTTATATACGTACATACATACACATGTATATATATATATATATATGTAGGCACAATCAGTAAAGCAAACTGTAGTTAACACATTTCAGCATTGCAAACATTGATTCACTAGTTTGACTGGTAGATAAAACTCTTGCAGAATATTAAAGAGTTGGAAAGCTTATGTTGAGTACAGGAAGGTTCTATACTATCGGTGCAATTCTTTTTTACAACTAAGACCAACTACGTCCCATTTTCTCAATCCATAAAATCAGCCAACATAGGACTACAAAGTCAAATGCCCTCAAATACTTTTCAAGCCCTTACTCATCACCCACCCACCCAAGGAGAAAAACTCAATAAAAAGACTTTATTGTACCCATTCTCCAGTAAAAAATAAAGAGAAAAAAGGAAGGAAGGATGGAAGTAGCTAATAAGTTATATGGGAAAATGCCAATGCTGAAGACAAAACATTCTTGATATATCATCTCCTTTTAAGAAAGTTGTGAAAACATCATAAACATTTTCTCTGGAAGGATTTTTATATCTAATGACAGCAGTGAACCAAGTTCAAAGCCTCTATTACTATCCTGACTCAGGCATTCAGTTGCCAACACTCCATCCCTACCATTTGCTGAGCAGGGATTCTGAGAATTTGTGGGATTAAAGTAAAGCAAGATCTTGCCTAGATGTTGCATAGCTGAGCTTCCTAAGGCTTGGCTGGCTGGCAAACCCTGCAGGTCAGCAAACAGGTGTCCACACTGCACTGCAATCTCTTGAGCCTGTGAAAATCGTTTGATTACACATTCAGAGATGGCTTTGGAGACTGACTCTTCCAAAGAGTGGCAATTTAAAACATCACATATCCAATTTCCAACATCCTGCTCTGGTGGCAGATGAGTCATGCACACTGTGTCAGCATCTCATCATCTCTGTTCAAGCTTGGCAAAAAATATGTGGGCAGAAGCAGCAGGTGAGTAATGGGGTCGCTAGGGAGCAGAACACTGATTCATCGATGGCCTTTAGCTTTCAGAAGTACTTCCTCTCTTCACTCCCTCTGAAGTTTCACATACAAGGGCCTTTAAGTACTCTTTTCTATCACAGTTTTGCCTTACATAACACATCATTTTTCAAAAGATTATCGACCAAAAATTCCATTTCCTGTATCTGAGTCATACGTGAACAATACCCAAAACTATTTTGTGTTCTAAGTGTGGTCAAAAATACAAAGGCAGAAATAAGGCTCTGTCTATGCGGGCTTTTTAAGGGGGGATATTTGGGTTTTTTTGTTTAGTTTTATTGATTTTTATTGAGCTTTACATTTTTCTCTGCTCCCCTTCCTGCCTCTCCCCTCTCCTTTAACACCCTCCCTCTCCCAAGGTCCCCATGCTCCCAGTTTACTCAGGAGATCTTGTCTTTTTCTTCTTCCCATGTAGATTAGATCTATGTATGTCTCTCTTAGGGTCCTCAGTGTTGTCTAGGTTCTCTGGGATTGTGAATTGTATGCTGATTTTCTTTGCTTTATGTTTAAAATTCACTTATAAGTGAGTACAAGTGATAATTGTCTTTCTGGGTCTGAGTTACCTCACTTAAAATGATGTTTTCTAGCTCCATCCATTTGCCTATGCAGGTTTTTTTTTTAAAAAAACATCCCAGAGATAGATATAAGTATAGAGAGCAGCCAGGTTAGACAGAGAAAAGACATACATGCAGACACCACCCTAACATCCATGTTCTCCTCAACATTCATAGTCCAGAAGAACCATACATGTAGACAAGATGGACTAACCATATACCTCCACCTTCCCTTTACTTGACAAACACACAGTTAATCCTCTCCAGCTTCTTTGTTTTATGGTATTGCTTGCTCCTTGTTTTTGTTTTATCAGTAGTAATTGGTTTTGTTGAATAGAAATCTCAAGTAATCCAGGCTGAATTTGAAACCCAAAGTCTCTTGACCCTACTTCTTGAACTCCATAATCATAAGGATGAACCACAATGCTCAGTTCCTTCCCATATTTTATCTTATAAATGCTGTGGTTCCCCATTAGGTCTGATGTCAGCCTTTATTCATTATCTGATTACTAAGAAAAGTCTTACATGCTAGAGAAAGCGTGTTAATTGTTTTCCTTTAAAGTTCATGCTCTCTACATCAAATTAATCTTGGTTGTCATCTACATGGGATTGCAATGCCCCTAAGAAATTAACAAAGTACCCTGTGTGTGTAAAAGAGAGTGTGTGGGAAATTTTTCAGAACCCAAAAGTACCCTTTTTATTTTCACATTGCCATTCATCCACAGCAGGCAGACCTCTTATCCCTAAGACAATCACAAAGAAAACCTTTGGATGTTTAGATGTTTACTGTCTGGTCTTGAAACCTGTACTGAGTGCTCTGTTCAGAGGATACTTTGGGGATGAAAATGAAGGCTAGGACTGACAGGGAGAGGAGCTGAGATTTATGACCTTGGCCCTCCGTCCTCTCGATTTTCTCTTCAGTCCTTTTTCTCTCATCAATCCATCAGATTGAAAAGTACCATTTATTAAATTTCACTAGCTGCCCATTCATTCTGAGTCATAGCTCACAAAATATCAAATTTGTTCTAGTCCAGAATTAGAGACTCCAAATTGTACCATCTTACAGTTAAACTTACTTTACTGGCAGAAGGATGGCTGTTTTCAGGAAGCTATGTTTATGATAGATTTGGGGTTGACATTTCAAACATGTTCCATTGGCTCCCAGGAGTCCAAAGAGAGGGATTGATTGATGGCACAAACAGATATGCAAGCCCACATGGCTGCCCCCATTAGTGTACAAGTGGTGGAGGAAACAAAGACATAGAGGAGATCTGCTTGCTTGACAAATCACACAGCTTTACTTTCCACCAGTTCTACTTTCAAAGAGAGACAGAGACAACGAGACGAAGAGAGATTGAAAGAAACAGACAGACAAGCAGACAGACAAAAAAAGATAGACAGACAGGCAACATGCACACAGAGAGACAGAGAGAGACAGGCACAGATACAGAGAGCTTTGCAAATCAGCTACCCCAAACTCAAAAGCTAACCTTTTATTATTTTATCTGTGAGTAAGGTACCACATTATGTCCAATAATTATACAAATCTTACTTACCCAGCTTAGCATAAATTTACATAAATGAACGCTCAAGCAATCAGTCCCCTTCATCAGAGAAAAGAGAATCTCCAATGTCTGAGGAAAGTTTTCTGTTCTTATCTAGTGATAGTCTTCATTTAAATATCTTCCCTGATCTCGGCTACTATAGACTTGTTTTGAATATTATTGAGCTTCTAATCAGTAAAGTCATATAGTATATAAACTTCTCCACTCAAAATTATGAGACTAATTTATATGCAAGCCATATGTATACATTTATTATTTTTTCATGTTCATTACTGAGTAGTATTGCAATGTTTGTCTACGCCATAATGAATTGTCCCATGACTAATAGAAAGTTGTGTTTTCTTCAGTTTCTGGCACTGTGAACAATTTTATGTCATTATGAATATATTTTGATGTAATGCAAAATATAGCCAACTATATCCTATGTGAAGAAAACTTTATCTTATAAAAAGCCAGTACAGATCCCGGATTGCTACCACAATCCTGACCAAAAAGAACAAGACAGGAGAAATTGACATTTCTTATTGCAAGAAATATTGTAGAGGGGGCTGGAGAGATGGCTCAGAGGTTAAGAGCAGTGCCTGCTCTTCCAAAGGTCCTGAGTTCAATTCCCAGCAACCACATGGTGGCTCACAACCATCTGTAATGAGGTCTGGTGCCCTCTTCTGGCCAGCAGGCATACACACAGACACAACATTATATACATAATAATAAATAAATAAATATTAAAAAAAAATTACTAAAAAAATGAAATATTGTAGAGCTAGAGTAACAAAAAACAATCTAGAACAAGGGCCAAATGGACATGCAGACCAATAGATCAAACAGAAGACACAAATATGGGGGCTAATAGCTTCAGCCATGGGAAATTAACAAAAACATTAAAAAATATTCATTATAGAAAAGATATCATCTTCAACAAATGGTGCCAGGATACTTGGATCCCACATGTAGATGAATTAAATTAGTTCTGTATCTGTCTCCCTGCACAAAATTCAGTCCAAGTAATTCAAAGTCCTCAACTTGAAATCTGAAACACCAAAACTGTTAGAAGAAAATATAAACAGTACTCTATATTTTATAGGTGTTGGAAATAGCATTCTGAATAGGACTCCTTTTACTCAGGAATTAAAGCCAACAAATGACAAGTGGAAATTCATAAAATTAAGACACACAACTAAAGAAGCAAAGAGCTGGGTAAAGAAGGATCCCACAAATTAGAACATATGTAATATTATATAATGCATATGATTTTAACATATAACATATATATATATATGTCATATATATAGAGAGAGAGGGGGGGAGAGACTCAAGAATAAACAAGATTCAATTATAAAATGGGTGCTGGGTCTAAACAAAGAAATCTCAATGGAAGAAAAAATAGATGAGAAATACTTCAAAAAGTTTTCATCATCCCAAGGAATTAGGAAATGCGAATCAACACAAGTTTGTCAGTTTGTTCCCCCGCAGTCAGAATGGTAATGCTCAATAAGGCAAATGATAGAAATGTCAGTGAGGATGTGGGGAAAGAGTAGCACTCTTTCCCTGTTGTCAATAGCTTGAATAGTTGCAACCACTCTGGACATAAATAAGGGAAATCCTCAAAAATATGAGAATAAATCTGCCACACATAAACTAGCTACAGACTTCTTTGACATGTACCCACTGAGATGCTACAGACACTTGCTCGGCCTTGTTCATTGCTGCCCTCTCCGTAAGAGCTAGGAAATGGAAACAACTTAAAAGCACTTGAACTGAAAAATAGACAAGGAAAAGGAGTTGCATAGCACCATTGAAAGTTATGTAGTTAGAAAAAAAATGTCATTTGTGTGTAAATGTATGGAACTGGAAAGGATTATATTGAGTGAAGTAACCCAGACCCAGAAAGACAGGCATTCGATGCTATCTCTTTTTGGAGGCTCCTAGCTCAAAATTTTAAATGTGAGTATATAACTTAGAGTCACCACAGAAAACCAGAAAGTAAAAAGGGACAGTGAGAGGGGATCCTGGGAAATGAAATGGCAAGAAATGGTGTTAGAAATAAGGAACTTGGAAAAAACATAAGTCCTAGCTGCATTCTAAAATTTACACTTACATCCACGTTACCTACTATACCTTATACACAAATTATAATAGCCAAAAATTTAAGATGAAAACAATACAAAGAATAAGCTGTACTTTATTAAAATTAGTAGCTGCTCAACTGCATTAAACATTAAAAAATCTCACCCTTCATCAAAGATGATTCTTTTTATAGCAAACAAATTATTACAAAAAAGCAGAACAGATCATAGAGTCAACATCAAGGGATTTTGTGGAACCCGGTTCTAACAGATCATTGACTATACAACTTCTATATAACAGGATCAAGAATCATGACACAAAAGAGGTCAGAAAGATTTTAACAGTCAGAGTTACAGGATGTCTATTGTGAGGTTGTGCCTCCTAGAAATGACAGAGAAGCGATACCCATTTTGTCTCAACACACTGATGACTGGAATAAGATATGAACAATAGTAATATCTATAGACATGATAATGTAAAGGGGGAACTCCCAAAGTTTTCTTATCTCAAATGGGTAACAATTGGACTTTTCCAGAGATAATACCCCCAGTAAGTTATATAGTACAAAGTGGGTATCCCTGAAATCACACGAGACACACTAAACAGATTTATAAAATGGTATTTATATATTTATGCTTTTATACATATACGTACCAATAATAATCAAAAGATGATGTCAAACTGTAAGGGAGTAAGATCGATATGACAGGGGCTTGAGGAAGGAAACATCATAATGATTAGAGAGATGGCATGGAAATTTATGTAATTACTTAAAGTTTTAAAAAAAATTAATAATAAAACAAACCAAAGAAGTTGGACTTCAATAAAATTAGTTAGAGCTTTGCAAGAGACAACATTAAAGCAGGGGCAACGAAGCCACAGACTGGCAGGAGCGTTTGCAAAACACAGTATCAAAAATGTGTAAAAAAAAAATGTGTAATGATCTCTTAAAACTTAAAAGAATAAACCCAACGATTCAAGGAAAAGCCAAAAATGAACAGATGCCTCATCGAAGAAGACACACACACATAGAAATCTGTGTATACAAAGATGTGCAGTTTGTCTTTGGGGGAAGTGAGAACTAAAGCCAGATACCACGATGCTCCTTGGAATGGCGCAACTCCAAAAGGCAAAGAAGCTGACAGTACACTTATGGCAAGCATCTGGGAACCGGGAACACTAACCCATCGCCGACTGGAAGGCGAAACAGTACAGTCGCTTAGGAAGACAGCTTGGCCGTTTGTCAAAGCTAAATACAACATTGCCATATGATCCGGCAGTCACACTCTTGGTTATTAACCAACTGATCTGAAAACTCATGTCCACACACATATTGTAGAGGAGACTGGTTACAAAACTTTTACTCACAATCCGTAAACACTCTAACAACCAAAATTTCCCTCCACCAGGGATAGGGGTAAAGTATATCCTTGTAGATTGAATACTATTTAACAATAAAATTGAATGGCCAGACAGCACAAAAATGTGGAGAATATGTGTGTGTGTGCATACATCAACCTCCACACATACACACACATACAAAAGGGATACTTGTGTGTAATTTCCTTTTGGGAACATTGTGGAAAAGGCAAAACTATAGGCATTTTTGTATTGCCGTGGCTTCGAAAACACAGAACCTTCAACAGGTGAATCCTTTTCAGAACTGGGAAATTGTCATGTGTGTTAATGGTAACAGTAAGGTGTGGCCATCCCTAATCTTCAGCATGCAAAACTGCACATGAAGCCTCCACCCCACGTTATGATTGATATCGGCACAGCAGAGAGAATGCATGCACTGGCTGCAGGTCTTCTGTGTAAAAAAAAAAAAAAAAAAAAAAAAAAAAGCAGAAGCTGAAGTCTTCTCTTGGGCCTACTCCTAGTTTGAAGCACTTCTTTCAGGTACCGACATCGCTATTTTCCAAACAGAAAGAGGCATGAATAGGCTTAAAGGGGGCCAGAGTGAATACTTGGGTTTCCATAGTGACTCAGAACTCCATTCCTGCACTGAGGACTTAAGGGGAATCACAGAGTTAACAGAAGAAGGGAGGGCAGGAAGCAGTTAGATTTGTCTCAGTCCCTCCAGCCTTTAATTATGCCTCACGAAACATCTCTTGCCCTTTTGTTCTTCATCTCTCAATGATCAAAGCACTGTAATTATATTTTACATCTAAATTTGAGATACTCATCCTCCATCTCAAAGCTCAGTCTGCCATTTACGTCAATAGGACTGTGAACGCAAGAGCTGCGCATATCTAGTGAAGTGTTTATATCGGCGGCAATAGCGAGAAATAGTTTATTAATAATCACAACGTCATCAGGGTGGATGGAGTGCATGGAGGCAGGAAGCACACAGCCTCCCTCCCAGCCAATCCGCCCACCATCAAGTGCCCACTGCAGGGAGAAGGAGCTTAATGCTTCCCCAGCAGATGCTGAAAGATTAGTGTGCAGGCTTGAAGATTTCTTCCAGAACCCAGAGACCAGGTCCCTCTTCTTCCCCCTCTGCAGTTCTGAACACAAGTGTCTTGTGACAAGCTTTGTTCTTAGAGGCGACCCTTATTGATGGGTCTGAAATCAGCTATCCTCAAGAATTCTAATTGCAAAAACCAAGCCTTGCTAAACAGAAAGCTATTGCCAATGTTTCAAAACAACACTGTCCAGAGGGATATAATTAATTTTGCCATCAGAAGTACAAAACAAAATGACAACAAAGAACCCTGTACATCTGCAACACTGGGCAAAACCCAATCTCAGCTCTAGAGACCCCTGTGTGGACTGATCTGTAAGTACGGCAGCACACAGTTACAGTCCTGAGAGATCTATGCCTCTGCGGCAGCACAGAGCTAAGATGTGAAAAGCTTCACTGAGCATAATCTAAATATCTAATATCAGGGACCGCTGAGCTTCGGGTTTTCATGCTTCAGTTTTATTTAATTAAGGGGCTGTTTCTGAAGTCAGCTTTGACTCGCCGGTCTCTAAAGTCAGCTCTTGTCAGGTCTCCTCTGACTTTTAAACTTCGCATCCTAAACCACTGATGACCGGAAAGTCGCCCTCCATCCATACCTGAAGGGAAAGCCTGAACATTCAATCCCCAGTTTTCATATCCACATTTGCACAGGGAGCTGGTGGTCAGAGAGGCAATTTATTTGTAGCTACTGACAGCTGTCTTCACAGTGGTAGAGGAAATGGCTGGTGAACGGCTATAAGCCCAAAGGAAAGAAAGGCATGTTAGGAGGACTGGCAAAGATTTAGGCCCCTCTTTCTCACAAATGTTCACAACCCTGCTTCTGATGCGACCCTAAAGGAAGAATAAGCACGATGATTAATTTTTCAGGCACCAAAGAAGAGAGTGCAAGGTCAGAAGACCCCTCTTCATAACGAGAGGGCTTTTGGCTTGCCCATGCCTCCTTTCTACACACTTCCCCTCCAGGATTGTTGGTCAGCACGTTTGTTCTCAAAACAAAGCTTTCGCAAATGCAGGTCGGTGCATACCTTTCCAGAGAATATACGCTGCCTCATATTCTTCACTGGGCCTTTTTATATGGGATAGAACAAGGGCAATAAGGCCTGTTCATGGTCTCTTGCCCCGGTGGAGAAAGGGAACGGGAGACCTATGTGTTTCACAAACGCTAAAACTCCATGTTATATTTATTCATGGTCTCTGCAACTCTTTAACGTCTCACCTGATACTGCCCAGCCTCAGCGTCAAGCAAACCCCCCTGTGAATCTAGAAGTACTGTGGTTTTTGTTAAACTCCTGTTCTGCACTCGAACCAGAGATCCCTTCAGACCTTTCTGCAGAACATCAGCAAATTAAAGCAACTTAAGTGGAGGCAATTTAAGTCTGAACAGTTATAGAATATAAAAGAGATGGTTAGTGCTCTTGAGCCCAGGGAGAAGAAAAAGCTTATGTAAGAATAGAGAAGGAGTCTGCCTAGCTCCCACCCCACTTCCCCCAACAAGACAGAAAGAGAGACAGACGCAAAGAAGTGCTCTGAGTCTACAAAGCCCAATGTGAAGACCCCCTCGATGCACAAAAGGACTCTGATTTTTTTCCCTTGATCAGCCTCTGTGCTGGCTCTCATGTACAACCAGGCTCTTCACATACACAGCCTGGACTCTGTAATTTCTGAAGTACCTTAATTTTGAGTGCTCTACAGTAGTTTTGTCCATTTCTGAATCCCACATAATCATTTCCTTTAGTATTGGAGTGTAAAATGAAGCTAATGGGGAAATTTATGGCCATTTATGAAATGACAGCAATTTTCCCAATCTTGTGTTCTGTGCTCAAAGCTGAGCTTCTGTTCCATTTCTGATACTCTTCAGCCCTCTGTACCATTATCATAATTTGTATAATTAAAACCTTTCCATCTCCTTTCCCAGATCCAAATATTCTTAAACATATGGATTCCCATGAACTCACCTTGGAATTCAGCAATGACAAAATCATCCATAGGTATCAGGCAGAGAAACCTAATGGCTCATCTGTAATCAAGATACTCTGCAGTGAAGCAAAACACCACACTACGCAAGAAATACCAAATTCAGAAAGAAAGGAGAGGGTATAGAATGGGATGGATGGGATAATGGAAGGATGGATATGGGAGCAGGGAAGTATATATCTTAATGAAGGGAGCCATTTTAGGGTTGACAAGAGCTTTGACTCTAAAGAGGTTCCCAGGTGTCCAGAGATGTAGCCAACTAGGTCTTTGTGCAGCTGAGGAAAGAGAGCCTGAAATGGCCTGATCCTATAGCCATACTAATGAATATCTTGCATATCACCATAGAACCTTCATCTAGCGATGGATGGAGATAGAGACAGAGACCCACACTGGAGCAATGAACTGAGCTCCCAAGGTCCAAATGAGGAACAGAAGGAAGGAGAACATGAGCAAGGAAGTCAAGACCGCGAGGGGGGCACTCATCCACTGAGACGGTGGGGCTGATCTTTTGGGAGCTCACCAAGGCCAGCTGAACTGGGACTGAAAATGCATGGTATAAAACTGGACTCTCTGAATATGGTGGACAATGAGAACTGCTGAGAAGCCAAGGACAATGGCACTGAGTTTTGATCCTATTGCATGTACTGGCTTTGTGGGAGCCTAGCCTGTTTGGATGCTCACCTTCCTAGACCTGGATGGAGGGGGGAGGACCTTGGACAGCCCACAGGGCAGGGAACCCTGACTGCTCTTTGGACTGGAGAGGGAGGGGAATGGAAGTGGGGCTTGGGGAGTGGGGGGAGGGGGGGGAAAGGGAAGTGGGGAGGAGGCGGAAGTTTTTAATTAAAAAAAAAGAAATTAAAACACACACACAAAACGAAATTGAAAGATCTAAAGGAACTTCTTCTCCTGTCCATGCCCCACCTCTCTATGACCCCACCACTCCATGCCACCTCTGATGCCACCTGTCTGTACTCTCATCTCTTGTCCCTTCACATCTCTGCACTTCTGTTTCTCACTGATTCTTTCTCTCTATGCCCCCAGTTCTTCATGACCTCACCTCTCTGTGACTGTTTTCTGTGTCCCCCTCTTCTCTGTTCCCATTCACTAACCCATTTTCCCCAACCTCTCTGTGATCGACCCCTCTTCTTCAAAGACACCAGAGACAAAGGAACCACCAGTGTGCCTCCTGGAATTGCCGAAAGACAGGGACCCCCTGTTTTGTGCCTCTTTCCTCTCTTAAAATCTAGTTTCCATTTCTGACACAGACCCTTGTGTCTTCAGAAATAAAGCCTATATAAAATGCACAATTATATCAAAGTTTCCTTAGATAGGTTTGATTCCAGACATCGTTGCCTTCCACTTGGCCACAAGATTAAATGTTTATTCTGTCTCCTTTTCCAGAATCTTAGGAGTAAATAACGCAAGCAGAAGATGAGAGAAAAATTGGTGAGGCTAAGAAAATATCGCATGCTTGCTTTCTTCAGTCATTATGAGTCCTTTCCACAGTGACAAGCTCTTGAAACTGTCTTAGTCACAGCCCTTTGGACTATTCATTCTCTAAGTACACCCACATTGATGTAGTAGGGGGGAGACAGAGACGAATTTTTCAAAGATGACCTAACATGGAGAGGTCATTCAGAGATAGAGAAGGCATGCGTGAGGAGTAACAGTAAGGCTGGACTAATCAATGAAACTAGTTATCTAATGAAAGGCTGGTCATCAATCAGTTGTCATATTAAACATCTGTAATGCCAGTATGTAGAAGACCACAGGAATGTATGAGAAATTCTGGACAGCATAGCAAGACCTAGCCTCAAAACATCTAAACTAAAGACAGAATAAAAGGCGCCCAAATGAATGTTACTCAGAAGCCAGATCTACAGACAGATATGAAGAACAAGCATGTGGCCCCCTAATAAACTGTATACCCTGTCTTACAGGACACATCATCATGTAACTTGGGCAGAGAGAAATGTGTGGTGAATACAGGAATTATTTATTTCCTACATACACAGTGTTGGGACAACAGTATCTCAGGTTTTTTAAATCAGTCTTAAGATTCCATCCCATACATTTGCCTGTGGGAAAAAGTTCTTTTGCTGGATAGAAAGCAAATTGATGCAAAGCTGTGTTTAGTCCCCACCAACATCTGTGCATCTGAAAAATCTCAAATCCACACGCTACAGTTCCCATCCAACACTCTGAATTTGCATTCCCAGGAAAATCAATATAAAACATTTCTTGACATCTGTGGAATCTATTGACAGCTCCCCGTCCCAAGATTTTTATAAGGGATCTTGATCTGTTGCCCATGCTGATGTCAAACTTCTGAATTAGCTAACATTCCTACCTAGGACTATGAAGTAGTTGGGTCTAGAATCATGTCCTCATGTTCCACTGACTCTTCTTCTTTAATAATTTTATATCATTCCAGTATGCTTGTCCCACTGTGTGCACATCCTTCAGATGAACACATTGCAACCCCTGCATGCTTCCCACCCCAGTCTGATATCCATATATGGGTGAAGGAATTGTTCAACTTAGAAAACTTTGAAGCATTTACTTTTTTGGTAAAATGCATATCAAAGCAAAACTGTATTATCTTAAACCCTTTTAAAGTAAACAGTTCTGGGAAGAAAGTTTATTGGCATTTTTGTATCTTATCTTTAAAGCAACAACACTTTGCCTATGGATTAACAGCTCCAGACTCCTCTTATTCCCACAACTCACACAGAGCCTCTGCTTTCTGTCCTATGACCCTAAGCACTATTTCTTTGAATTGGAATCGTAAACAATCTATATCACAGCAACTTCCTTATTTGCTTGAAGTCTAACCATGTCTACATAATGCCATTTTTTACAAAATGGTAATATTTTACCATATGTTTAGTCAACATTATATTTATTCTTCTATTCAAAGAGGCTAGTGTCTTCCATTTTCAGCCACTGTTAATAAAGATGATATGGATGTTGGTGTAAAAATCTTCATCAAGACCAAGCCTTTAATTCCTTTGAGTATTATACATCTGTATGTAGAATTCAGAGACCATATTATAATTCAGCCTTTAATTATTTGATTAGTATATATTAATTTTGCATAATCAGCAACAGTGTACTAGTGTTTCAAAGTCTCCACACTCAGTTTTAGGTTTTAATTTTGCATTATGGTGGTTAGTGTAATGAGTATAAAATGGCATTTTACTGTAGTTTCTATTTTTATTTACCTGGTTACTGATAATTACCTAATTTTAAAATTCAGTTTTAAGTTAATATCAATAAGTTCTATAAGATCCTGAGTATAAAAAATATTCTGGAGAAGTAACTATACTGTAAAAACTAAAAAGAAAAACTGATTATAATTTATGAAAATATGGTTCAATAAAATTTTAAATAGAAGAGGATCATGGTCTATAAAGGAATATTCTGATTCCATTGTGTGTATATGCCACATCTTCCTTATACATATCAGCAAAATGCATTTGTACTGTTTTTATTTTTTGGTTATGGTGAAAAGATTAGCGATGAACATAGCAAAGACTAGACTAGAAGGTCAGCAACTTTGGGAGTATAACAAGGAGTGATATAGCTAGAGTCATCTGGTAGAACTACTTTTAGCTTTTTGAGAATTATCCACGAAGATTTCCATAATGGTGGCACCAGTTTGAAAACATATCAACAGTGGATGATGGTTCACCTTTCTCCATATCCTTGCCAAAATTTATTGTCAGTTCTTTTATTGGCCCTAGTCATCCTGGCAGGTGTAAAGAGGAATCTCAAAGTAATATTAATACATATTTGCATAATTTTTAAGGATGTTGAACACATCTTTATTTCTTTTAATATACATAAATAATTATATCAGTCTCATTCATTTTCCACTCTCCAGTCACATCCATATATCCTCCTTGCTCTTTTGAAAATTCACGGCCTCTTTCTTAATCATTTTTATTGCATGTGTATATGCATATGGACATACGTATGTGTACGTGTGTGTGTCCAGATGCATATATATAAAAGCAATGATTATATATACATATGTATGTATATATGTATAAATATTGATCCCACCTGATTGGGGAAAGAAATCCCACCCTATTCGCTTGACTGTGATATTAACCACCATTTATGAAAAGCAATTCCTCTTCTGATGGGCAAAAAAAAAGTCCTTACTTCAATATGACTCTTGAGATTCTGCTGAAGTCCATATGACTGTACCAAATTGGGTATCCATTAATATGCTAATTCTTCATGTCCTTGGCTTCTTTATATAAATTGGTATAAATAATCAACCATTGGGGGGTTGTTACTGTTAGATTATCCTATTACTACAGTGGACAGTCCTGGCATTTGCAATTAATTGATTTGTTGCTCTCTTCAATCACAAATTTCCCCTTAGTTATTCATAGTGCAGTAACGTTCCAATTAGAGTACTCACTTGTCTCAAAACTAACATTTGTAAAGCAAGAAGCCTTGCATTAATCAATCAAGAGCAGTGGTTGTGCCCATGGAGCAACACAACACGGAATCTTCAAAAGCTGACCCTAGAGGGAAAGAATGCACATAAATGTGTTAAGCACCTCTTTTCATTTTTCTGGCAAAATATAACTGTTCAAAGCATTGTGTGAGTGTTTGAGCAGATCTTCCTATAGTAGGATATAAGTCCTTTTGGTACGTCCCCAAAAGAGATAAGACTGTGCCATGTATATCCTCTTTCAGTTCTTTGAGGTACATATGCATTTATTTACACAGAGGCTGCACCAGTTTTTACTCCCACCAGTAAGGAGGAAGCACCCTACTTTCCTCACATCTACATCACCATTAATCATCACTTGTGTATGTGTATGCACATGTGTGTGCATGCATAAGTGTGTGTGTGTGTGTGTTTGGTCTTAGCCATTGTGACTGGAAAAAGATGAATGCTCAAAACAGATCTAAATTTCATTTTCCTGACTGATATGGATATTGAATACTTTAAAAATGTTTCTTGATATTTTGTGAGAATTCCGTGTAGTTCTATGTCTCACATTTAAATTGTGCTGATTGTTGTCTTGATGTTTATGTCTTTTTCAGTTCTTTATTTATTCTATATCCTAATACTCTGTCAGGTGTAGAGTTGGTGATGCATTTTTCCATTCTCTATGTTTCCTCCTCTGTGGAAAGATGTTCTTTACAATACAGAAGTATTTTAGTTTCATGAAGCCCTATATATTATGTGTTGTTCTTAATGACTGCACTATCGGGATTATGTTCAAAATGTCCTTTCCCATGGCAGGGATTTTGAGGGCATTCCCTCTTTTCTGTTCTATCAGATTCAAGGTGTCAGGTCTTGTGTCAATGTCCTTGATCCTTTTAATCCAATTTTTGTTCAGGGTGACAGATAACGATAGAGTTCCATTCTTCTATATGCAGCTATCTGGCTTTCCAGCACCAGTTATTGAAGATGCTGTCTTTTCTTTGATGTTTGTTGCTGACCATTCTGTCAATTATCAGGGGGGTGGAGTCATCTGTGAGTTCTCAATTCAAGATCATTCCAAAAAGATGATCTACTAAGATCAAGTTGATTTTATCTCAGAAAAACAGAGATTTTTTTCAATATATGTAAATCAATAAATGTAATTCACCATGTAAACAGACTCAATGACAAGAACCACAAGATCTTCTTGTTAAGTGGGAAAAGGCTCTTGACAAAAAAAAAATCACCATTGCTTCTCAATATAATTACTAGAGACGATAAGGGAACAGGGGACATACTCCAGCATAATAAACTCAGCACACTGCCAACATCATCATGCTAAGTGGAGAAAAATGTAAAGAATTTCAAAGAAAGGAGGAACAATATAAAGGATACCCACTCTTGTTTGACATCGTAGGTAATGTCCTGTTAGAGCATAGATAAAAATGAAGAAGTTAAAGGGGCTAGGAATTGGAAAGGAAAAAAAAATCAAGTATGTTTATTTGCAGCCGATACTATTTTATACATTAAAAAAGCTTACATACTCAACCATAAAACTTATATAGCTGAGCCAAGTGATAGTGGTACAAGCCTTTAATCCCAGCAATTGGGAGACAGAGGCAGGCAGATTTCTGTGAGTTCGAGGCCAGTCTGGTATACAAGAGCTCGTTCCAGAACAGGCTCCAAAGATACAGAGAAACCCTGTCTCAAAAAAAAAAAAAGCAACAACAAAAACAACTTCTATAGCAAATGAACACTTATCAAATATATCAGAATACCGAATAAACATATCAGTCCCCTTCCTATATACAAACAACAAGCATACAGAGAAAGAAAAAAAAAAACAAGCCCATTCACAATACCCTCAAAAGATAAAATATCTGTAATAAATCTAACCATAGAATTAAAAGACTCATACAATGAAAACCTTAACAGATTTAAAAGGATATAGAAGACATGAGACAATGGAAATGCTTCTCATGCTTATGGATTTGTAAGGCTGATATTGATGTTGTGAATATCATCCTACCAAAAACAATCTACATATTCAATGCAGTCCCCATCAAGATTCTAATACAGTGTTTTACAGAAACTAAGACTAGTTTGATGGCAAAGAGGGTTAAGCAGAATACAGAAACTTAAGCAATAATCAAATAGTGGAAACACAAAAAATGATCCCAGATAACCAAAAACATTAAATAATTTCTAAAAGGTGCTATTTTCTCAGATTTTAAGTTATGCTTCTGAATTATAGTTGAAAACAATACAATAGTAAAACAGACTCTTTCAATTGATGTTGATGTGTAACTACATTTAGACTTTTTCTAGTCCAAAACCAGAATCACTGTTGGATGATACCTAAAGGATTTTATCATGAACTATAGACTATATAAATGTTTGTATGGGCAATTTTTCTGAATATGAATCATAAAGATATAATATCATTATTTAAATCATCAACTTTTATAATCGTAAGCTACCATTGATGGACTAGGTTTGGATGTATCACTTTTGACATGGTTCTTGATTGGAATATGTATTAACTAACATCTAAACATCCTAACCAGATGTTGCACTTCATGGCAGTGTCAGTGATGGCAGAAATTGGAGTTGTTGTTGTAACCTGTGGAATAGAATAAATATCTCTAGCTACTCTCAAGGATATGGCCATTGCAGCTGAGTTTTGGATCCTACCCCATGTATTGAATACCCTTAGTTGGTCACATGTGACACTAATAAATTTAAGTCAGTCACAGCGTCTTTATTTTAGATACAGTTGGTGTGATTTATTACAATACACAGGATGTGTGTCATGTCCAAAATCTCTTCCAAACAAATTATGAAAGTTAGCTTGGAAAGCCAAGAGTTTCTGTGGAAATACAAGTGTAAATTGGATCCTTTTCACAGGAAGACAAGCTCGGTTTTACTTTCTTTTCAAATTAGTCATAAGAAAAAAAAATCATTTAAAAAAATCAATCCTGTCATTTGCAACAACATGGACAGTGCTGGAGATCATCAGCCTAAGTGAAAAAAACCAGACACAGAAACACAATCTCCTGGTGTTCTCAATCATATGTGGAGTCCAAAGTGTTGTTCTCACAAAAGACATTTTATGTAGTTACCAGACCCGTGCAGAGGTGAAAAGAGATGGATCAATGCATACAAACTTGCAGTTAAATAGGAAAAAAGTTATATTTCTGAACAACAGGGGTCTAAATGCACTCAGTTGGGTGACTATAGGTCATTATAATGCACCATACACTTCCACAGGTTGAAGAAAAGTAATTGATGTCTTTTAGCATAAAAAGCAGTATTTGAAATGGTTTGAGCACAAATTCAAGTTTAATCTATTGTTCCAAATATAATACATTTCCTTTATGCTTTTAATGTAGTACATCAGTTAAGAACAAATTGGGTCTGATAGAACATGAGCTTGACATGGGTAAGTGGGAAAGTTAGGTGTTTGTCAATAAAAATACATAAGTTAACTAAATTAATTATGCAAAAAAGGTAATTACAATACAAGCCTCACTGGGTATATGACACTTTCCAACTGAAAAGTCGTTTTGGTTTGATGAGCTCTTTCAGTCTCATTTAGAATACCTAACTAAGGGTGACTTGTCTTCCATGGATTCTGAATCACAGAAACTACACAGTCAGATGTAATGGCCATGAGGACACTATTAAATAGCTAAGATAGAGTTATTTTCAGTCAACCTGTCATCTTAATCCCATCAAATAGTCCATGTTCATCATCCAATGATGTTGATGAATAGGCAGTGAGTGACTTTACCACCCATCTAGAGCTTGTCAGAGCCACCCTGAACTGTAGGTGCAGCAGCTGACACAGTCAACCAACTCTGACCTTTGAGTCAGACAAAACAGTACAAACAGACCTCACCGGAGTGGGGAGATGTGCGTGTCAGTCCTTTGTTTGTGTCGCACAGTGAGGAGCTGAAGAGCTGAAGGAAAATGACTGTAAGTTTTGGAAGGCTGGCTGAGGTACTCTCCCTGATACGTAAAACTATACCCAGCAATTTTCTTCCATTAAAAACATTGATTTAAAAAGTGGCCTGTTCAGGAAGATAGTTATAGAGCTCAGGGGCTTGAAGCAAACTTGGGGACTTTAGACATATCTCTGGCTCAAAAAAAATATTTAAAAAAGAATAATACATAGTGATTGCTACATCCTGAAGAGAAATTATAGGAAAGGGAATATAGTACCAAGTGGAATATCTCTGGGAGGCCTGCTCCTTTTTGAAGGGAAATAAAGGGTGAGTGAATCTCAGAGGCAGGAGAGTTGTGGAAGGAGATACTGGGAGGAGTAGAGGGAGGGAAAGTGTGGTAAGAATATAATGTATGAGAAAAGAACATATATATACAAATTCCTCGACTTATTCTAAAATTTAAGAGGAAATTTTCATTCAAAGAAATAGTCAAACAAGTATTTCTGAAAAGACACACTATGAAGCTATAGTAACTAAAATTATTTGTTTAAGAGCTGAAAGATAGACATATATTGATGGATTAGAAAACAATTGATAGACCCATACACATAGAGTCAAATAGTTGATGGGATGCCAAGCTAATAAATGAATTTTCTTATCAAAAAACAGTTACCCCAACACCAATAAAACTCAATCTTTGTTTTTACCATGTATGTATGTTTCAAAATATATGCAACTTTACACACATGAAGCGGTACAGGTAACATTTGATAAGAAAATCGGCAAGAAAACATTAAGCCAAGGTGGTCAATTGAGAAGCAACAAAAGAAAGAAAAAGCCCTGGATTCGCATTGCATTCTCGAAAGTTGGATTTCAAAAGTTAACTTTTAGTACTTCCCTTTGGTGTGGAAAATTTGCTTTTTCCAGGTCCACAGAACATCAGTTGATGACGTCTTCTGTCACTTGAAAATGTCATGATTCCTAAAGCATATTTCTAGTAGACAGAGCTCCTGCGGGGGGCTGCCCTTTCCATTCAGAACCTGAAAATTGCTGTTCCACCTCCCTCTGTCCCCCGTGGCTTCTGATGAGAAGGCCACTGTTTTTTTTTTTTTGTATTTTTTTTTTCAAATTGCTTTCATCCCACAGTCAAGGTGTTGTTTCTTCTCAGGTGCAGCCAATATTTTTTGAGCTTCAGTTTTCTAAGTTGACTATGTGGGACCTTTCTGTCTGTTTGTCTAACTTTTCTCTGCTGAAGCATACTTCTGCTTCCCGAATAAGTGTGTTTACAGTTGGTGAAAGGCCAAGTGCTTTCAGACACTCTTTCTTTAAAGTTGCCAGGTTTATATTGTCTTCCTCGCAGCAACTCTTCCAGGGTAACTATAAAGCTCTTACTCTAGTCAGACAAACCTCTGAGGTTCTGCTGAAGGGATTTGAATCTTTTGGAAGCATGTCTGAATCCTCTTCACTTCCCAGTTAGAAGTATCCCATAGACCCTTCAGTTCTTACACGTACTACAAGTTACTTGTTACTTTTGACACATCTATACATGGTAGTCTTTTCTGTGAATAAAGGCATCTCTCTCTCTTCCCACAGATTCTACAAATAGCTTCCCTTCTTCGAACCTTACTGTATCTGTTAGAACCTCTATCACTTTGTTTAATAAAAAAGAGGAAAAGTTGAAAGAGTCTTTGAAGTATCTATTTTCTTGTGATTATATGCCTTCTATTATAAATAACCAAACCAACCCTTGAGAGAGTTAAAAAGCTAAAAGAGACAAATCCATACATTCTGAAACTTGTGGCACTGTATTAACAATTACAAACAG
This sequence comes from Microtus obscurus, assembly GCA_963919715.1. NCBI lineage: Eukaryota > Metazoa > Chordata > Mammalia > Rodentia > Cricetidae > Microtus > Microtus obscurus. The sequence continues at coordinate 393,088 of CAWTZC010000707.1, forward strand.
TAAAGCTTTTAGTGTAAAGCTTTTTATGACTGCTTATGTGCATTCATAAATGGTGTGTGTGTGTGTGTGTGTGTGTGTGTGTGTGATAAAGGAGGCCAGAGAAATGAGTCAAGTCTCATTTCTACAGCTAGACTTATAGGTTATTGTGCATGCTGCGAAGTGGAATAAGGTTTCTGCAAGAAGACCGAGTGCTCTTGATAGCAAATCATCTCTCCAGCCCTCAGAACAAAACACTATATTGAGGAGTTCTAGATAGGGAGGAGCAACACAACAAAGCTTGGCAACTTCAGAGAAAGTTTTAATACTTTTGCACCAAAACTTTCACCAGCTGTGAGCACATGTGTTCGAGAAGAAGAAGGATGCTTCAGCACAGAAAAGTCAGACAAATAAACAACAAGGTACATCGTAGTCAACTTAGAACACTAAAGCACAAAGAAAAGTATTGAACGCAGCTGAAAGAAGCAACACCTTGCCTGTGGGGTAAAAGCAATTTGAAAAAACAGTGGCCTTCTCATCAGAAGCCACAGGGGACAGAGGGAGGTGGAACAACAATTTTCAAGTTCTGAATGGAAAGGACAGCCTCCTCGGGAGCTCTGTCTATAGGAAATGTGTCTTTATAAATGCAGAAAAATCAAGATTTTCCAAGTTAAAAAAAAAAAAGAAGAAGACAATTTCCCTAACAATTGTCACTTCAGGTGAGCTATGAGAAAAACCAGTACAAGAAGTAATTTTTGAAGAAAGAAAGAATAATTGGAAGAAAAATGAGAGGTGGAGAGGGGAGGAAATAAAGAATGAAGAAAGGGCAAAAGGAAGGAAAAATTATGAGTATATCTATTAGGCATTTCTCCTCTTGTTGACTCAGAATATGATTGATGTTGGCAAAAAAATTATGTTCAGAAAAAATTGTATGTTCTCACTGAGAACTTTGGTCTCAGTATAGAGCGAGGAATATTTAATATAACATGAAAGAAGAAAAACAAGTAAAGTCCTCCATACTTCATTTGAAATAGTAGTATTGCAACCTCAATATCTTGTGATAAACAATGAGTATGCCCAAACAGCAGAAAATAAGAGGTCACAATTTGTGTGGAGAGATAAATGCACATTGAATATCTCTATGAAGGCAGACCTTGTGGCTCATGTCTACAATCCTAGCATTCAGGTTTTGAGACAGTAGGATTGTCGTGAGATCCTATCCAACCTGAGATGCAATGCAAAATATTGTTTCAAAAAATATATGCTTATCTGTAGCTAAAGTATAAATGAATTTCAGAAATAATAAAGAATAGCACATGAAAAAATAAAAGTATTTAGTGAGAAACGAAAATGTGCAAACCAAGCAGGGAAGACAAAGGTAGCATTTATGCTGATGAGTCTATACTCAGTTTAATCACAAGTTTTCTGAATATAATTAAACTTGCAAAGCAGCTTGGCAGGACAGACATTTAAAATGTTACCATTTCAGACTGCCTATATGAAAACCCTTTTAAATATATCACTGTAATTAAGACAAAAACAAAAGGAGGAAAAAATGGCACACACAATTAGTTTTTCTTTCATTCATCCTTGAGACTTGACTCATCTGCGTGTGTATAAAGACATAAACTATGCAAGAAAACAACCCAATTGTAAAATGAGAATGCTCCTTAGGCAACATAAAATATAAGCATAAAATCAAAGTTTTCAAACACATGGAAAACAATTCAATTTTGTATAATACATGGATTAAAAAGGAAGCTTCCAGGAGAAATTAGAGAACTTTTTATTAATATTTTTCAAAAGAGGGGTCTTATTCTTACTAGCAGGTGCTCTACCATTGATCTAATTCCCCAGCCTTTAAGTATATTTATAATACATAGCAATGAATGAAAATGAAAATAGAACAAAATAAACAAAGCACCAATGAATGGGAGATTACAATCTACAGATTTAGTGAGAAGCATGAAAAAAAAAGTAGTAACTCAGGTTTTACCTGAAAACATAAAATTAGAAACAAAATCAATTTAAAACAAGCCAAGGAATGGTAATAAAAATGTTTAAAGACAAAATTTAAATTTAAAATGACTATAAAAATTTGTGAAGCCTACTGACTTGAGTGTCAAACCATCAGTGAAATTGGCAAACCTCTCTTAGGCCAGCAAAGATGAGAAAGAAAAGATGTAAATTATGAATGCCAAGAAATAAATAAAAATTGTTACTATGGCCCCTGAAGTTAGTGACAAATGAATACTACAGATAGCCCCACATGGATTTAAACACTTACTTGAAATGAACCAATTCAGGAAATAGTGAAAATTGCTACAACTCACCCAGCATGTATTACAAGGTTTGACTATTCCTTTAATGGAAAGAAAATAGAATATATGATTTAAAAATTTCCCCAAAGAATGCTCCACATCTGGACAATCACACAGAACAATTCTCCTCAATGTTAAAATAATGAGGTTCAAGTATATAGCAGTTTCCAAGAGGAGAGACTTCCTTCCAATTCATTTCATGTAAATTATATTACACTAAAAGCAAACATAAGACAACACAAGGCAATAAAAGGCAAATTGCTATGGACCAATGGACATCACGGACAGAGATGTAAAAATAACCAAAGAAATACTAGATTTCCTTATTCAACAATAAATAAGACAGGAGAGCCATATGGGGTTTCCTTTAGGGACACATATACAGTTCAATACTTAGAAAAGTCATAAATAAAATTGATTAAAATAGTTAAAGAAGGAAAGCTGCGTAGTCATGGGAAGTCTTGATGGTAGGAAGCATGATTAGTGCCCACTACACTAATCAAGTCTTGACATTTCTCGATGCACTAATGAAAAGACATCTTAATTCTGCATTTGTAAGTACAACACATAATCTGATCCTGGGGGAAGAATACAGGCTGAAATTTGGAGCACAAAAACTAGCTTGGATAATTAGCACAGTATAGTGAGAACTAACCTCAAGATATACACGTTAGAATAGCTTGAAAATCACTGAAACATCAGCAAGCACAAAAAAATAGATATAATACCAACAAAGCCTTTGTGAGGAAGAGAGGGATCAAATAGAAATGTATAAATTTGTTGAGGAATGTGTTTTGCTGTACAGCCTGGTTTGGCCTTGAACTACTGCGTCTCTTGCCCTCACATTTTGATGAGATTACTGCCATGTGAGCTTGTGACTTACTAAAAGATCAGTGCTGAACAAAAATGCAGGAAGCATGCAAAACATAAGACTATATGGTTCATGTACTCAGGAGGAAATGAAAACAATCTTTAGAAACTGATATTCAGCAAGGTAGACATTAAGGAATAATGCAAACAAATTAATCAGTTCAAATCAGCATCTAAAATACTAAGGAAATAAGGATGTCTGAAGAATGAAAGATACGTGCTCAATATCTCATAGGTAAATAACAAAAAGTGATTGGTTTTATTCAAATAATAAATTTTGCTGTGGAAAGTTGCAGGTATTTAAATATAGTATAGAATATATAGATATAAACTCACCATAGGGCATAAACAGATTGAAAGTGGTAACAGATTTAAAAAAAAAAACTTCAGAATAAACAGTGAACAAGTTCAATGGTGACTCAGTTGACATTAAACATTCTAAAAATGAAAATAAAAATGAGATGAGCTTTATTGACCTGCTGAACAACATAAAGTAATATGACATGCACATAATGAGCGTCAGGAGACCAAGAGGAGGAGAGGCACAAAAAAAATATTCAAAGGAAATATCTCTGATCTTGATGAAAAACATTAATATACCCATCTAGACTCTATAATAAACTCCAAGTAAGATTAACTCAGAGACATCAATCTCTAAAGCTTCTAATAACCAAAACGTCAAAGCCAAGGACAAAGAGAAAAATACTGAAAGCTGCAAACGTGGAGTACTACATGCACAGCTCATCAGCAGTATGAACAGGTGCCTGCTTAAACCATGGAGCAACAAAGGCTAATAGGAGTTCACATTGAGAAGGATGAAAAGGGAAAAAGGCTGTCAATTAATAAGCCTTATATCCAGAAAATTCACGTTGAAAAAAGAAAGAAGAAAGTAGTATATCCTTTGACATAAAAAACAATAGCAGCAAAAAGAAACCATTGAGGGCGAATAGAATTTGTCAATAAGCCTATCCAACAAGCAGCAGAGTTTATTAGGATAAACTAAAAGGAAATTAAACATAAAGAGCTTTACTGGCACTATTTCAGCAAATAAAAAAGTCAACACAAAGAGATTTGTTGTTCGTAACTATGTTTTAATTCTATCCAATTTAATGGCAGCAGCATAAAGGAATGATTACAAGTCTGTGCTGATGGGATTAAAATGTACAAAGGGGTAATTTGTCTGACAATAACAAGACAAATTAGAGGGAGGTGATACAGCTATAAAGGGGCATGATTCTTGTATACTATTCAATTAAGTTGCTTTTAATTTTCTCTAGATTGTTATAAATTAAGCTGTTAATTATAATGTTTAAGGCTCCACTAAGAAAATAACAAAAATATACCACCAAAGAAAAAGCAAAGAAATTAAAATGGTGCTGTAGAAAATATTTATTCATCACACAAGAAGTTTTACCCAAGGAAGTGGTGATATAAGACAAAGGAAAACCAGCTAATTAGCCGTTGTGAGTCAAGGATTATCAGCCGTTTCACTGAATGGAAATCAATCAAAAGATAGGGAAAGAGGAATTAACAGACTAATACTTAAATGCTCTATAGTTGAAACCTAAATGTGTGTGGTAAAAAATAATTTTTGAAAGCATCAAGAAAGCATAACCTATGAAAACAGCAGAAGCGTCAACCTTTAAAATAAAAATTACTATTGGATATAAAGAAGAATAGTCTGTAACAACAAAAACCCCATCTATGACGAACACAAAACAGCTGCAAATTTGTCTAGCAACAGATGCCCAAATAGGTGAAGCAATACAGAATTCAAGGGAGAATAAGCAATTCAAACATAATTGTTGAATTCTTCAATAACCTACTTTCAATAATGGATAGAACAACTGCACAGAGAATTAGCATTGAAATAGAGTGCTCCAACAGCCCAACACACCAATTACACATAATAGACAAATGCGAAGTGCTCTACCCAGAAACAGCAGAGCACACATTCTGTCCACGATGAACACAAAAAACACTGTCCAGGGGCACCATATGTCAGGGCAAAATGAGCTTCAATCAATTCAAAGGGATTTTAATCATACACAGTATTATCCTTCAAACAAAATGCCATAGAATTAGAAATCAAGGAAACAAAAAGAACAGGCAGAGGGGAATCACAAATACAGAGAAATTAAATGAAACAATTGAAATTGGTATAATGTAAGAAAACAAAATGAAAATTAGAAAATTTCTTTGTGATAAATGAAAATGCATGCACAAAATACAAAAACCTAGGCGATGCTAAAAAAGTATTGGGACAGAGGTACTTTACTATGTATGCATGCTAGAAATCTTTACTAGGTACTATTTATAAGGAAATAAATGACTTTGCCCAGCATTTCAGAAAGTGAAAGAAAAGCAAATTAAAGAAAAATCACAAAAGATTAAAGAGTAGAATAGACATAAAGAAAAGCAGAAATAGAAAATCTGTATTTATCCAACAAACCAATGCCTGGTATTTGAGAATTATGAACAAAATGGGCCTTTCGTCATACTAAAGCAATAAGAGAAAGGACATAAACTCGAAGTCATAAAGTAAAAAGTAAACATCTCACAAACAAGGACTACACGGACAAGCCATGTACATATCACAAACCTATATTAGCAGAAAAATTTTATAGAAGGAGATAAGCTAAAAAAAACTTGCTAAAAATGATAAAACTTGAATAAATTAATAATCAGCAATAATTTGATGAGTAATTTTTCAAGGACTTTTTAATGAAAAGCTGACAACCAGAGGCATCTTCAAGGATACTAATAAAAATGTTCAAAATTAATTACCAGAAATCTTTCACAAACTCTTTCAACTAATAGAAAATGAAACTTTCTTTAAGATGGTCAGTTTTGTCTAGAAAGCAGGACATAACAGATACCAAATAAAATTACAAACTATGAGGAAATATCTATTAGAAATGATAGATTTCAAAATGTTTTAAAAATACTATAAAACCCAAGCCATATCTGTACATGATGACCATGCAACAGAATTAAATAGCATCCACAGAAGAAATAAAGGGTGGCTGAACCGCGGCACTATTCACAATAGCCTAAAGGAAGAAAAGCACAGAAGTGAACATCGGGAACCCGATTCCTGCAAAAGTTACACTGAGTCTGTTGATACACGGGTGTGTAAAACGTTAAGAACTGCAGCCTGCATAATGAATGGTTTGAATGTACTCCTGGAAAACACACAACACGGGAGTGAAAACTGTGGATGAACACTCGCCTTCACCCCGGATGGTGGAATGCTACGGACCTAGATATTTGTAAACCTCGCCGAACTGTGCACTTGAAACCAATGTCAGTTATATCCCATAGCAAGTAAAAGAGACAAACGCATGAGACTGCTGAACATCAATAGATCAATGGTGAGCGTTACTCTAATTCTGACCTTATCCAGTCTATCTAAATGGAAAATGAATAAAAAGATTCGGGGAAAAATAAACTATGCTCAGGATATACAAATAGGAAAACAGTTCTCACACCAAGAAATAAGTTAAATGAAAGAGAATTTGATAAGCTAGAATTCAACAAAATTTTATTGTTGTTGTGATTTTCCTCACTAAAGTATCTATTAAGAGAGGGTAAGAACAACCTATACACTGGGTAGGTCAAAATATTTATAAAATACGTATTTGATGAAGAATTTTAATTAAAAAATAATGAAATATCTAATTTCAAATATAATTTAAATCCAAATCATGAATGAAATGGACAACAAAAGTAGATTATTTTGCCATTGAAGAGAATTACAAACAGTATGTCACCACATGGAAGATGAACAAGATTATGTAAGAGTAAAAAGAGCAGATTTTTAAAAAGAATGCTACATCAGATATGTCCAGCAGAAGGAAGAAATGCAGGAAATGGAGAGAGGGAGAAGGATCGGATCTTCAGTGTGTCAATAGTCACATACTTCTTGTGATTCTGTTCTATGAATTTAGAAGGTGCTAGCACAGGAATGAGTTGAAAGAGTAAAAAAAAAAAATTCTCTGTGTTATGTCTTTGGCCGTTTTGTTTTTGAGACAAGATCCTTCTCTGTATCCTGGGTTGGGCAGAAACTTCATGTAGCCCAGCCTGAACTCACAGTTTCCACAACCCTGCATCTGACTGCTGAGTACAAGAATTGCAGGTGTGTACAGCCATACCGAGTTTTCTGTAGAACTTCTCATAACATTGCGTAAATATATGAATATCTCATAAAGCAGATTAAAATTTTGTGTTCTAATATGCTAGTAATAAAAAGTCCAAAATAAAAACAATAAATTCAAACCACTTATGATAACATCTCAAAATACAACATAACGATAAAAGTATAATATAAGCAAGAGCATCTTACTAACAATCATGATTCGAATTCTTGTTGGTCAAAGAAAACACACATATTGACAATCTGTTTAGGACCGTGGATGCAGCCCACTTCTAGATAATACAGAAAGGGACAATGCTTTGTAGGACCTATTTCCCCGAAGCTTATTTCCTCTAATTTATTCTCTTATACCTAATGCATTTCTGGGTGCTTGTTCATCCAACACTGCAATTTTCTCTCACTAGAATTCCGTTCTGAGGGCCATAGAGCACATTCAAGGACATAAATCCCCGCACTTATTTGGAAACAGCATCCTCACAGTCATTTGCTTTCTGAAATCACTGTACCCCAGAGCATAATGTTCTGTCCCTTCATTCAATATAGATTTTAAATGGCTTTCTTTGAGACATAAAGGATAGAGAAACACAGATAAATAAAATGCACTCTGTGTCCTCTAGGCATTCACACTATTGAGGATGATCTAATTCGCTTAGAAGACCTCCAATTACAATAGGCCTGTCTCAGTAAACTTATGTGAAACTTAAAAGATCCCAATAGCCTGTCTCCTTTTTAACTATTTCCAGTCTCACCATCGCCTAAGGACTTATTTTCTTCGATCCCTTCCCATCCCCTCCAACAGCTCTACATCTTGATCAAATGAATTTCAATGACACACACATAATACAAGACAGAGAAGGTACAAGAAAGAGAAAATAGAACCTAGAGGTGGTACACATTGCTGCTGTAGGCTGTCCCTTGCTCTGTACCTCCACTTCTTCAGGAGCCTCAAAGTGATTAGATTAGGCCAGGGGTTACTCCACTTGTCCTGCAGACACAAAGACTTTCTTCCTTTGGTGGGCCCCTCACTCTGTGCAGACTGGAGGGAGTGGCTTCACCACAAAGGATCCTGGAACTCGTGAACATACCTTATTGTTTCTACTTTTTAATTCTTTCATTGATGGGACCAAAGTTATTAGGGAAGCTTTCATAGGAAAAGTACATTTAAGGAATCTGAGAAGAGTCCATGGTATTAAAACCAATAAGGGGAGAAATAAAAAGAATACGCTACTTCCCTCATCAAAAATAACAAATCAGAAATACAAAGAAAAGCATTGCAAGAAATACTGCATGTGCTTTTACTCTGCAAATCCAGGGCTCCTGCTCACTGTAAGAAATGTCGTCAGGGAGAGCGAATAGATACAGTACAAGGACGTGCCCGCACACATGTTTACACACAGTGAAAACTTCTGTAATCTGAACTTTGCTAACCATTAAACCAAAGCAAAGGTTTCAATTCATAACTGTAAAATTAAGAAATTTTTTCATTCCTTAAGTGGAAAACTAGGCTAAAAGGGAAAGTGCAATTCTATGGCTTTGGAAACCAATGCGATATACACAAGGGCCCATCAAGATTGAGCCACCACATGTGGAAATCAGCTGGCATTGTGATCAAGCACTGAAAAACATTTACAACCCTTGCCTCGTGGACATTACCACCGCGCAATTTTTTTCTATGATGAAATTAGTCAAAATTGAGGGAAATATCCATGTACAGTGATGTCCAAAATAACATAATTTAAACAACCTTGGAAAATTGGAGGCAGCCTTCATTTCAACCATACAATACAATAATTAATTGAATGATGGTCTTTTTCTCTGATAGACCCTCATGTTGCTGAGAAAAATAATTGGTAGGGCTTCTTTGCAGCCTAGAAAGTGCTTGTAAAATTACTGTTAGGTGAAAATCAGAATATAAATTACATGTAGCTATCATTTCAACTACTCAAAAAGGTGTATTCATATGCAAAAAAATCTGGCCAGGCACACAAACAATATTATTCCATGTATTATATGTGTGGCACTGAAATTCATTTGATTGAGAAGATAGAAGAATAGGAGAGGAAGGGAGGGGAGGAGAGGGGAGAAAAATCAGTCCTTAGGCGATGAGTAGAGTGGAAACTGTTGCCAGGGAGACGGGTTACTAGGCTCCTGAAATTGCGTAAATGAGAGATGATGAAATTCTAAACCAAGGCAGAGGCTGTGAGGATAAAGGGAAGAAGAAAATTGAGGTTATTATATATTTTAAAGAAAAACCATTATCAGAAAAATGCAGGTAATTTTTTCTCGTGAAAAAGTAACAACAAAAACACCGAAAGTAAATATCACCTGGGTTTTCTATTCTATTCATTTAGAATAATAATATTACACATTGCTTGCAAATAATTCGAAATGATAATAGTGGGTGCTGTTCATTAATCACTTAATCAGTGCCAGGCATTTCATCTTTTCATCTTTTTATGCAGCACATGTGGCTGTTTCAATCAGTATGCTCAATTTAAAGAGGTGACTGAGGTTACGTGTCTGACTCCACATCATCTCAAAGAAAAAAACAGCAGGAGTTATAGATTTTTCTGCTGGAAAATGAGAGCATCTTGGGTTCTGGGCAACATGTCCAGCATCTGGACCAGAGTGATAAAGTACACAGACGTGGGTTAACCTAAAAATCTTCCTATCTGCCTTGGTCGTTATCCCCCCCTTCTCCCTTTTGCATTCCCTCTCTTCATTTTCCTCCCTTTCCTTCGTTCCTTTGTCTTTCTGGTAGATATATTTCTAGAATCCTTAATGTTATTGACGTTGGTGGTTTTCACTTTTCTGTGGGTTGGGAATTTCAGCGTTTGTCCCTCGGTGGCATACAAATAGTTAATGAGCCTCCATTCAGTCTTGTGAGCCTTTCAATTAGAAAAGAAAAAAAAAGAAGAAGCAGGAGCTCTTTTTGAGGGTCTGCTGGGCATGGACCGTTGGAATTGAAAAGTTAGAGGAAATTGTGTGAGGTCCAAAGGAACACCCACAGGTTGATCGAGATCATTTCTCCATAGAGAGCTAAAACCATGCCCTTATCACTCTGCTATCTATCCCTAGGTAGAGAGACTTGGCAGAAGTGAGAGGGAGAGCCTGAAAATTACATTGTAAAGAAATTCTTACAGAATATGCAGGATACAGGATCTGCACTGGATGCTGAGCAGTCGCTCTGGGGAAAAAAAAAACAGAAATATTCACTACACTACGGTACACTACACTAAGTAGACATTGCAGAAAAGAATTTTCCAAACAGCAATATTATCAGCTCAGGTACCATGGAATGATAACAGCGTTTTGTTTTGCATAGTTTCCCAAGTTGCATAATAACACATACACTATAAAAAATGAATTAAGGCAAGTGGATTATGTTGTTTTGTTTCACGGCCTTTCCTTGGGAAATACTGTGTAGCAGCATTTTGATCTCTTCTTAAACTGGCAACCTCATTACTCACTAACTCTCCTTTCCTTAGATAATGATCCATATGACAGAAATATTGTTCAAGGTGTGTATAACTGGTTTAAATCTATAGTATTTCTGACATGGGAGTGTAGAAAGGGTCAACTACACACAAAACTGTAAAACCAATCATAAAACTGTCAGATTCAATTGATACATGATTTTTTTTCCTCTCTGCGGAAATAGCAATAAGATTAACAGGTAACAATTCTTAAAGTGAGATATTTGCCCCAAATGTGGTCAACGAATACTTATTCTTCTTATTCTAGCAATAAAAAAGACATGTACAGAACAGTTATATTCCCTTTCAAAGTAATCTGAAGAGAAAAAAATAGGTCAGGAAAACATTGTCCATTTCAAGACCAACAACTTTTCTGGTCGTTGAATTTGTTTGCACTTAAAGCATTAGTTGTTAGTAGAAAATCGTAGTGAGTGCACCGTGAAATTCATATTGGAGGATGGTCACTACCCTCCAGGCTCACCAAACTATCTATGAAGGCAAAGTGGTAAAATATGTTATTTAACACAGCAATTCCCTTTCTAGAAATATGCATAATGCATATTTAAAACATATATAAAGTTATATAAGTAACTCTAAATACATAGCAGTTTATACAAGGAAACATTAGAAAAATCGTAAAAATTATTTCAAGAATCTATCCTTCATTGACATGCTAAAGTATCAAGTATTCCTTAATATTCAGAAGAAATTGAGATGAAAATGTCCTCAATTCGAAGTGAGGCAAAAACACAGTTAAATGGACTGAAGTCAGATTCAAGTTTGCTCACAGCAACACCAAAGAAAAACATATAGGCATCCTCCTGAATATTAACCTTCATCAGGCGATGAAAGGAGACAGAGAGAGACCCACATTGGAGCACCGGACTGAAATCTCAAGGTCCAAATCAGGAAAAGAAGGAGAGAGAGCACAAGCAAGGAACTCAGGACTGCGAGGGGTGCACCCACACACTGAGACAATGGGGATGTTCTATCGGGAACTCACCAAGGCCAGTTGACCTGGGTCTGCAAAAGCCTGGGATAAAACCGGTCTTGGGAAAAAACATAGAGACAATGAGGACTAATGAGATCTCAAGAACAATGGCAATGGGTTTTTGATCCTACTGCACGTATTGGCTTTGTGGGAGCCTAGGCAGTTTGGATGCTCACCTTACTAGACCTGGATGGAGGTGGGTGGTCCTTGGACTTCCCACAGGGCAGGGAACCCTGATGGCTCTTTGGACTGAAGAGGGAGGGGGACTTGATTGGGGGAGGGGGAGGGAAATGGGAGGCGGCTGTGGGGAAGAGACAGAAATCTTTAATAAATAAATTTTAAAAAAGTACATAAACCTAAGCTATGCTTATATGAATAGACATAAAAATATTTGGAAGACCTATTTTGTCGGAACAATGGCTGTAGAATCACACAGAACTAATTGAGATACTAACCACAATGTAAAGAAAGCTGGAAATGGCCAGAGGCATGCCTGTAACTCTAGCTGAGCAAAGTGACACAGGAAAATGGCAGAGGTTTTCTAGTTACTAGCCTAGTCCAAGGTTCACTGAGGAACACTGTCTCAAAGAAATAGAATCAAAAGTCATAGAGAGGAATACCTCCTCCTATAGAGATGCATACACTACACACATACAGATTCCAGACATACACAGTGATTAAATAGTAATTTATGATGATGATGATGATATTAAAGTAATTTACTGGAGTAATCTTTATTATGAATTTCTATGATGTCTTAATTATTTTAATTAGAAATTACTGTTTTTCCCTTTAAAAGAAAGAAAATAAATACTTTTAAAGGTAGAAAATCAGAAATAATTCAGAATAGAAATAAGATCACTATAAAATTGATTTTTCTAATAGTGAAAGACTCGGGATCCCATCGTGATATCCCACTTCAATATGCCTAACTGAAAACTTGTTTTTACAGCACATGTATTGTAAACATGCTGAGTTAATATGTCCTTCACATCGTTGGGAATACGTTCGGCATGTGTGCGAGTCCAATTTCAGTATCTGTGAACAATTGCCCGAGACAACAGCATAAGTGGGGAAATACTCTTCCAGCAGCTCCAGACGCTACTGTCCATGGTGGCAAGAGGGGAGCAGAATAGCTCACCTAAGGTGGGAGGAAGCAGCGATAAAATATCTGCATTGTGCTTTCTCCCTTTTCTTCCTTTATTCCATCTGGACTACAGCATATGGAGTGGTACACTGTACATTGGAGACAAGCCTTCCTCTTAAGTAACCCTCTAGAAATGCCCGGAAGTAAACTTCTCAATCCAATCAAGTTGATACTGAAAACAATGATCATAGAAAACATTAGAGGTACACAAAAAAAATTGTCATATTTCTTTTTTAAATGACAGTGAGAAAATGAGCAAAAATATTTGCAAGCCATTCCTCTGATAAAGATCAAGGAGATGAAATGAATTGTAAATGTTTTTTTTTTATTTGCTGGGCTGGTAAACAAGACATCACAGATCAGGTAATGAATGAGTAACGGAAATTTATTTCTGCTCATACTGAAGATTGGGAATCCAAGCCCAAGACGCTCTCAGATCTAATATTTGATTCTAAAAGAATGGCACTCAGCTGTTCATTTCTTGGTAAACAGGAAGTGAGACAGAAAGCTCTCTACTGAGAGCTTCACTAATCCTAGTGAAGAGGCTCTTTGTAAAGGTCATAATAATCTACAATGAACCACTCCTGATATATTAGTTTAGATGTTAGATTCTCAACATATAAATTTATAAAGTTAAAAAAAAATCAGCCTTCACAAATAATCTCCTAAAGAAAACCCAGTTTCAAAAATCAAATAATTTTATCAGAGAATCTTGTAATAATCTATACAAATAACAAATGACTCATGAAACAAGGTTTCAAATATATCACACTAAGGGAAGTGAGAACCAAACCTCTAATATTCAACTTTACAATAACAAGTAACATTATTCACTAAGGGATAGTGGACCATGCTTGATAGAAATGTGGAAAGACACATTTATAAGCTTATGGAGGAATAGAGAACAGTTGGATAGTCAAGAAGATTGAGAAGAAAATAATTCATGGAATATTTCACAATTTCAGCATTGAAATTCAATACCCTGTACCTATAACTAAATAAATCTCCTTCATAGATGATGGAGAAAAACTACTTCCCCAGACACCCCCAGAAGAAATAAGAAATGTTGAATTTATCAATAGCAGATCCAACATATAAAAACATAATAGAATATATAAATAAAATGATTTATAAAAGTACACTAATAGAAATGAAGTGAAATTAAAGACAAAATATTGGATATTGGAAGTAGACAAGATTTCCAGGCAAAAATTGAGAGCTTGGGGGTGGGAGTGGGATGGGGGGAAGGGGAGATGGGGAGAGAGAAGTGAGAAGGGGAGGATGGGGAGAGCTTGGGGGAATGGGACAGTTGGGATGGAGGAGAAGTGGATATGGGAGCAGAGAAATATATATACTAATTAAGGGAGCCATCTTAGGGTTGGCAAGAGACTGGACCCTAGAGAGGTTTCCTGGTGTCCAAGGAGATATCCTCAGCTTGTTCCTTGAGCAGCTGAGGAGCGGGCGCCTGAACTGGCCCTATACTATAGCCACACTGATGAATATCTTGCATATCACCATAGAACCTTCATCTGGAGATGGATGGAGATAGAGACAGAGACCCACATTGGAGCACTGGATGGAGCTACCAAGGTCCAAATGAGGAGCAGAAGGAAAGAGAACATGAGCAAGGAAGTCAGGGCCACTAGGGGTGTGCCCACCCACTGTGATGGTGGAACCGATCTAATGGGAGATCACCAAGGCCATCTGGACTGGGACTGATGAAGCATGTGATCAAACTGGACTCTGTGAACGTTGCTGACAAGAAGGGCTGACTGAGAAGCCAAGGACAATGAATGGTACTGGGTTTTGACTCTACTCCATGTACTGGCTTTGTGGGAACCTAGTCTGTTTGGATGCTCACCTTCCTAGACCTAGATGGAGGGGGGTGGACCTTGGACTTCCCACAGGGCAGGGAACCCTGACTGCTCTTTGGACTGGAGAGAGAGGGGGAAATGGGGGGAGGGGGGAAGGAAATGTGGGGAGGGGAGGAGGTGGAATTTGTAATAATAATAATTATTTGAAGATACACACTCGTTAGAAAAACATAAATGCCAATGAAGCCCAAAATGATATTGAACTAGGAAAGTGGTCTTCAAGGTACAGCTAACGAAGGGCATTGTGGTTACTTGGCAACAAGATGCAGGAAAGAGTGAACTTGAGCTTACTATTGCCTGCTATCAGGATAGGCACTATTTAGAAGTCCTAAGTTACGTTGCAGATTTTAAAATAAAAACTTTCATTACATAGTTGTTTCTAACTTTATAGCTTGTGTACTTAATTATTAAAACTATGCTGCTGTCTTTAATAAACCTCAGTGTTTATTCTTCCAAAAATGCTTGTTGTTAACACTTCTTCTCACACAATATTGGGTGGCATTTGTAGTATTCTGGAACACATATACAATTCTCACATAAACCCACTTTCAAAAATAATTAATCTTTTCTGGTACTACAATGCTCAGTGCTTCTTTGCAGCGTGGTAAATTGACATTTTATTTGGTTCTGGTCTGTAAAAAGGTAAATTAATATTTTTAGTTAGGATTGGGGAGGTGGCTCAATGGACAAAGTGCTTGAGACAAAACCATTAGCTTTCAGATCCCCGACACCCATTTGCATACAAGTGGGAATGGGAATTTATCTGTAGTCCGTGTATTCCATAAACAGAGATGGGGAATTTTCACAGCAAGAAGACTAGTCAGCTAACCATAAGCTTGGTGACTAACTCTGCTAAATCAGTAAGATCTGAGTTCCAGTGGGAGTCTTCCTCAATAAGAAAGGTTGAGAAAATGACAAAAGACCTTAGCCTCTGGCCTACAAGCACACACACATGGGTACAAAACATACAATGCACCCAATAACATATTTATTCACAAAATGAACATGTATGCACACATATATAACACATGTGCATGCATATAGAGAGAGACATAAACACATACAAAAGTTTTTAGAAATTATTGGCTGATTGAAGTATGAAAATTGTCCTAAGATTAAGTTCATCCTGTGTTATGTAGTGACTAAGACAACCTGGACCTTAGTGTGATATCTTATGGGAAAAAAAAACTTAGAACTTATAATTTTTTAGAATATATTTTCTTGTTTTTTCTACTTTTAGACTTCAGAAGTTTTAGTCATTGAGTATTTTGACAGCTGCTACTGTAGTATTGAAGACTGTGTCTTTAGGAATTATTGCTCAAAACCTAATTGAATGGTTTTTTTGGTTTTTAGCTTTTTGTTTTTTTTTGTTTGTTTGTTTGTTTGGTTGGTTGGTTGGTTGGTTGGTTGGTTGGTTTTTCGAGACAGGGCTTCTCTGTAGCTTTGGTGCCTGTCCCAGAACTAGCTCTTGTAGACCAGGCTGGCCTCGAACTCCCAGAGATGCCCCTGCCTCTGCCTTCCAAGTGCTGGGATTAAAGGCATGTGCCACCACCATCCGGCCTTGGAATGGTTTTAAATATTAAGACAAACTAGTGGTCATACCAATGCTCAATTCAAAAAAAAATACATAAGCAAAAATTTGCTTAGCCCTGGATGAAGACATTTCTGTGATTCTGCTTCACTACACTTTTCTTACCTAGTAAAATGGAAGGGTCAGAAATATCTAGTTTACAGCTCAAGAAATCGGGTACTCTAAAGACTGAGAATTAATAAGGTTATAGGACATCTTCCCTCATTGCCCATCCTAGCTGCACACAAACAAGATCCAAAATGTGCAGACTCTAAAGATGGCTTTAGAGATGACAAAGAGAACCAGGACGAATGTGGAGACAGAAAAAGATGTGAAGCCCTTGACATCAACACAGCTAGTGATCATTAAGCTCAACTCTTGTTCATCTTATTATAAAACCACAGAAAAAAATGTCAATTAGCCTCACTCCCAATTATCCAACACAATATGTTCTACTTTCCAGAAATAAAAAATTAAAAAGCCGAAGAGATCCAATATGAATACATGAAGCTACACATAATTATTAGAAGCAGACTCTAATGAGATAGACATGTCTTAATTAACAGACAACCAATTTCAAATAATTGAAAATTATGCTGGGCTCTGATAAAAATCCCTTGCAAGAACAGAAGGGCAACATGAATAGAAACATGTACCTATGTGAAAGAGGTGAAAACACAGGTCATTAAAAGCAATGTAAGAAAATAGAGGATGACTATGTCGTAGCTCATCTGTAGACTGAACATGACTTAATTTTACAAAAGGAAAAGCAAGTAGAAAACTTGAAATTTGGTATGTTGGTTAACTTTCTACTTTGACAGAATTCATGAAATACTCTAAGTAAGGAAAGTAATGTTTTGGCTCACAGGTTCAGCAATTTTAGTTTATGGTTTTTGGTAGGCCTGTGGCAAGGAGCACCTCATGGCAGGAGCATGTGCTGGAGGATGATGGTCACTTCATAATGTCTAGAAAGCAAAGGGGAAGGAAGAGATTGGAATGCCAACATCATCTACAAGGACATGTCCCCAAAGACATTAATTCCTTCCATAGACCCACCTCCTAAATGCTCTAGCACTTTACAATACTTCTACAATCAGTAGACCAAGTCTCCAACATATGGGCTTACAGAGTATTTGGAAGGCTCAAAGTAGAACAGTAAGCAAGAAGAAGTTCCCCAAGCTAAGAAATTAAATGATCATAAAATATCACAACATATTCCAGAATTGTTTGGCAATTTCTATTATTACCAGAAACACAGGAATATTAAACAGAATGAATTGAAAAAATACTTTAATTATGACCAAAAAAATTAAAAATAAATAAGCAAACATATTAGCAGTACAGCAAGTTTAAAGAACAACAAACAGGATAAAGTCCAAAAGTCTACATGTAAGCATAGTCAACCAAAAATTAAGAAAACAATGTGTAATAAAAAGAGAGGTGCCACGCGGTGGTGGCACATGCCTTTAATCCCAGCACTCGGGAGGCAGAAACAGGCGGATCTCTGTGAGTTCGAGACCAGCCTGGTTTACAAGAGCTAGTTCCAGGACAGGCACCAAAGCTACAGAGAAACCCTGTCTCTAAATAAATAAATAAATAGAGAGGCCACAAATTTTAAAGGATCAATGGATGGTATATACAAGAGTTTGGAGAGGTGTAAGGAAAGGTGGAAGTTATGTAAATATACTAATCCCAAAAATAAAAGAAATTTAAAAAAAAAAACAAGAAAATAAAGAAGACAATTTGTGGAAAAGATGGGCAGAACTTAAGTACCACAGAGCATGATTCTGTGATTCTCAAAGACTGAAGGATGGGGTCAGTAATATGACACACACAGAGACCTTTCATCAAAAAAGGCAGAGAAGCACAAACATTCAGAAGACAGAGGTAGAGACCGTCATCTGCCATGAAATAACTGTTGAAGAATGCGAACTCCAGAAAGGGACAGGCTGTGGCAAGCATGAGAAGTGATGCACTGAGAAATTAACCCAGAACCCCACATCCACAGAAACGCTCTAACAAAACTGAAACCCAAAATGTGCAGGGCTGCAGAGATGGTTCAATGATTAAGAATGCTTGCTGCGTATGTGTGAGGACCTGAGTTTGAATCCACAGCATCCACGTAAAAAGTTTGACAAGTCCACAGTTGCCTCTAACCAGGTTAGACTGTGAAGAAAAGCTGATCTTGAGTGCTCACTGGCTAACAGGCATAGCTGAAACAGTAAGCTTCAGGTTTGGTTAGAAGCCCTATCTCCAAGGAGTAAGACATTCTGGAAGAAGTCAATAAATATTCTTCTCTGGTTACCAATAGAACACATGTGCCCATGCACACAACACGCACATGCACATGCACAATTTGAAGTCACAGAACAAACTAAGAAATGTATTACTAGAACATCTGCCTTATAGGAAATATTCAAAGAGCTTCTTTAAGGAGAGAACATTCAGAACCTTAAAGTGTGGGCAGTTTCTGAGAAATATATGAAGGGTAGCACATACATACACTCTAATGCCTAATAATATACACATATCCCCACATATGTACTTACGCTTTTAAATACATATACAGAATTAGTATATACACATACATTTGCACACACAACCATAGGTATACATACATACATAACCACAAGCATTCCTACATGCATACACACACATATAGATAGATGATAGATAGATAGAGAGATAGATAGATAGATAGATAGATAGATAGATAGATAGAGAGAGAGAGAGAGAGAGAGAGAGAGAGAGAGAGATGGATGGATGGATGATAGATGCATACATTCACATATACACAAACACATACAAAAGCATAAATATAGATCACATATAAACTTATATACACATTATATAGACAGCGATAGAAAGGGTAAGGAAAGTGATTTGTAGCTGACCTTGAACCACAACTACATAGCAAAGAGAGGGAGAGTGTGTGTTAAGGTCTCACTGAGACAATGGGGATGTTCTATTGGGAACTCACCAAGGCCAGCTGGACTGGGTCTGAAAAAGCATGGGATAAAACCGGACTCGCTGAACATAGCGGAAAATGAGGAATGCTGAGAAGTCAAGAACAATGGCACTGGGTTTTGATCCTACTGCACGGACTGGCTTTGTGGGAGCCTAGGCTGTTTGGATGCTCATCTTCCTAGACCTGGATGGATGTGGGAGGTCCTTGGACTTCTCACAGGGTAGGGAACCCTGACTGCTCTTCAGGCTGATGAGGGAGGAAGAGTAGATTGGGGGAGGGGGAAGGAAATGGGAGGCGGTGGCAAGGAGGAGGCAGAAATCTTAAGGAAAGAAAGGAAGGAAGGAAGGAAGGAAGGAAGGAAGGAAGGAAGGAAGGAAGGAAGGAAGGAAGGAAGGAGAAAAAAGAGAGGGAGAGTGTGTGTTAAGGTGATATCTGTTTAACTATCAAAGATAACATATAGATAGCACAAGAAAAGAAAACATCCAGGATCATTAATCATTAGGTACATAGAACTAAAACTACAAGGTGCTGTCATGTGTATATGAAAATAAGTAAAAATTTAAAACACCATCTCCAAGATTTCTACAGATATGAGATATGGAGGACCTTGTTTTATCATATACTGCATATATATATGGAAATATATATATATATATATATTGCAAAAACATCTATTTAACTTTAAAAGAAAATAATCACCTGCTTCATGATCCAGATATCTAAATTCTAGTAAGAAGCATGATGGCATGAGCCAATAATTCTTTTACAATAACAATCACATTGAATGTACCTATCAGAGTGCCAAATTGAAAATCTAGATATTATCAACAAGGAAATGATAAATAAATCTCAGGATGTTCGTATAATATCATCATTATTTCACACTGAAAATTCTCATGAATTCATGTTTTGGTAGGCTGTGGAGGCTTTGTTGAGATGGGATTCAGCTGGTCAAAGGAGGCCACCAGGGGCTGTACTTTTCTATTATTGTTTTTGTTTTGTTTTGACAGTTTCATACTTGCCTACAGTCTATTGTGATCATATCTAGCCACACTGATGTCTCTTTTGCCCTACCACTCCTGAGACTTCCTGTCTCTTCCCAGCTTTTATATATACCCAACTTTCATCTATGGTTTTTGTAAGCTTTGTGCAGATAACTGCTGCAGCTACAAGTTCATGATGGGGGTGACGCTCTAATATTGGATCCCACTCCTTGCTTCCAGTTTCTATCGGATTGTAAGTCATCTGCTATTCAAGTAGTTCCAATCACATGTCCCTGCCACAGTAAGCCCTTCCTTCTCCATCATGGTAAACCGAGGCATCCTGAAACCATGATTCCAAAATGAACAGCTGCCACCATAAATTGTTTCTGTCAGGGAACTTGGTCACAGTAATAACACCAATCAGCAAGATAATAAACTCTAGACATACCCTAAACTGGAAGAATTTCAAAAACTATTAAGGCAAAAGATGTCAGAGAAAAGGATTAGAAAAGAAATTTCATTTATTAAAATTGCAGAAATTGCAGACTACTGTACTGCGTCAGAAATCAAATCACAGCTAAACTCAGGAGGCAGGAGTGGGTGCGTAGGCGAGCAATTACAAAAGGGCATGAAGAGAGGAGGTAATAGGTGTATTCATTATATAGTGGTAATGGATACATGGATACACATGTCAAGAACAGTCAAATTATGCACTTTCAATATGTGGGAATCATCAGTAGAAACTTAATAAAACAGTGCAAAGTAAGCTGTGATACTTTGTCTAAGGAAAAGTGTAGGTTAATCAAGGTGTGGGAGGCAGAAATATCCAAGGGTACATATCTGACAGAAGCAGCACTTTCTTCTTCTTGTTGCACAATGAATAAGCAGCATATCAGCGCCCTGAGGCGATGCCCAGGACTCTAAGTCACTCTCCTCAATGGTTGGTGTCACCATTCCAGCTCTTCCTGCAACAGAAACATTTAAGTTAAGAGTTACAATTAAGAGAAACATTAAGAGGAGTTACAATAGACATCAAAGTTTTATCACCAGAAAGGGTGAAGATTAATCAAGTGTTTGATAAAAGGGTAGACACTACATAAGAATTTGCTTGGCATTTTGTCTGATTTCAAAATTACCTGCAATATTTTTTTTAAGTGACCCATGTGTTCTTACTGCACTGATACCATAATTTAGGAGTCAGTGGATAACTAAGAATCAAGAATATTATTACCATTATGGTAATTTCAGTTGCCTGGTAGGGGGTCCTCAATCATCTCACCAGGTGTTCAAAGCAGCCACAGCTACATCATAAGATCTCTGAAAACTGTACCAAAGTGAATCTTCTGTATTGACGAACAAATGGGTGCTCAGACTGCGGGATCTTGCCTGTTGAGATGGAGAGTTCATGGAAGCCCTGCACTCCCACAGAGCTCAGCCTGTGAATGTCCTTATGAGATGACTGAAAGCAGATATGGTGCTTCTGTGAACCCAGTGGGTCATTCTAGTCAATTATTGAGCCTCACAATTCATGCCAAATTCCAAATGTGTAGAAAGTCAGAAGTGCCAATAGAATAGGACCCTCAAAGTGCTGCTAACACCACAGGGAAAGAAAATCTTATGGTGATTGGGCCATTTAGCTCCTATAATGTTTCCTAACTGTGACTAACACCAGAATTTTCAGCACAACCAATTGGAGCCAAAGCAGATTATATAAAAAAAATCCCAGAGGCGTCTACAAGTCACTAGGTGGTACATTAAGAGCAAAGGAGCCAAGTAAGATCATGAGTAAAATATCAGTTTACATAGTTCATACGACTATGTCTTTACAAGAACTAATATTTGGAAATCCTTGTTAGCAAGCAGATACAGTCTTTATGCAAACTGAAAAGTCTGGTGCACACAGTGAAAGTAGGGCCCTGACTGATTTCGTGACTGATGCATATACTTATACAAAAAAAAAAATGAGTTCCTGAAAGCTTGGTATTAA
Source organism: Microtus obscurus (assembly GCA_963919715.1). Classification (NCBI taxonomy): domain Eukaryota; kingdom Metazoa; phylum Chordata; class Mammalia; order Rodentia; family Cricetidae; genus Microtus; species Microtus obscurus. Next base: position 415,407 of record CAWTZC010000707.1, read on the forward strand.
TTGATTAGTGGAGAGGTACTGTCTATATTAATTATCTACAAACTTTTTTTTATTGGAAAAAAAAAGAAATTTCTGCCTCCTCCCCGCCTCCCATTTCCCTCCCACTCCTCCCTCTCCTCCTCCCCTCCCCCCACTCCTCCCCCTCCCTCTCCAGCCTAAAGAGCAGTCAGGGTTCCCTGCCCTGTGGAAAGTCCAAAGTCCTCCCCCCTCAATCCTGGTCTAGGAAGGTGAACATCCAAACTGGGTAGGCTCCCACAAAGCCAGAACATGAAGTAGGATCAAAACCCGGTGCCATTGTCCTTGGCTTCTCAGCAGCCCTCATTGTCCGCCAAATTCAGACAGTCCGGTTTTATCCCATGCTTTTTCAGTCACAGTCCAGCTGTCCTTGGTGAGCTCCCAAAGAATCAGCCCCACTGTCTCCACGGGTGGGCGCACCCCTTGTGGTCCTGACTTCTTTGCTCATATTCTCCCTCCTTCTGCTCCTCATTGGGACTTTGGGAGCTCAGTCCAGTGCTCCAGTGTGGGTCTCTGTCTCTATCTCCATCCATCGCCAGGTGAAGTTTCTATGGTGATATGCAAGATATTCATAAAAACTCTTAAAGATGAACCTAGTACTGCTGAGTCAGAGAATATATTCCCTCTTGAGAGTTGATATGCCCTACTAAGTGATGCCCTTAGTAAGACAGTGAAGATCAAAGGAAGGGAATAAGAGCGCGATGGACATGTGAGAACAAAGAGACACAGAAGTCATGCTGCCACACGCTGGAAAATATCAAGAGCCATTTATTCTTAGAGAGGTGAGGGAGACGGACCTGCAGCCCATACCTGTAATTCTAGCACCCTGGAGACTGAGGAAGTAGAATTACAAATCTAAGATGAGTCTGGAATAAACAAAATAATATCATAAAACAAAATAATGAGATGAAACCAAAGAGAATTGAAAAAGTAATCATGACTAAAGCTTTTGTTGGGCATATGATAATTTTAACACATTATTTCAGACTCCTGGCTGCCAGACCCATGGTAATTAAACTTCTGTATTTCGAAGCCACTCACTCTGTAGAAATTGGTCATAACAATTTTAATAAATTAATATATGATACATACAGGCACATAGTAGGTTCATTGTGTATGCATCATACAGAAACATAGCAGGTTGAATGTGGAGAACAAGTACAGGTTTTTAACTGAACAAGTGTTTGAAGGGCATACTGTGGCCATGCAGTTGAGAAGGAGCAATGACTATCAATGTCAAATTGAGGGTTCAGGAGTGACATGTTTTACAAGGCAGGTGAGAATTATATATTAATTAACCTGAAGTAAAACGGTAAGGGCTAAATATGTCTCAGTGAGAACTGAGGAGATGCCTGTCAAGCATGAGAATCTGAGATCCAACTTCCTTCACTCAGGTATATCTGGGTAAAGTGGTGAATGTTTTTAAATCCAGCCCTAAGAAGAACAGGATAATCTCTGGAGCTTGCAGGCCAATCAATCTAGCCGAATTGGAAAGTTTCAGGATTAGTAAAAGGTCCCATTTGAAAAAACAACATGGAAAACTACTGAGGAAGACACCTGAGGTGGACCTCTGGCCTCCACATGGACAAGGGAACACACACACACACACACAGTGTATATACATGCATACACTACATACACACACCAAAAATAAAGTTGAATTTACGTTATTCTCACTTATTTGTAGGTAACTAAGTGGACAGTCCCAGGTTATTTGTGAGGAAGGAACACAGAGGAAAGGGATCATTGGGCTTAAGGTAGATGGAACCATGTCACTAAGTATACTACTATAGAAAATAGGACAGGTGTACTGAACTGAAGGAAAACACTCAGATCTCAGTAGTACAGATTGTAAATGTCAAACCCTGAGTGGCAAAACTGCTCAGCATAAAACAAGAGACTAGATAGGGAAGTATAGCATGGTAATAAGAAGCCCCAACATTTAGGGCATAATTAGAGAAAAAGAGAAAGGGGGTTCTCTTGAGGATTATTTGTTGAGTTTGTATCTGTATATTTCTAGTACAAATGTGGAAATCAAAATGTATCGGTATAGATGAATTGGTTGTAAAGGACATATACAAGAGGAAATATTTCAAAAGGTCTATACAGATGATTTTGACAACTTGCATGACATGGACCGATCTTCTAAAAACCATAAAGTGTCAGCAATAAAGGGATAATTTAAATGTGCCTACAAGGCCACATTTTTTAAAGTTCCATCTTTCAAAACAAACCATCAGCAAAAGTAATCTCTAGGCACTGAAGGATTAAAAATGCCACTCACAACTTAAAGAAACCCAAAGCTATAAGTCTGTTTCCATAAACCAAAGTGAGGGTTATAATAATACCTGACATGAAGACCAGGCAAAACCTTGACAAAAGAGATAGTTAAAAACGAGCAAACCTGAGGACATTTACAAGAGCTCTCAACAAAATATGAGCAAACGCAATGTAACGTGTGATACCCTTCAAACCAGAAGCCAAGGCTTGGTGCATATAATGTGTTTTAGAGACATAGGCTTAAGATGAAGAATCCTGTTTTCATGAGCCCTGAAGTAGACTGAGGAAGGAATGTAGTGTGCTAGTTTGGGAAGAGGCTTAAATTACCTGAAAGTGTTGGCATAGCTGTTTTTTTCTCTCCTTCCTGCTCCCTTTTTTTTTTCCTCCCCAGTAGTTTTCAAGTGGGGACCTGGCTGCCCAAAAGAGGTTTTGTAGTGTGAAAAGTTTCATTTTAAATTTTTGCCTTCCTGCTTCTTTTTTTTAGGAAGGGCAGATGTGGACTTTTAGGGTAATCAGTGTATTCTAACATAGGAAAAATTATCCCCATTCTATTCCAGGGACCAGTCACTGTAAAGAATCTGACCGTAGGAACTCTAATAATGATAGTGCTTATGATTTTTACTTCCAGAATTTCTCACTTCAACCATGATACTTTTATGATAATTATTTTTCCAGATTTGTAGTTTGTGTTTGGGGGTTAGAAAGATTGACAATGCCTCACTACTTAGCTATGGTTTTTGAATTCGGGATCATCCTGACTCCATTATGGAGTCCTGAGATTCAGATGCATGCCATCATACCTGAATCTATGCATGTTTATCCCAGGCGTGTCAACTTTGTATTCCCAAGAAATGTTATCTCTTCTGCCTACATGGATTTCCTAAATGGTACTACATATCATGATAACACAGCAATGCTTATCTGAATAAGCATTGTCTCATCTTTTGAGACAGCCTCCTGTTGTTCCTTGTTTTCACTTCTCCAGTGATTACCTGTTCTTTGGCATCCCTACTGAACAATCTTTACTTCTGTCCCAGGAAAGATGGCAAAACTGCAGGTCATTGGTAATACACATTAAAATAATCATTACGTTATTGCTTTATTTTCAATTTATGCTTTTCCTTGCCATTTATCCTCCCCATACATTTTACATCTTTCTGCATTTTGTCCAAGACAAATACCCCAACTATAGTTATAAAAAGGAGTGTCAAATTTCCTGCCTTCTCAGAATGCCCCCACTCCTCTTCCTCTTTATCACTAGTTCCAGTCCTAACTCTTTGTGCAGGTGACTATGTAGCATATACTCTGGACCATTGTACTCTATGTGTTTCAGTTGGTGAGTTGTCAATGTAGGCAGAACTAGACAGACCAGTTTGGATAAGTGTGGCTGCCCTCAAAAGCAACAAGCTTGAGTTCCAAGCCCCTAGGGAAGATCCAGAGGATGGCAGGTTAGCTGCTGGCCTCTCCTCCTCCCTCCAATCATGGAATGCAACCTTCTGTGCTTGATTCATGGTCTTTTCTATCAAAAATGGGTGTAGATACCCAGTTACTCCCAATGTCACTAGTCTCTTTGCAAAACTGAGCTACCTTTCAAAAATGCAAATTTAAAAACTACGGCAGACATTGCTCAATAATATTTGCTTAACGTATTAAAATGAGTTCTCTGTTTCAGTTTCTTGGCCTGAAAAGGCATGTGGGGCCCATTTGGGGGCTTCAAGAGAAAGTTTAATGCCTATGTAGACAGGAAACAGCCAGGAAAAAAATCATGTTTCATCCAAGGGCCCCACACTAAGAACATGTGCAGTATCCTCAGAAGGTTCCAGGCTGAACCCCCCTTCCTCAGCTCTCTATGGAAGCCAGTGCCAGGACTGTCCTCTTCTGAGGAGTCTTCCAAGAACAGCCTATCCCACAGCTGTATAATCTGTTTCATATTACAGACTGAAGCAACCCACTGGAGAACCTGTCCTTTCCAAAGATCTGAAGACATAATGTCAAGATCCATAGTCTTAATGAATTTCTTCCTGGATCTTTCCTAGGAGCCATTAGTGTAAGTTTCCTGCTTTTACTTCTAAGACTCAGGTCCTGTAACCTAGTTCCTGTGCCAAATTAAGCCACTGTAAAGATGTCCAGCCAGCCTAACTTAGACACTTAGTAAAAACATCTTAGATATCTTTGGAGCTCCAGCCCAAATATCTCCCTTGGGTTCAAGTATTCATGGACACCACCCAGATATTGGATTCTTCTTCTTCCCTAATGTGACTTCCATTTTCACTATTGTTTGTAATATCTGCCACTCTCTATAGATGTAAGTAATGTATTATGTAGCTGTCAGTTCCCAAGCTTTTATAATAGTTATGTTCTCTGCTTAAAGGTTATCTTATAGGTTCTTCCTCTTTTCTTTTTGGTAGTAGACTGATCCTTCTCAGAAGGTTATATTTGGGTAGATGAAATCACACTTGTAGGGTTGCTTCTGAGCTCTGATGGAAATCATCACCACAGTTCACACTGGGCTCATTTCCAGATCAACATCAATTCTGTGGCTTGAAACTCCTGAAACCCCATCTCTCATTGTGGTCCTACTCTATTGACTGCGTGGTTCATCACAAAGCAACTTTCTTATCAGTAGGAATGCGTCATATAAGCTTGTGTAGAAGTGATGTCTGCTACTATGTTAACAACTTAATCAGACTGAGGTCCAGGTAGAAACTCAACTATACTGCTCAGCCCAGTAAGTTACTGAAGCCCAAGTAGTTCTCTGTTCGCATAGCTGATATCCTACTTCAACAAGAAACCACTTTAAAAATGTTTATCCCTCCACTACTGACTGATTTCATGAATCCATTAAGCCCAAGATGGTAAATACAACATGTATATAATCATAGGGATCCATCTCAGAAAACCCTTCAAAATCAATCCACTTGGGGGAAAACAAAGCTAAGAAATGAGAATAAATAAACTTGAGCACTCTTGATCCAAAGACTTGAAATCACAAATACTACTCCATCTGAAATATTTCTAGGATGCACAGGACATCACAAGTGAAAAATACCACTTCAGATATCATGGATTAGATCTCAACTAACACTATCTCATAATGTAGCCTTCAGACTACATATGTAAGGTGAATAGAAAACAAATTAATCGCACGATTAGATTTGATTTCATGCACATTATTGTGCATATACAAATAAAGACTAAGGAGCCCCATTATTTCAGAGTAAGGAGGATGATCAAATCTGAGGACTTCTGGTTTTGGAAACTTCAACAGTAGCCATTGTATATAAGGTAGGTTGAGGGATTATCAATTTTATTTTTACTGTTCTCAATCTAATTTTTTATTCTACTTTAGAAATAGCCACCAATATGTTTCACCTCATTTAAGAGAGACTGTTACAGCTTATCAATAGAAACTGCATTTAAAAGATACTGAGAAGCACTTAGTTGCTCTCCCAACATTGAACTAGTCTTTTATTGACAACATACAGAGAGAAGTAGAATATTTCCTATAAACTCAGAGGATGTAGCAACTGTAGTCAAAGGAAGAAGGGCACAGGGGAAACATTAAAAAATATACTAGCATAAAAATTTGTGTTAATAAATATGATGATCATTTCCTCCTAGAATCCTAAGGGAAATGTTAAATAAAATCAAAGTGACCCAATAGATGTGGCAAGAAAAATCTACAGATATTAAAACAATGGTAAATCAACTCACCACATATCCAGTGATGGGTGAATGCATAAAAATGTTTTGTGTGTGTGTGTGTATACACATATACATATACAAGTATATACACATGTATTAATGCACACACACACATATATATACCATCTTCCCTAATTTGCTGCTTCATGTACAATAGAATGCTTATTAGTTATGGCAACATGTATAAATTTGCTGGCATTGAGTGAAGTGAAAAGGGCTATACATAGACAAATGCTTTCTGGTCTCCCACATCTGTGGAAATGAGGGAGAGTTGATTACCAAATGTTGCAAAAAGAACATGGAGGAGAAGAATTGTCCCTTCTGACACAAGATATAGGAAAGTAATTGGAATAGTACTTAAGTTTGCGATGATGAACATGTTAATTATACAGATTTGGTTGCTGCGTATTGTGCTTGTGTACAGAGAAAAAACTGTTATTTGTGTTAATTTCAGAGAAGGGTGCTTTGTACCCTGCTCCATCACTCTCTACCCTTTTCCTTAAGACAGAGTCTCTCACTGAACCTAAACCTAGGCTGGCCTCTGGTAAATCCCTGTGGTGCTCCTGATTCCACTGTTCAGAGCAGGGTTTACAAACATAGACTATGCTACTACCTTTATATGTGAATTTGGGGGATTTGAACTGAGGTTCTCACACTTGAACTACAAATGATCTCACCCATGGATCGAACTCATCCCTGTCCCAATTAAAATTTTAAACCCACATCAATTATGCTGTATAAATCGAGTATGTCCAAAACCTTCACATTCCACGTGGATTGATCCCCAGTGTCTGGAACTGCATTTTACATTCTTCCTTTTTCTTGATATGCACTCAGATCTGGTAAATATTTCTCTGAATTCGTTTCTCAACATTGCAATCATAGGTACCACATCATCCTCGCAATACATACACTTTCCCGAAACCTACTTACTGCCTCTCTCATTCTTTTGTAGAAAACCCAAGTTCAAGACTCAGTCTCCCCCAGTTAGAGTCTGTGAGAAACTCCAGGGCCTTCACCCTTAACTTGGTTTTCCACAAACTCAGTGTGTCCTATCATAACTTCACCATCTCAGCTACATCTTTCTATTTTAACTCTCCATCCTCATCTATCTGTGCCCCCCCCATACAGGAGACCTGTAAATCTTTTCCCTCACTTTAGAAGCATCCTCCCTCAGACCCCAGTGGTTGGGCTTTGCTTCCTTGCTCCTATCCAGCCCTACCAGCCTTCTGGCTTCCCTACACGCATGCGCAGTGTCGTGTCCGCCCCGCCCGGCCGCTGCTGCGGAAGGCAGAGCGCTCAGTAACGCGCACTTCCTCTGCTAGCGTCCACGGCAGGAGTGCTGGTTCCGAGAGCTCCAAGTCGCAGCGGTCCTGCTCTGATCAGACAGCGCAGAGATGTCGGAACAAAGTAAGGACCTGAGCGACCCTAACTTTGCAGCCGAGGCCGCCGCCAACTCCGAAGTGCACGGCAGCCCTGCGGTTCCGGTGGGGGTCCCTCCTCCCGCGTCTCCGGCTGAGACCCTCGCAGGGCCCCCAAGCGCTCCTGAAGGCCCTGTGGCAGCCCCGCAAGCCTCGCCACCGCAGGAAGAACGGTTGGAAGATGTTGACCCTAAGATCCTGCAGCAGGCCATAGAGGAGGGCCGCGCCCACCAGCCCCAGAGTCCGGCCCGGCAGATGCCACCACCGCCCGCCCCGGCCCAACTGGTGCAGAAGGCGCACGAGCTGATGTGGTACGTGTTGGTCAAGGACCAGAAGCGTATGGTCCTCTGGTTCCCAGATATGGTGAAAGATGTCATGGGCAGCTACAAGAAATGGTGCAGAAGCATCCTCAGACGCACCAGTCTCATCCTTGCCAGAGTTTTTGGGCTGCACCTGAGGCTGACCAATCTCCACACCATGGAGTTTGCCCTGGTCAAAGCACTCAGCCCAGAGGAACTGGACAGAGTAGCGCTGAACAACCGTATGCCCATGACAGGCCTCCTGCTCATGATCCTGAGCCTCATCTACGTGAAGGGCCGCGGGGCCAGAGAGGGCGCGGTCTGGAACGTGCTGCGCATCCTGGGGCTGAGGCCCTGGAAGAAGCACTCCACCTTCGGCGATGTGAGAAAGATTATCACCGAGGAGTTCGTCCAGCAGAACTACCTGAAGTACCAGCGTGTTCCCCACATCGAGCCTCCCGAGTACGAGTTCTTCTGGGGATCCAGAGCCAACCGTGAAATCACGAAGATGCAGATTATGGAGTTCCTGGCCAGGGTCTTCAAGAAGGATCCCCGGGCTTGGCCTTCCCGCTACAGAGAGGCTCTGGAGCAGGCCAGGGCGCTGCGGCTGGCTAGCCTCGCTGCCCACTTCCCCCGCAGAAGTGTCTCTGAGGATTAGGAAGGTCCCCCAGCACTTTGCTAGCTTCTGACCCATACAGGGGTGTCTTAAGGGTGGGACTGGGTCGTTAGAGTATCCCCCCCCCCATTCACAGTGCAGTATTTCATGTGTAACTTTTAAGTTTGCGTGCAGTGCTTTTGTACCTCTTAATGCAGTGAATTCATTTGTGCACTCTTGAGTAGTGTTTAGGATTTATGCATGTGTGTTTGTAAGCAAGTGAGTGTTTTCACTTTTGCGCTTTCTTCAGTTATTGTATAAGAGATGTGCTGTGCTAAACTTGTGAAATACATTGTGTATCTTGTTCTTTGATTGGGACTGATGATCTGTATCCACATTTAAAAAAAAAGGCCCTGGAGAGTAAGATGGACTCAGCAGCAACACAGACCTGACCAAGGGAGAAGTCAAGGCCCCTCTCCCCATGACCTCCCCTGACATGGGGAAGCATCCATGTGAAATGGACTGATTTGGACTGGAAAGTTTTCAGTGTAAGCACTTAGCACACTTTACGAAACATGTGTACATCCCCCCCCCATAAATAAACTTTGAAGTGAGCATTAAAGATTCTCTTGAAATAATTTCTTTGGAGGAGGGGGGGTGGGCATTTGGTTTGTTGGAAAGCGAAAGGGAATGGGTGGGAATGGGTGGGAATGAGGAAGATACTCCCGTATACAGCAGGAACAAATGCAGTGTTCCTCTAACGGCGTGGAAAACCACTCCACACGACCACTCAAGTTTACAGCTTTATTTTCTTAAAGGAGCTGGTGACACTTCAACGACTTTGACACATAAAGGGTGTAATAATCAAAGAAAAGTCCCCTGTCACATCACATGGGAATAAGAACAGGTATTATGGAGTAAATGCCCCTTTTCTGGTTGCTTTTTTTTTTAAATAGTTTCTGGTGGGCACTTAACAGAATGAAACAGTGTTACTAAACCCTTCATGCACATTTTATCCTTTATTTCATCCTCCCACCGTCGATAAGGGAGCTACTGCATCTGCACAGACGAAGAAATACGCAAAGAAGCTTGGTAGTGAACTCTCCTAAAACTCCGAGGTTATCCTGAGTCCTGTCTCTTACCTCCCTACAGCCACCGCTCACATGAGCACGCTGGCCTCCCTGCTGCTTACACTGAGGGTTTGATTTTTTTTAATTAATTTAAAGAGTCCTTTGCAGGAAAATGGGCTGCTAGGTGTATATATGAAGTAACTTCATTTCAGAAAGAGTGGACAACCTAATGAAATCCTTATCCTGGTCGGGGGGGGGGGGGAACAAGGCCTGAAGCATAATCTTTTGGGGGCAGGGGGGATGAAATGTTAAGGAACCTTTTCCGACAGGGGTATCCACAGAAGCCAGGACAGGTATGAAACAGAGGAGTAGCTGGGTTCAGGAAGTTCCCTATAGCGACCCAACCATATCTGTGGCTCAGCAGCCTGTACGTTGCGGTGGACGGCCGGTGATGAGAGGGTAAAATGGGATGAGAGTCATTGTAAACAGCAAACACTGAGGAGAAATCATTAGGAAGCATTGGTCTGGGGAGAAAGAGGGAGAGAAGAGGCTGTAATAAAATTAGGCATCCTTTAAAAGACACCCAACAGGGAAAAGGCACCTAGCCAGAGTTAGAAGCATTTCTGGAGATGGTGATAAGGAAGGACACCTGCCACAGCATACTTAAAAGCAAACATAGTCATGTTCACATGAAAGAGTCATGATCAGTGTGTTGGAGTGCAGAACTGCCAGCACTTTGTGGCATTATCTAGGCGGGGGTGCAGGGCATGAAAATGCATATAAACCCATGTATGATAAAACTGGATCTATTCCATCTAGTTGTCCCCGTGGTCTTTCACTGAACTGAAGCAGAGAGTGGGGTGACATCGGCAGTAACCCTCATGTGGATGGCCTGGCTTTCCGTGTATTTCTTCACGAAGGGTTATGTTAGTTATCATATACATAATTAAAATTTTACGGGTTTTTCTGCCGTAAGAGCATTGATAAAGAGATATACAGATACGAGATTACTGACAACGTCACCCTAGCCAAACCTTTGCAGAGAAGCAAGGAGCTGATTACAGGCAGGCAGAAGGGCAGGCCTCCTCTCCAACTGTGTTGTCTTGGAGACAGCTAGCCATCGAGGAGGAAGCTTTGCAGAAATGGAGTGTTTAATTCACGATACCCGGTTCCGAGCTGCAGCAGCCTCGGAACACAGGGAGGAAACACTTGATGATTTTCTTACGTTTCCATACCGGCTTGTAAATTAAAAGATAGGGAAGTTTTCCAATTATTTTGGAAAAGCCTTTAAGATGCGGAGCGAGACCAGTCAGGAAACAGCAGAAGCTCGGTCTCAGAGGCCATCAATGGGATTCTCACCTGCTCTAGCCGGGAGAGATTCCCTGACTCTTTTAATGTCCTAACAGTAGCTTTGATTTTACTTTGGCATTTTACTTTTACAGCATAGACCTATTTGGCTTTTTTTTTTAAATTGTCACCTCAATGAAAGTATTTTATTTTAATGTTTTAATTAAAATAGTTACATCATTCCATCCCTCCTGTTCTTTCCCTTCAGCCCCTCTCGTCTATTCCAGGTTACTATTTCTTGTTATTTCACATTAATTGATTTTATTTTTAAAGTCATATGAGGTAGAAGGAGCCTGTGGAGTTTTAATATAAATTAAAATGCCTAGTTTAAGGACACTCGGAGGAGCTATATGATTTTTAGCTCTGTCATAATTAAATTTGAAAAGGATATTTTAAATTAACCAGTAAAGTCACGTCTTACCTACATGTCCTGTTTTTTTTTTTTTCAGTTCTTTCTTAATATTGCCTGACCAACTCTGAACACCCCTTCCTGGGGTTGTTTGCAGCATCGATGTTTAAACACATGATTTTATAAATATTAAGTACACTTTGTCACACTCGAGTGTAAAAAGTCCTATTTCATTGCCTATCGTGTAACTGAAGCCCATTTACTATGGGTCTGGCACACGGACATTCTTCGTAAATACTTTTATTTTTCTCAATAAACAGCATTCTTTTCTTTTCTCCTTTTAGCAAAAATAGACATTTACTTACATAATGTATCCTGATCACAGTTTGCCCCCTGACCCTCCCAGTTCCTCCCCACCCCTCCTCCCACCCTGGTCCACCCCTTTCTCTCTCTCATTAGAAAACAAACAGGCTTCTACTCGTTTACAATAGAACAGAATATGACAAAACAAGGACTAACACAATCGCACAGGGCTATGCAATTAAAAAAGAAGGAAGCAAGCTCGAGAAAGAGCACACGAAACAGATGAAGGTGCACAGACGCATTCACTCGCACAATCAGGAATCTTATGGAAAAACGCAAAACGGAAAGTCGTATTACATATCCGCAAAAGACCTGAACACTCAAAACATTAGACTAGATCAGTACCTTCATACAGGAAAGAAAAAGCAAAAAACAGCAAATGTATTCAACTAGCCTGAAACAAAAATGTGAACCGGCTTCTAATAGTTCCAGAAATTTTTAAAGGATAAGTAGTACAAATTAACAGCTACTTGCTGGGGAATGCTTCAAGAACACAAGTAGCTGGGTCAGGCTGCGGGGAGGAAAATTGGGAAGGGCATGATGGAATTCTTTTTCAGTTAAAACACATTAAAATAATTTTAATTTAAAAGTAAAAGGGAACAAAAATAGATCAGTGCCGTAAGAATAACATATCAAGTGATAAAATAAAAAAATCAAATTAATAGATAAAAGCATGTATTATACACTAAGCAATTAGATATAATAAAAGTGAGTGGATGTGCATTTCCATTATAGTTAATTAAAAATAAGCATGCATATGCCCTTTTATCGTTGGACATATGCTACATGTTATCTCCCCAACTCTTTGTGGTGCGTGTTATGCAGCCAGTGTTCAGAAGAGGAAACGCTGGGAGTGAAAGATTCAGGAATGAAGGGAACAATCGTTGTCCTGTTGTCAGAAAGCATTCACTAGATTGCAACATGCAAGTAAGTAGCAAGAATCACCTTCGGCAGAAAAATATGCCAGAGTATGAGGATAGAGGATTGCAGACATATGTACACAATTCACGTTTCCCGCAATAAGTGCTGTATAAACTTGCACAGACTGTATGAAAGGCTATTAACAGCCTGAAAGCAAGGCTGGGAACGGTGCGTTTGACAGGAGCATCTCGTCGCGTCTAAGCACCGTGCTGAGCACACACACACGGATTCATGACCCTCTATGTTTTTGTGAAATAGAAGAGAAGGAAAAGGGAAAGTAAATCTCATTTCAAGTTGCCTAAAATATCTTTTTATCTCTTAATTTGCTGTATTTTTTTTCATTTCACTTAGGAAGGATTAAAAGTACTTAAATATATCATGTATTTTCCTTTCTACAAAGTGACTTTTGCCACTTTATTTTCCCAGTAATTTAATATGAGATCTTACGGCCTTTAGGGTTTGATGTATACATTTATTCATTTTTTTATTTAATAAAAATATTGAATTTCATTGTATTGTTAACCTGTTGTAGGAACTTGCAGATATTGGTGAACTTTAAAAAGTATGTCTTCCAGAAGTGTATAATATACACCATTCATAAAACTTATTTGTCAGTAACTGCCTTGATTATTAGATCAACTCTCTATGTATAGGAATATCTGTTGTCAAAGATATTCTAAATTTATTCAGTGATGCTTCACAAAGAAAATTTTAATGATACCAATGATTGTCTTACAGCATACCAGAATACTTGTTCTTTATTTTATATTTTGGAAGTTGAGAGATAGAGGATGAAGCGAGGAATGAGCAACAGGTGTTGACTCGGATTTCAGGCTTGAATACAGGTTAAAGGTCAGTTTTAGTTGATGAGACAGAAAGAAGGGGAGCAATTTAGAGGAGAGCTAGCGTTTTCTATATGGAAAATCAATGAAATAGACTAAAATATAGAAGACTTACACAATAAGGATATCAGACTCAAGTGAGACCATCATAACCCAGCTGTGGAGTGATGCATTTGCCTAAAGAAGCCGTGGAGAGAAATGTGTCCGTGCTTGTATTCTGAGAACCTGAAGCATTTCCTCATCGAGTAGTGCAGGAATGTCTGGCAATGTCACTACAAAGAGTGCCTGGATAAGAGTTCAAAAAGAAAGCCAGCAGAGTGCAAGGTCATAGAAATCAAAATAGCAACATTTTCAGCCAGAGGAAGTGGCCAAGGGTATCAAATGCTCTTGAAGTATCATAAACAATTTAAAAAGGGATTTTTGCATTTCGTAGGATCCTTGCTGCTAGGGAAGAAATAAAGTTCAGAGGCTTAGAAGTGAGGTTATTACATGATTGGTAATAACTCTAATAACTCTGATAAGAACAGTTGTGGAGTTAACCAAGTAATAAATATAAAGAAGAAATTAATAAGAAAAATTTGAAAATATAGATCAAGTTGACAAAAAACAATTAGCTACGTGCTACAAATAAGACAGATAGGATAAATGAAAGACTGTGAACAATTTTCTGACCTGCAGAACTTTTTGAATATCAGTTGTTGTTTTTTTTAATTAAACACAGAAGATTCATGTGGGAAGATGATGAATTCTACTTAAAAGGAGTTGACTTTGACATGAATGTGAGATACACAAGCAGAATGGGTAGAAATTCACAAGATAAAAAGGTGGAAACGCAGAGTGCAATCTGATGAGCTCTTCACTGAGGACGCACGGATGGAACTGCTGACAGATAGTGTTGGGAGTTGGAAAGGTAAACTGTGCTTTTTCCCGGGCAGCTCAGGCAGGAAATGCAATCTGCTGCTTCACGTTCAGACACTAACTTCAGATAGTGAGTTTCCTCTTACTACTGAGGATCTGCTTGGGGAACTTAAAAAGAGGAAAACCAGGAAAGGAAAGAAAGAGGGGGTGGGGAAGCAATGAATCTGAGCATCTGAGGATCAGAGAGAATCTTCAAACAGTGTGAAGAAAGAAACCAAGAGAATTTGATTTAGAGATGCCATGGAAACCAAATGGTAGTACGGTTAGGCACCTCTCAGATATAAAGTAATGAAATAACGGAAAAGTATATACTGAATATACTTATAAAAAATTATTTCCCTCTGATTAAACAAAACATCAAAAGGTCACATTCCAGCAAAAGACAAGTTCTAGTGAATTTGAGGATTGAGCAGCAGATGTATATAAACAACTTGAATATTGAACATAAAGAGACGCCAGCTCTGAGGGAATGAGGTGACAATCAGCCTAAGTGGAGTGACAAGCCTGAAATGGAAGTGGGAAGGCATGTGCCGTATAGATGAGACAGGTAGATAAAAATGATTGATAGCTGCATGCCTGTTTGTATCTATGACAAAAGTTGATCATGTTATAGTCTCAGAGGATGGCAGGAAATAAAACGATGAACACCAATCCAAACGAATTCCCACAGCAGACTGTGACGGCAAAGCTCAGTAAGATATTAGAGATCATGACTTACTAATATGTGAAAATAAGAATATGAAACTGTCATGTTTTTTCATTTACTCCAGGAATGCAAGATTGTCTCAATATTTAATAATGAGCTGTCATACTTCACCATATTAACAATCAGGAGAATAAAACACATAAAATGAATTCATACAGAAAGGACACTTGATAAAATTCTACTCATCGTGATATTAAAAGAAGACTGTTAGTAACTTAGACTTGAAAAGGAAAACAAGTAGAATTAATACCTCCTTTGTAACTCTTTCCTGTTTCCCCCATACTTGAGACCCTTAATATGGTGAATACTATATCCAGTACTGGAAACCTAGCTAGCCATTCAGTGCTAGCGATGTGATGGTCCTTAGAGAAGAATCTGTAACCACTGGTCTATTCGATCAGCACAGTCCCTAACAATATCCTAGAATCATTTTTCCTCATATGTACAGATAAGTGTAGTCTTCACATCTCATCAAGGAAACTTCTTTGCAACAGATGGAAACTCTTACAGAAAAAAAAAAACGCAATCAAAATACAAAGTTATGGAGCCCAGTCCCAATGGATATATCTAAAAAACATTCCTGCACTTAAGTTCAAGGAACATTTCAGAAGAGGATCAGGGAATTTCCTGGGAGCTTGTGTCTCCTAGCAATATCAGAAATTATAGCCATAAATCTCAACAATATGGCCGCGTAGGTGAGAGCTGAACAAGGGTGATTTCAATATTTATGTCAAACTGAATGAAGGAAAAGTCACAAGCCCTCAATCCTACACCAAAGACTGCAGGCAACTGATTGTAGTTGGAAAGTGGAAGAAGCCGTTCTCCCCAGGGAAGAGGACACCAATTGACTATCCAGTGACAAATGATCAGTCATTCAAATATAGATGTAAGCAATACTCTACGTACTTAACAGGTTATATCAAGAGATGTATCTGCATATGTGAATACATATATGCATATAATAACAAATAATGAAAAAAGAGGCCATGCCTTTGAAGGAGAGTAGAGAGTGGTGTATAGGAGGGTTTGAAGTGAGGAAAGGGAAGAAAGAAACATTGCCATGAAATTGCGACTCCAAAAATGAAAATAAAAGAGAATAAGAATAGTTGTGTGTATATTATTAGCTTCGTTAACATGAATCCATCCAAGTTCAACCACGTAACAGGCAAAAAATGAGAGAAAATCTTTCCTTTTTGGTTAATAATACTTTATTCTGTTTATAAACCGCAGCTCTTCATCCGAAAGGGTAATGGCCACCAGTTGATTTCTTGTGTTTGTTCCTTTGAATAATGATGCAATAACTGTGGGCGTGAAGGTGTCCTTTGATGAACAGATCTCATTTCCTTCTGGCTGCAAACCCAGCAGAAGGATGACTGAATCATACTTCCCAACACAAGGAAATGATAAATGTTGGATGAGAAGGGAAATGTTAATTACCATGATTTCATCATTCTACGCTGCATGAACATGTCAAATGATGACACTCTAGCTCATCAAATTTAGAAAATGTCACCTATCAATTAGAACAGAAAATAAATTAAGAGCAACTGAACAGAGTTCATCCTAAAAGTTGGTATATAACTGTCATTGCTTAATATTCACCATTAAGAATGAATGTTGAATGATAGAATGATTTGCTAAGATTCGATGTGAAAGAAAGGTATCCCCTTTCCGCCATACTCTTCCTTTTCAACTTAGCAACAAAATTCATGCCCAGAGAAGACAAGATGGGTAAACAAGAAAGTCATCCTTCTTCACATGTTAGGATATGATTGTCTACTTAGAAAGTCTCAAGTAACCCTGAAAATCCAAAAACGAAATATTCCTAGAGCTATAAGGTGTTTAGCAGTAACACCAAATTCAAGATTAATGGACAAATTTCTGTCTTCAAGCAATTAAAGTATAAAAAGAAATGAAAGATTCAATACAATCTACCCTAGTTCAGAATTAATATGCACATTAAGTAAGCAGGTTCTGGATCTGTATGTTGAAAATCACATAAAATTGAATTGCAGTATTAATGCAATTCCTATCAAAATCAACTGCTTATATGCATTTTTCTCCTAATTTTGATACCAATTTTTTTTTACCTTCTGAATAGTCACTGTGGTATGTGAAAATTCACATGTAATCCGTGAGAAAAGCAGTTTGGAAGGAAACTACAAAGCCCACCTTACCATCCTCAAAGAGATAAAGTACTTCTGGGAATGAAATGTAAATAGAAAAGAAAGTTTTATGTTTCTGAAGCCTCAGGGGCTTTTTCTCCCCCGATGATTGAGGGCACAGTGATGTACGTCCTTCAAAACAGGACTATCTATTATTGCATAATTCCAACTCCTGTTACTTATTCGGTCTAGTATACAATGTTCTGACCATGAGTGGCTCTCAGAGCCTCTCTTACTGTAGATTTGCTGTTCTGCTTTTATATCAATTTAGTGCCACTTCACGTTTTAATGGACTGAGTACTGTGACCATGGTTTCCGAGAATTCTGCTAGCGAAAACAAGAACAACGCTAATGTGAAGGCTAACATAGTCTGGAAGGCTAAATTGTGGTGCTAGTTTAATGGTATCTACAGGTTACATCGAAATGGACTAAAAATATAAGTAAACAAAACAGAACATTGTGTACTGCGGAAGAAGAACATTAGTAATTGAGCATAATGGAGAAAGCAGAGCCATCTCAGTGCATCTCCAGGGCTGAACAACAATCTACCGAGGCTAGATGGTCTACCGAAAAAGCCATCTTTTCACAGTGAAGGTTGAAGCACATCGACCAAGGATCAGCAGATGCTTCCTTCTGAGAACTAGAAGGAAAAGTTCTGCCCAACCCTCCCTTTGGCTTGCAGGGGGCTACCCTCTTGACTCTATGTATGTTTCCATAGATCCCTGCTGTAAAAAAGTAAATGTCACAGAGTGTGCATAAGACAGTCATGCAAAAATGCTCCTCAGTGCCCAAGAGGCATCATTCTAGGACCACTGTAGATTCTCAAATCTATCAAGTACCTTCAGAAGCATTGTGACATGCTTGCCACACACTCGTGCCCAGGCATTTACATATTCTCTTTATCTTTGTGCCGTGGTTTCTCACACCTAATACATAAAGACGTCAAGAGAAGAGTTAATGTACACATTATTTGAGGAATAACAAGAAAAAAATGTTTATGCATCTATAATAGACTTTTTCTTCACAAGCTTTTAATCTGCGACTAACTGCCATTGATGCAGAAACCACAGGGGCTAGGGAATGACTAACTTGGAATTGTACTGAATGTTTCTTTTTGCCTTCTAAAAGGGTACCAGCATTCAGTTGAAAATTACAGCTTCCGAATTACTTATATAAAACACGTCAACCAAGCACACGTACTGCTCTAATTTTCTTTATTTTTTAAAATCTGAGTGAAAGTATTTCTCCTGACTAAGAAATCATAACTAATGTCCTCTGGGCAAATAAAACAGGAAATGCGAATAGCAGATGCATCAGTGTGCAGCTGATTCGGGTAGGTCTTTCCATCAATCACGCTTGTTATTATATATCAAGGGATGCATCAAACAGGAAACAAAACACGTATTTCACCTACCTCTGAGTCACTTTAATTTAAAAAATAGAACTTCCAATTATCTGCTTGTTTTTTATGAAAATTTTAATTAAGTCTCAGAAAACTGAAAACAAAAGATTATTTATATCTTATTCAGGCCCTAAGTAGATATTGCTCATCCATATGCATCATTGGCAGATCGTGCCAATGTAAATTTGGCAAATTCCATTCAGTCTATGGGCTTCTCATCAAAGGAAATGAAAATATATTACCTGCTAAATATTTCACAGACCATACAGCACTGCTAAAAATGGAGATGTATGCTTGCTTGTGTTTTCAGGCTTTCATAATTAGTATTTTAATAACTTTTCAATTTTTGGAAAACATGTAGAAACAGAAATGTTATTGCTAGCTTTGCAGAAGTAGAAGGGACCATATCCTTAGAGGATACAGCTCATTACTACCAAGTCACAGGAAAGCCATCAGATTGCTGGCTTGCTATAAAAATCACGTTTTCCAAGTATATGACAAAAATAATAGCCATATAATTTGGAAAAATATGAGGATGAGATGAAATATAAGGAAAGAGTTTCAAAGAAAAAATATATATGTTCTACCCCACACCAACTCACAAAAAAAAATGTTACTTTTGGTAATCTTTGAAGGGGTTGTGAGAAGTCCAAAATGGAACAACTGGTTTGTTCTGGTTTTACATTTAAGGTGCAATAAAATTAGACAGTGTAACAATAAAACAAATAAATACCCCTCAGGAAGGGAAGAGAATCACACTAAAATTGTTTAAAAGGTAAATAAAGCAGGGGACTTGTTCCCTAATTTTGGAGGTGACTATACCACTCAGAAACGAAAACAATGTTGACATTGGCTGGGTTATAAACACAGGGGTTACTGCAAAAGAACAGAGAATGAAGCACAGCCCCATACGGGTGTAACAGCAGACTTCTGACAAAGACGACATAACAATTCCATAAAGATATTCAATAAGTGATATTGGAGTGATTGTATGTCTGTATTCAGAAGTCACATAAACCATAGATTTGACTTAAATGGTACATACAAATTAACCTAAAGTTAGTACAAATCTAAATGTCTATATATAACTGTAAAACTATAGAGATTTATTTATTTTACTTTATGCATGTGTTTTGCTTTGTATGTATGTCTTTGAATCATGTGCACATCTTGTACCCACAGCAGTCAAAAGACTATGTCAGGTACCCTTGGATGGGAGTTACAGCAAGTTGTGAGCCACTGTACAAGTGCTGGAAATGTGAGCACAGCTCCTCTAAGAGAGGCACAACTGCTCGTAAACTCTGGATCATTTCTTCAACCTGTAAACAACATTAAAAAGAAAATATAATAAAAAAAACTCCATCAATGTTCATTGGATGAAGTGTTATTAGAACTTTGAAAGCATAGGCCCTAAAGAATGAACTAAGAAATTTATGAAAATTAAATTACATTGTTGCCTGAAACATTGTTTGGAGAATAATAAGCAAGTTGTCATGCTATGGCCAATACCTTTAGTATCAGCACTTAGGAGGAAGAAGCAGATGGATCTTTATGAATTCCTGACCAGTCTAATCTATATAGAAAACTCCAGGTATCCAGGATTATTGTCCACAATGAGAACTAGTGTAAAACAATCCAGAAATTAAAAAAAAAAACAACAAAAACAAAACCAAGATCATCAATTGGGCAAACTATTTACAACTAAACTGACCACGAAAAATGAGATATGTGCCACTATGTGAAATTAACCTCTAATGTGTTTGTTAAATGTTAGGACACTTAGTAGCCCAGGGAATAAAACAAATCAGTGACAAACTCTACCTCATGAAACTGTAAAGGTTGTGAAAAGCATGAGGAACACACAACTGAGTGAAAAAGAAATTTACAGAATTAGAGGAATACACAGGATTCAGGGGAGCTGGCCCTTAAAACTGAACTATTTCATACTGACAGATTTAGAGAGAGGGACAGTCATTATCTCAATTGTGTTCCCTTTGCTGACGTCACCCAGCTCCAAAGGACAGTTCCAATGGTCACACAGATGGCCCTGGTTAAATTCTGTGGGTCACACAACAAAAAGATCATAAACATGAGAAAGGAATGGTTATAATAAAGGGGAATTGACAGCAGAAGAAGACGAAGTGGAAGAGAGTGTATTCATAACGCATTATATCTTGTAGAATTATGTATTTATGAAATTGTGAAAGAACTAGCTCCATCAAAATATTCTAAACTTAACACTAATAAACAACCTAAGCAGAAAATATGCAGATATTGGAACAGACACTAAATCAGTCAGGATGCGTAGATAACAAATAAGTTCACAAAACGGTAGTTCATCTGTACAGAAGTATAAATTGTGTTTAAAGTTGTATTACAAGAGCATATACTAATTACATATGTAATGAATTTTATTAGGTCATTTTCACCCTACCGATACTCTTTCTTGTTCCTCTTATACTCCTACTAATCTCCTTCCTCTTCCCAGGTAGCATCCTTCTACTTTCAAATCACTATTACTATACACATATTAGGATGGCTATGAGAAAATACATTAGTAATATAGAGGAGAGTATTTGAAATAAATGGATCACGCACATACTGCTAATACATGTGTCCCATCAATAGCTACTCTGCCAATCAAATTACGTTTTTTTTTTATTTTCATAGACTGAACATATGACCTACTGGGTATCATTCATTAAATATGTATAGTATTCAAGGCATGTTTTTATACTAAAATGTGTATGATAATATTTATAACAGCTTTATTTTACAACAATATGCAAATGGAAAATCCCATGTGTCTCTGAACATGGGAAAGAGTAAATAGTGAAATATTATTATTCAACAATCAAAAGGAGCCAACCATTAAGAACACGTATTGCTCTTAAAAAGGAGTTGAATTCAGTTGCCAACATAGGCAGCAAGTTTGTACATGGTATATTTTATTTACATGCAAACCGAACACTCATACACATACAATTGCAAATAAATGAATAAAAAGAAACTAATATTGCTTTGCAGAGCCACTATAAGAAATTTGAAAAGTCTTGGGATGAATATAAAACAAAAGATATGGAAAGATTATGTGACGTGCATGGTTGATTTTATAGAACATTCTAGAAATGAGTAAATTGTAACAGCAAGTAACAGGCAAATGGTTGCTAGTGAATGTGTGTTAGAGGTTCAGTGTGAGAAGGGATGGAATTGTTCTGCATTCTGATGACCATGTTGCCTGTAAAATTGAATTCTAAAATAAAATTTATAGAGCTCCACAGTCCAGGGAAATAGGAATGTGTTTCAAAACTGGAAAAATATAAACAATAATGATAGTCTATTTCCTAGATTTGGAGCAGTTTTGATTGGCACACTGTGGCCATATAAGTCGTTATCATTGGAACAAGTTGGATGCAAGTGATAGGCAGCATTCACTTCCATGACACCTCCTCAATATGGAATAATTTCAATGAATACAAAGTTAAAATAAATTAATGATAATAATTCCAGCAAAGAGAATAAAACCTATTGGGGAGATACATAAAATAAAATAAAGAAATGCAGGGAATTTATGACTGATAGGTACTAGAGAAGATAGTAGATTAAGATTAGTAGGTCACGGCCAAGGAAAACTGATCTGAGGAAGAGAGCTGAGGGTCAAGGGCATACTAAGGGAAAAACAGAAATTCTTGGCTCATGAGGCGAGACGTCCAGACAGAGGTCAATGTTTCTACAATTGTCCGATCACTGGGGCTAAAGTTAAAGTCAGGACCAAGTCCAGATGAAAGAGATTCCACATGGGAAATGGAGTGAAATGGAGAACTGAGCAGGGACATGCTCCACTCTCTGAATCAGATGGTTTATTCAGAAACTCTGTCAACATACCCAATACTTTTTAGTCTTCTTATATTTTATCATTTATTTGGTTACTTAGTTATAAAGAGTGGTGTTTCTTTATCCATGTGAAACTGGATTTACAGATGTTTCTCTGTCTGTTCCCATCAAGATTTCCTCAGAGGAATGCCCTTGGGTGTCTTTGGTAGATTGGTCCCCTAGGCACCCTTGCTAAAGTTTCATCCAACTCAAACCTCAGGAGAGTTCAGTGCCATTCCAATGTCAGCACAAGTAGAACTTTAACCCCCAAGTCCTCTACCCTGGTTAAAAATGTTGTGGCGTCTAAAGGCCATTGGTGAAGGGTGTGGCTGAACTCTTCTGCCACCTTGTGACTGATTCCATTTTTCCCTCCTAGTCAGATGTGCATTTCTATGGACCGATCTCATGACAAAACTAACAAATGTGAGGACAAAAAGACCCAAAGACCTTTACGTCCTATAGCAAAGCTCAGTCACATACTTAGTCATACAAAAAAGAAAAAATAGTGAGGAACAAGAGGGAACAAAGCCAGGTGGGCATCATAATGGGATCTAGGAGGTAAAAGGGGAATGTTTGTCTCATAATTCCTACTCCTGAATGCACGTTCACATTGGCATCTTCTCCATGACAAATGTCCAAGCTCTATTGGTACCAGCATTCCATTCCATGAGTCCACAGAGATGGTCTACTAATGGAAAATTTACCAATTTTCTGTAGTCTGGTTTCTTCTCCCTTCTCCAAAAGAATCCTTCAGCCTACACACTTGTTAAGCTCACTACTGTCTTCCTTTATGAGGGAAACTAGGTGATATCAAAGGTCCCTTCAAGACTTTGACCTTGCATTCTTCAAGGTAGTTGTCTAGCCTAGCCTCTGTACTTTCACCAACCTTTAAGTCTACATACAGCACTCCCTTTCCAAAAACCCAATCACCTATCAGGTAGAAGTCATCTCCAGCTCATACTGGTGCATTCTAAATCACTTCCACTCTTTTGGTAGACTCCTGATGCAGAGAAACCGCTCTGTGACACACATTTCTCAAGGGTAAACTGTGTAATGATTCACAGCTTAGACAAGTAGCTCCCTGTTCGATTGGGGCTTTTGGTAAAGCTATCCAGCATGTTGTTTTATGTTAAAATGATTGCAGAACTATCCCTTGTAGTCATATACTGACATTTCAATTCATTCTTCTTGAAATAGTTCCAGTACAAAGCATACTTTCAGTAATTTTAATGTAAATCGTAAAATTTTCAAAGAATTTCTGAGTCAAGTACGGTCATTGTAAAAGTGTCTCCAACTCTGTTACACAATGATGGGCGCCTTGGCCTTTGGGGAATTCATTGGCTAAAAGAGGTTGGAAAAGAATTTCCACTTGTAGGTTGAAGCAAAGTATCTAAACTCAATATGAAACATATACAGAGAGATTATAAGACATATCAGAGAAATGCAGACATAGAAGAGCCTATGTTAATTAAATTATCCTAAATTAATTAAAGTTTATGAATGGAGACCTCTCCTTAAGAGGGACAGGCCAACTGCTGATTTGATCTCTGGGGATTTCACAGAACCCAAAGAGAGTTGTCTCATAGATGGGTATGAAGAGAAACCAGAAAAGTGGTTGATATTTATTGGTTGCATAATGTCCTGTTTGACAAGCCATAATTCTAAGAAGCCTCAAAAAGGTAAAACTTCACCCACCAAATCTCTCATTCCAAGCATTTCCTAACTGATAACATGGAATAACACACTGATAGCTAGGAGCTAGGAAGACATGTGATCTCTTCCTTGAGGGCAAAACAGTGGCTGGAGAAGACTAGCAAAGGACAGGTGAAGTGAGCAGACACCCTGTAGTGCACAGACACCTCCTGATTGCAAGACAGCCCCCTGCAGAGATTATGAGCTGAAAAAGAGGACAGGCACGGTTTTCCCTAAGGTACACAAAGGCTTCATTGAGTGTACAGCCTCAGCCTGACAAAGGCTGGAAACAGGCAATAAACGGGAGAGCCATCTCCTGAGGGTGGAAGAGCCAGAAGCAGGTAGGGAGTAAAGAGAAAACAAAATGAATCAAATACTCCTTTATTCAAAAAATACATAAATATAAAATTAAAACTCCTTTATTGATGAAAAAGATGGGAAATTGCCTTTGTAAAGAAAGAAAGAAGTAGGCAGTAAGAAAGAATCTTCATATTCATAAAGTAAGCACAAGTGTCGAAGACACAAAAACATTTAACACCTTCCTGGTCTTATATTTGAAGTTCCATTTTAAAATGTATCTTTTTCTACATGGAAAATACATTGAGCCCTCACAGTGAAGTTGAATCTAAGCACAATTGTAAGACATCCCAGATATCACTCAACCTTTTTAGATCAAAGATCACATTTTGGTGGTCTGACAGAAGAAGAAAGGATAGCTTCCCCTGAGAGAAAATAGGATGTCTTCTAGTCTATAATTATTTACACGCACTGTCTCCCAAACAATACAAAAGTAAGAAACAGGAGATGTTAGAGTGTGTGATACATAGATCAGTATGGTAATCTCGATTACAAGGGGATTTAGGCACAAACTAGATACTGACAAAGAAGAATTTAAAATAACTGCAATCAATGCGTGTCAATCAATTGCAACAAAGCAAATGGTACACATGAATTAATGAGAAATTCCAGATACAATAACTACAAAAAAGACAAGTGGGAACAATGTAGTGGAAAAATACAATAATAAAGTGAATGATAAATTCAGTGGACTTAAGAGCAAACTGAACGCAGCAACAGAACAAAGGGTCCATGAATATGAAGGCAGGTCAGTGAAAACCGTACATACTGAAGTGTTGAAAAATAAAGGGAAGTGAACATGCATATAATAATACTCATTAGTGAGTATGAAAACACATATTTGATGTAGGAGAAAGACTAGGAGAGAATTATTTAAAGAGATAGTAACTAATAATTTTGCTAAAATGTTAAAATACATTAACCTGTTCACCAAATAAGAATAGTAAATCCCAATAAGGATATATAAATGATTATTATTATTATTGAACTACAAATAAGCAAATATTAATAAACTTAAATGTTACAAGGAAGAAGAGGTTACATATCATGGAACTTCAGCAAGTATTATCTTAATTCCAGGTGTCAACCAAAGAGTATTTTTTCTACATATTAATTTATTTCCAAGGTGATACATGAAAATACAAAATGTTTACATAGTATAGAGCAACTTGTGATGATTTCACATGCATAATTGGATGATGCATATCTCGTTCCTAGAGTAAGTATTTCTTCATTGTGGTGGAAACAAACACTCACGCTCCATATGTTACATGGTGTAGTTACACAGTGAAAAGAGCTATCTGCTGTCACTCTGTAGGGGGAGGCACTCCAAAACATACTTCTTCTGACTTGATCTTCATGTCCTGAGATCTTTTTAGCATGTTCAGAAGGAAAATGCATGACAATGAGAAAACAAAGGATATGAGAAGTTTAACTGGAATGACATTGTTGTTAATATCTTATTCGTGAACTTTGCCATACACAGGATTGAATTAAAGAGGAATGTTGCAAGCCAGGAGTGGCAGCGGACTCAGGTGCAATTATGAGAGACTGAGTGAGTCATGATTGCAGGTAGCCTTGATACAGAAAGACACCAAACAAAGAAAAAAAGAGTGGTATATTAGTCCAACCGTTATAAAAAGAAGACAATGTAAGAGTTAATATAGAAAGGATAATTAAAGTCTGCAAACTTTATTAATTCCAACTGGGAAATCTCAACACGGCATGTAGAAATAAATAAATCAGTGAATTTATGCCTGATAGTGGCAACACTAAATATTAATAAATAAATAGTCCATAAAAAAGCGTAACTCAGTAGGATAGATTTTTAAAACTACAGCCTGACTATGTTAGTTAAATCTCTGAATGAATTTACCTGGATCATGGGGTGTCTAAATATCCAGCCAGTCATACTCAGAGTGTTTCAGTGAGAATGTTTTCCATGAAATTCAGGTATAATTTAGCAGAATGAATAAATCGTTCATGTGGGTCGTATTCAGGCAGGTGAAGGCCTGAATAGACATAAAGACTGACCCTTTCTGTTTCTGAAGAGAGGACGTCTCCCGCTTAATGGACTTCTTAGTGGGGCACCAGTGCTTTTTGCTACTTTGAATTCAGCCTGAAGGTTAGTTCTTAGGGTGTTTTGAACATGCCTAATAATAACTACATTGGCAATTCCTGCATTGGAATCTTCAGACCCATGCTGGCACAAAACCACTGGCTGTCCTGGCCCTAAGCATGCTGTTGCTCAACACACAAATTACAACTACAGTGAGCAATTTATTCTCTGTCAGTGTGTCTCTCTGTCTCTTTCTTTCTGTATCTCTGTGTGTCTCTTTCTGTCTCTCTGTCTGTCTCTCTTTTCCTTCCATAGAAAACACGTATAGAAAATACTCTGCTAGTTGTGGGATTATATCCTGACATGACACCCCTGCACAGAGGAAAGTGTCATGGCTTGAAAATTACCATTAATATTGGCATCATATTGAACACAATAGCCTACTTTAATGTTTTCAGAACACTTACCATAGCCTATATTTAAGCATTATCATCTGACACAAAACCCATTTATAATACTGTTGATTATCTAATGTGCATATCCTGGTGGGTTTGCTTTTTCATAAGCATAACAGAAAGCAAAACCATACAACACAATACCCAAATATGTGAGCATTCAGAACACTGTATTGGGTATCAGTTGCTTCCCTTCCCTTATGACTATGTGGCTGACTCACAGCTTACTGCACCGTCCAGCCCTGAAAGAAGAATATCACATGCCCTGCAAAAGTACAGTAAAAAGTCATGCAGTGGTAGTGCACAGCTCTCTAATCCCAGCACTCAGGAGACAGAGGCAGGCAGACCTCTGTGAGTTCAAGGCCAGCCTGGTCTACACAGTGATTTCCAGGACAGCAAGGCTGACACAGAAACCCGGTCTCACAAAAAAAAAAATTAAAAAAAAGATCATTGAAAGATCAGATTTCAAAAGTTAAAGCATCATTTTCACATGAGGTTTGCAATATTTTCAAATTTTTAAAGATGAAAATTTGTGCATTAAAGAATCATTAATCCAGGGACCACATCGACATACAACTCACTTTTAAGGGTTCAGATGAGAGTCAAGGAACTGTATATAACTTTGACAGAGAAATAAAAAAAAAGCGTCTCAGATAGATATTAAAGATGGCAAATTCCTGGCTTCCTCACCCTCCAGACCTGAGAATCTAGCAGGCTTTTTATCCCACCAGAATTTGCTGCTCTTCTGACCGACTAGTCCGGACTAGTCAGATGTGATCCAGGCCAGTCCTGAATATGTTTACTTGAAGGGGTTGGCTTATCCATTCCTCTTTCTTTGTCAAAGTTGAACAACCCTGAAATAGGGAAGGAGATCTGCTCTGTACCACCATAAATGAATGTTTTAATGAAGGCAGGAACTCCTGTGCTCCTGTGTTTCTTTGTTTAACTTGACCAACACAAAATCAGGAGCATGGGCTCTATCCCAGGCCACCAAAAAGAGTTAAAATCTCAGACCTCTAGGGAAAAGTGGATTTCAGAATGTTCTCTATTCTGCAGGGAGTGCTTTGTGCCTTGCTCTTTGTCTGTCTCTGGGAGTGTGTTTTTTCACTTTAATGAAGTTTGTTAACCATTGCTGCCTGCTGTGTCTGAGATTTTCCTGCCTTTTAATTCTTTAATTGGCAGAGGAAAGAAACCCAGTCAGACCTCTAGACAGTAAAACAGTGAGCAAAAGAGGTAAATAAACAAAGTATACAATGACCAAGTTCCAAAAAGCCAGGGTGGGCTTTTTAGTGTCAAGCAAAGAAGCCTTCAAACCATAAACACTAACAGATCTAAGAGGGCATTTCATAACAATTAAGGGGTCAAATAGAAAGACATAAACACATGCAATGTTGACAACGTACCAAACGAGTAAATGGCATATTAAGTTCACTAGTCAAACTAAGTTGGAGAAATAAACAAGTTTATACACATATAAGATTTTACACTTCTCAAAATAAGTGAGTGAGCAACCAGGATCAGAAAGAGTGTGAAACTAAGGCAAGAACAATTTGCTCAGATCATGTTTAGTACTTTCTTCCTGCTTGGGAGTGCATCTGAGACAGCCTTGCTATGTAGGTTAGGCTGGCCTAAAACTATTATTTCAAAGTAAATTCAGTGTGGAGAATTCATACATTTATTTGAATAAATATGGCTATATTGCACATATTATCTGAGTACACTAGAGTTAAATTAAAAATGATTATAATTAAAATTGGTTTAAAATTTTGAAGTGTTTAGAAATTAATAAAATTTGAAATAGCTCATGACTGAAAGAAGTGACATAGGAAATTATGAAATAGTTTTGAGTTAATTAAAAAATATTGGTTTTTTTTTTTTTTGATTTTCAAGACAGGGTTTCTCTGTAGCTTTGGAGCCTTTCCTGGAACTAGCTCTTATAGACCAGGCTGGCCTCACACTCACAGAGATCCACCTGCCTCTGCCTCCCGAGTGCTGGGAATAAAGGTCTATGCCACCACCACCCAGCCATTTAAAAATGTTGAACGTTTTAAAATGTTAGCATAATGAGGATTAATTTAAAAAGTATGTGACTTTCAATACCAATATTATAAAACAGTAAATATTTAAAATCAATGATCTATGCATACACACTTAAGAATACAGAAAGAGAGCCAGGCATGGTCACAGATTCTTTTTCTAATGCCAACACTCAGTAGACAGAGGCAACTCTGTGAGTTCCAGACCAACCTGGTGTACATAGTGAGTTCTGTGCCAGTCTTTCCTTTTATTGTTGTTCTTTACCTTGTATAACTTTGCAGTGGTGATGCACACCTTTAATCCTAGCCTTCTGGAGGCGAAGACAGGTGGTTCTCCATGAGTTGAAACCAGCATGGTCACAGAGTGACTTTCACAACAGTCAGGCCTACATAATGAAACCCTGTCTCCAAACACCAAGAAAAACATAAAAGAAAAAAAAAGAAAAATTGAGAGAGAGATTAGTTCATGAACTGAATGACAAAATCTTTGTTGAGATTGCTTTATGCGTGCCATAGGACATAGAATTTTAAAGAAAAAGATGCTGATGGCAAGCGGGGAGGTCCCACTGCATATCAAGAATGAGATATCACATTGATTAAAAAACTTCAAACAAATTGGTGACATGAGTTCAATCCCCAGAACTCTTGTGAATGTGGAAGGAGGGAACTGACTCATGGGAGTTGTTGACCCTCCATATGTACGCCTGGCAGCCCAAATACAACCACATACAATACAAAAGCAATGATAAACTTAAAGATTAATAATAAAAAACAATGCAAACTAAAACTGAAGACTAATCTAGAGATGTTGAAAGAGTCACAAAGGGAGATTCTTTTCCCTTCCTTTAAGGGAAACTGTTAAATTTAAGCTGCTTACCAATTAAGAGATTAACTGCCAATAAAGAATTATTTGGAATATTTACAACTTTAACTGATAAACTTGACAACTTAAATGAAATTCACCTTTAAAAGAACTAAAATAAACCTTTAAAAGGCACCAAGTGTGGTGAACATGCATTTAATCGTAGCACTCAAAAGATAGAGTCAGTTTTCCTTTGTGAGTTGGAGGCCAGCCTTGATGGAGGAGGGTCATCTCTCTGTTATTTTCATTGGTTAATTAATAAAGAAACTGCTTGGCCTGATAGGTCAGTACATAGGTGGGTGGAGTAGACAGAACAGAATGCTGGGAAGAAGGCAGTGAGACAGATGCTATAGCTCTCCTCTCCAAGATGGATGCAGGTTAAGATCCTTCCCAGTAAGCCACCACCTCGTGATGTTACACAGATTATTAGAAATGGGTTAATCAAGATGTAAAAATTAGCCAATAAGAGACTAGAACTAATGGGCCAGGCAGTGTTTAAAAGAATACAATTTGTGTGTTGTTATTTCGGGTGTAAAGCTAGCCATGCAGGAGCTAGAACTGGAACGCAGCCCACTGCTCCTCACTACACAGCCTGATCTACGTAATGAGTTTCAGGATAGCCAGAGCTATTTAGAGAGACCTTGTCAGAATAATAAAAGAGGCAAATATTTCCAAAATTTAACTGAGGAAATAAAGAATATGAAATTTTGCTGGAATCGATGAAAGAATAAAACCTAGTTAGAAAGTAAGCAGCAGCATGAAACATTCAAAGAAGAGATATAGATTGTCTTTAAATACAAAAACATCCTCATCATTTGACAGTAGAAAAATCACCAGGCAAAAAACATATTTTTAAAAGATTTGTGCCTAAGACATGCAATAAACTATTTAAAAATAAGCAAAATATAGTAGAAAAACTTTAAAATGACCTAAGAAATTGACATACATCTTACAAAATAATGTGTGTTATAGTTTGTGTGCACATGTGCATTTGCAAGTGAGCATAGGTGTGTCCTTGCTTAGGGACTTTCACACACATACACCCCACACGCTGTAGAAAAACAGATCAGTTATGAAGAATATAAACAGAGAGACAACAGAGGATCTTAGGGCATTATTCCCTCAATAAAAGTGTATAAAAAGGTCTTTATAGCATTTACATTGTATGAGATATAAGCCTTCCAGAGACGATTCACAGCTGGGCAGTGTTGGTGCACCTCTTTAATTCCAGCACTCAGAGGCAGAAGCAGGTAAGTCTCTGAGAGTTCAAAAACCAAACTGGTCTACAGAGTGAGTTTTATGACAGCCAAGACAACACAGAGAAACCATATCTTGAAAAAACAAAAAGCAAAAAAATGAAGTAAAAGTAAGAAAGAGAGAGAGAGAAACCCCATCATACAGAATATTGCATATTTTATAAGGATGCACTCTCTACACAATCACACAATGAATGACTGTAAGAACACTTATAGTTTCATATCTACTAAAGTGGTTTTGGCCACTGGTCTCCCAAAACACTAGACTTTATGGGAAAAAGGCAGGCACGGAAAGAGAAGCATCACGCCTTCTATCCCTATGTAGCAATGTCCATACGATATTAAACTTTTGTCAAAATCTATAGCACACACAATACCAAGAGTTAAACCCAGCGTGTGAACTATGGAATTTGGTTTAAAAGTATGTTTCGATACAAGTTCATTGATGGCAACAGGTAAATTACTTTGGTGGAAGATGTTGACAATGAGAGAGGTTGCATGTTCTTCTGATGTTATCTTTAGATAGGTTCTTGAGCCAATCCCTTATGGACAATAAATGAGAACATGTCACATTCTTTAAAAGGCACAATGTAGAGGCAGTAAAAAAAAAAGTTAAATTTACCAGTGATTCTGAGGGAGGGAGTAGAAGCTTCTAAGACAATAAAATATTCTGTATATTAATGTGCATGCATTCATCATTTATTGATGGTGATATATCTGACATCTACATCATCATTGTATGGTTACAAGTGTTCTTACCCAGACTTGCACAGTACAGCATACTCCTAAGTAATATCAGATAATGTCACTTCTGAAGCCTTGGTTAGAGTGGTAGACACATACAAGTATGAGTTTACCAAGAAACATAGAACTACTATATGAGCTAGCCATTTCACTCTTAGAGATACACCTGCAATGAAAGGAAATCAATAGATTAAATAAATATCCATGTTTAGTAGCTCACATTCATAATTCCAAAATTCAAGAGACTGAAACAGGAGAATTATCAGAATAGACTAACCAGAGCTTCATCGTGCATTCCAGCTCTGCCCGGCTGCCGATGGATTAAATATCTAGATATCCAACAACAACAACAAGAACAACAACAACGAAAAGAAATACACGCGTCCCCTGTTTATTATCACATTGTTTATAATGGTCAACATATGGAATTAATGATGTGTCCTTCAGAAAACTGAATAGATTCAAAAAAAAACATGATATATCCACAAAGTAGGATTCAGCCAGAAAAAAAGGAAAAAAAATGTCATTTGCTGCATCGTGGATGGAACTGGAGGGCATTGTAGGAAATAAAAGCGCGAGCACAAAAGGAGGAGCACTTGTTCTCAACCCTTAATAGAGGTCTAAAATTTGATGTAATAGGCAGAGAGAGTAGGATAATAACCGCTGGTATCACGGTGAAGACTGGGAGGGGGATAGAAGGGAGCAAGAGAGCTTTCATCAAAATACAGTTGGATAAGAATAATAAGCTTTATTATTCTGCAGTACTTTATAATGATGGTAATTTTCAATAATTTACTGTATTTTTATAGAAAATTAGGGTGAGTTTATTGTATGGTTCTAAACATAAAGAAATAATCACTAGCTAAGAAGATAAGAAAAACCTGATTACTCTTATTTAGTAACTACAAAGTATAGAGATGTAGCTAATCATCACACCGCATAAATATCTGTAATTTTTATGACAATTAACTTAACATGCCCATCAGTATCAATTTGACAAGAATGGCATATTCATACTTGCCAATCTTAATATAAAATTATACAAACACTATTTCACATTCACTATAATGCTATCATCAAAATGATTAATCTTATGAAATTTTGCAACTTTGTATCTGGAATCCCTTTATATTCTGACAGAGTATAAAATTCCCTGACCCAACTGTAGCGGCTGCTTCAGACTCCTATAAACAAAAAACAGACCTTTGACCTCCCCATTCATTCCTAGTACTTTAGCTAAAATAAATTAAGGCATATATAACCGTGGACAAAGAAAGGAACTTACTAATAGCACCGGGTTATAACTATCTCAGATACTAATAGCCAATAGTTAAGAGAGTTGTGGAGTCGCGCATACAAGTCTAACAATTTCAGTGTTAGATAACCAATTTTCAATAGGAACAAAAGGTCCACATCTTAGAATAGTGCATCAAACAACAGAATCTAGATCAAAAGAGTATCTACATACAGGTGCCGTTTATGAACATAGAGAACTAGCTAAGCAAGCAGAACACAAAGCAGTTGAGGAAATGTTTGCTTCTGAAGGAAGAAGAAACTAGCTATAGTGCATATGAGAATCCTCTTTAACAATAAAAAATACCCTCTGGATGTTAGATGCTGTATGACAGGACTAAGTAAAACTATTTTAGATCTGTGCATTTCACTGTTTGCTAACTACGTAAAAATGTAAGTGGGCATTACTGGTTTTGTGGTGACAAAACTGCCGGCTGCGGCTACAAACATACTAAAAGTATGAAAAATCTGCATTCTGCTATCTACTGCCAAATCTTAAGCAAAAAAAATTAACATTCTGATCCTACACTATTTGTATACAAAATGAAACCAAATACTTAAGGATTTATTTTAAACAACAAATAGTATATATAAAGATATGAAGGTGATATGTTATCATGTAACAATCTTGCAATAAATAATATTTTGCTATCTTAGTAAAGCCTCTATTATTTTTCTTTCAAACTATTTCTATGTCTGATATCTCCAGTGTTTTTTATTTTATTTTCTTACAGTCTGTCTATCTGGAGAGCTTTCAAGAGTCTTCACAGGTTTTTTTTCTCTTTTTTCTTTTTTCGCTGATGCACTATTGATGCTCCAGGCAGACGTGAATACTTGCTTATTTGTGTCAATTTCTTATTTGTGACCAATGTGTTTTTTCACAGTGATTCCTTGTTGCACTAAAATCATACTATTAATATCTGTATATATAAACAATAAGATCTTTCTTCACAGTTTTTGATTGTAGTTTTATATATAGCACACTTCTAGGCATCTAGTAAATTTTGACAAAGGATATTTCACAAAGAAATTATTTCAGAGTTTGTTAAAATCACAACTTACTTCCCCTCACTTTGGAGTCTCTATAAAAAAAAAAAGCCCCTAAATTAGATACACAGAGAACCAGCTCTGGTGTTGAGATCTCTCAGCTTCCCTCCACAGCCCCTTACTGACCGCTCGATGTTAACCGCTCGATATGCCAAAGCAGAGCTCTCATCAGCTCTCAAATCGAACGCCGTGCCTACGATTCCAGGGCGAGTTTTCCATCTTCAATTTTTTTAACTATTTCCTCACGTATTTTATATACTGATTTAAGTTCCTTAAAGGACATACAGATGTCAAAATTCCATGAATGTTTCATTTTCATTTCCATCAGGTTTCCTATGAGTTTTTCTCGTATTCTCAAGTCCTTATGTAGAGGAGGAACGCTTGGCTCAGAATCACGGAGAAGAAAGGCTCCAGTCTCACAAAAGGCTAAGGGGGGACTCTGAAAACTGAAAGATTTCACAAAGAGAAAGGGCACTGGGAATTGTGCTACGGACGTCTCTCTAGTCTGGAGACACTTGAATTTCTAAGTTTTTAAGATGGTCGGTTTTCATAAAGGAACCATACGCTCCTCGGTATCTGGATATGATCTGAGATGGAGAACTCTAATTGCTCAGCATACACAGATCTGTATTTTGAGGAAGTGCCCACTTTTACCAGCCCCTCTACAACATGGAAATACCAGCCCCTCTACAATCTCGAAATACTCAATTCTCAATTTTTTCTGTTGTTGACATATTTTACCAATGAGTGGCTAGTGTACTGTTTGTGACTTATTTATCATTTACTTCCAATTATGCCTATATCTTTTTCTTTGTCTCCCCAAATCATTCCTAATCATTTCTTTATGGCTGGTGTGTTGTCTGTTAACATAATTCGATGCTCTTTTCATAAAACAGGTTTGGTGGGAGTTGGTGTACTATGGCAGAACTATTCAGAGATGTCGAAGGCAGTGAAAATAACCATGCCCTACTGAAAATCATTTGCCATTTGGGATGACCTACACTTTGGCAAACTGAGAGCCAAATCTGTCACAATTCTAGCAAACAAATGGTTAGTGGGAGAACTTAATCTGATGTGTTTATTTATGTGAGTTAGCATATGAGGAAAAAGAACCAATTCTCATCAAACCACCCACGGTTAGAAACAGCCATGTGGCAGAGCAGAAAGAGAGAGTAAGGGGATTCTGTTTTATAGTTGATTCCTCTCAAAGGATTCTGACCACCTTTGTCCCAATTC
Organism: Microtus obscurus; assembly: GCA_963919715.1. Lineage (NCBI taxonomy): Eukaryota > Metazoa > Chordata > Mammalia > Rodentia > Cricetidae > Microtus > Microtus obscurus. The sequence goes on from CAWTZC010000707.1 coordinate 450,715, forward strand.
CCGTAGGGATGGGGGCTACGAACCCGAGGTAAGGACTGAAATCCAGGACAGCACGGCAGTGTTCATTGTACAGAAGGTTGTTTCTGTCTTGAGCACATGTACGCATATGGGATAGATCGTCATGAATTGCTATTGTAACATGATTTCAGTGGCCAGACATTCTCTAAATTAACGACTCCCAAATTCTTCTCTAATTATTTAAGAAAGAGTAGTCTTGGAGCACCTTTCTTCTTTTGGGTCCTCAAATTAAAAAACTTACTAAGGGTATCTTAGAAGTGGGGTACACTGGTCATCATCCTCTTCTGCCCCCTTGTGGTTTCCTTTCCTCGCATTGGACTCTTGCCCTAGGCAGCAAAGAGCCCCTTGTAAGAGAGCCATAATGTTAAGTGCCTTGTAAATATCCAAATTCCTCACCGAAACTGAGATTGTGACTTAATTTTCAGAAGAAAAACCCATCACAGGGGAATTTTGGTGTCTCTTGCTTTATCCATTAACATGACATATGTCCTACTGTTTACCTGACTTTTCAGAAAGCTTCTTTTATTCTCTATTTTCCTGTATATATTTGGAAGTATCTGCTAGTCAGTTTTCTGTTTTATGGCTTGCTCCTTCTTTTTTTGATTTTTAGAATGCCTTTCTCACTCTATGGTCTCATCTCACTCATTTCACAGGTGGATTCTCCATAAACTTCTATTACTTAACTTTCAAGATTCCTTCTCTAACTGACTCGTTTTTTCCCTGCTTATCTCTACGACGCAGTCAGTGTTATTCTTCTAGATGAGTTTAGATTTTTTTCTCTCTCTTAACATACTCTTTTGCAACTATGTTCACTCCTGTTGCTCTGTTTTTAAAAATGGACAAACTTGACCCCAAGATCCTCTGAATTCATACAGTTATAGAACCCAGGGTATCCCGGGTTGGCTGCCCCATGTCTTGGAGAGTGTTTATCCGTCTCTCTTACTTTGTGCCTCCCACCCTCCATATCCCGAAAAGAATAAACCACTCCTGAAAATTCACACCTTTCCGAGACAGATACATGAATATACTCTCCGTTTTTCTAAACCTTCGTTAAATTGTAATAGCTGTCTGGTATAGCTCCCCAGTCTCTCTTACGTCAACATGCTTCATTTCTGAGCTCAGACCACACCACCACCCCCACCTTTGGACATGTTCCATGTTGCTAGTGGTCTATCCCTACTTCATAATTCAGCACGGTCATTTTTCTGAAGCATAAATCTGGCGTTGTTATTTGCCTATGTAAACTTTATGTTTAAAGAGGCTATACTAGCTGAATTGGGAAACTATAAAGCAAGAGACTCAATTCTGTGTCAGTTAGGACTTTGGTAGACGCCCCTCTGCACAATCCACTTGTGGTGGTCGGGGGCGGGGAAGGGGCGGGATCGAGCCCCCTCCCTCCTCCTTCTTACTGCGGAGAGCTGCAGAGCCAGGAGGCAGTCTCACTGCGAGCTGAGCTGTGAGCTGCTAACTGCGAGCTGCGCTGCGGAGTGAACCAGTCACTTGGCAGAGAGCTGCGGAGGAAGCCAGACAGCCCTCTGAGAGCTGCGGAGGAAGCCAGACAGCTCTCTGAGAGCTGCGGTGCCAGCCGGGCAGCTCTTTCTGAGAGCTGCGGTGCCAGCCGGGCAGCTCTCACTGAGAGCTGCGGTGCCAGCTGGGCAGCTCTCGCTGAGAGCGCTGGAGGGATCCAGGCAGTACTTGCTGAGGGCTGCCGGTGCCAGCCGGGCAGCCCTCGCTAAGTGCTACGGAGAAAACACGCAGCATTCTCCGGGAGCGGTGGAGCGAGCCAGTCAGGCTGGCTCGCTCCCTTTTCAGCTTTCAAGCTGGAGGGGGATCCTGGACAGCCACGTCGGCATGCTCAGCACTGGAAGAAGAAGCGCAGCGCTCGGAGACGAGCCGCCACCGGTCAAGGAAGAGACATGTCACAGCTAAGTACGAATCTGGGCGATTCCAGCCCACCGGACTCCCCTTTGCCTCCGGTCCAGGTCCATAGCCGCCCTACGGTTCTGATGCGGGCTCCGCCTGCTTCGTCCCGGGCTCCTCCAGTCCCTTGGGATCCACCTCCAGTGGACTTGCAGGCTACCCTGGCTTCATGGCAGGCTCCTCAGCCTGCCTGGGAGGCTCCAGAGGGCCAGCTGCCTGCCCCAGTGGCTCAGCTGGCCCAGCCTCCTTCACTAGGGGCCCCGATGGTCCAGGCTCCCCCGCTGGGAGGGCCTATGACCCAGCCTCCAACTCCTGGAGTCTTGATGCTGCATCCTTCTGTCCCGGGGGGCCCTTTGGCTCATCCTACAACCCCAGGAACCCAAATGACACACCCTCAGCCTCCTCCTGGGACCCCGATGGCGCACCCTCTTCCTGGGACCCCAATGGCCCACCCTCCTCCTCCTCCTCCTGTGACCCCGATGGCCCACCCTCCACCTCCTGGGACATCTATGGGCCATCCTCTTGCACCTGGGAACCCGATGGTCCATCCTCTCACACCTGGGGCCCCAATGGTTCATCCTCCCCAACCTGGAACTTCAATACCGCACGCTGCAATTCCGGGGACCCAGCCACCAACTCCAGGAGTCCTGATGGCCCAGCAGCTGACACCGGGAGTCCTGATGGTCCAGCCAACTGCTCCAGGAGCTCCGATGGTCCAGCCTCCTCCACAGGCTGCCTTGATGACCCAGCCTTCGTCTTCAATAACTCAGATGGCCAAGCCTCCAGGTCCTGGTGTCGTGATGATCCATCCTCCAGGTGCCAGGGCTCCGAACCTTCAGACTCCAGTGTCAGGAGCACCGACTGCTCAGCCAGTATTGCCCCCAGGGCAACCTCTGGCTTCGTGGGCCCCACAGAGTCATCCTTTGATCCTGCAACTCCAGTCTCAAATCATGAGAACTCCTCAACAGGTTGCCCCTATTCCATCAACACCACAGGTGCAGCTTGCCACAGCCCCAGGCTGGCCAGCCACCACACCCAACTGGCAAGTGACCCCCCAGGGTTGGCAGGGGACGCCCTTGGCCTGGCAGGCCACGCAGGTCACTTGGCAGACCCCAACCCTAGCCTGGCAGACCCCTCCTGTGCGCCAAGGGCCCTTACCCATTCGTTCTGGTCCCACACCCATTCGACCTGGACCACCACCTCCAGTACTCCGCCAGATGCCACCTGTGGTCCGTCAGACCCCACCACTGATCCGCCAGAACACTGCACCTGTCAGACAAACTTTGCCTGGCGTAGCAAGCCAGCCTCAGCTGTGGCAAGGCCTGCCGCCCCCACCTCCACTGCGTCAGGCTCCACAGGCTCGTCTCCTGGCTCCCAGGATGCCAGGGCCACAAACAGCACCTCAAGTTACTCAGATACATTTGGTGCCACAGACAGGCCCACAGGTGTCCCATCCAATGCTGTCAGCACCACTATCTATCCCAATTCCTGTGCCCCAGGCTGCCTCTCAGTCAGCTTCCCGAGCTGTGCATTGCCCATCCATCATCTGGCAGGCCACTAGAGGCCAGCGCCAGGTGCCAGAGGAGCTCGAGGTGCCCCAGGAGCTCCAGATGCCAGAGGAGCTCGAGGTGCCACAGGAGGTCGAGGTGCCAGAGGAGCTCCAGGTGCCACAGGAGGTCGAGGTGCCAGAGGAGCTCCAGGAGTCAGAGGAGGTACCGGCGCCACAGGAGGACCCAGTGCCACGTGAGGTCCAGGTGCCACATGAGGTCCAGGTGCCACAGGAGCTCCCAGTGCCACAGGAGCTCCAGGTGCCACAGGAGGTCCCGGTGCCACAGCAGCTCCAGGTGCCACGGGAGCTCCCAGTGGAGCTCCAGGAGGCACAGCAGGCCCAGGCAATGGGCTGGCAGGCACCCAAGGTACCCACTCACTTCTGGCAGCCTGTGTCTGCCCAGGAGGCCCAGGAGCAGGCCACTCCGCTCACCCGTGTGGAGCAGCAGCAGCCCTTCCAGGGAGTTCAACCCTCCCGCAAGGTCCTGCAAACTCGGCGAGCTGCCCACCAGGCCCAACCCGCAGGCATGCAGGCAGAACAGCCCTCAATCCAACTGCAGCCTTCTTGGCAAGGGCCAGCCCCCACCATGCAGGCACAGCGTGGAGCCTCCAGAGCACGGACAAATTTTCCCAGGGGCTCCACTAGATCACCCATGACTCCGTCAGGAGAACCTGGCCCCTCTTCTCTAGAACCTCGGGGCCCTCCCAGAGATCGTAGGGGCTCTTCAAGGGGCAGAAGGGGCCCTCCCAAAGATCGCATGATCATTGGGGCCACCTTCTGTGCTCCAAGGTCAGCATCAGCTTCCAGGGCATACCTGCCAACTGCCTGGGGAAACGTGCCTGCCACATCAGAGACCTTAACTGCCACCTCAAGGGTTTTTCCATCTACCTCTCATTTTCAGCCTGCTTCTTCTAATGGCTTCAGGGGTCCATCTGCCACCTCAGAGAGCCCAAAGTCACTGCCATTTGCTCTGCAGGACCCTTATGCCTGCGTAGAGGCCCTGCCTGCAGTTCCCTGGGTCCCATATGCTGATGTGAACAGTTCATCAGCATGTAAGGCAGTGCCCACCATCCTGATGGTGACAGCAGCTGCCCCCGAGGCAAGTGCCACCATCGCAGAGGCCTCCAAGTCTGCAGAGCCACCACGGCGCTCCGGCAAAGCCACCAGGAAGAAGAAGCATCTGGAACCCAAAGAGGACGACGGTGGCCAAAGGGCGGCCTCACGTGACTGGCGGGGCCCCCGACCCTGTGAGAATCCCAGGCAGAATGACTGGGAGATACAAAGAGCTATGCAGCTCCTGGGGGAACAGGAACCCCTCTACACTTCCCAGGGTCTGAATGGCTGGGGACGCCCCAATAACTCTAGAATTCCAAGGGGCTTCGATGGTCCCAGCACTTCACAGGACCAGCGGTTCTGTGGTGGCTCAGGAGGGTCTCAGCCATGGATGGTCTCTGAGGTGCCAAGTGTCTCTCGAGGATCTAGTGCTGTTCAGGAGGACCCTAATGGGGAGAGTCAGGCATTATCTCCCTTAGATGAGAGGGCAAACGCTCTGGTTCAGTTTCTCTTGGTCAAGGACCAAGCCAGGGTGCCCGTCCAGCTCTCAGAGATGGTAAATGCTGTCATCAGGGAATATAAAGATGACAGCTTAGACATCATCAGTCGTGCCAATGCTAAGTTAGAGAGCTCCTATGGGTGTCAACTGAAGGAAATTGACACCAAAACCCACACTTACATCATCGTCAGGAAGACGGGGCACCCTCAGTGCAATACGCTGACATCTTACTTAGACAGGCCTAAGTTCAACCTCTTGATGGTGGTCCTGAGCCTCATCTTTATGAAAGGCTACTGTATCAGGGAGAATCTGCTCTTTAGCTTTCTGTTCCAGTTAGGACTGGATGTCCACGCGACAAGTGGTCTCTTCAGAAGTACGAAGCAGCTCATCACCAGCGTGTTTGTGAGGCACAGGTACCTAGAGTACAGGCAAATCCCGTTCACTGAGCCTGCAGAATACGAGCTTCTCTGGGGTCCCCGGGCATTCCTCGAGGCGAATCAGATGCACATCTTCAGGTTTTTGACCTCACTCTATGAAAACCAGGCCCAGATCTGGCCAGGCCAGTACCTTCAGTCACTGGCAGAGTTAGAATACACGGACACAAATGAGGAGCCCAATGACAGCGATGATGATTCCCGTGGGCCCACCAGCAGTGCCCACCCTCATTAATTGGTGTTGCCAAGATGAACTTATTCCTATGGGTACCAGGCCAAAGGCCACGGACAGTGGGTACCAGGCCAGAGGCCACGGACAATGGGTACCAGGCCAAAGGCAAAGGACAATGGGTACCTGGCCAAAGGCAAAGGACAATGGGTACCAGGCCAAAAGCAACGGACAACGGGGGAGTGGGAAAAGGGGGGAGGGGGGAGGGGGAGGAGGGACAGGGTAAAAGGGGGTACGTTGTGATTTCTGGTGTTTTTGCTGTTTTTTGCTATTGTTCTGTCGGTAAATTTCAATTTTCAGCCCGCTTTTTGTATTTGCCAAAGCTTTGTACACTTTTGTAAAATGCTGATTTGAACTGGCTACTGTGCTATTTTGTATTTTGGCGTCTGTGTTTTTAAATGAGATTGGTGTTTCCCTCTTTTGTGTTCTAAATGTTAATGTGCCAGAGTTGTGCTACCCTCGTTAAGTGATTGGACAGTCTACCCTTCTTGTTCTGCTTATGTAAAATCGTAGTAGAATGTTCTTTGGTCATTAATCAGTAGAATACTGTCTGGAGAAAAGTAAAGATCTGCCTACAAAAATATACTTTTAGCAAAGCATGAATTGTTTGTCTTTATTCTAATTTTGAAGTAGGATGATGGGACCCAAACTTTAACACACTCCGTGCACACACACAAACAAGAATACTATCAGTGATAGTAAAACCCATGGATACTGACAGCTTCCCAGAAGAGTACTCCATTCAATTTAAAGTGAAATGCTGATTGTGGTGGGTGGGGAAACCTGTGGTACCTGAGATTTCCTTAAACTAAACATAAAACTGTATAAGTAGGACATGCTAAATTAAGAGGGGCTTGTATGCCCCCTTTGATTTAATTTTCACAATAAAATTTCAAATGAGACATCATGTCTAATTTCTAGGTGAGGCTAAGAGATATAAAAAAAAGGCTATTAAATTGCATATATAGTGGCCTGGTGGTAAAAGTATAATTCCAAGCAGAAAATCTCAAGAGTATTTGGAAAAGGGGGATTCTCTACCTAAGAACCATAAAAATCTAGGTTTATGAGCCAAGAAAAAAAAATGTGATCCTTGTCAGTCATATGGTCCATTGAAGATGTCTAATATCTCAAATGTGGAAAGCAACAGTGCCCTACACTGGTACCAGAATGGAAGCATGCGCCCCTAAAGTAGTAGAATCCCGCCATGAGAGAAGAAAATTAGGGTTTAAGGAGTTTAAGATTTTGCAGATTACAGGTGGCTACTACAAGGCGAGGGCGGCAACTGCAGGACAGACACCTCGTGGAAAGGTTGAGTTCTTAGAAAAATTCCTAAGAGGAAAGGGTTAATCCTCGTGCACAGCGAAGAAAAGATGATAAGGTCTGAAGTAGCGTAATATCTGCAGCTAGCCTTTAGTTACAGGACCCCAAGGAGAGAAATCTGGCAGAGGGCTGAACTGGGGCGTGGGGGGAGGGCAGGGGTGAATTCATGTCCATGTGAATGTAGTACACGTGAAAACAGTGCCCAAAGGTCACAGTTTTTCCACAGGGACAGAGAGCGGCCTCTTGCCACCTCTTACCTGTATGAATCAAGAAATTCAACCCCATTTCTTCCCATCCTTCCAGAAAAAAAAAAAAAAAAAAAGGCGGTGGAAGCCGCAACGATAGAACTTCTCTGCCACCTACTGGCCCGTGAGCAGTTGCACATCTGCTTCTGAGGCCATCGGATCTCTGGGGAGGCGTCGCTTCAACTCCGGCACAAATTGCTTCATAACCTTCCCGTAATGTTACCTCTGTCTGTGCCCAATCATTTCTCTTTTTCTTTTTCCATAAAAGGAGTAAGTCAAACAGCTCTCCATGTGCAACCCAAGTTTCATTCAAGGATTATTACCTTCGGTCCTGTTGCTCTGCCGCTTAGGACAAGTGGCAAAGTTATTCCGCTGTTGCGGAGCAACCTTTGTTGGGTAATTGGACCCAACTCCACCTTTGACCTTCCTGAATGCACACAGTTTCACCAAAGATCCATTGTGACGAAGTTTTACTAAAATTTGGAGAGTAAGAGAAGCCTGACCATACAGTAGCTCTATCTTTATTACTTGGCAGTATTAAAATTAAGCAGTGTTTTGCCTAGGAAGAGATACACCATGATAATAAACTGGCATAAGGATTTAACGAAACTTGAAATTTGTCTGGTCATTTGTACGCTTTTCTAGATTTTGTTTGTCTCTGTGTGGGTACTAGGTAAAATTTCCCACACGTTAAAATTTGGAAGCTAGCTAGCATCATCTGACTTTGAACCTACGCCTCATACACAGCCAGTTCCTACAGGGACTACAGTAGAAACGTTCCTCACCACATAACCGATATAAACTTTAACGGCTGGGAACCTGTGTTAGATAGTATGTGAGAAGTAACAAAGGACTTTTTCATTATATATGTAAAACTAAGTTATTCGAATATGCCAATGAAGAGTTTAACACCAAACACTGTGAAAGTAGTAAGCAGAAGCCAGAGTCAGGATGTGTGAAATCAAAGAACAGAAAGTGGGAAGAAATTCAAAATACTAATGTAGGTGCGTATTTTACGAAGCTTTTAGCTATGCAATGGAGGACAACAGAACCCTTCTGAGCAACTAAGTGGGAAACCTTTCCACAAAACATACAAACAAGGACTCCTGAGCTCTTGCATCCCCTTCTAATTCAAAGAACGGAGTATCAGGTCAGCATTAGTGTCGATTGATTAAACTGACATAGAATGAAATAGAGTCACATAGAAAAGCAGATTTGAATACGGTTATGAAGGGAATTGCTACGGTTTACCTTAAATCATTGTGATTGACTGCATCATTAAGGGATTCCAATATGCAGATGGCTTATATTTTTAAAAAAAAATAATCAAAAGGGGATATGCTGAATAGAAACAATTTGGAGTAAAAGTGAAGACCTCCTCACTAGGGGAGCTGATGATCAATCGGGAGGACATCTAGTATTTTTTGACCCTCAAAAAGCAACAGGCATAAATAAAGGTCATTGAGCCTATAATTCGGGTTCTTAGAGAAGCCAAATAAGAAGGAGAACCCAAAGAAAAACATATAGTCATCCTCCTGAATATCAACCTTCATCAGGCGATGAAAGGAGACAGAGAGAGAGACCCACATTGGAGCACCGGACTGAAATCTCAAGGTCCAAGTCAGGAGCGGAAGAAGAGAGAGCATGAGCAGGGAGCTCAGGACCGCGAGAGGTGCACCCACACACTGAGACAGTGGGGATGTTCTGTCGGGAACTCACCAAGGCCAGTTGGCCTGGGTCTGAAAAAGCCTGGGTTAAAACTGGCCTCGCTGAACATAGCGGACAGTGAGGACTACTGAGACCTCAAGAACAATGGCAATGGGTTTTTGATCCTACTGCACCTATTGGCTTTGTGGGAGCCTAGGCAGTTTGGATGCTCACCTTACTAGACCTGGATAGAGGTGGGTGGTCCTTGGACTTCCCACAGGGCAGGGAACCCTGATTGCTCTTTGGGTGGACGAGGAAGGGGGACTTGATTGAGGGAGGGGGAGGGAAGGGGAGGCGGCGGTGGGGAAGAGACAGAAATCTTTAATAAATAAATAAAAAAAGAAAAAAAAGCAACAGGCAAGATGTTTTAGGAAGATGTTGCTGAAAGACCATAGATATCTGAAGAAAACAAATTGCACTTTTACCTGTGCCCCAAGACATCCAATTTAGAAGACTAAAAACCAGGATTACAGGTTGAAGAGTTAGTGCTTAACTTTTTCAAAACCAGATTCAATAACTATCCAATGGCTGCGGTAGAAACCACTTTGTATTAAGTGCTGACTGTTAATAAAGAGGCATCACCAAAACAATTTTTCTCTTGTAATATGCTAGTTAAATCAACTCTAGTTCAAATGAAGTTTTCTGACCTTGAAAATGGATTGAAAGATATGTTCAGGATATTAAGCTAGAAGAAAACAATGTCAGAATATTTATCTAAAATATGATATCTTTTGCAGTAATTTTATTCTAAATCATTATACCTTAGAGCAATCTGAGAAGGGACCCGTTATTTGTCAAGATTATACGTCAACTGGCCATTTTAGCAAATGTGGATTTTAAAAAAAATAGTACTGTGATGGAGGAAACTTTTGCTTTCTAGCTGGAAAGCTGGAGTCTCCGTGTCCTCAAAAATAGCGACTCCATTGCACGTGTTGCTCGTGTCCTTAATTTGCCATCTGATTTGGAGAAAGAAAGCCTTGCTGCCTTCTCACGGATCGTTATAAACCCCAAAGGGACACAGGATCACCCCTCGATTCTGTTCTATATTCTGCCGTCCATGCTAAAATTCTGGAAATAGTCCTCATCATAGAAAGGCTTTGGCTTCCAGTTAACAGCAGTGTTGCCATTTCGGATTGGCAGACCCTTTTCTTAATCCCCGCACTCGCCACTTCGGAAGTCCTTTCTCTGTCATCTCTAACTTCATTACTGCCATCTGTCGATCTGAACATAATAGCCTATACTCTCCAAGCCACCATCAAACTCTATAAGGTTTCATCTGCCTTGAAGCATGAGTTGGCTCCCGGTGTTCCTGAATAAGCGTAAGCGCCCCTCAACTAACTTTGTTTGTGCCCTGCCTTACCTAGGAGCATAGCACAAAGAACCTATATATGAGACAGGGACGCCCTCTGCTGGACAAAGACTTTCAAAGAATTACTCAGATTCTGAATTGAAAACAGAATTTGTTTAAAACTTTTTCATGTTGTATGTTTGGATCCCACTTCCCCAAGATCCTTCCTATCTCCCTACACACTCAATGCATGTATTCTCCTGCCCCGCCCCTTCCTCTCTTCCATGTTCTTCTCGGAAAAGCAAAGTGAAAACTCAAAATAAGCAAATGAAAACAGAGAGTAAGGTTTTAGGTCAAGGAAGACCAAAAGGAAAATTCCCTGTCCAGTTTAGAGCAGACCTTGCTTATTCTCCATTATCCCCAGCACAGAAATGTAAAGAGATAAACTCATTGCCATAGTAATAGTAGTACAAGTTCTGACTGGCTTCTTGAGAAAGAATTTTCAGGTTAGAAGGTTACTATGGATGAACCCACATTTGTGACACTTTTTTTCTGCCTTTTCCTGAATGCAAGCCGTGTGTGTGTGTGTGTGTGTGTGTGTGTGTGTGTGTGTGTGTGTGTGTGATGAATTAAGCAGTGCTTCCTTGAATCTTATGAGATTTGGAAATGGTACTTCATGCCTTGTTTGAAGCATCATTCATGATCAGCCTCCTCATGTTCTGTTTATTGGCATTCAGGAAAGTACCCCGTGGTTGTATCAAAGACATACTGTTTTCTATAGCAGCCTTTGTCTCTATAAGAAGGCAACTTACTGTCTATGTTATTCTTTATTGAAAGTCACTCTTAGAAGAGATATCGGAAGTATACCCTACCTATGTATACCCAACCCTTCAGCATTTCCTCTCCCCAGAAAGCTTACTGGAGTGTCCTGTATAATGGCTCAGAATCTTCCCCTAAATACAAATGCATTTGCCACTGCACACTATGTGCTGGTCTTTCTAGTGTATATGAGGAAATCATTCAAACATTGTGTTTTAAAGTTGAAAATGGTGCATTTCTTTCAGCACAATGCCTTTGACTTTGGCTTGGGTCTTCCTATGCATAAACAGACTGTTTCTTTTAACACTGGTAACATGCTTGGTTACAAAGGACATTTCCGCAGTTTTCTCTTTTGAGTAACTTGCTACATGATCACTACGAACATTCATATGAGCCAGGAACATGGGTGTTTCTATAAATATAAATATTCAAGTATTTGTTGAATATGGGTGTAATTCTTATATCATAAGACAAGCATACACCTACCATCATCATTATCTTCATGATCATCATTTTCATTGTTACCTTTGAAAAACAGACTTCTGAAATATTTCCTAGAGTAGCTATAAAACTTACATTACTCCTGAGAATATATAGAAAAGCCAGCCTTTCCACATCTCAACTAATAACTGTCAAATGTGTATTCATTTTTAGATTTGCTTGTAGGTGAACAGTGACATTTCATTGTGGTACCTCAGTATCTTCAGGGAACTGGTTCCAGAACCTACTGAAACCAAAATGCATGTATGCCTAAATTTCTCATATAAAATGACATAATAGTTACACATTCGACTCAGCCTCCAAGCTCTAAGTCATCTCTTGATGGCTGATCACATATAATCAAAAAGCATGATTTATAAATAATTGTCTTACCATATTGTTTAGGTAATGGATTGTTGTAAGTCAGTAAGACACCATTTCCTGGCATATTTCATCTGCAGTTTGTTTGGTTCACAGATGATGCCTGTGTGATCATGGCCACTGATCAACACTCTTACCCAGCTTCACTCAATGAATGTTATTACCTAGGTTCACTCTGTGTGTGTGTGTGCATTTGTGTGTGTATATGTGTGTGTGTGTGTGAGAGAGAGAGAGAGAAAGGGAGGGAGGGAGGGAGGGAGGGAGGGAGGGAGGGAGGGAGGGAGGGAGGGGGGAGATTGGCAAGTAGTACAAAAGTACTAAATGTGTATTGAATGTGCTGCATTACAAAGAGGGGTGCATGAGATGTTTCTGAAGTTGTGGACAGGAAAATATAACTGATTAAGATATTGGTGCAGTTAAAGAGAAATGTTTGAGCTTAACAGAGCAATGTAAACAATACCTTTAGCACAAAAAGCCCTACCCAACAAAATCTCAATGATCCTAGACTGCAAGTGCATTTGAAAGGTGAGTGTCTAAGGAAAAAGACTTCTGAGCATTCTTTCAGAAAGCAGCCATCCAAAGAAGCATTTTCATAGTCTTCACAAAGCCATACACGGGCCATTGCAAATACAGCTCAAGGGGAACAGGCTAAATCTCAACCTGCTGGTATAGCTTAGTATCATCCTCATGACTTTGGATTTATAAGTATAAGAAACAAATGATTTACAAAGTTGTGGAGTCTTGCACAAGATTCTCAAAAGCCACTAAGGCCTGGTAAAATACTACAGAGTCATGAACCCTGGGTTGACTATTGATGGATGGATGGATGGATGGATGGATGGATGGATGGATGGATACCATGATATTGGAAATACCTTAAACTAGAATGATCTGCCAGGGATAGTTACAGTTACAGAGGTGAGATGGATGAAGAGAAAGATGTCCCATGTGCCATAAGTACCTGAGTGGGAAGGATGAACCCCCAACACTTTCTGAGAGACAATTTCATAATGAGCACTAGATGCTGGAGTCAATACTGCAGGTTCTATCATGCTGGGTTTTGTTCTACCTTTGCTCTGATATTTATTTGCTCTACTCTCACCATTGACTTTTGGAATAGAAATGTTTAACATTCCATTATATATTAGAAATAGTTTTTTATTATTTTATTTTATAGTCATTGCAGTTAAGAGATTTCTGAGTTTCAGAAAAGATGTTGAACATAAATGCTTTGCAATAATCTTGTGATTGTTAAGGCTCTAGGGACTCTTTGAGAAGATAGCTAGGGTTTTCACTGTGAGAAAAGCACAAGGTTTTAGGGATCAGTAATGGAATATTATTGTTTAAGGTGGTGTGTTTGGTTGTCATATTGACAAGGTGTGGATTGTGACTGATACTTTTAATTTCCAACTGATTGGATTATGATATACTTAGACATTAATGAGCCCTATTTTTCAATGTATCTGTAGTTCTTTCTAAAATGAATTAGCTTTTAGAGAAAGGACCCTCCCTCTTGAATGTGAGGTTTAGCACATCTTGCTTTATGGTCTAGGAGAGAATAAACAGATGAAAATAGGGAGAAAGACATATACATAAGTCACAGATTGTCCTCTCTCTACTTCCTGGTCTACCTTGTCTTGATTAAGAGGCCTTATGCACATGATGACATGCATTCCCTTCTGTGAGGGCAAATCCATGAGAAAAGTAAGCCTTTCTTTCCTTCAGCTACTTCATGTTATGTATTCGGTTACAGAGATTAGAAACTATTAACACTACAGAAACACACATACACACACTCACTCAAATACACATCTCTCCTCATAGGAGAGAGCAAAAGGACAATATTGATGTGAGTCTGGCTTAACACAATCATCTCCAATTCCACACATTCCCCTGCTCTCCTGGCTAGTTTTGTGTCAACTTGACACAAGCCGGGGTCATCAGACAGGAGGGAGGCTCAACTGAGAAAATGTTTTGATAAGATCAGACTGTAGACATGTCTGGGGGATATTTTCTGAATTAATGATGGATGTGGTAGTGTTCAGACCATTTTGAGTGTGGCCACTCCTAGGTTGGTGTCCTGGATTCTATAAGAAAGCAAGCTGTCTTTTTTTTCCCATTTGATGTTTTTTGCTTCACACTGATGACAACTTATGCTGGAGAGGTTGTGGGGGAAAGGGAACATTTCTGCGTTGCTGGTCAGAATAAAAGTTGGTACAACCCCTTTGGATGTCAGTGTGGCAATTTCTCAGAAAGTTAGGATTACAAGATCCAGTAATACTACTTGTGGGTATATATCCAAAGGATGCTCAATCGTGCCACAAGGACATATGCTCTACTATGTTCATAGCAGCTTCATTTGTCATAGCCAGAACCTGGAAACAACCTAAATGTCCCTCGACTGAAAAATGGATAAGGAAAATGTGGTACATTCGCACAATGGAGTACTTACTACACAGCAGAAAAAAAAATAATGACAGCTTGAATTTTGCAGGAAAATGGATGGAGCTAGAAAACATTATTTTGAGTGAGATAACCCAGACACGGAAAGACAATTATTACATGTACTCACTCATAGGTAATTTTTAAACATAAAGCAAAGAAAGCCAGCCTACAAACCACAATCCCAGAGAACTTAGACAACAATGCAGACACTAAGAGAGACTTACATAGAGCTAATCTACATGGGAAGTAGAAAGTAGAAAAAGACAAGATCTCCTGAGTAAATTGGAAGCATGGGGACCTTGGGAGAGGACTGAAGGGGGAAGGGGGGAGGCAGGGAGGGGAACAGAGAAAAATGTAGAGCTAAATAAATATCAATAAAAAATGTATTAAAAAGAAAGAAAGGAAGGGAGGAAGGAGGGAAGGAAGGAGGGAAGGAAAGAAAGAAAGAAAGAAAGAAAGAAAGAAAGAAAGAAAGAAAGAAAGAAAGAAAGGAAGGAAGGAAGGAAGGAAGGAAGGAAGGAAGGAAGGAAGAAAGAAAGAAAGAAAGAAAGAAAGAAAGAAAGAAAGAAAGAAAGAAAGAAAGAAAGAAAGAAAGAAAACAGTCTGAGCAACCTTGTGGAGCAAGCTAGCATGCCACATTCTTCTTTGAACTACATCAGCGTCTGACTCTAGGATCCTGCCCTGCCCTGTTTTGGGTTCCTGTCCTGACTTTCTTCAGTGATGAATGTGTGGTGTGGATATATAAAATAAATAAACCTTTGCTTCCCAATTTGCTGTTTGTCATTGTGTTTTATCACAACAATAATAACACTAACTAGGACTCCTGGGAATGTCATAATTTTATTCTGATTTAAAACTGAATAAGTTTTGCTTGTGCATATGATCTTTATTTTACCATTCAGCCAAATCTTTTCCCACTCATACCTTTTGTGCTCTTCACAACAAATCTTTCCTGAACCTTGGCATTTTTTAATGTACTTATCTCCCTTAATATTCCATTCTTCATTCTGTGATATAGTCCAGGTGCTGTGAAACATCTTAGGGACACTGCTACCATGTCCTTGAGCTATAAACAAAGTAAACTTTCTGAATTTATGACTTTCAAAAGGCCAGATATTTTATTTCAACACAAAATCAACTGAGATACACAACAATAATTGTATAGATTATTATCAATATTTTAAAGATCCTAGAAGATTGATTATAAGCAAAATTCTATGTATGTATGTATGTAAAGAAACAATACTCATAAATGAAAAAGCAATAAGATTTTGTCATTTGCAGACAAATCTCATATTGTTCATTTTGGAAATTTCAAAACTTGATATGGGAGTACAGAGTAGAATATTGGTCTCCATAGAATGACAATGGAAGAGTGGATGTAATGAAGTAAGATGTAGCAAAACACAGTTAGATTCAATTAATTAATTCTGAATGTCTATGGCAAATGAAGTACTAGTTAAAACAAACTACAATATATTTTTAAATAACTATTATAAAATACTGAGCTCCACACATGTGCAAATTGCTAATTTATGAGTATGTAAAAGCATGCCTCACAATAACTTTGATAATTATACATTGTATGCATTATCAAATCCCAAGACTCAATCCATAAAGATGTTCAAATATTATGTGTTCATAAAGGTAGGAAGTATGAAATTAATTTTATATATAAAATTAAATCTTTTAAGATAAGCAAATTCACTCTTGGCGTGTTGCAAATGTCACCAGTTTTCATAAGAGTTTATTGAGTTTCTGAAGGTCATTTAAATGTTAATGTTGTCACAATCACATTTTAGGGAGGAAAATGGGGTCAGGTATAGCATCTGACACTAGAGCAGACACTACTGACAAAACTGAAGAACAGAAATTTTTTTCCAGAAAGTCTTATGTGAAGTAAGTCTGCCTCCTCCTACCTTACTCTAGCCTCCCTGTGTTAAAAGTTTGGTACTGTACGTAAAATGTCACCCAAGATATCAGTTATAAGTTATTAAGGCAGGTACAGCAGTGTGCAGCATGGTGATGTTTGATTGATCGCATGATTGGAGGTCTCATAAGACTGTAATAGAGTTTTGAAATCCTGTCACCTGGTGGTGTTCCTGTAACACTTCGCTATATTGCTTGTGATGATGCTGGCATAGTAACCGTAGTCACAAAATTTAATAATAGTATTAATCAATCACGTTAATGGTTTTGCGAATTAGAAATCTTATTAAAAGAAAAAAACTTATATCTGGCCTGCAAAGGCTGATTGAGTGATTAGAACTTGGGTGTTATGGAGAGATTAGAAAGTTACAGGTCCATGATCTAATTAAAATTAATCTTTAGCCATCTTTAACCTACTAAATAATCATTCACTGTGTCAGACCTAGCCTCCTGTGGCTAACAAATAAAGCCAGACGTAATATCCTGACAAACAGATAAAATCATCCTGGAACGCGTTAAGAAAACCCCAGGTTTCCACCGAGCAAGGGGCTTAGAGTATTGTCATATAGCATCTACGACCTTTATCTGTGTTTTTTCATTTGTTTCAATAATCCGTCTACCTGATGTGCCCACCGATGTATTCAAAAGAAGTCTTGATGTATGGCTTTCTTTGTTCTGTTACTGTAAAAGGGTCATAAGATTGCTACCTCGTTAGAACCTGATATTTGGGGAGACCTAAATCCCTCTTGAGCCACTGTCACCCATATTTAGTTCTAGAATAAACCCTGTTTCATCCTTCGAGCTGTTTCTGTCACTGGCAGCTCATATTAACTATACGATTCATGGTGACTATTTTTTGTTGTCAGTTTTACTACACCTGGTACTAACGAAACTGGAAATATGGAGGGCACATGTATAAGGGTTTTTGTTTAACTTTAAGTTAGTAGATCTACTTCTAATCTGGATCTTTGAGATAGGAAGACACAAATTTTTAATCTGGGCTGCACCCTCTGCTGGAAACCTATATAAGGACATGCAAGAAGGAAGCCTTTGCCCTTTGCTTATTTGCCCTCACCTTGGTAGCAAATCCAATCCTTCACTGCTGTTAGAACCTACTTCTTTAATATTCCAAAAATATAAGATATTTACAGTATGATTCCTAACAGTAGAAAATATAGTTACTAAGTAGCTATGAAAATAATTTTATGGTTGGGGTCACCACAACATGAGGAACTGTATTAAAGGGTCACAGCATTAGAAAAGTTGAGAACCACTGCTCTAGAAAACTTGACTAATACACTGTATTTTCATTTTTATTTTGTAGCTTAAACTAACTATGAAAGTTAATGTTTAAAAAAGTTCCTTGTGATGAGATCAGGCCTGCAAAATTTGTCTTGATTGCATGAAATGTTGTAGAGTGTTGTTGCAAAGTCATCAGGGCTTGTGCGAGGATACTCCATTCTGTGAAATTTATACGGTGTTGAAATCAATGAAGGTTGCATTTTTTTTTCATCTTTATACAGCTAAGATGTTTTCACTGAAGTGCTCTATTGAATGTTTAAGAAAAGGCCATTTCAGTTACTGTAATACACTCAGGAAGAAGAGACGTGAAATATATAATATCAACACCAGTTTTCCTAAATGAATGGTGTAGGAGGTCCTTCTGTATTTATGTTGCTTTTATTGGTTAATAAGAAACTACTTTGGGCCTGGTGATAGGGCAGAACTTAGGTAGGTGGGGAGACAGAACTGAATTCTGGGAGGAAAAAAGCAGAGCCAGGGAGAGAAGCCATAGAGCTGCCAGGTCAGACATGCTGAATCTTTTCCCAGTAAGCCACGACCTCGTGGTGATATACAGATTATTAGAAATGAGTTAAATAAGATGTGAGAGTTAGCCAATAAGAGGCTAGAGCTAATGGCCAAGCAGTAATTTAAATGAATACAGTATCTGTGATTACTTTGGGTGTAAGCTAGCCGGACAGCCGGGACAAACAAGGGGCCACTGCTCCTTACAAGAAGTGAAAGACTGATGACTTATCAAAAATTTATAATCAGGGTCAGAGAAATGGCTCAGTAGATAAAGTGAGTTGCCATCATGCCTGAGGACTTGAGGGCTTGAGTTTGTTTCTAAGACCAACATGGTGGAAAGAGAGAACTTACTGCTGAATGTTGTCTTTCGACCTACACATTTACAGTCACATCATGGCATACACACACAAACACATACACACAACAAACACACACACAGGGGTTGGGGTAGGGAAATTTAAATATGAGGTAGGGGATGGAGATATTGCTGTGGGATAATGCTCTTGTACCCTGTAAAGATTTGTCACACATATTGGTTTAATAAAACACTGATTGGCCAGTAGCCAGGAAAGAAGTACAGGTGGGAGACCAGACTAGGAGAATTCTGGGAAGAGGAAAGGTAGAGAGTCAGTCACCAACCAGATGCAAAGGAAGCAGGATGATGATAACTTATTGAGAAGAGGTACCAAGCCACATGGCTAAACACAAACAAGGATTATGGGTGAATTTAAATCTTAAGAGCTAGTTAGTAATAATCCTGAGCAATAGGCCAAACAGTTTATAGTTAGTTTAAGCCTCTGTGTGTTTATTTGGGACTGAATGGCTGTGGGCTGGGCTGGACTAAAACTTGCATCTACAAGATATCTTTACCAAGAGCATGGGCTGCTCTTACAGAGAACCAGTGTTTAGTTGCCAAAATCCATATCAAATGGCTCACAACAGCCTATAACTCCATCTCCAGGAGATCATAGGCCCTCTCCTGATTTCTTTGGGCACCTTCATATATATATACAAATATATGTACTTATACATAAAATATTTTAAAAAATTATAAATAGTGACATATACAGTTTATCTTACTAATAATCTGGGTGAAAATTATTCTCTTGTTGCAAAATTTAAGGACTATTTATAAGATACACTTTCACGAAACCATAAATCAAAGGGCCCTTCACAGCAAAATATTTGAGTGTAGCAGCTGTTTACAGAGCTGTCCTCAAGCAACACTGAAAAACCTGCTTGATTTTCTGAGCTCTAAGCCCCCCAGGACATAACTTCTTCTTTTAGATTATTTTGTCTCCTTTCTCAGATATTGGGCAATGCTTAAGCATATTTTCACTGGCCCTCTAGCCTTTGAAAAATGTTCTTTGAAGCCACTATGCCCTTCTGTCATGTAGTTGCTTGCTGACATCCACTACTAAATGTGTAAGATTTCTTGGGTACTCATTCAGAAAGAACTTCCTGTCTTCCTTTTCTGCATTGTGCTTAACTTGTCTGCCCTGTTTTTCCTCTCATACATTAATAAGATGATTTTTGAGTCTTCTGAGCTCATCTTTAAATTCTTTCATTAAAGAACCTAAGAACTGACAAAAGAAAACCCCAGTATCCCCAGCAACTGTGTTTTAAGATAATCTTAGTACATTTAAGACCCTATGCATCTACCCATTAATAGAAATATGTACAGAGGAGAGTCTGAAATTAATCTTTTATGCAAAGAAGTGAAGAGTTAAAGGCAAGGCACAAGAGTCTAGTACACACAAAAGTGCTCTCTTTTACACAATTGTTCTGTTCATCTAGAGTGTTGCTGTACAACAGTCAGTGAAATTCTCTTGACATTTCTTCTATTTTTAATTAGTTCCATTCAGACAAAAAAAAACCCTGGAATTTGGGTTATTCTGCTATGTGAAACCCTCATCTGGTCCTTATCTCTCTGTCTTTACCAAGTAATTATTTTGTTATTGCATATGTGGGAAACATCTGGGTGTCAGAAAATCGGTTGTGGTTGTCATACATGTTCTCTATATTTATGGAAGTTTCAATGGTTTGGTTTTCCTCAGTGCTGTTGTTACTTCTCAGTTTTGCTACCAGAAGCTGACTTAACATGTAAAGAAGTTCTGTGTGCATTCTCTGTGTAGGAATGTTAGTTGTTCCTTAGCCATTTATATGATAAGTCTATCTGTGGCATTGTTGTCCTGTATAAACCTTGTAGAATAGCAACCTTGGGAGGTAACTTTTGCAAATATTTGTGTGTGCAAAATTCCCAGCGTATAATTCCCACTATGACTTGGAACAGATGACTTTTCCTCTATGCTGCGCTTGTACCACACAAGCAAAGAGAGTGGGCAAGCGTCTCTGCAATTGAGAATGGAGAGCCTGAGGATGGATAGAGACAACTAGAATCATCTGATTTCTAGCAAAAGTCCATGGAAATGCAGCCAATGACAGTGGCAAACTCAGGTACTCAGGCAACTGAGGACATCAACAGTGGATTAACACTATGCAAAAGTAATTGAGAAGAAATCACAAGAATAAAACAACGATGTGCACATCACATACTCAAGGAAGAACTTGTACCCAGAATGTACAAAAAAAATCTTGCGAGACAGACCAAACAATTAATAAATGAACAAAAATCCCATAGCAATTATCCTACACACATGTACGGTGTGGAGTAATCCCCTGTCAGATTGTTCCTGTTGTGGTACCTTTCACTATGCATACAGTTTTCAAAAACAATTGTGTGGTAGCTTCTGTCTCATGAGTATGACATCGCCAAGTTCTATTTACGAATATAGTTGGCACTAAAATGTAAGGTTACTATTCTGCACACACACTTATTGCTGTTGTGTAGCATGGTCAATGGTTGCCTTTCTGTGGATGATCTCCTTCAGTTCCAGCTCTGTGGAAACTTATGGCAGGATTTTCTAGGCTGCATGCTCTTTACTTAACATGATGTGATTGAGAATCAATTTCACTTCCTAGGAAACCACAGTAATTATTCTTAACACTATGGTCCTTAGCTGCCAACAGCAAACTCTTCAATAGGCTATGAAATAGATCCTAACTCTCCCTCTGGTGGCAGAAAGGAGAAATAGCTTTCTGAATTTCATGAAACTGGAAAAAGTTTAGTTTCTCCTTAACACTAGTCATTATCGCCATCTTGTGGCCAAGACACTGAACGACAGCTTTTCGTACTTGAAATTTTACGAATACCTGTTTCATTAAAACCACACTAAAAAGTCAAAAGTTCTGTGCTCTGGTCTTCTGGATACTACCCAAGTGACTCAGACACACCATCGCATGCACAACCATGTTTTGACAGCATAAAAATTGCATTGTAAATTGAGAATTCTTAATCTGAAACGCTTGAGATTCTGAGACGTGCTTGAGATTTTAATATATACGTATATTTATAGATATCCTATAAAAACATGAAAATTTGAAAATGACTTCATAATAAATATTTCATACTATGAATTTAAGCCTTGATATATTGACATCCAAACGTTGGGACTTAGGAGAATTTAATTTTAATTAATGATAAAGCTGAGTATTTCATAGATAATTACTGTATAAATAAATAAGTTTCTTAAATTTGATTGGTTCAAGGAAGTATATCATATTTATATTTGCCATTAAGTAATCTTTCCTGGAGATTGTTATTATTTTTTCATGGGTCACCTTTCCCCTATGGAACAATACAATCCATTCCCACCCAAAGTAAACCAAACTATCTTTAAATAGCAGAAGTATCATGGGACTGGAGATCTGGGTCGCTAATTAAAAGCATAAACCAGCTGCAGAAGACACCTCTGTTTGATTCACAGCACACACACCGGGCAGCTTCAGAGGATCAAACACAGTTTTTCTGTCTCCTTGAGTGTGTGCAGTCACCCACACAAAGCCAAACACACTCAATTTAAAATAAAATATTTAAATGGTTTTAAAACAAATATCACAAGCGCATGTCTTTTGTGTGTTTACAAACTTCAGGTTGGTACTCCCTGATGAGCAGAGTGGGTGATAAATGCTTCACCATCTTCTATGCAAGCCTAGAGAAGCTAGACTCAACTTTCCTCCTGCATCTCATTTCCTCCACTCCCCTTATCATTCCATAAAAAAAAAAAAATCAGCCTCACCACTTACACTTCCTAAACACCCCAGCTCAGGAGGTGTCTTGGGGTGTGTGAGTTGCTTTGCCTGATTGGAAGGTCTGTTTCACACTTAGCTCCATGGATGATTTCTTTAAAAAGCACAAGAAGTTTCACATCAATAGTCTGGTTTTCCAAGATTACAATGAACCACCCTGCGCAACTGTTTAGGGAAGGTTCTTAATCAGAAGACGTAGAATGGCTGCATCTCCTCTAAGAAGAGATGAAAGATAACAAGCTCTGTGCTTTTCCAATTGTTCAACACCTCCTTTTGTTTGCTTAAAGACCTTAAGCTTAAAGAGAATCCTGGGTGAGTCACCAGTCACTGCGAGTGACAAAGAGGGCTTTGGAAAGCAAGACCAAGGGCTCAGGGGGAAAGAATTCAGCAGTTGCTGTTTCCTGGAGCAGATTCCCTTTGATGCCTTTGAATAGCTTCAAAGTCTTAGGAAACGCCAGCTGTTCTCATTACTCACAGATTCTTTTCTTTTGCTTCTCACTGGAAGAGCCTGCACTGTCCCCTTCTCCCAGAGTTTTCCTGTAGCTTCTGTAGTCCATATTACTTGGGAGCAAAGGGACAAACTAGGCACCTGGTGGCCAGGAACCATCTATCAGATAAAGAAAACATGCTAGCAGGAAAGAAGGGGTCAGGGTACACAAGGCAGGGTACAATATTGAAGAAAGCACAGGTAGGGAACGCTATACTCTCTTTTTGTAGAAGCCTGCCGTGTCTCAGCCATCAGCATGTGTTTATGAGATTGGTCGGCCAATGCACAACCCACAGTGTCTGTCTGGTTTCCACATTCTTGACAACTTCACGCTGCTTTATAAAACTGTACAGAAAGGTTCATTGAACGCGCTGCTTTGAGAGTGATCTGGTTTGTGGAAAGCAGAGAGGCATCGTTAGTATCCCTAACTGCAAAAGAAGGAATCGGGCTGCAGCGCTGTGTCAGGGTGCTCAACTGCACCCAAGTCCTGAACTGGTTAATCCTCCATCTGCGAATCTGTGAAGCCAGCCATGACCAGCACCTCCCGGAAGGAAGTTGTGTCTGTAGAGACTGATTGATTAAGAACACCCATACTGTGGAGAGGTTGGAATGTTGCACATCCAAGGGCTAATTACCTTATCTAGCCCTCTGGAACAGACATCCCTTACCCATCTCTGTGTTGGAACTGACATCTTGTTACTAGCAGATAAAAACCCGTTAGAATCTATCACTTTCTCAGAGCTCTACTGTCCATCAATACAAAAATCTAAGATGTCCTCCAATAACATCTTGAACCCGTAGAAAAGCTTCTCCCATCTTGTTGTATGTGCCTCTCTGATGTACCCCACAATGCATTATACATTTTCTCTGATTTATGACTTTTTTCTGTAAAACTATAAAACTTCATGGAATTGCTTCCGTGTTGGAGCATGGAATTTTGGATAACCTAAATATTTGTTCCCTGGCCATAATCAAAATGACTATAAACTACCTCTTATTTCCTTTAAGATGAGACCTGTTTTGTTATTTGTTTTTTGCGTGGTGTGTGTGTGTGTGTGTGTGTGTGTGTGTGTGTGTGCTGACATATCATTTCCGTGTTCATTATAAAAACAGTTACACACTCTTAGGGGAAGAACATTAAGTTAGATTAGCAGAGCCAGGTGGAAGCTACTGTGATTAGCTGCTCTGAGGGTGTGTCTGAGAATAAGATACAAAGAGTTGATCTGAAGATTTAGTAGAGCCAGAAAAAACCTCTTCCCCTTGCATTCAATGCAAGCAAAGGAGTGAAGTAAAAGGCAGCATCGAATTCTCTGGTTTGGGATCTAGTTTCCTCCATTGATAAAGAGATTCCAGAAAGAGAGCTACAGAGCTGAGCAGAGACGGTATGCATATGATTTGCTGTGCATGTGTGCTACATACAAAACACTGTGTTCCACGGGTATGTTGTTTACTTTGCTTTGTTATGGAAATAAATTTAAGGGAACCATACAGTGAACATATTACACAAGATATGTGGGCTCACTTCCAGATACCCCTGAAGATACAGCTTCACCAAGTAGAGATGGTTGAAATGCTTGGCAAACTTTGCTAGGAGAGACTTGACTGGATGCTTAGAGAGAAGTTGGATATTCTGACCTGGAAAGGCAGCCATGGAATCTGCAAACAGGCTAAGAAATGAACCACCACTGAACGAGAAGCGGAAAATGATCCCCCCCCCCAAAGCAATCGATGGATGGGGAAAATGCACAGACAAATAATTAAAAATCAAGAGAATTATTAACTGTAGAAATATTGACCTTAGACAAAATTGCTCTGTAAAGCAATTATAAAAATTACTTACAATAAGAAATCAGAATTATTAAAGTTATGACGTGATCACGGGAAATATTGCAAGACAAGTTCTATAAAGGTGGAGAGCAAAGAGAAGTACGACTGAGTCTAAGAAATAGTGTACTTAGATGGAGGTGATTGTGTGCAGAAAGGATGCTTGCACATGCATGTTTTGTATATGTCTTCTTGTGGATACATTTTGTGTGTTTCGGGGGGTTTTGTATGGGACTATTTCTCTGTGTTTTTATTATGGTTCATTTGTGTTGTGTATGTATTTGGTGTGACTACAGCGTAACTCTACATGGTTGCATTTGGTACTGTAAAACAGTGCATATGTATAAATGTGTGTCCTTAAGGGTAAGCATATTGGTGTTGGTTCTAGTGTTTGCATGAAGTACTGTGAAAATATGTGGTTACTTGTGTGAGAAAAAGCATTTGAATGTGTTTTCACCAAGGGAAGATGTATAGACTATGTCTGTGTGTATGTGTGTGAGGATGTGCACTAATGCATGTCTGTGTATATATGTATATGCAAATGTTAATGTGCCCCACGTGTGTCTGCATATGAAGTATGTTTGTGTATGAGCACTTGACTTTGTGTGTCCTTGTGACTGTGTTCAAACCATACTTGACCAATCCACAAAAAGGCCACATGACCAAGTCTTGTTTGTTCTAACATCCATCAGTATAATTGCTACAGAAGATCGTCACTTAAATTCTCACCCACAAGGGATATGAAATATTTTACACAATAGTAGTATATTTTTACTATAATGGTAATTTATTGTTATGGGACTTTCTTAAATACTTCAGCATTTAAGTTACAACTAGAAACTGTGCACCACTGCAGAATACAACTTTTCCAAGTTTCTTAAACCTCAGTGTCAAAAACATTAGGGAAGTAGGGGACTTCTAGTTTTTGTTTCTTAGAAATACCTCACCTGCCGGGCGGTAGTGGCACACGCCTTTAATCCCAGCACTAGGGAGGCAGAGGCAGGCGGATCTCTGTGAGTTCGAGGCCAGCCTGGTCTACAAGAGCTAGTGCCAGGACAGGCTCCAAAACCACAGAGAAACTCTGTCTCGAAAAACTAAAAAAAAAAAAAAAAGACATACCTCACCCTGCATTCCACTTAATTTTGTGCAAAGTAAATACCGATTTCCTGAGCCTCTTACTCGGTAGACACTGGGTGGCCTTTCCCACGGCCTTCCCGTTCATCAAGTATGATGTGTAAGGAGTAAACACAGAGGGTCCCATAGACTCTAGGGATCCAGAAAGACCTGGGTGCTGGTTGGATTTTTGTCAACTTGACACAACTAGCATCATCGGGAGGAGGGAACCTCGGGTGAGGAAATACCTCCATTAGGTTGGTCGGCAGGCATTGTTTTGAAGGTGATTGGTGTGGAGGCTCCAGAAATCCCTGGGAAGGTAGTTCTGGAAGGGAGGAAAAAGCTGAACATATAAGAAAACCCATGAGATAGCCAGTAAAAAGATTTTTTCTGCATGATTCCTGCCTCTTCTTATACTTGAAGAATTAGTGACTGAACTGTTGTACAGTAGCACAACCTGCATGCAAGCCTCTTGAGAGAAATTTGTGGGCTGATGGAGGAAGGTCATTGGTTAATTAATAAAGAAACTGTTTGGCCCTGATAGGTTAGAACATAGGTGGGTGGAGTAAACAGTACAGAATGCTGGGAGGAAAAGGAAGGGAGCTCAGACTCGATAGTTCTCCTCTCTGGGGCCCAGGATGGACGTAGGCTAGAATCTTCCCGGTAAGCGCACCTTGGGGTGCTACACACATTAATAGAAATGGGTAATCAAGATGTAAGAATTAGCCAGTAAGAAGCTAGAGCTAATGGGCCAAGCAGTGCTTAAATGAATACAATTTGTGTGTCGTTATTTTGGGGCATAAGCTAGCCAGGCGGCTGGGAACTGGGTGGCAGGAACGTGGCCTGCAGCTCATACTACAGTGGGCAGCCAATAAGTATGGCGTACTACAGAGATATTCTGATGGTTTCTCTGGCATGGCCGAGATATGCTACCCTGGAGAAGGAAGTGATAAATTGATGGACAACTTTCCACTGGAGTCACGTCATCTTGGCGGAGGTAGGGCTTGGATTTTTACATAGTTGCGTAAGTATTGAGAAGGAAAGATATGGCAGGCATTGTCTTAAGGACTTGAAAAGCACAAGAGTTATGTAGCTTGTGCCTCCCTGCTGTGGGAATTTAGAAGCCTTTGTTATTCCCACAAAATAACTGTGGTTGGAAGCTCTTGTCTTCCAATGTGGATGTATAGTATAGTGTGCCCTCTGCTTACCTTGCCTGTAAGGTTACAGATGTCAGTCAATGCTATAGCCCTTGCTTGGCATGAGAAAGGGCCTGGGTGCTGTGCAACAATTGTCTTTTATCCTGTCACTTTGTATTATTTTAATAAAATGCTGATTGGCCAGGAGCCAGGAAGGAAGTATAGGCGGGGCTACCAGGCAGGAAGTAGAGGTAGGGCAATGAGAACAGGAGAATTCTGGGAAGAGGAAAGATTCAGTCTGCAGTTGTCACCCAGACACAGAGGAAGCAAGATGAAAATGCCTCACTGATAAAGGTACCAAGCCACGTGGCTAACACAGACAAGAATTATGAGTTAATGTAGGATATAAGTGTTAACAAGAAGCCTGAGATAATAGGCCAAGCAGTTTATAATTAATGTAGTAGACCATATTTTTTGGGGATGAATGGCTGTGGGATTGGGTGGGACAGAAATCTCAGTCAACAAATGTCAACAGACTGGGTTCACTTGTTCTCCAGGCAGATAAACATATGTATAGAACAGAACTACCTGCTTATACGATGTCTTTGGAGGGCTCCTCCATTAATACACTGGCAGAAGAGGCAGGAATTATTTCTTAAATTATGAATCGTTCCAATATAGATAGAGTGAAACAGCAGCAGTATTTAAAAAAAATATGCCATGGGCAAAGATACTTAATTAAATTAGAATTTGTTCCCTCTAGATCAAACAAAGAAATACAGGTGAAAGATGTAGATGACCCACAGTGGAGAACTCGAGGACAGATGGACACAAGAATTGTCAGCTGATTCCTGGTAAAGGACAAATGCAAACAATGGTTATGGGACACTTATTTCAAAGTTAAGTCGAAAGATGATTGACAGTCAGAAGTTAAGATACAGATGATACCCTAGACATTGACTTTACATATCACACAAGAAGGAATTCAAAGTGAGTCAGACTCACAGGATCAAAAGTCAAGAAATTAGAGAGTTTACATGCCTGTGGGTTTAGTGATGAGCCTTTATATGCAACAATAATACATGGTCTGTGAAAAATAATTAAGTTGTCTTTAGTAAAATGATTATTTTTCTTTCTGTTAAATGCACTCTTCAGCCTTAGAGAAATATCTGCACACCACATATATGATAAAGAAAATGTATCTAAATTGTGCAGTTATGTTAGTAGAATACTAATGGCTCAACTGAGCAATAAGCAATAGACATACAAAATAATTACAAAACATGCATGTAGATTGCAGAAATATTGTTTTAGTTGTTTTTTAAAAAATATATTCTGCCTTTTTCTATTTAAAAATAACTGCATAGGAGCAATTCCCGTTTATCGAAAAGTGTGCAATAATATGCATATCACTGCCTAGTGGGAGTTCAAGTCTATGACTGCACATTGCAAAAACGTGCATATTACTATTACCCATCTAAAATGTATGTTTGCCGCAGTCAGGAAGATCTTGCCTAATTCTAGTTCTGTATAACACTACAGTCATCATCCGAGGTCGTGACATGTTAATCTGCATCATGTTGAGAATTTGAATCCTTATTTGCGAACAAATAGCAAAGTGTTCTCATCCTCCCCAACTATTGAAAACATAGCTGCCAACTCTGTTTTCTTTTTCAAGTCCTAAGATTGTCCTCGTCTGCCCTCTGGTGTCCCCTACGTGAAATAACAGCTTCTAAATTTTTCGGCTAATTTTATCTTCGCTAAGGCTTTGTCTCCCTCTGGTGGTCAGAGTTTAAAACTGCAGGTCTAAAACCTTAATTTCTTATACAGTTTCTAGAAACCCCTAGGTAAAGAAACATATTTCTTACTCTGAGTCTGGCTTATTTTAATTACTTCAACAAATTGCAGTATCAACCCCTTCCCTGTAAATGTATGACTTGATTTGATTTTTGCTGAACTAGATCCCATTTTGTACATGTACAACACAATTTTCACGTCACTAAAGCTGAATGGAGAACTCAAAAACAATTTTTAAAATTAAAATTGGTTTTTTTTCTGCCTATGGTCCGAAATGCTTCCACTGGACTGTTTTCTTAGCAATAATTTTCCTACATAGTTAGTATTCTTTATTTGAAATATTAGGGAACGGAAGTATTTGAATATCAGATTTGGGAAATTTAAACATTCTCCTATACTCACAGAGGTTTCCAATGATGGGATGGACACATGAGTTGACTTGAACAGACATCATGTACAAACATTCTGAAAGCAATACTATGGAGAACTTTTAGTAATTCTGTGAATGAAACAAAATGTTATGACCTGGGATCGGCTATTTTTAATGTATATTTTTAATAAACACTAAACCTATTTAAATTTAGTATTTTCAGATCAGGGTGCTCTAAGGATGCGGAGGTTTCAGGGTCAAGATATGTGTCTGAAGAGGAGGTATGGTAGTGGTGATTTCCTTCCCTGTGGGTAAAGCTCACACAGATTTAATGTCCAGTTCCTCACCAAAACATAAGTGCTATTGGCTACTATATGTGATTCAGTGAAGATGCCAAGTTCAACTCATCCCATTTCTTAGGCCACAGAACCTGTGGCAGTTCAGTAAATTTTATGGGCTTAGGAGATGGTCTTCTAGTAACAAGATGTTGAAGGCTGCCAGATGTGCTGTGACCCAGGTCACATGGCTTTCACACTCATCAACTTACAAATGCTGAGGTTATCTGCGCAAAATTTGGACAGGGGTGAGGCTATCATCATTCTACTTTGAAGGGGACAGGGCCTCATGAAGCCATACCCACTGTCAAAAAAACCATTGACACCAAGAATTGCTAGGGGAGTGGGCATCGGTTTTCTTCACTTGTGTAGATACTGATCAATTGTGCGTCCTCCAGTAGATGAGCCCACATGAGTGAACAAGCCAAACCCCCAGTTAAACCCCGTGGCTCATGAACAAAAGACATGCATAGGTCTGAAACACAGAAGGGATTCATAGGAAGTGGGAAGGCAATAAGAGGAGAACTGAGTATGAGCAAAATATGTATGAAATTGTAAGACACCACAACTGTCTCTGAAGAGTGGGTGTATGTTTGCAGTACTGGCACTGTCGCCCGTGAAATTTCCAGCTGGTTTTCCTCACGTCCTCTTCCTCAAGGAGCAGAGAATGTGCCAAGAGCAGCCGGTTGGTGTGTCTTTTCTCTATTCCTCAAGTGTAACAGGTATGAGGTTGAAACTGGAGGGTATTACAAGCTCTCGGAATTCATAAGACCTGTAATATTAATTCCTCTATTCCCTACATGTATGGTTAAGGAGGAGGTTTCAGCAACCACAAGGAGGACCTTATGCTCAAGGCATAGAGCAGCTGGTGCCGGAATGTAGAAGTGCCCCGGTCTTCCAGATGCATAGAGTCTGCTGGGCTAAGGAAATTTAGAAGTCAGCCATGCACACAACTCTCCTTGTCCCAACTTCAAAGAGATCTAGGTGATGGTGTTTAGTACAGACACTTTTGGATGGACACTCTGCCGTGACTGAGGACAAGCTGATTCTGGAGAAACATTTGGTAAGCTAATACAAAGCTCTCTGTGGTCTTTCTAGGCAAAGGACTGGAATTTCACACAAGGGCATAAGTCATGTTGAACAAAAGAGACAGGTAAGTAACTGCATTCTATGTGACACAAATCTGCAAGAAATGCACGGGCTCGAATGTCTTTAGACACGTGATGTGAAGAGGGGGTGTGGAAAGAGTATCATAGGCCTTACAGACGATGTGATTCCCAATATCTTAATGGTGACTGTACCTTGTCTTTCACAAGTATGTTTAGACAATTCCCTCCTACCTTTCACGACTGGTGAGGCTAGGGGAATGGTTTGATGGCACAGCACTTGTCTATCATGTCTAAGTGTCTATGTTCCACCCCAGATCCTACAACATAACCCCAAAACCAGGGAGCTCAGTTTGTATCATATCTTTGGAGATTCCTCTCGGTAAAACATCCAGCACGATGCTACCACTGACTGTGAGTTTAAAATTCTAACTTTTGATATCGGTTTTGATAGAGGGAATAATATTTAAATATTGAATTGGCTGTCAGGTTTTCATTGAGAAACAATGCATTGCCTACAAGAAAACAAAAGACTGTGAGAGAGTGGATGCAGAGATTCATAGTGCGGAATGAAGAACCCAGAAATAGATGTACAAAAATATTGCTAGCTGACCTCTGGAAAAGATACAAAGGAAGTCAACAGTATGGGTGGATCAGTCCATCAATGACTGTTAAAAAAAAAAAAAGAAGAATATGGGAGCCTTGCCAATTATCTTTCAACTTTTATCACAGGAAACTCAACAGGAACATTCCATAAGCAAAAACAAAAAGCAAAGCCACAGAGATTTAATATGACAACAAAGGAGAAAATCCATTGTTGGTTTATTAATGGGCACTTAGTTTCAATAAACTGGTAAAATTCCTTAAGAAAGAAAATGATGGATCATGCTTACTACAAAAGTCATTTTCTTATAAAAAATATTTTCTGGGAAGAGAATGAGAAACAAGCTTTGGCCCTACAGAATCAACTGTGAAGAATATGCGCACAGACCATGCATGGTTCTCTCACAGGAAAACACGCAAAACCAACAGGTGACCTGACTGAGGAGTGAGTAACAAGAAAAGTCATCCTAAGATGTCCAATGCCAGCCATTTTAGAACCCCTCTCTATGCGTTCTCTCCTCTACCCCTTCCACCATGCAAAGTCCTCAGAGTGCGTTCCTGGGACCCCACTCCTCTTCTGTGAAGGAAGGAGATGAGATCTACATTTCTTTCCGAGTGGAGTTCCAAGCACAACTGTGCAATTTCACACTCACTCACACTGCTGTGCATCTAAGCTGAGTTACTTCCAAGCTCAGAAAGGTCTTTATTTTTAGCTCTGTGACCAGATAGGTGTCTATAGGTAAGTCTATTAGACCTTGAATCTGTATGATTTACACAGTGCTGTGGAGAATTCTACCCCCACCCCCAGTAAGAGATACCAAGGTTTTTCCAAATGAGCAATCTTTAAAATTAATTTTTGTTACTAAATAATGAAATGGGTCTTACTGTAACACTTGCTGATGGTGCAAATGTGTGCTCATGTGCACGCATTCGTGCATACGCACACATACACATATATCCTACTTTGTTCTTAGTATCACCCCTTTGGAATGGAAACACATGTGCAGTCTTCTGCTCCCAACTGTAAGGCATTTCCTTCTGCTTACCATTCCAAGATTGATCCTATTAGGCCCTCTCGGTGGCCTCGTGGTAAAACACAGCGTTTTTGCTCCGTTTTTTTTTTTTTTTATTATTATTCGTACGGCAGTAGTAAGCTGGTGGACTTCTGCAGGCTCATCAACTGGAAAAGCAGCTTTCTATTTTGAATTTGTATAAAGAATATTAGTTTCCATAAAGCAATAGTCAAAAACCTCAGAACATTCTGCATAATGTCAATGAATTACCCAAACACAAACCTATATCCATGACCTGTTTCCTTTTCATATTTTTAAGAATTTAATGTATGTATTCAATGAAATATTATGACAGATAATAACATCCCTGATTTACCTCTCAGACTCCCCTCAAGTTTCATTCACAACTTCATGTCTGCTGTTTTGATAGTAATCACTAAATGTACTTACCAGTAATTGCTGCATAGGATAATTGCCACAGAGGTTGAAAATTCTTTATAAAATGCTTGACACTAGCATATTATATTTTTTTCATAATTTTGGAAGTTACATGTACCGTATCTGATGGGACATACTAAAAACACAAAATATTTGCTTCACACACATCTTAAAATATTGCATTTCTTTCAAGATGTTACCAATTGTTCATTATATTGTTTTAATAATTCTTGTTGAATTGCTTTAACGACGTTGTGCAACTTAACTCATTTTAGTTTATTTTCATTATTATTTGATTTTTTGATTATTATATTATTTGACCATAGGATTGATTTGTAAGGATTTAGGAGAAATGTGGTGTGTTTTAATAAAACTGTACTTGCGCTATAACAAAGAAATATGAACTGCTTCTTTGAAACACAAGCAAAAAGGCAAAAAGAATCCTGCCGGCTACTTTAGGAAATACTCTTCAAAAAAAAAAAATACAGTTTCGTGGTATAAAATCCCTTCTGTTGTGCTGTTGCATTGGCATTCAAACCTCCTGGGACTTGTGAGGGGTTAAGAAGGAGACCTTGGTGCGTGAGACACTGTCCGGAATCTTCCCTGAGTATTCATAGGCAGACTGGGCTCGGTGCTGGCCTCTGCAGACCAGGGTTGGCTGTGCCCCCGCCACCCTCCCCTCCCCCCCTTCTTCTGGTGCTTTAGATTGTTTCTATCCTTCGGTCGAGTGTCACCCCCTTAGAGAAGAGATCCTGCATCAATACCCCCAGACACCCTCCCAAGTTGTGTTGCAGATTCTTGGCTGCCTGGCACCAGGCAGGTTGTTCGCGCTTCGGCGCCTGGGAGGCGGAGGGTGGAGCAGGCACGCAGCCCGGAACACAGCAGAGCGACGCCAATCTCAGCAGCAGAGCTGGGTCCGGCCACGCGTGACCCACTAAAGGGATCCGTGCTGGACACCAAAATCGGGGTCCTGCCAGAAAAAACCTCCCGGGATGTCCCCGCCGCGGCTCCAAATCCCGTGCCGGCACGCTCCACTGGCGGACTCAGCAGAGCGCATGCGCGGGACAGCATCGGCGGAGACCTACTCGGAGAAGGACCCCAAGGGTGCAAGTCGGAGAATTCCAGAAGGAAGAAAAAGGGGGGGGGGGGACAAACACAAATCTTCAGCAAATCTCGGGCCGTGTTCAGCTGTCATTATTCCGGGAGAAGAAGAAAGAAAAAAAAAAAAAACTTGTATTTGTCTGCACGTTCTTAAGCACTCTCCATACTTACGAATTCGCCTTTATCTCCTTCCTAAAGGTCATGAACTGAACACTTGTTTGTTGTTGTTGTTGTTTTACTGAGGTGCAGTTAAAAGTTTATACTGAAGTGTGACAGGTCTGATAAACGTTAAGTTCATCAGGGAGTCTAACTATAGAAGCCTCGCGGTGACCCGGCTCAGGTTTCCTTCAGCGACCTCAATATGTAGCTGCAATTTGTTTTCTATCTCTTGTTCCTGAGCACAAGGTTTTAAAGTGTGCTCGTGCAAAGAATAGATATTTTTAAAACATAGATTAAAAACAGGTTCTAAATAATTCT
This sequence comes from Microtus obscurus, assembly GCA_963919715.1. NCBI lineage: Eukaryota > Metazoa > Chordata > Mammalia > Rodentia > Cricetidae > Microtus > Microtus obscurus. Next base: position 484,789 of record CAWTZC010000707.1, read on the forward strand.
GCCTATTGGATGGAGAAATGCCTGGATCTTTAAAATCTAAAAGACTTTAAAAAAAATCAAAACAAAAAGAACTGTTATTCTGTATGCTACATTAAAACATGACGTTGCAAAGTTTCATACCTGTACTGATAAAATCATAAAAGTGAATGTTTGCTGCTGCCAAAAGACACCTTGGAAATGGACACTTTCTGCCCTCCCTCCCCCAAAGAATACTAACAGGCTTGACAAGGGTGAAAAGAAAGGCATGCTATAGTAGCAGGGATAAAAGTCCTCCTTTAAGAATAAATCTGAGTAGACCACATTACTTTCTTTGAAATAAAACTCATTTTCGCTATAGTTATGTCAGTTACCCATAATCTGTAGATTCTTGTGACCTATAACTTGTACAAGTTTAAAAAAAAAAGTCAATCTATGGGTCTTGTAAAAAGGGGGGGGGCAAGGGGGATTAGTGTCAGCAGCCAAGAACACTGAAGGGAAGAATGTGCAATTCCATGGCTCAGAGCTGGGTTGCCTCTGAGGCCTTTGTTACAGGGTCAGACTCTTACAGGGAATCACCGCCTTGCTTGCAAAGGAAACCCTTTTCTTTAACCCATGGGATAACAAAGGGTTTTCGCCAAAGAAACAGCACTCAGAGAAAGTCTATACCTATTCTCCTCCCCAACAACTGTTGAGTCGTAGTTTGGCGATAACGTACCCTTTTCTCAAGAGAAGGCCTGCCAGATCAGGATAGTTAGAAAGACCTTATATGCTTTGTGGACCAAGGTGCGAGTCACGGCCTTTGTCTGCTTCCAAATACTGCAAAAATTGTGTTGATTATACAAACCTCAAAAATAAAGTGAACACGGGTATGGTACATGCTGGGTTTGAATGAAAGAGGCAAGAAGTGGGTGGGGCTGGAGAGATTGCTCTGCAGTGAAAAGCACAGGCTGCTCTGCTAAGGACCTGGGGAGGGGGAGCAACAGCCTAGGACGGTCTTTAACTCCGGGTCCAAAGGGACCTTCTTTTATCCTGTTCAGGCACTGCATGCATGCATGCACATGGTGCACATACATGCATGTTGACAAAACACTCATACGTTTAAGAATAATTGTTTTAATGGTGATAGATCATTAGCTTAACTACCAAGCTGTCGCTTGGAACACAGCTGAACACCACATGTGCATGTGGATGCACACACGCACACAGCACTCTCTAGCATTGACTGATTAATCTTTCATCTGAAACTCTGTGCAGCTACCCCATCTTTTCTGTGTTCGGTGTGAAATCCCTTACACACTTTGGGAGGGAATAACAAGCACACCCCATAAACTCAGACAGATGAGCCTGAAGAGGAGGAATGGGTTGGGAAGAACACAGATGGAAGCCACTGTGATTATATAATGAGGATAAAAGCTGATGAGACAGAGGCCATGGCGGACAACAGAATTGAAGCAGTGGACCTGGAGATTTAGTAGAGTCAAAATCTCTTCATTTATTTCAACTCAATACATGGGAGAGACGTGAGATACAAGTGCCAAGCTTGTTTTCCCGCTTGGCAGTTTTGAAGTTGTCACAAGAAAAACCAAAGTAGAAATGCAGATATGAGGTGGAAAGCATGGGTTCAGTCTCTAAATTCCCATATTACACTTAGAGAACGTCGTCATGCTGTGATGATGTGCACATCAGTTGCTTTGTTCTGAAATGAATTTGATGAAACCCACAATGCATTCGTTACATGGTTATATGGTTTGTTCCAGGTGAGAATGAAGACAAAATTATTTGCAGAAATACGTAGATAGAGCTGAAGTCCTGGGTGAATCGGCAATGGAGAAGGTGATGGAGTGTACACCATGAGGATCATCATCAATGAGAAGATGAGGACATAGCCATTGACTAAGCAACTTTCAGTGCAACGGGGTCACAAGAGGAAAATAAGGGGAGACCCAGAAAACAACAGAGGTGCTAGAATGGAAAAATGATCAATTAGCAAGAAGAGAATCAAGTACTCAATACACACTTGGATGGCAACAAGAAAACCACTCAGGAGAAGTAAGAAAAACATTCCTGAAGAAATGGTTTAAAACAAGAAAATACAGACATGGCATTTGTAAATTTATGTTATAGAGACAGTTTTCACACATAGAGCCAATGGAGAGATATGTAGGTGAAATGAAAAGTGGTACTTTGCCTATGATCATGTTTTTCTATGGAATATCGACATGGGCTCATGTATGCTCGGGCATGTTTGGTGTATGTTTCTGTGTGAAATGAGCATGCGTTTTTCAGTGTCTATTTGTACTTTCATTTTTATAGTTTGAAATTGTGAGTATATTAGGTTATGACTCTTAATTTTGTGTGTGCACGTGTGTAAATGCTTTATGAGTTGTGTGAGCATTTATGCAAATTAATTTCTACGTGTGTGAAAACTGTTCCTGTGTGAAATATGCTGGTGTGTTTGTTAACAAGTATATTATTATGGGAGGCCTTAAGAGGATGCCTAGCATTTGTGTATGTTTGGGTGTAAAAAGCGTATAATGACCCGACAGCTACCCTGGTTCTTACTCTCAAATGCTTTAATTCCATATCCAAGTAAGAATCTGCAAACACATCTTTCTGTGCCCTTAAATATGTTTTATGATATGCAAATATGCATGTGGATGGTTTATGCTTGTGTGAGGCGCATTTGAATATGAATACATACACAATGAGACCTGTGTTTTAAGTGTGTCTTTTCAAGTGTTTGACCATGTGGCTGCTTGGGACTGTGTAATTCCTGTGCCCATGTACATTTCTCTATGTGTATGCCAGCGAATATATACTGAATGTGGGATTTTTGCGGCTGTCTATAAAAGTGTGCATTTGTGTGTGTGTGGGGGGGGTATGTGTATAGTATAGTGGGCACCTGGGTTTGGGCAGGACAAAAATTTTGTCTCCTCAGACATTTTCTCACAGCCTAATAGGAATTACTGTGTCATATTTCACACAGTTGCCCATTGTGTAAGGATCAACTCAGTACATTGAAACTATATCATCAAATATCTATGATTTTATTGAGATCAGAACACTCAAATTTTATTTTCTACTTATTTTAAATATCTTACTGCTAAATACAATAACTTGTCTGTGTGATAAAGACCAGAATTCATTCTTCTTTGCCTCTGCCATCATGATCATTAACTACTCTCCCTATTCACCCATCTTCTCTACATGCCCTGACCTCTGGTCACTGCTATTCAGTTCTCACTTCAATTAGCTCGGCTTTGTTAAATTCCACAGGAGTGAAATCATTCCGTTCCTGCCACCTTGTGTGTCAATTTTTTAAGTAAAATTGATTTCTAGGTCTAGCAATATTGTAGCAAATAGTAGCATTTTTATCGTATCACAGGTAGATGTATATCTATTGACATATGAAATAAATAAACCTAAAAAATAAAGAGCACATATAGCAAAGAGATGTAGGAAAGTGGTGTGACAGCCTAGAGAATAACACCCACAAGCTACATCTTTAACAAGAAGTTAAAAATCCCAAATATTCAAATTCAATAATCCAAAAAAAAAAACCTACGTGAATTTAACATGGGCCATTGCTTTGTGTGATATCTACATGTACTGAGAGTCCCTGTTCATACAAAAATGTGTGCTTGCACAGATAAAGGCCACAGGCAAATGTTGGGCATCCTCCCTGGGATCCAGTTATGATTTCAATAATTATCAAGCCCTTTCCTTCAGAAAGCTCAAGTGAATATAGATGAAGAGTACAAAGACATGTGCAAGACCGTATTGAACTTTATGGTTTGTATTACCACAGGGCTACACCACAGCCTGTGACCCATCAGATGCTTGCATCTGTAGGACCTATAAGAACTGGCTCTGTTTTCCTGGGTATCCCAGCAGTGATTCACTGCTTCGTTTCACACTGAAGCCCAGTCTGGCCTTCGCTTACAGTACCCCTGACTTGGCCTCCAAATGCTTTACAGACATGTGCCACCACACTTGGCTTTTTGTTATTTAAATAATGTTTCTTTTTGAAGTCCAACAAATGCCATTTTGATTCTTCACAAAACAAAGGAGTCAGATGTATTAAAAATATGACAATTTTCCGCTCTGCATTATGTGATTCTGTGTGCAGTCACCTACATATATTGCACATGTGTGTATGTTTTATATACGTGTAGGGTTTTATATCTGTAACTTATGTATCTGTATATATGTAATAATTGTATGGATACTCTGAGATATTTTTACACATATAAACAGGCATTATTACTGTGTCTTATGAATGACTTAATTCTATAAACTTTCACACAATGTTTCCCATACAGAGTCTTCTGTGTTTGTTTCACTCTTAAATCTGTAGTCCTAAAATTCTACCGGGTTAATGTACTATGCTTATCCAGCTACCAACTTACATTGTGCTTATTAGCAAAATTTTACTCTTCTGATGGAGGTTTCTGTTAATGTTTTTGTATTTGAGTGATTTCATAGTAAAGACTACTCCTCCAAGTCACATTTATGTAGCAGTTACATTCTTAAAGGCAATGTAAAGTATTACCTGTTACCCCCAAACCTCAACACAGTGTTTGCAAACACTAGGAGCTCAGACAAATTTAAATTTTGCAGTTTTAATAAGTCCTGTGATTAAGGATGCCTGAAAGGGTTTCCCAGTTTATAAGGACTTGTATTGCATCTTCTGTGCAGGTTTTCTTCATATTTTACTAACTTATTAATAAAATTAATTGTTTTGTTAATTTATCTTGTTTTACTGAAGGCATTGTGCATTATAGAAGTTCCTGCGTGACTTATCATTTTTTAAACTTTTTTTCATTTTATGTGTTTAGGTGTTCAGCCAGCATGTATGTCTACGCACCACATCCATGCCCTGTCCATGTGCACAGAGGACAGAAGATGGCATCAAAACCCTTGGGACTGGGTTACAAACAGTTGTGAGCTTCCAGATGAGAACTGGGAATTGAACCAAGATGTTCTTGAAGTGCTCTTAACTTTGTAGCCATCTCTACAGCATCCCTACACATTTTTTTTTGAATAATTATAAAGGAAGCTGTTCTTCTGGGCTTGCTCACACAAACTTTTGGGTTTCAGCTTAAGATAGATCTGTAAGACAATGCACCGGCTGAGAAGTCAGACTTGGAATCTGATGAACTATCGCTGCCTCCCTAAGTCTCAGTTTTCTCAGTGGCTACAAACTATTAGTGATAAAATTTACGTGTTAAGGATGATTGGAAAAATCATCCTAATATCCGTAGAACACGCAGAAGCATATCATAAGCTCCATTCAGTTTTTGTTTTTAACTGGATATGGGTGTTAAGAATTCTGTCCAAAATGTTTTAGAAAGGTGTTCCTGACTATAAGACCTTTAAGTCCCATATTAATTTTCTAGATGATTTTGCAGTTTCACACAGTTTATGAATAACACCAAGTTGTTTTCATGATTTGTATCATAAACTTGAATATAGTATAAACGTCTCTTTACAATAAATACACTCTCTTAATAAGTATTGTGGTATATGGGTGTATCAGCATACACACACACACACCACTTTAAAACAGTTTTAAAATACATGCATCTGAATGCTACACTTCACCTCTTCATACTTGGAGCATATGTCAGGGTTCACTGACTGACTCATTCCCCCTTGTTCTCTAGCCAGGCTTTTGTGTCACTCCCAGGGTAGTACCCCACCAATAGAGCTGTGTTTTGATGTAGTTGAGATAGAATCTTGATATACAGCATAGCCAGGCATCAAACTCATCATCTTCCTGCCTTTGCCGACAGAATGCTAAGATTACAAGCATTTGTACTAAGCAAAGCTTTCTCTTACTATTATAAACAGTTCAGACATTACAGCACAGATTTCCCTAAGGTTCTTCCTTTTAAAAAAAAAATCATAAATGGCCTACTTGAACTTCATTAAGATATCATCAAATCTACAGGTAATTATAATATTCCCTATCAAATTGGGTGGAATATAACTTCACGTCTTAAGTATTCTTTAAGACCTCTTGAAAAGTAGCTGGGTGGTGGTGGCGCACACCTTTAATCTCAGCCCTTGGGAGGCAGAGGCAGGCAGATCTCTGAGTTCAAGGCCACCTGGTCTACAAGGGCTAGTTCCAGGACAAGCCCCACAGCTACAGAGAAATTCTATCCCGAAAAACCAAAATAAAACAAAACAAAAAAAGAATCACCCTTCTTACAAAGTGCTTCTTTTGAACAATTTATATATTAATATCTATTTCTGCACCTTGCTACAATAACAGGACTTGTGCTGTTTTTCTAAGTTTTGCTTTTTAATGAAAATTTCATAAAATTTTTCAGTGCTTCACTTAGCTTTTTATAACTTTCTATGCAATTCTGGATTTTAAATATACACTGTTTCAGCCATTAAGAGAGAAAACTGCATTCTCTCTGGAAGACATCACATCTGTTTGTTTCCTTTTGTTCTTTTATTAGTTTGTACAGATTTACCCATTAAGACAATGCTTACAAACAACAAAAAGAGAACTCCTTTCCTCCTGATCAAAATCAAAACAGAGAATTTTGATTAGGAGCAATGTATTAAAAAATAGAAATGCTAAATATTTTACTATGGTTGCACTATTTACTTATTACAAGACAGCTCATAAGATTGAGCATTTTTGTGTTTATCTGTTAACTGTGTTACAATTGATATAAAATTTTCAATCATAACACGAATAAAGATAACACTTTCCACTCTTAATAGGACTAAAATAATTTATTATTTAAGCATTTTATGTAGAGCCATATTTTAAATAAAATATGGTATAATATTCTCCTTTTATGTTAGTTTTTGGGTTACTTTTCAGTTGTCGTCTGGCTGAACAATGCATCCTCACAGTTGCTTAATAAACCTTCTGTTGTAAATTCGTCCACTGTATGTTGTTTTTGTTTCTGTTCATTTTGTTGATAAAGATGGGTAGTGTAGTTTACATTTTATGTTATTTTAATGCAATCTCTCTATTTAATGCTTTAATTTTTATCTTGTTTTTTTTTAAATTTATGTGAATTTAATAAAACTCAGAATTCAAAGGAGATGTGCATGAATAGAATTGTGGATGCCAAAAACAGATATTATATGCACTTTACATTACCAAACTGATTAATAATCTTTAGATACATGAAGATATTTTCATGGTTATTTAGTGTGATAAAAAAAATCTTTTATTCTGTAATTTTTATTTTCCTAGAATACATCCCAACCCTTCCATTTAATTCTAATACGTTATTAAGTGTCACATTTAGTTCTGGACCAAAAATTATAGCAAGATCAATTCCTACTTAACTCTGAATTAAATTGGCCATTTTACTGTGATCTATTATACAGTCAATTATTTTTGGTCAGTATTCCATCAATGCTGCATGTATTTTCACGGCAAGATTTTTTGACATGTTAATTATCTCTTGACACTAGTACTATGCTATTTCCCAATAGTATCTTTTCTCATCGATACCCCAGTGCTGAGATTGATGTAAGTGAAAACAGCAGTGCACTATGATGGGCACTGACTGTGGACTGGTAACATTTCTCTGAGTTTGGGAAATTCTGTATATGGAATCAGAGACATGAGCTGTGAGAAATTCTGTATCTTCAGTAAGTGATACCTTTGTGAACTCCACCAACATGGTTGTATCTGTGTACACCCACCAAATTTACACTCAGGAAGCATAAAGGAATTAAATGTGTTTCATCAGGCTTTCTGCGGCAGCTAGAAAGACATTTCTTTTAAGAGTTCCTAAGCTCTTTTGAGGTGGGGGCAGCCTGATCTGAAATCCCTCACAAAGCAAACTTTTGTGAGGCAAGGGGTCTTTTGTTCCCCAGAAGAGCTGGCCTGGAATTATAGTCTTCTTGGGAAAGAAGATGAGAAAAATTCACTTGGCTTCGGTGGCTGTGACATCTGTTATTAACCTCTTTCTCAATGACCTGACGAGTGAAAAAGGAATTTTGATTTTTCAAAAGCATCTTGTTATTTCCCCATTATGCATCTACTATAAAAGTACTCTTGCTGTTTGGGATTCTTAAGCAAGTAAATCAAACACATTTAGTTTTAAGTATGATTTTATTTCTGCTGGAAAAACCCTATTAAAATTATTAATGTAAGGCTGATAGATACTATGCCTGTATCCTACAAAAGTAATCTCAAATTAATTTTTACTCCAAATTCCAAAAATTCATAAAAGAAAAACCTAGAATATTCATATTTAGGTAATAGCCACTTGGGTTGAGAGACATGCAGATTCCACATAATTATAAACCCTTTTAAATGTTTTATGCCTTTTCCCTACACTGCCCTTGTTCTGCACAATTATCATATAAACTGATAACACTGCACCCATTTCTCCTATGTATAAACTGAGGTAGAAGACACAAGTACTCACTTTGATGGCATGGCTGGTAAGAGGCTTAACAGGGCCTCTATTGCCCTATAATCTGTCTTCTATGCCATTTTTCTACTAGGTTTTAAGCAATAATAACTATTGAAATTAATATGACTTCCTATTTCAACACTCAATGAATAAAATTCTGTAATTTCATGAGGTTGTGCAGTGTACATTAGAAGACAGTCCAGAGCCTTCGAAGCTCAAATCGATGCCCCCATCAGATCTTAACTATGAAAATTCCTTTGAGGGCTGACAGTCAGCAGTCCTTGATTCAAAGTGCTCCATTTGGTAACATTCTTTGTGGCTTATCTGACACACTCCCAACTCTTAGCCTATGGGAAAACACCTAGCTGTCCAGGGACTTCCTAACTGTTGCATTGCTTGGAATTAAGAGGAAGGAATAACCAGGTGGTGGTAGTGCACAACTTTAATCCCAGCATTCGGGAGGAACTGGCAGGTGGATCTCTGTGAGTTCGAGATCTGCCTGGTCTACAAGAGCTAGTTTCCAGTACAGGCTCCAAAGCTATAGAAAAACCCTGTCTCAAAACAACAACAACAAAATAAAAAAAGAAGGGGGGGGGTATGGCATATCTCACAGGGCTACATAGTTTCAGAGTACCAGAAGAGAGGGCATGCTACTATATAGAAAGCTGAGCTACACTGTAAACAAAAGACTGAAACACTGAGCTATGCAATTCAGACAGAAACTGCAAGACACCCCATTTTGTGGAAACTTGTCCATGCCCTGCTGCACCTGGCTGATCAACCTATGTGTACAAGATGCACATTAATTAAGCCACACACCTTTTCTGAGTGTTAATATGAGCAGGTAGAGGTAGCAGAGCCATCTAATCTCAAGTGCCATGCAAATGTATTGCTTGTACCCCATTCTTGCTGTAAATGCTTTTCCCAACTCATTTATTTCATCTCATAGGAAAAATTATAAGTGCCAAGCAAGGTAGTTCTGGAAAGCATACTTCAAACTATGCTTTGTAACAAAACACAAATTCTGCATGTTGGCTTTGTTACAGTCGGAACATGGTGCACAGCAGAAAATGAAGAGCCACAGTATAATCTTGAGCAACTTCAGTCAAGAAAAATGCACTCTGTTCTACAAAATTGGGAGGCTTGAAACTGTACTGTTTAGTGATTGCATAAAAAAACATTTTCATTTCCTAAAAGATACAGTAAAACTTTCCAGTGGACACTTGAACTATGTGGCCTCTGTGAACTAGTCACTTGCTTAATGTGGTCACAGAGTGAAAAATAGGAAGATACATATTCTAGGTTAATTATAGTTTACTGCTTTTACATGTTTTTCCTCCTGCAGTGTATAATAGAAACTCGGTCTTTTATACTGACAATATCTGCAGTTACTTTACCCCCCAACCCTCCTGATTTTTTATTTTAACTATAATTGTGTATTTTAAGTAGAATGTAGTTTTATTTAAAGCAAGTAAAATCAACTTGAATTTTTTAAAAATGGCTTCATATCAAATTATGGCTTATTTGTATTAAAAGATTTCAGGATTTTTGTTTAACATTTTTAAAGTCCTATGCCTCACTTTTAAATTTCCACTCTTAAATTCTGTTTTCAATATTTTCATTTTCTCTGATGGCCGTAGAATTTTTATTATGAAAACCTTTCATCAAAAATACTTTGTTTGTAAAGTATAAAAAGACCCAGCTATTTGAGATATGACTATAAACGACTGTGTATTTGAGTTCAGGAATTGTCACCGTTAAGAAAAATGAGATGATGACTACACGCAGAGGCACATAGGTTTCGTGGTTAGCAACAGAGAAGCTGTTAATGCTGCCATAAGAAGTATCAAAGTCACGCTTCATAAGTCCCTTAGAAAGAGTCCAATACACATAGCAGTCATTTTTATTAGGTACTAATCACTGACATCAGTGCAGGGGAAGAGAAATTATCCACACAATTCACACACAGTCCATACACCTAGACTTTAACATTGGGCTTTCATTTATGGATTTATTTCATTACTTCAAACATATATATTATAGTGTATATCTGTTTCCAAATACATCTTTGTGTACATATACGCATATATATCATTCTTAAATATATATTTTCAAATATAAATAATTTCACATCAAGCCAAACAGGATAAAAACATGTAAACATACGCACTTCATTTTGGTCAAGTAAAACAGAACCACAAAGTAACCACAAGTTAACAAGTGCACTTGAAAGAGAAGAGAAGAAACAGACATGTAAACAAACACAGACAGCAGCTGCAAGGCCCTGTAAGCGTCCATTTTTTAAGGCTATATAGCAAAAAGCTCATAATTCAGTTAAAGACTTTTGTCACCTTGTCACATTTACTCTTAAGGGACTTCACAATGAGATACTGTAAACACTAGACTAGAAGTGATTGAATCCTGTTGGGAAAAGACACCACAATTCATCAGCTGACAGAAATATTAATTCCACCAAACAATACTTTTAATAACTTCTTGTTATTTTATAACACAGAATAACATCACAATCCTAGTGAGAAGAAAAGGGAAATAGAGGGAAAAACAGCAATACTGCATAAAGATTGCCTCAACAGCCTTTGAAAGCAATAGGTTTGTCAGTCGATAAAGGGAAATAAGCAACAGCAGACAACAGAGCCTTAGCAGACTAGACCACGTGCCACAGCATGATACTACAGATTCAAACTGAAATATTCTTCCAGCTGGTACTGAAGCAAGAGCCAACGGTTATCAGAGAAGGAAGAATTGCCTCTCAGGCAAAGCAACTTCTTAAGCAACTGGTTGGCCAGGCGAAGCACAGCAAACTCCTTTTTTCGGCTTTTAAGCAGCACTTTTCCCTCTCGCAACTGCACAGGCTCCAAAACTTGATGCCAGTATGCATTTGACGATCCACCACCATCTGGCCTCGGAGGCTGATCTCTCCAGCCCTCAGGGTATTCATGCTTGTAAAAACAATATTCTCCAAATGGGCAGTAACCTAAGCCTCCAGCAAAATACCTGCAGGCTTTCTGGCTCATTCCCTCCTTATATTGCTGAACAAGTTTCTCCTTCTCCTCTTCCTCCTCCACCCAGAACTCACTAGGAATGACAAAGAAAGAGGAGACCCTGCATTGTGGGCAGGACTTACTGATTCTGTTCTCAAACTGTGTGGCACTTCTCCACCTGCGGATACACCTAAGACAGTAGGTGTGGTTGCAGCTGAAAAGGATGCCAAAGCGGCGGTCGCTGGGGTCGGCTTTCTCATAGACAACCTCCATGCAGATGCCACACACTTTGTCCATGCTGCGCTGCACAGCAAAGGAGAGCTCCATATCTCTCTCATGTGCTTCAACGCAGGCCCGCCTATGAGCTTCCTGCTGGGCTGCATCCCAAGGGTGCAAGGCCTGCTGCCCGCACATGTCGCATATTTCTCCATGGGGGTACGCACAACTCTCCCCACGGAGGCATTCTCCCCGGGCAGCATAGCGGCAAAGCGGGAGCGGCATTGGCACTGGCATCGGCATTGGCATTGGCACTGGCATCGGCAGTGGCACTGGCATCGGCATCCCCATGCCTATAGCCATGTGCTCTCTCTCAAATTCCGGGCTCTGCGGGAAAGCCTCGAAACCATGTGTGGGGACCATGCGACCTCGGTAGGGCTGTCCTGGAACAAACTCAATTGCTCCCTCCCAGCCTTCAGCACCCGCTCCTCCCGCAGCGGCTGCAGCTAGGCCTGCATTGTCAATCTCTGCTTCAGAGAAGCCCCCTTCAGCAGCTGAGCCAATGCCTGCATTGTCAATCTCAACTTCGGGGAAGCCCCTTTCAGCAGCCGAGCCAATCAGAGGCAAAAAGCTGGAGGATGCAGTAGGGGGGGCTTCCGCCACTTCCTGAGTCGGGGGCTCCCATTGAGTGGCCATCTTGGGCCCTCTATCTGCAGAGGCCCCAGGCTGGGAATCTTGCCCGCCCCTAGCTTTGCGCCGCCCAGAGAGATCGTGAGAGTAACGACAGTTATCGCCCTCCTTGCACTGCCCATGCAGATAATACCTGCAGAGGATTTGCTTCGTCCAGCTGCCACTGTTCCGCTCAGAACCAGACCTGGCTCCGCCCCCTGCGGCTGGAGCGGGCCTCAAACTCGCCGCGCGTCGGTCCGCTGACGCAGGAGCCATGCGGAGCGGTGCCAAACCCGACGCCTCTTGCACAGAGGCTGAGCTGACTGCTCCAGAAGCTCCGGAGGCTTCAAACTCCGGAAGGGGGGGACCAGACAAACCCTCCCCCGCCTCGGCACCTGCCTCGGCTCCAGCGGCCTCGTAGGGCCTTATGGGAGCTGCAGACTCTTCCATTTGTATTCCCTGCCCCTTACTCTGTCCAAAAAGTGTAATATTATATCTATTTTGGGTCTGAATCGGCGGAGCTGGAGCTGGAGCGTTCTCCGCGGCTTCTCGGCAGGAAGTGCATCAATTTTTGTCTTCCCACCGGAAACCGGCTCCCTGTGAACTTTAGTTCCGACCAGCTTTTCAGCTGGGGGACACTTCCGGGTGTAACACCAACTTCCGGTTCGTACCGGAAGTGGCTTCCGCCATGTTTTTCCCGCGCCGATCTCGGCTAGCGGAGTCGCCGGCGTGTTGTCTGAAGCCCCTCGGCCCCCCGTTTGCACACCCGCTCCCCTCGAGGTTGATGTGCAACCTCTGCCGCTTTCGGTTGTACGCGTCATCTCTGATTACTTTCGTTTTTGTGTCAGAAGACGCTACAATCGTTCGCCTTTGCCTACGGCGGCTCGCGGCTCCCGGAGCTATTGAAAACCATTTCTTATCGGCTTCACGACCGATTTCTCGGTGGATTTCGCCTTTCACCGGCGGGCAATTGATTTTTAAAACGCAGCCGTGCCCCGCCGAAGCGCAGCTTTTCTGCACGGGCGGCGGCGCACACCACACGGCGGCGCGTCTAGAAATGACAGGATCGCTCGGGGTGTCTTTCTTCCCTCGAAGGGTTAACGTGCACGGGTGCGCTTTAATTAGGAGGGAGCCCTCTGACTGCAGCTCTTAGCGCCTTTCAGACGCCCGCCTTTGTGGCTTTTATTTTCGCCCCCCAACAGTGTAGACGCTGGGGCTTTGAGCGGCATTGATGACGACGGGGTTTTAACTTTTCTTTCGCTGCACGAAGACCCTTTGTTTGCCGCCTTTCTTTAAATTCTATACAGAGACGCTCAGAATACCAGCATGCCCCGTTTAAGTGGCTCATTCTATCGGGCTAATAATTTTACACGTATTTTTAAAATGCTAAGTGTATTTACCGTGGTCACATACTGACTTTTAGAGTGTAGTTTTATGTTTTTTTATCGTAATAATTATGCTTTCTTCCTATCCCTACTTGTTTATTTGAACATACAATGTTTCAAATATTTAATTTACGATTCCTATTTCTAAAAATAGCGTCTTGCTTGCCAAAACAATTCTATTAGAAAATCTTATTTCTAAAAATAGCGTTTTGCTTGCCAAAACAATTCTATTAGAAAAAAATCTTAAACCCAAAGTTTAAAGAAACTATTAAATGTCTATGATATACTCATCCAAGTCAAAGTGTAAATCACTACTAAACAAAACCATAAAACAATACCACGCAAGGAAGAATATTATTAAACAATAAAAATAAGAAAACCAGGGAAATGAAGCAAAATAACGTGAAATAGAATAGAATAAGCTTAAGGATTATTGAGCAAATTATTAAGAAAAATAGAAAAGTTTCAGATCTCAACTATCACACACGTTAAAAGAGCCAACACTAATTAATAACAAACCTTAAAGCCATGGAATGTTTTCAGTACCAATAATTTATAACAAACCTAAGAATGATCATATGATATTAAATAAAAGTTTTGAGCATGAAACATGCAACTTTTCATTAAATGGTTAGTTATATATCTAGAAATGTACATTAGACAATATATCAGAAACAGAAGTGAAGATCTATTAATTAAATTGCATATGTGATTTTAAAAAAATCAAATGAGTTATTATAAAACTTACTCGGAAATAAACATAAATTTTGAAATGCTTGTGTTGTTTTAAAGCCTCTACTTATACAACAGGGCAAGCAAAAGCATAAAATAGGTCAGAATCAGAAAGTAACAGTTCATTAACAGGTGGACATTGATAATGTTGTAGAGAAAAACTATGTGTTTATACACATGTTTGGGAAATACACTGTGTAGAAATTCAATAAAGAAAAATTTCTATACCGTGTAAACAGATGTAAATAATCCTTAAATATTTATGGACAGCATTTAAAGTGATGAATGTTGTTTGTCCTATGAACTTTATTGTGCCCAATTGAAAGTCAATTTTACTTAGACGTAAAGCGGTCCTCCATGATCCATATTTAATATTTTTAAAGGCTAACTTCTTGATTGATAGTCATGTTTTCTCTCAAGAATCAAGGAACTCTTAGTTGTATGTCCTTTGACCTTTTCATAGGCATTGTGATTTTTTTTTATTTGGATATTGGCTTGACACATCTAACCTGTCTAGAACATACTTTCTCTTTAGACTTCAAGCTATATGAGTTAATGAGGACTCTTTTATCAGTCCAGGGAAATTTTAAACATAAAAAAGCGTATGGTATAGATCTTAGCCTTATATATCAAATTACCCACAATTCACAAATGTAATAATATTGACTATTTCAGATCTCATGCCTATTTGTTCAGCAGTAATTTACCCCAAATACTACATATAAATTACACTGAACTTTTTATATGCCATTAGAAATTACTGTGAACAATTTTTAGGTATGCTTTCTAGTTCACTAGCTTCCTTTTACTTCTGAAGAACTGAAATATAGCTTAAGTTGCTCAGGATCTCTATTTTAATTTTTAAATTATAATTCAGACAACCAAGAACTGTTTGGCTCTCAGTCATGTGTATGTTGTGTCTTCTACTTCATAGTGACTATAAATGTAGTAGTGCTATTTTGTAATATTATATTATAAATTAAAGTCATATATTGAAATCTTTAAAATCCCACAGTAGACCAATGACTGTAAATACCAGTTAGGGTATCTTGACACATATAAACAGCTATTTTATATATTGGACAAATTACTACATACAGAGAGAGTACTTTCTCTGACCACCTGAATCCACATTCCTTTTATTCCCTTCTTTGATCATTATCTCCTTTGTTTGTTTACTTATTTTAGCATTGCTATAGTCACACAGTCTCAGAAAACATACCTCTGATTGTTTCTTCAGCAGAACTGTTTTTCTCAATTAAACCCAGAAGACCTCAGGGGATGAGCTTCAACGAAGGGTCTCCAGAATGTCAGCAATAGGATATCCAAGTGGAGCAAGGAAGAGCACAGCCCTGGGCAAGGCTGTGTGAAGAACCATGCTACTAGGGTACAGACTGACAAGGGCAAAGGTGGAGGTTGAAGACCCTACACAGGAGAGGGAATGAGTAGACAGCTTGACAGATAGTTCCAGACACTGGAGCCTGCACTGTGGGACTGTGTGGAAAAAGCAGCTGTCCCATGCCTTTCTTCCCTAGCCGCAGGGCTGCTGAGCCCACCCCCACACAGAGCCCACCCCCACACATTCAACATGTCCACAGTTCAAAAGAATACAATAGCCTTAATGCAACTTCTTTTATTGCACTGCTGTGCTCCAAGTACTCTTTCAATGGTACTGGACAGGCAGCTGGGTACAGGGATTAAAGGTCTAGTTGAGCATTATGGTTTCACGCCCTCCACTATTTAACTGACATCTTTGTGTCACAAGTGTTAATTTTACACTTGTACAGTGTTTAATCAGCAAAGGGGTGCTAACAGTGATAATAAAAACTGAGCCAGGACAGTGGTGCATGGCTATAATTCTAGTACGAAAGGTGAGGATTGAGAGCAGTTCCATGAGTTTTAGGCCAGCCCTAGCCTGTGTTATATAGTAAGACCTTGCTTCAAAAAAAAAAAAGAAAAGAAAAGAAAAGAAAAGCAAATAATGACTGCTTGACAAGTGCCTGTAAGTATTAATTTATTTTATGCACAGAAATGAAATTATTTGAACAATACCAGTGCCTAGAGCCAATGTTTCAGAAATTTACACATATTTTCTCGAAATTTAAAAGGCTGTTTTGTGTAATTCTAGTTCAAAAGTTTAGATATGGGCATCTTTCTGCATGCAGGCGGGCATTTGTCTCTCTGTTACTGTGATGGCCATGAGATTAGAGTAGGGATCAGAATCGGAATTCATGGGTGGCTGTACCCCTCTTGTGATGGCACTGGGTGAACAACTGGGTAAAGTAAGATTTTTTATTGTCAAAATCGCTCACAGGTCTGTGTGTGCTTTTGTGTGTGTGTGTGTGTGTGTGTGTGTGTGTGTGTGTGTGTGTGTTGCCATAGAACACATTATAGGTCAAAGGACAACCTCTGATATATATCCTCAACTTCTACTCCATTTGAAGTAAGATCAATTTGTTGTCCATTCTTTTGTCTGCCACACTTTGGCCTATCAGCTTTTGTGTAGTCTCAAGTCTCCACCTAAATATAGGAGCACTGTAATCACAGACAGGTACTTTTTGTCCTGCACTTTAAATGTCATTTTGTGAACTTGAACTCAGATACTCACAATAACATGATTTAAGGGTTTTTATCCACTGAGCCATATCTTCAGCCTTCAAAGGGTCTTTTAATTTCAGTATGTATGTAGAAGAGGATTAAATAATACTGTAGCCATTTACATGCAAGTCCAGCCAAGTCATATTCATTATGATAACAAGTACATTGATTTGTGCATAGTATAATCAGCATTGATAATTTCATTAAAACTTTTGTAGGCTTTTTAAGATTTTTATGAAGGACTCTTTAATGCAGGTTTAAGCATAAGGGTTAGGATGAAAAGGTGCTCATAAGAAAGTAAGACACAGCTAGGAACATGTGTGTGGGCTTCTCAGAGATTAGTTGTGTGGGCTGTTCTACACATGTAAAATTAAGCTTCATGTACATGTTGTCTTGGTCATATTTTTTGCATCTTGTACACCTGTAAAATATTATCAGAATTCAGTTTAAAAGGCCAGTTTCTGTGAGGCCAATATTTCCTGCCAAAACAAAGGAATAAATGAACAACATAGTGAAAATGCATGAAGAATGTAGAACCTACCAACATGAGTACAATAGACTTAAATATCAAAGGGAATCAACTAAAATCACATATGAGTATGAGAGAAAGTCACAAAAATACTATATAGTATTTTCATTGCATTAGTGGTAAAAGATGTATGATGTGCCACAGATATGCACATCATAAGGAAGAAAAAACTGCATAAAGTAGAAAAAAGCAAGTGAAAGAGCTAGTACTGGGGAGGCTGTCACAGAATAATGCTTATATCTTTTTGGAACCCCACTACATTGAAAGCTGAGGCGAGAAGGTCCTGAGTTTGAGGGAGTCTGGACCACAGACTGCTGCTTTATTTCCAAGATAACAATGAAAAAAAAAGCCAAGATAAAGTCCAAATGCCTCCTTCCATTTCAAAAGAGGTTCTTAGAAAGACTTTAAAACACACAAACTGTGTTGGGGCCAAGAAGTAAAAGCATAGTGTTTATTTGAAATTTGAGTTTATGAATACAAACTGCATCTCATCTTATAAAGCAGAAATTTCCTTTTATACTGTCTATGTTTCTTCCCTAATGCAAAGTTTTAGGCAGTTAGTATAAAGAATCAGGTGAGCAACTGTGAGGTTTCTGGTCTGAAACATGAGAGCATGCTCTCATAAATATAATCTTTAGGAGGTGTCTATGTACTTGATGAATTAAAAAAGGAATTAAAAGCCCCCAAAAGTCTGATACATTATTACTACCATATGAAAGCACTGCTCCCATTAACCCAGGCAGTAAGAATTACACAGGAAGAAATCTGTAAGATACTGGGCCTGAAACATGTCTCATATTTTAAAAGAATTTAAATCATTCTGAAATATTCTTATTCTAGATTAAAATTGAACAGAAAACTACTAAAATATAGAAGAAAAGTAAGTGTCATGTGGGAAACTAATGATGCTATTACCAAATTACAGATAGGTATAAGAAAACTTCAGAGTAGAAATACAATTCTAATAACAATGAAATTTTTATTCACTCAAATTTCTGCCAGAAAGGAGCTGCTTAGAGGGAATAACAGACCCAGAGATATACAATGTGCACATTAAATACATGGTAAATTTGAAATTAGGGGATTCTGCCACATTTTTGAGACAGCATCTTACTCTCTAGCCTATGTTGTTCTGAGACTCAGTGTTAAACTCAGACTCCAATCTCTCTCAGTCCCCTCCACCATTGTACTGGATGCTAATTAGAACTGCAGCCCATAAACCACCATTGCCTGACTGTGGTTATTCCTGGTTTGGGCACTCACAAAACAAAATAGAAAACATTACTAGAAAGAAGTGTATGAAGAAATTAAAATAAATGAGACCTAAAAGTTCCAAGAACAAAAGCATAACAAGGAGACTAGGCACAAAGTGGTTTCTTATGGCAGTTAAAAAGGCACATACTGGAAAAAGATATGACGTCCCATCTAAATCAAGAATTAAAAGTGAGGGTGCAAAGAAATGTCCCAATGATTGAGAACCCTGGTCTATTCCAGACAACCGAGGGAAGATTCCTAGAACCCATATAACTGATCACACTAACTCCAGTCCCAGGGAAACTGACCTCCATGGGCACAGCAATCTTATGGTTCACAGACATACATGCAGGGAAAACACCCACACACATAAAATATTTTTAAGAAGAAAGCTGTTCTATAAAGCCATGTATATCTCAGAAATGAACCAGAAAGTACTTAGGCCATTAGATATGGAAGTTTATCTGAGATGAAAATCTCAAATTATTCAAAATAAATAGCAAAGTGAAAAGGTATCACTCTATTTCTAGCTGGTAGAGAGAAAATTAATGCCATAGAGGGTAAAGCCTAGAACCATAATCTTTAATAACCAATTTTACTACATTATTAAGAAAACTTTACAAAAATATATCCACAGCTGAAGTAAATTAACAAAAAAATTTATGGACGAAAAAATATATAGTCATGAAAAGCCTATGTTAAACTTTACAAATGCAGGTATAGATTTATGTCTGCGGGTGGAATGAAACAAGAGAGCATTCAATAAACTATGTGCTCCCAACGGTAAAATTTTAAAAAAGGGAGCTAGAAAGTGGGGAGAAACATGAAGAAAGTTCTGACATGTTTAAAAAGACAAGACAGCATGGGATATCATTATAGAGGTTTAAGGTAATAAGACACTATGTAAATTTGAAATCATATGTAAATGATCATGTTAACATATTCAAAAAGAAATGTCAAAAATATGAATTCTCAGGAATTCCACAACTGGTCAAGTTAATATGCAAAACTCTGAAAAGTGAAAATGCTTTTTTGCATCACCTAAAAGTATTTTTACATTCACTGAAATTTTGGGAAGTACATGTTTTGAGCTAAACAAATGCATGGATAGTTCTAGAAACTCTGAGAGCTATTGGACTTGCCATCTTAATAGGCTCTTGATACAAAAAGCAGTAAAGTTTTAGGATTGAAGCCACAGCCACCTTACAGGAGACACGATTAGACCCAGATTTTATCTGAGAACTAGCAATAACTCCAAGGCTAATTTCCCTTAAAAATGACAATTAAGAGAATCATAAATGGTGAGCTTAATTCAGGACTATGTGGGCCTGAATGCTGCTACTTTCATTTATTACACATGGTAAAATACTTTCTTTAAAGCTGCTTGATATTGTTCAAAGGGACCTTTGTGAATGATAAGAGAAATTAGGAAATAGATGTCTCAGTCTAAAAATGTTAAATTTGTGAAGGGGTATTCTATTATTTCTTTTATTTTAAAATAACTAGGTGAAATTGAACTCATGTAAGTCCTTAATAAATATGCTAAATGAGCTTTTTTGAAGAAGGATGTTCACAAAGATTCTCTGGGACAGCAAGACTCTATCATACCTGTTGGGAAACCCCCAGTTTATTTGTTTCTCTATTTCAAAGGGCTAAAAAAATACATTAGTAGAAACATCCCTTGAAAAGTAAGCTTCTTCCCTTACTCTCTCCCTGGTGGCGAGGTTTATAAAAAAAAACAACAATGCCAGATTCAAAGATCTCAGCTACTTTATAGAAGTAGGTATTTTTTAGTTGTTCTTGCAGTGCTGGGGATTAAATCCTGCAGCTTAACATACACTGTACAGGTAATCTATAACGGAGTTACCTAACCACTTTTCGTTTATCTTTGTTTAGTTACTTTGCTAAGAAAAGTAACAAAAAAAGTAAGCACAAGAAATGCTCACACAAAAACAAAACATGTCAAAAAAAGAAAGAAAGAAAGAAAGAAAGAAAGAAAGAAAGAAAGAAAGAAAGAAAGAAAGAAAGAAAGAAAGAAAGAAAGAAGAAAGAAAGCCATGACGTATTGTGACAGGCCCCCAGACCTTAGTAGTCCGTCAGACCTTGTCAAAACTGACACCATAATGAAAGTAACAGGTTGGCCATAAAATTCAGCATTTGGACAGCACCGCCTGTCAAACTGTTAAGGAAGACCTACTACAATAAAAATCTGTTCTGGGAAAGTCTTTAGATGTACTAACTGCTGTGGGCCATGCTGGAGGAGCAATGAGTTGCAGTTGAAGTTCCCGGTGTCAGCCCAGCAGAAGGGAATCCTCTGATTTGTCAATCTCGTTTAGGCTAGGCTACACGGGACTAAGACCCCAGACTGTCCCTTGCCTCTGTTGTGCCTTTACATGTTTGCTGCGGCTCTCTTTCTCTGGTATTTAGCATGTTGTGAGTGCATGTGGGAAGATCTCCACTGCCTGTGATATAATGTGTTTATCTCTTGGAAACATCCCATTTTACTGCACATTTTTACCTGTAAATTCTTAAGATAATGACCCCTTTTTAAGCTGTACTGTCTAATAATAGTAATGATAGCATATACAGAGTTTTGATGAATAAAAATAATACAAGGTTATGTTTTATAGCCAAGGTCTGTGAGTCTCTCCTAAGGAGCTGTATGGATTGTCACTCAAGTTAATACTAACTCTTGGGTCCCCATAGCCCAGCTAGTTTAAATTCTTTTAACCTTAATGTTGGGAGATGTGTTCACAGGTCTCAGAGTGCATCACAACTGAAACAAAGCTTTGAAAATAATGAACTTAGACTAAGATTTTTTTTTGTTAAATAACTTTGAGGTTAAAAAGACAAGAGGACAATCTAAAGTTTTAGAAAGGTACATAGTTGAATGTGGAACTTTTTAAGGTCAGGGAACAAGAACAAAATAGCCGATTATTACTAGCTGATGTCCTCTCCTTATCAGGTTTGGTTGATGTCCAAAGGTGATGATTAATTTCTTATACCCATTTATGTCCTCAGTCTCCTGATGTGAAATACTATTAATGAATGGATATGTACTATAAAGATTTAAAGTAGAGGTGACTGATTCTTTTTTATTTATAAAAGTTTAGGTTTGTGATTTTCTTAAGATTCCTTATGAGATTACCTCTCAAGATAAGTAATAAAGTAATTGGCCCTTTCTATGTAACTGCAAAATGCAGCCTGCCATTAAAAGACTTGACAAGAACACCTTGTTTGCCACATGGTTAGTCTATAACAAGTTGCTTGGGTATGAATGTATGAGGGTTCTTGGGATAATTTGTTTTTCACCTGTAATACATAAACTGTTTAATCCTGTGAGGGAAATGAAAAACATGTTTTACCTATAATCATTTCCTTAAAAAACAGAATGCAGCTGTTTTGGCCCTTGTACTGTCTGAACGATTCTGTTGGGGTATAAAAGCTCTAAAACAACATAGGATAGGGGAGAGATAATAAATAGGGAGACTAAATAAGAAAAAGGATATAGAAGAAAAACACCAAATGAGTTTGTGAGTGCCTTTTTTCCATAATCCTCCCTGAGGACAAATGTTTAGCCTTGCCAACTCCGTAAATTCCTAGCAAAGCCCAGTGTTGCTGGAGGCCAGTCTACCAGACAGCAGTAACTAACCTTGTTTTGGGGCCTCTGCAGTTTCTTTTTGGCTAACTGTTCTTATTAACTAACATTTTCCCACCCAGGATTTGATCCTGTGCTTAACTGCTTACCCTGAGAAAAGCTGGGGGCTACAATGGGACTCCAAATATTCAATGTAGTTACAGGCCAGCTAATAAAGACTTTATATTGGCACTCATCTTCTTTGGAGAATACATTTCTATTAAAAGACCAATAAGACAAAAACTGCCCTAAAAAAGCAGTATCATCAATAAAAATGCTATAATTTGTTTGTTTTTGTTGTGAGGGCAGGGACAGCTTTATGGTACAAGCTGACCATGACTCATTGTCTTCCTGCCTCAACTTATGATATGTTTACATGTCAAGCATAAGCTATCACACTGAGCTTTTGGTTTTGTTTTACTTTTTGTTTTTCAAGAAAGATTTTCTCTATAGCTTTGGGGCCTGTCCTAGAACTTGCTCTGCAGACCAGGCTGGCCTCGAACTCACAGAGATTCACCTGCCTCTGCCTTTCAGTGGGGATGCACATCTTTAACTCCAGAACTTGGAGTTATAGCTTATCACACCGGGCTTTAACCACACTTAAATTTAGTGAGATCCCCAGCTATAACTCCAAGTTCCAATATCAGTTAAAGTCTCTGAGATATTAATCTTTATATTGTAGAAAAAGTTTGTGTACAAGCTATCATAGAGAGCACAAATCCACCTAACATCCACTTTATTCTATATGAAGATTGTTAAATATGAATTTCATTTCCACATGCGTATTTTATTAACACATTCAAGTTTCATGTTAATGGGATCAATTGTGATATTGTTCATATAGAAATAACACGAATGGGTCACATGCAGATAGATACCTCCCTCTTCTGCTTCCTTCCCTGTTCCAACTGATTTTGATCACTAGTCTATCTTCAAATGGAATTTCTCTTATTAAATTTTTGTCATACAAATTATACATTCACAAGTGGGTTAAGTTATTGAATTTTAAGATGGTACACATTTAAAACATATTTACTATATATTTATATATATGTTAAAATGCACGAAACATTATCTTAGCTATCCATCTCTACTATCTCTTATTTTCTCTCCTGTTTCTAAAGGGTTTTTCCATCCCATTCCTGAACCAGCAGTGTGACCAGAGATTTTGTTTCTATTTCTCATAAAGAAGAAGGAATATGGTCATTAAATATAAATTTGGACATGCACCAGTATCTTGGGACAGTCTTTCTAGGAATACAATCATTTCATGTCCTTTTATTTATTTCTTTGTTTTTGTTATTTGGACACAAAATTAAAGTGCTTGTGAATTCTCCATATGTTAACTGATTTTTTGTCACACAGAAGAAATTACACTAAAGAACCTATTCTATTATAAATACTATTTTCCATATTTGTTTTTAATTCTTTATTTGTTCACAGAAAATATGTTTATTTTTTATTAGCGTCACCTTCTTTCTAAATTTCCCCAAGACCCACCTACTTCCATACCCACCCAATTTTGTGTCCTCTATGTTTTTGACTTTGTTTTATTTAGCTTGTGTAGCCTTCCACTGGAGCCTGGGCAACTTACCAGTGGATACAGACTTAAAGGAAACTTACTCCCCATCTCCACGAAACTATCTGTTGCTGATGGAAAGAGGTGAAACTTATTGCTCACCTCCGATCTCCATTGTGGCTTCTTATCAGGCATGAGCTTTCACAGGTCTTTGGCCCCTTTTCACAGAGACTGTGTTCATAGATGCAGCTCTTCTTTTAACAGAAAAAAAAAATGACTTCCTTGTTATCATACATCATCTTTGGCTTTTACACTTTTCCCACGCCTCTTCCAAAATAATATTTGAGTTTGGGGAGGAATAGTATGAGATAGGTATAGTATTTAGTGGTGAGTATTTACAGTTTCTTACTCATTAAAAAAGGGTTAAAATGAAGTTAACCCGTAATGGAGTAAAACTCCTCAGCCTAGACACCAAAGGATAAGAAATAATATACCTAGTTCCAGGAACAGGTTGCCTCTTTGGACTTGTTGGCTAGTGAGGCCCCCATAGACACTCCCAAACATTACAGGCTATTGTTAACATTATCGATTACTCTCAGAACTTTGGCAGTATGATCCTCTTGCTGAAGACAACACATACCCGAGTCATAAAACATGAATAAGTCAAGCTGGTACTGATCTGGAAATTTTTTCCCTACTATCCAGCTTTTCTGTTGCTGGAAGGGGACATGAATGCTACAGGAGAGCAAAATTAATCATCAGGCTTGCACAGCTGTGAACTCTGTGAGTTAAGATAAAAACTGGCCTGGTAAGACATGTGCACTATTGAAACACCATGGAAATATTGAATATATTGAAATACCCATGGGGTATTCAACCACATTCTGATTGTTTTTCAGTCCATACCTGCAAGATGACACCCATACCTGGAAACATTACCCGCAGCCTCCGAAGCGCTGGGATTACACCTGTGTACCACCATGCCTGGCTAACGAGGGCATGTTTTGTGTGGTCCTCTAATCTTTATCATGACTTTACTCACCATCAGCAGCTGAGGGGTGTCTTGCACCTGGCTCAGTGGTATGAGGAACAAGCAGGTTTATCATAAGTGCCCATGTTCCTAGAGAAAGACTTAAATAGCATGAATGACAAGGCAGGGGTGGGTTTCAGGCAATTATCAAGATGACACGTGAATGCAGAGGCAGCAGCTGTCCATAATTAATTTGTGATACCGTCCCTTAGTGCTTTGATATAAGACAGTATTTGTTCCTGTAATGAAGAGGTTGACTGGCAGCTGGAGAGTTCCATTTTTCTAACTGTCTTAGGGTTGCTAGTTTGGCAACACAAGACAATGACCAAAAAGCATGTTGGGGAAGAAAGGGTTTATTTGGTTTACACTTCCATAAAAAATTTTGTTTATAAGTAAAGGAAGTCAGGATAGGAACTCAACGGGGGAAGGAACCTGGAGCTGATGCAGAGGCCTTGGAGGGGTTCTGCTTATCAGTTTGTTCACACGGCTTGCTCAGCCTGCTTTCTTAATGGAACTCAGGGCCCCCAGCCGTGGGATGGAACCACTTGCAGTGGATTGGGCTCTCTCCCATTGACCACTAATTAAAAAACAGTTTTACCTCTGGACTCATGGATGAATTTCTACAACTGAGACTCACTCGTTTCTGCTGACTATATGCTGTGTCAAGTTGACTCACAAAATCAGCCGGTACACTAATCAACTGCATATTTTAGAAAAAAGTGTTCTATTGTTTCATGATATACAGAATTACCATTTGGTAATGTTCATGTAGAAATTAGCCAGATTCTAACTGTGACAGCGTAGTAAAATGCTTGAGGATAGGAATATGAAAAGAATGGAGGTGAGTTGTCTCAGCCTAGAAACGGGGTGATGCTTGCTATGATACATATTGCTTCTTAGGAAAGTAGAGGACTTTAAATATATATTTATTGTTTGACAAAGTCATTGCCCAATATAAAATGGCTGTTGTGACTTTGAAAAAGTTTTGACAAGTGAGGTTAGAATAGGATACATGCTTGGTATAGTGGTATACAACTTTAATCGCAATGCTTGGGAGTGAAAAGCAAGTGGGTCTTTATGAGTTTAAGGCCAGCCTAGTCTATATAATGAATTCCAGCCAAACAAGGCTACTAAGTAAGACCCTTTCTCAAAAAACAGTCACACTTTTCTTTTGTTCTGTTTCTACTTAGGCACCTTCTCAAAATCCCCTGATTAACTCTTGTGAGATTCTAATGCATAAATATCATATGAAACCAATATTTCAGATTTTTAAAGTTTTTTTAAATTTTCAATATAGCAGTTCTCTAAATGTAAATTTAATATCTGTGTTGTAGATGCTAAATAGTGTCCCTTTTATCTTTTTGAGATATAAATTCTTTAATGTACCATTTTGTGTTATACATTTTGAAATTAACTATGAAAACATGCTGATTTAGTTCTATTTTGTATGGAATTTATCCATTGTGTATTTATATTATGCTATGAATGCCTGTAATTCTGAATTTTATTAACACATATTTATTGTGCAAAATAATGGCTTTCATGGTTGAATGGACTGTTCAGTGGGTAATATCATTGGCTGTTTTTGCAGAAAACTGTACTTGAATCCCAGCACCCACATCAACTTTCATAACAATCATAACTTTAATTCAATGGGATCCAACAAAATCCTTCTGGCCACAGTAGGCACCAGGCATGCAATTGGTACATGCATGCAAACCACTCATACACATAAAAGTAAGTAAGTAAATAAATAAATATATGGAAAAACAAAAATTAAAAACTCATTTATACTGACACTTTCATACAGTTCCTGAATATTAAAACTGCATAGAAATTATATAAGAAAGCTTATACACAAATAATTTTCTGTTATATGCTAATTAACAAGTCAAAGGTTTTAATCAATATTAGAACTTAGAGTTACAGATAAGAATCTCACTAAATTTAAAGATAGTTACAGCTCAGACTGATAGCTCACACCAGTAATCAAAGCACTTAAGAACCTGAGGCAGGAAGATAATAACTCCATGGTCTTCCTGGACTACAAAGCAATCCCTTCTCTTAAAATCAATCAAGCAATCAATCAAAAAATAAAGTTTTTTTAGACTTTTGATTTATTTAATGTTTATTATTATTTTCTAATCTTACTTGTCTTTTGCTTGAAATGTGTAGTATCCACCACCGAAGACTAATCAGAAATGGATTTAAGCTGATAGAAAGTCTTTATTAGCTGGCCAGCAACTACAGAGGGTGTTTGGGAGCCCATTGTTGTCCTGAGCCTTTATTATGGCGAATTCTCAAGCACAAAAGCTGTATCCTACGTTGACATGCCTCAGCTTTCAAGAACACTTAACAAGAAAAACTTGACAGCTCTTTGCCTTATTGTTTGTTTGCAAAGAGAGAGAGAGATGGGAGGCATGGAGCTTGAAGGGTGGGGAGGTGTAGAGGATCTAGGAGGAGGTGGGGAATATAGTGCATAAAAATTATTTTCAATATAAAAACATTTAAAAAACTAAGCAAACATATTTCTAATAATTGGAGGAAAGTAACTAAATGTAGGAGTTGGTAGGTAGACTGGTTGCAGATCACTTGTTTAGTATGCACTAAGGTCCCAGGTCTGTTCCTCACCTCTACAAGAAAAACTAACAAAATCCCCACGGATGACACTTAGCTAACATTCTTGGGTTTGTTTGCTAGCCCATTCCTGGAAGTGCCAGTACCAGGGAAAGGAAGAATGGGATGGGACTACTAACATTTTCTGATACTCCTGTGAAAGGGGAAAAGCCAATTTACCAATTTCACTTATTCTTCAGACTGAGAAATCTATTTCTCATTTCTCTTATCACTATTAAAGAATCCTTAAATGATGCAAAGTTGCTATAAAGGGTATACTTACACAACACAAGGAATATCAATAACAACTTTTAGGCCCACATAGTCCTGAACTAAACTCATTGTTCTTGATTATTTTAATTCTGATATTAAGGGAAATTAGCCTTTAAATTTTTTGCTAGTTCTCAGCAAAAGTCTCTGTCTGGTCCACACATTCTCCAAAGCTGTCCTTACCTGCAAACCCAGTGCCTTGCTGCTGTGTGTACCAATAGCCTATCTAGGAAATAGTTCTTGAAGGTCTCAGATTTCCTAGAGTTACCTGTGAATTTGTTTCGTTTAACACAACATGCATGTCTCAAAATTTCAGTGACTGTGAAAGATATTTTTAGGTAATGAAAAAGCAAGCATGTGCACTTACCAGTGCTATAATTGTTTTACCATGAATATATATTAATTTGGCAAAATGTGGAATTACTGAGAGTTCATACTTTTTTCATTTGTCTTTGAATATGATCATTTACACTATTGATTGAAATATACATATTTATTGTTTACCTTAAACCACTGTACCATTACAGTCTTGTCATTTTAGACATGGCTGAGCTCATTTTTCTCTTACTGTTTTTCTCTTTCCTGTCTCACTTCTTTGAATCTTACTTTTGTAAGCATATAGTTCATTAAGTGTTGACTTATTCCATTCCCTCCACAGAGACTCCAGCTATATCTGAATCTGCATTTGGAAAATTTGAAAACACTTTTTATTGCTACACATATGTTCTTCGGTGAATCTTTTTTTGATTTACTTCAATTTATGAGCCTGGCACTGCAGAATTTTTCTTTATAATGTAATAGAACTGGTTGAGAAACACCCTTGCCTTAAGATTTTCTTTTTAAGGGTTTTAATTATAATTATGATGCTCCATTAGATTTAAGAATCATAACATCCTATCACTTGTGACTTTGAATAATTTGAGATATTCAGGTTTTTGCTTCCTTTCTGTGGTATGCATAATTCTAAGGAAATGGTGTAAATATCATTTTTATTCTTTCAATAAATTTATGTAATTTTTGTGTTTTAGTGCTTTCACTACATGTATGTCTCTGCACATATGACTGAAGTGCCCATGGAGTTCAGATTTCCTGGGACTGAAACAACAGATAGTTGTGATCAGCCATGTGGACTCTCGGAATCATTCCTGGGTTGTCTTGAAGAGCAACCAGTGTTCCTAACCATGA
Organism: Microtus obscurus; assembly: GCA_963919715.1. NCBI lineage: Eukaryota > Metazoa > Chordata > Mammalia > Rodentia > Cricetidae > Microtus > Microtus obscurus. The sequence continues at coordinate 513,812 of CAWTZC010000707.1, forward strand.
TGCCATCTCTTTCCCGCTCCATTTTTATCCTTAATTTAAAATGAGTGCTCTCCTTTTCCAATGAATTCCTCGAAAACTGTATACTTTTTCTAACTGCAATAAGAGAGATCACTTTGTACCTGTTCTTCTTCTTATGTTTTCTTTTGTTAGCTTGAGTTCTGATTTATTGTCATTTTCTTCCTGTATATTTTTTTCAGGTAGTTTTACTGTTGTGGTTTTTGATTGCCTAAATTGGGTGCTTGTATGAGGAATAGTCAGAAACCGAGCAATGTGGTTTATGTCTGTGATCCTTACTGAGCATTCAGAACTATCAAGTAGGATAGTCATCTTGGGCTGGAGTCTGAGTTTATCAGTGAATCTCAGAACACCAAAGGCTACAGAGTGAGATTCTGTCTCCGTATGTATCAGAATTCCCATCTCAATTGCACCATGTATCTGCAGTGTGCATGATGTATCTCCGGGTCTGTCATGCACTCTGTGCAGCTCCTTTGTGGCAGAAATTATGGGAAATTAAAACTTCTTGGTTAATCAAATATTATTTCTGATTTTCAAGTTTTTAATAACTGTCATTTGCAAATAAAGTCATTAGTTCCCCCATGAAACTTATGTATCTTCTATATTTTATTAGTTTTTTATCTCAATTTTAGAAAGGAATAAGAATATATTCTGAATGATTTCAATCCTTTTAAAATATGAGAAATGTTTCAGTCCCAATCTCTCACAAATTTCCTCATGAGTAATTCCTGCTACATGGATTGATGAGAGCAGTATTTTCAAATGGTAGAAATAAAGTATCAGACTTGTTGAAGCCTTTTATTCCTTTGGTAATTTGTCAAGGACACGTGTGCCCTCTCGTGGTCACATGTGTCAGTGCAAGCACGCACTCTTAAGACTCACAGCTGCTCGCCTGTCTCTGATTATTTATAATACCCACCAAACACGTATGCTTGAAGAATTATGGGAATTATATAAGAAAATTTCCGGTTTACGAAATGAGGTGTAGGCCACAATCAAGGACACAAATGTCAAGTAAATGTTCTCCCTTTTCTTCTTGGCCCTTGAACTGTTTGTGTGTTTGAATGTTGGATGGGGGTGAGTGGAGATAAGAACAGGATGGATTTTGTTGGGGGAGGTTAGAGGGAGGGAGCATGGAGAAAAATAACTAGAGTAGGGGAAAAAATCTCTGGAACAAGCCAGAAACCTGGTGTAATGAAAACTCCTAGGAACCTATGAGGGTGAGCATAGATAAGAATCCTAGCAAAGGGGGATGTGTAGCCTGAACTCAAATTGGGCAAGGAATCCAGTGAAGGAACTGGGACACCAGCCCAGCCACAGAGCCTTTGACCTAAATTTGTCCTGCGTACAAATGGGCTGGGGTAAAGGTGGCCCAGAAATTGTGAAAGTGACCAACAAATAAGTGACCCAGCTTGAGACCCATACTATGAGCGGGGACTCATTCCTGACACCGTCTGCAGGGCCAGACCTGGAGACTGCATAGCCCAGAGGCCTAGAATAGAACAAAACATGACTTCATAAAAGGAAAAAGTCAAGGATATTTGCAATGATATTCTGCTATACTCATAAATTGTAGCCTAGATGGGGCATCAGTATAGAGGCTTTGTCTAGCAGCTGAGGGAAACAGATGCAGAAACCCACAGCTAAACATAAATAGAGTAGACAGAAAACAAAATAAACAGAACCCAGGCAACCCTGCAAAAGATTGGGGAAGGGATTGTAGGAGCCAAAGGGGTCAAGGACTTCATAAGAAAATCCACAGAATCCTCACCTGGACTCATAGTGATTGAAGGAAACTGAACTGACAACTAGGAAGTCTGCACGGGTTAACCTAGCCTTTTTGCATATGTATATTACAGCTTGAACTTCCTGTGGGATTCCTACCAGTGAGAGTAAAAGATGTCCTGACTCTTACCTGCTTTTAGAACTCTCTACTCCTATTGGGACGCCTTGTTTAGCCTTAATAGGAGAAAAGGTCACTATAACTTGAAATACCAGGTTGCTTGACATCCACGGGAGACCGTCCCTTTCCAAAACTGTTTAAATCATTTCAGTTATATAATATGAACTAAATTTAATACTTATAGTACACTTGTCAAGCGGTCATTATTTGCTTTTATTTTCTTTTTGAAGCAAGGTCTTACTACGTAACACAGGCTAGGGCTGGCCAGAAACTCATGGGACTGCTTTCAATTCCACCCTTAGTACTAGAATTATAGCCATGCACCACTTTCTATTACCATTGTTAATACTTCTTTGCTGACCAAATATGATATAAGTGTAAAATTATCACTCATGACACAAAGATGCCAGTTATCTAGTGGAAGATGTGAAACCATAAGACTCAAGTAGACATTTAATGCCTTTCCCAGCTGCCTGTCCAGCACCATTGTTAACACTACTTGGAGCACAGCAGTACGATGAAAGAAGTTGTTTTAAGGCTATTGTGCTCTTTTGAATCGTGCACATGTTGAATGTGTGTGGGTGGGCTCAGCATCCCTGCTGATTAGAAGGAAAGACACTGGACCAGCTGCTTTTTCTATACAGCCCCACAGTCCATTCTCCAGTGTCGGGAGCTATCTGTCAAGCTGTCTACTCATTCCCTCTCCTCTGCAGGGCCTTCAACCCCCACCTTTGCCCTTGTCAGTCTCTACCCTGGCCACATCGGTCTTCTCACAGCCTGCTTAAGAGCATTTGGAAGGTACTCTTCACACTACTGAAAAAGTACGGTATTTCTCACTATCTTCCCATTTCAAACCTGCCTGCATGATACATTGGGGGAATAGTAGGGTATGATCGTCAGTAAACATTTAATTTCTGGTTGGATTTAAAACCCAACCATGTGACAGATCTGATTCCTGATTCTGTTATATTGCCTTAAACATAATTCTTTATTCTTTGAGAATTTCATATCATACAACCCAATCGTTCTAACCTCCCACACCCTTCACACCCTCCCCTCAACCCTGTAAAACACCCCCCCAAATTAATTAAAAGGAAAACAAAACCAACTAACAAACAAAAATCTCACCTCGCTCCTCCATCTTTCAAACACCTCTTCATTCATCCTAGTGGCATCAGGTGCTGCCCTGTGTCACACAGTGTACCCCTTTTGTTCAATCAACCCCACCTGTAAAATGTTCATTGCAATGTGTCATTGATCTGGCTCAAGGTTTCTGGTTTCTGGTACACCGTCATCAGTGTGCCCTCATCAAAACTCCTCTCGAATACCCTGTTGTTGCTAAAAGTCATGAAGATCCTGTAGCAATTGTTCTTCAGGACCAGTCTCTTCGAGCACTCCAGGATGTTATAGATGTGGCACCAGCTAGGGTGAGCAAACCCAAGGCCCAAGATGTGGGTCTGGGCGGCAGTTCAGAGTAGGTCTGGGCCTTTGGATCCACCCCTCAAAGAAGGAGCAGAGCTAGTTATTCTAAACCCATGCCATCAGGGCCAGATTTCCCCTGCCTGTGGTGACTTGTGGGGCCATTTCTTCCAAGTGCTGGGGTGAGCTTTCCCATGAAGAGGGCACAGCTCTCCTACTACAGTATCCAGCAAGAATACCTGATATTGTTAAATGGCCAAGAACATGAGAAAAGATAGAATGTGGGCATGAGGGAAAATATAATACTATTCTGTGAAGGGAACATTGCAATAAAATGACCCCTAATGATAAATACTGCCATGCCCATTGATCAGTGCTTCATTTAGCCCTCATCAGAGAAGTTACTACCTGCAGCAGATGGGACCTAACACAAAAACCCACAATTGGACAATGTGAGAGATTTTGGAGGACCTAGTCCTAAATGGCATATCTTCCACAAACCCCTACCCTACAGGATCAGAGACTTAAGTGGAAGAAGAGGAAAAATGAGTATAAGAGCTAGATGTGGCCAGGAGGTGGTGGCATATGCCTTTATTCCCAGCACTCGGGGGGCAGAGGCAGATCTCTGTGAGTTCGAGGCCAGCCTGGTCTAACAAGAGCTGGCTCCAAGACAGGCTCCAAAGCTACAGAGAAACCCTCTCTCGAAAAAACAAAAAGAGAGAGAGAGCTAGATGTAATGAATGAATCAAATGAAACTGTTTCTTCTAGAAACAATAGGCATTATACACTTATGAATTCAGAGACTAACAGCACGCACAAGGCCTACACAAGTTCAGTCCAGATTTTGTCCTAGCACTGACAGGGTCATGTGGACATGGGTTGCCATCTATAATTAAAAGTTTGTGTGTAATTGATACCTGGTTGGAAAAATCAGCTTTCTCTAGGGAGTGTCAATTACTGCCTGAGTGCAGTGATACAATAATAATAAACTCATGAGCCCTGCTTTCTTGCAAATCAATCATCAGTCTTCTTGCAGGACATCTTCGCGAGGTCATTGGTACAGCGAAGTTTGTGCTGCTGTTAAAGGAGTATTGTTCCCCCTGTGTCCTCTACTCACTGGCTTTACTGAGGAACCTGTGTGCTACTGCTGTGGTGCATGTACTTCAGAGCTGAAGAAGTAAAACTGTCTACATTGTTGCAAATGGCATGGCGTGATTCATAGTAGAATTACATTGGTCTTTGAAAATGTGACACTTTTGTGTATGTTCTCCAAGATGACACTGTAGTATGGAGGAGCGGCAATCTGTGTCCCTTCACCGGGTTCCCTGCTGGCTTACCCCTGAAATAATTACACAGAAACTGTATTCATTTAAATACTGCCTGGCCCATTAGCTCTAGCCTCTTATTGGCTAACTCTTACATATTCGTTTACCCCATCTCCATTAATGTGTATCACCACTTGAGTGTGGCTTACCAGCATGAGTCTAAGCAGCATCCATCTAGGAGAGGAGAGCCATGGCATCTGCCACACTGCCTTCTTCCTCCCAGCATCCAGTTCTGTCTTCCTTGCTTATCTAAGTTCTGCCCTATCGAAAGGCCAAGACAGTTTCTTTATTTGACCAATGAAAGCAACACATAGAAAGAAGACCCTCCTGCACCAGGACACTGTTTACTGTCTTTGCCCCATGATATATTAAGCCTATGTGCTCTTGTTCTTCAATGATCAACCTCCATTTCTGCTCCAGAAAATCTCTGTGAGGTATAATGATACAACAAATTCCTTGTTGCTGTCTAAACACTACAATTTTCAGTGTGTTCCTAAAAAGCCAGCTTTACCTAGCAATCTACCTGCTGTTGCTCTGATACAAGCAACTACAGTGTTGTAGTAATCAAACCACCCACCCCATTGTAAAGAGGACATAGCTTTCTCTGCTGTAGAAGATCAATGGTTTTGCAAATACATCACTGTGTAGTATTTTAGTAACTTGTGAATTCATTTTCTAAAGGTAGCATTGTACATTGCAAAAGATACACATTCTTCTACTCTGAATTCCTATTCCTTTCTTGTTCAGTGTCAAAGTAAAGTGATACAATAATAACCTCATCTGCTTTTCTTTCTTGTAAATCAATCACATTGCCTGCAGTATTTCTCTGTGAATGCATCTGGATTACAAATTTGTCTCTCTGTACTTATCAAACCTGACTTCCTAGGAAATGACATACTTCTATTCTGATGCGAACCACTAAAGAGTGGGAGCACTAAACCAGTCTGCTTTTCTCTCAAGGACATTTCTATTTTGCTGCAATAGTAGTACTATACTGATTCTGCAAATACGATGTGATGGTTAATGTAGTGATATCTGGAATTAACTAAAATCCCCAAATGGAGGATACACCTGTGAAGACTCTTTTGCAAATTTGAAATAGGTAGATGCACTTCTAAACCAGACCTTCAAGACACACGATTTATCTTAGTAACACCTTCTGCTGGAAGGCTATAGGATGGCATGAAAGAAGACAGCTTTGTTCTTTGCCTGCTTGCTCTTGTTGCCTTCCTAGGACTCCTTCACTTGTATTAGAGCTGAATTCTTCAGGAATCCTGCATACACTGAAGACCAGCTGAGATATCCAGCCTTTGTAACTGAGAAACCCCTGAATTTTTGGACCTTCTGTCTGCAGGAAGCTATTGTTAGATTAGTTGGCCACAGCCTTCAAGTCCTTCTGATAAGAACTCCTTCTATACACATAGAGAAATCCATGTAATGTTCTGTCGCTGTGGAGCAGAAAACCCTAACACATGAGCTCTGTTGTGCTCTAGTCACTTGTCTGTGTGATCTCCAAAGATGTGTGCTGTTTCCATTACAGATATTTCTGTTGCGGTCTCATCTTCTTCTCTTGTGGAGCTGGTATCCATGTGCGGTGCTACAGTAACAATCTCATGTGCTCTGATTACTTATAAAACCACTATCCGGGTGGTTGTGGCCCATGCCTTTAGTCACAACATTTGTGAGGCAGAGAAAGGAGGATCTCTGTTAGCCTGAGGCCAGCATGCTCTACAGTACTAGTTCCAGGACAGGCTCCAAAGCTACAGTGAAATTCTGCCTCGAATAACAAAATAAATAAATAAATAAATAAATAAATAAATAAATAAATAAATAACGCATCCACATTTCTCTTCAAGTGCTTCTGTTTGAGGTGCTTTAGAATAGCAAATCAATTGCTTTTAGAACAGTATTATCATTTTCACTGTGTTCTTTTTGTTAAAGAAAACAATATTATTTTACCTATCAATCTCAATTCCCTCGCCCTCCTGTCCTCCCACTCAGCCCACCTTCACCCCACCGCTGGCTTCCATTGGTAAGTTTCCCCCATTCTTATCCTTCTCAAAGATCTCTGATACAGTTTGATAGCTGAGAGGTTTTGCCAGTTTAAAAAACAACCTCACCAAACAAATTTCAAATCAAATTTCTCTCTTATGCTGCCTTCCATCGTCTTATACAAAAATATACTACAGTTATGTGTCTAAAACTTCTGTTTTCACAAACCCAAGGAGTTCTTGTGAGTTCCAGGGAGCCAAATTAAACAATCCATCTTAAACAGGTCAGATACCCACTCAACTCCCTAGTCCAAATTTTTTTTTCCTTAATTTAACTTTGTTCTGCCAATACCTTAAACAGGATAAGGGACACCAGATGTTTCCGTGCCACAGACACTGGTCAAAAGCAAAGAGACCAGCTATGCCAGGATGTGGCCAGCACCCAGCCTTCTCTCAGGTTCTTCCCCCAAGACGACACCCACAAATCAGCAGGAAGCAGTTTTTAGAATTCGCCGCCCCAATTCCTTCAAACTGTGGTGTCTAATCTGCTTTTTATTATAAGGAAGACCTGGGAATGTTATAGTTTTGGTCCCTGGTTCCTTTGAGAGGCAAGCCACGCCCACTCCCTCCCCCATCCTCTGAGGCAGGCTGATCTTCAGCTTCTGGCCTGAGCTTACTCTTTTCCATCTTCCTCTCTGAGAGGCAGCTTCACTTCTGCCTCTCTTCCCACTTCTCTGCTTCCCCCTTCTCTCTCTCTCTCTCTCTCTCTCTCTCTCTCTCTCTCTCTCTCCCTTCCCCCCTCATAACCCCCTGAATAAATATTCAACCTCACTCTGCAAGTCGTGTCTATCCATGTTTCTGTCTTCTGCCCACCCGCCATGTGTCTCCCTGCCTGGGACCAGCCATTGCTCAGGGACCAGCAGCCGTCTCTGCCTGGGATTGGCTGCTCCCAGGGCTCGCTGTCTGCTGCCACATGGCCCACTACCACCATTTGGGACCTACAGCATTTCTGCTGCCTACTACTGCTGAGGATCTTGCAGCATTTTAAAAAAAAAAATTATAAAAGGCTGAGCAAGGTATCTGCCCAAAGAGAATGGGTTCCCAAATAGCCAGTACAAACAGTAGGGATAAATCTTGGTGGCACTTCCAGTCTCCCCATAGTCTGCTCCAGTCATACAACTGTCACCCACATTTAGAGTGTCTAGTTTGTTCCTATGATTGTTCCTTCCCGTTGATGAACTCCCATTAGCTCAGGTAGACTGTTTCAGTGTGTGTCCCCATCATAGTCTTGATCTCTTTGCTCATATTGTCATTCCTCCTTCTCTTCACAATTGGACTATGGGAGCTCTGCTGTGGGTCTCTGCTTCTGTTTTCATCAGTCGGTGGATGACTGTTCTACGGTGACATTGAAGATATTCATCAGTCTGACTATAAAAATGAAGAACAAAAAGGCAGGTAGAGAAAGATTGTTGAATCTCTGAGGACCTCAGGGCAAAATGCTAAATACGATCCAACCACATAAAAATGAGATAAATAATAGGTTTTCAATCAGAAATCTATGAGGGATTCTGTTGATCACTTCTTTCAACACGTGAAAGATTAATAGACATTATGATATTTATCACCTGCAATTGCTATAATCTAGGAACTTACTTTAAAAGTTCACTTTTTCAATTCTGACTGGAAGGTAGGTATTTGCCATGCATCAGATTTCACACATTTGTAATGATCTGTTCTGTCCCTTTAAAAGACAAGCCTCGCCCACTCCCTCCCCTGTCTGCTGAGGCAGGCAGATCTTCCTTCCTGCTTGCAGCCTGAGTCTCTTCCCTTTTTGTCTCCCTCTTGAAGAGGCAGCTTCCATCTCCCCTCTCTCTGCCATCAGGAAGTAATGTGTTCATTTGTTCATTCTGATTTTTTTGTTTTGTTTGGGACAGAGTCTCTTGGTAGCTGTTCTTAACCTTGAACTTTTGACCCTCTCCCCAAGTGCTGAGTTCTGGGATTCCTGCCCCAGGAGTAAAAAAACAGTTATCTATGAGCAGGTGTAGTTGGGGTACGCCTTTATTCCCAGCTCCTGGGAGACTGAGGCAGGAAGAACTCTTTGAGTCGGAGTACAGCCTGGACAACAAAGTGAGTTCCAGCAAAGCTAGGGCTATTACACAGAGAAACCCCATTTTGAAAAAGCAAGCAAGCAAACAAACAAACTGAAAGACCTCCCTCCCCCCCCCCCCCCTCGGTGCCCACATACTATGTTAAACTCTGCTGAAAATTTAGCTGGGCCCCCAAGCTCAGCTGATGCTAAAACTGGATATCTATGGGTTGCAGACTCACTGACTAGGCTGAGGAAAGGGAATACTCCACCCCCGCAAGACATGCTACCTAAATTGTCAACTTGCTGCAGGGTGTTTTATTCTGTCTTTATGGGTTCTTTTTTGGGGGGGGGGAATTGGAGAATAGACATGGGGCCATTCCCAGGATGAGCTAAGCCCACCAATTTGAGAGCCAATGAAATGCTTGTGCTATACTACCCTCTTATGTAATCATTTTTCCCTATAAATATGGCTGTTTGAATTTGCCCGCAGGGGCTCAGTTGGCGTAAGCTGCTGTTGCAACCACAGGAGCCTGTGTAATCAATAAAGACACCTCTTGTTGATTGCATCTGTTGGCCTGAATTATTGAGACTGGGGGATTTCTCCCACCACCCTTGAAAACGAGGCTTTTTCATCTTGGAGGTCCCACCAAGATGGATTTTTGGGGAGGCCCCCTTCAATAATTCCGATAACCACCAGGAGGTAAGTCATTTGGCCAGCCAGGGAAAAAGCGCTCTTCTGTCTCGTCTGTCTGTTTGAATCTTGATTCAGAAATCATTCGTACGTGCAAATGTTCGGTAAGCGTGACTAGAGTTAAGAGTCCACGGACTCTGGCAACTCAATCCGCCATCCATGGGAGACGTCCCAGGGATATCTGGAGCCCGATTTTTCGGGGCTCATTTTGTATCTGAGGGTGATCAGGCCACCCTGTTGGAGGATCGGAGACACTTCGCCTCTGCACCTCCATCTGAACTCGGCTTTACGCCAGTCTGTTGCTGCACAGCTTCTGGCTTGCTGTCTGTCCTGTCTTTGTTAGCTTTGTTGTATGTTTCGTGTTTTTAGTTTTATGTCATGTCACTCGAGTTTAAATCTGATACCATGGGGCAATAAGTAACCACCTCTCTGACCCTAATTCTAACTTTAAAGACAAGCTGCAGACCCAGCTGTGGATATCTCAAAGAAACACTGGCACTCTGCCCCTTCCCCTCTCTAGGCTGTGCCTTCCTGGGACTGTGCCGCTGAACTGCCCTGCTTGCAGTTGCAATTACGGGAGAGAGCAGGTCTCTGGGGGGAGGGAGCGGAGCCTGTCGGAGCTCCGCCGCCGGGCGGGGCGTGGCAGGGCACCCTGGCCACTGTCGGATTAGGGGGCAGCAGCGGTCTTGCTGGGGGGACTCTCCCAGCAACAGTCACCATGGGCGAAAAGGCAGGCCCGGGAACAATTCGCCACAGGCTCCAGCTATGTTGCCCAGGCGAGGAGCCTCTGCGACAGTCCCAGGCACCATGCTGTGGGGACTCTCTCAGCAGCTGCAGCCTCTGCTGTCACCGGGGACTCCAAGGCAAGGAGCCTCTGCTCCTAAACTCAGCTGCCAACAATCCTGCCCACCTCTACTCACAGCTAGCTCTCCCTGCTACTGAGCGAGAGATGGCTCAGCTGTTAAGAGCACTGCCTGCAATGCAAGAGGTCCGGGGTTTCATTCCCGGTGGAGACAGGGCAGCTCTTGGCCTGTCTGTCCTGAGGTCCTGCACCCTCTTGTGGTGTATGGAAAAATGTGCTTAAATTGAAATGGCTCCTTTGATTCTTTATGTTTACGGATATTTAAAAACATGATTTTCATTTATTATTGATATAAAAGAGACACATTTTGGGTTGTTTTTCGGTTCTGTCTATGATAAAATAATTCTGCTATGTAAAATAAACCCAAAAGGGATAGTGCTACGTTTAAAGTAATATGTTACCTAATTCTGAAAATCCGCCATACTAATGTTCAAAGTAGCTGTATCAGTTTGCATTTTTATCAGCAATGAAGGATTTTTATCCCACATTCCCTTAAGCATAAATTGTCAAATAATATTTTTAATTTGGTCATTTTTACAGGGATAAGATAAAAACTTTAAATTGTTTGATTTACATTTTTCTTATGATTAAGGATGTTATATTTAAGCAAATTTTAAATATCTTGCAGTCATTTTCAGTTCATCTGTTGAGAGTTTACAGTTTAGGTCTGTAACATAATTTTACTGGATCATTTGTTCTTATGAGGACTAAGTTCCTATGTTCCTTATATGTTTTTATGTTCTGTTGATTATATCCTTTGCTATACAAAAAGCTTCTCAGTTTTGGAGATCTCATTTACTGAATGTTTATCTCTAAGTGTCTATGCCACTGAGGCTATGTTTGAAAATGTATTTAAAACTTGTTCTTTTATGAGGTTCAATGTTGTTGGTTTTATGTTAAGGTCCTTGATTCGTTTGGATTTTAGTTTTGTGCATAAGAGATAAATATAGATCTATTTTTCATTCTTCTACATGATGATGTCTAATTATTCCTTAAAGGGAGAAATTGACAGTTAAAATGCCGGGCTCATGGCAAATCTCAGGGGCAAGGCACCCCACTAATTCGGCCAAGGAAAGAGAGGTTCTCCAGGGGCCAGTTAGAATCTGTGTTCCTTAAATGATTAATGGAGGTTTACAGGCATTTTACCCAAACTCTGAAGGTCAGCAGGCAGTGTAGCCGTGGCCTTCATAAGACAATCAACATCAGATATAAGGAGAAAGTTACAGCAGGTAGATAGGTTGCAGGATGATAGCTTTCAGAATTTGGGGAGACAGAGAAAGTGTTAAATGAGAAACAGAGAAAGGAAAGCAAGAGAGAGAGAGAGAGAGAGAGAGAGAGAGAGAGAGAGAGAGAGAGAGAAGGGAAGCAAAAGAGAGAGAAAGGTGGGAGGCAGAGGAAAGAAAAAACTGGGGGGATCATAGACAAGAAAGAAATTTGACTAGAAAAACAGACAGGACTCAGACAGATAAGGAGCCTGGGCAACAGAAGATCAAAGACAAATGAAGATGGACAGAGCCACCCCCTTGGAAAAAGGCCAATGTGCTTATGACAAGAAAAAGAACATTAGATACCTCTATAGATTTTCTAACGGACACAAGAACTGAGGACTCTTTAAAAATGGTTAAAACAACCATTGAACAAACTGGACACCTTATGCACTATAAAAGGACAAATGAATGACTCTTTCCTCCCTGGTCACCCCTGAATGTATGATCAAAGCCTTTTGCTGACCAAACCAGGGACTTTCGCCTTCCCTGCTGTTCTCAGTTCTACAGGAGACTTAGCCTGCTTATCTGTCTCTGCCACGCCCTTCTCACAGAGGGTGACCACCGCCCCTGCCATCACCTCTGGAGAAATCCTTGCCTCCTAGCGACTGCCTTGGTGCTGTGCTTGCCCTAAAGCCCGCATGAGCCCTGGCCGCTCACCCTGCAGTCTCGCTCCCCTGACCCATGTCAGACTGTGATAGAATGCTCACAATGCTATTGCAGGTGCCCTCCTGCACCCGGCTGCTGCTCCTGTGCCCTGCTCACCTTGATGGACTACAGATCCTACCAGCATCTGCAGAAAGGACAGGCAACTGGCAGAACCACAGGCTGAGCTGTGCCAGGCAGAGCCGGAAATGGTGGTGAAGCTTGCCTGGGGGCACAAGGCTGGGGTCTGAGCCAAGCAGGCATACAAAACTGAAGGTAAGCGGAAGGCAGGGGCAGCAATGGCAGACAGGAAGCAAATGATCTGGGCCAATAGCCTCCCTGAAGGGATGTCAGCCTGCCCAAAAAGCTGAACTTATGACTTTGATACAAGCTCTACATGGCAGAGGATGAAGATAGCCATCATACATTAACCAGGACTGAGACAGCCAACGTAATGGCTAAGAAGATCATAGAAATCTTCCCCAGTGATGTGGGAGTGATTTCTTATTAATAAAGAAACTGCCTAAGCCCATTGATAGGCCAACCCTTAGGTGGGTGGAATAAACAGAACAGGATTCTGGGAGAAAGAAGCTGAGTGAGTGGGTCGCCATGATTTTTCCATGCCAGGCAGACGCAGGCTAGAATCTCCCCAGTAAGCACACCTTGGGGTGCTACACACCTTATAAGAAATGGGCTAGTCCAGGTGTGAGAGTTAGCCGAGAAGAGCTAGCCAATAATGGGCCAGGCAGTGTTTAAAAGAATACAGTTTCCGTGTAATTATTTCGGGTATTAAGCTAGCCATGTGGGCGGCCGGGTGCCGGGGATGCAGAGCCCCGCCGCTCCTTATTACTACACCCCAGGTTTGGGATGCCTAAGGTAATCATGTCTAATAATAGACCTGCCTTTTTGCCCAGGTAAGTCATTGGGGATCAATTCGAAATTGTGCTTACCTGCTCCAAAACTCAGGTCAGATAGATAGGATAAATAAAATTCTAAAGAAAAATTTTTACAAATTGACATAATTGGCCCTGGAGACCGGCAAATAAAAAAAATGACTGGACAGACCCCCCCCACCTCTGTTCTGTTCTGGGTTCAAAACATCCCGGGACCACATGGATTAACCCCTTTTGAGATCCTGTACGGAGGTCCTCCTCCAGCCATAACTTTTTTTTTGATTTTGATATTGCTAATCCTCCTCCCCTACCCTGCAGGCTCACTTGCAGGCCCTCCAGTTGGTGCAGCAAGAAATCTGGAAGCCCCTGGCAGCTGCTTACTAGGACTCAGATTGGTCTCCTGTCGTCCCTCACCCCTTCAAGATAGGCGACAGTGTTTGGGTCCGGAGACATCAGACAAAAACTTTGGAACCACGGTGGAGAGGTCCATACACTGTACTCCTCACGACCCCAACTGCCTAAAAGGTGGACGGAATCACCACCTGGATCCACGCATCGCATGTCAAAGCAGCCCAGCCAGAACACCTCATCGACAATCAGGACCTGGAGTCACCATGGAGGCTCCAGCGCACTCAAAACCCTTAAAGATAAGACTTGTCAGGGCCTAATAGTAATCACGACCCTGGCCCTCCTTGTCCTAGATGCCAGGGTCTCGGGGAGCCCTCACATACCTTACTTGGCAGGTGTTCTGCCAATCAGGGTATATGGTCTGGTCTGTCACTGGCCTTCACCCTCCTGGGGCCTGGTGGCCCAATCTTCGCCCTGACTTTTGCCAGCTGGCTGTAGCACTTGGGACTTGGGACATAGCTGCTTTTAAACATGATCAGCTAACACTTAATACAGAACCAACCTCAGGAGGCGATGGGGTAGAAGGCTGTTCCCATCTTATTAGGCGGTGTCTTCTTGTTCCACTTGATTTTTATGTCTGCCCCCGGGATGGGAGAAATCAGACTTCTGCCCACTGATGTGGAGGCCTTGGGGAATATTTTTGCGCTACCTGGGGATGCAAAACCACAGGTGATGCATATTGGAACCCATCCTCCTCCTGGGATAAGATTATAGTCCACCATGGTTGGAAAAAGCCCCCCCCCTTGGAAAAATACTAAAAACAGGGGACTACAGGCATGGAACAGGTGAATGGTCCTGCACCACGGGATACTGTCTACCCCTTAATATCTCTTTTACCCCCCAAGGAAAGCAGGATTATCAAAGCTGGATAAAGGGACCACCTCCTAATACTGGGGAGAGATTATACAATCTGATAGAGGGAGCATACTCGGCCATTAACTCCACTTAGCCAGAGTTAACACAAGCCTGCTGGCTCTGCATGGCCCCCTAGCCCCCCTTATTATGAAGGAATAGCCATAACTGGAAATATAATTTATGCTAGCAGTGTCCCAGAGTCTGCAAGCATCAGAACATACACAAGTTAACCCCCCCCCCAAATAGAAAGAGGAACATGCTTAGAAACTGTGCCCCTGAACCTATCAGCCTTTTTGTAACCACACATTGACACTCCCCCAAGGGAAACTATTACCTGCTTCCTCCCTCTGGGGCATGATGGGCTTGTAACTCCATGTGTGACAACCCAGGTTTTTTACCAAATTGCAGACTATTGTATATTGGCACAAATACTGCCCCACATTACCCATCATGCCCCTGAGACTGTCCTGGACTTTTTTTTTTTGAAGGCAGCTCTCACTCTAAGAGAAAACCCACTACCTTGACTTTGGCTATGCTACTGGGGGTAGGAGGGCTTACCGCAAGAATAGGAACAGGGGCTGCTGCACTGATACAAGGAAACAAGCTGACCTACCTTCAGGATATCTAGTGCAGATTTGCAGGCCCTCGAAAACTCCTCTCCCTGTTAGAACACTCCCTTACCTCCCTGTCTGAAATGGTCCTACAAAACAGGAGGGGACTGGATCTGCTATTTCTTAAAGAAGGGGGTTATGCGCCACACTTAAGGAAGATGTTGCTTTTATGCAGATCAGATAGGAATAGTAACTGAAACCCTGGACAAACTCAAAGATAGATTAGCCAAATGTCAAAAGAAATCTGAATCACAACAAAATTGGTTTAAAAGCTGGTTTAATCGATCTCCCTGGTTTACAACCCTGATCTCCACAATCACGGGTCCTATAATTGTTTTGATGCTCATCCTGACCTTTGAGCCCTGTATCCTTAACAGGCTAGTCCAATTCGTTAAGGACAGGCTAACATTTATCCAGACCATGGTCCTCACTCAGCAATACCATGCGCTTAGGCAAATGGACCCTGATGCCAGCCAGACCCCAGAACAAGATGAATAGATATAAAATTCTATCCATGATAAAACCCAAGGGGGGAATGAAAGACCCCCCATGCCCATATACTATGTTAAACTCTGCTGAAAATTTAGCTGGGCCCCCGGGCTCAGCTGATGCTAAAACTGGATATCTATGGGTTGCAGACTCATTGACTAGGCTGAGGAAAGGGAATACTCCACCCCTCAAGACATGCTATCTAAATTGTCAACTTGCTACTGGGTGTTTTATCTGTCTTTATGGTTTTTGGGGGAAATTGGAGAATAGACATGGGGCCATTCCCAGGATGAGCTAAGCCCACCAATTTGAGAACCAATGAAATGCTTGTGCTATACTATCCTCTTATGTAATCATTTTTCCCTATAAATATGGCTGTTTGAATTTGCCCACGGGGGCTCAGTTGGTGTAAGCTGCTGTTGCACCCACGGGCACCAGTGTAATCAATAAAGGTACCTCTTGCTGATTGCATCTGTTGGCCTGAATTATAGAGACTGGGGGGATTTCTCTCACCACTCTTGAAAACGAGGGTTTTTCAAAACAAACCAGAGAACTAGTTTCTCTTTCTTTCTGCTCTTCCTTTTTGCCCAACCTGACCACCACGCCTAGGAATCTTAACATCATACTGTGCTGACAGACAGTTCAACCATGTGGAAAGACCAGCCTCCACAAACGTATGTTTTGTTTCTGTGAAAAAAACACTGCCCAAAACCAACTTGGGAAGACAGGGTCTATTTTGCTTACACATCTTGATCAGATGTGATCACTGAAGGAAGTTGGGACAGGAGCACAAGTCAGAGGAGAAGAGGAAAGTTGCTTATTGGCTTGCTTTCCCCTCTTGGCGTGCCTGCAGGTCTCTCTCTCTCTCTCTCTCTCTCTCTCTCTCTCTCTCTCTCTCTCTCTCTCTCTCTCTCTCTCTCTCTCTCTCTCTCTCTCTCTCTCTCTCTCTCTCCTCTAAGCAATAAAGGTTCAGTTCTGATTCATGCTATGTATCTGTCACATGTTTCTATCCATGCGCCCGCTCACCATTGGAAACCCGCCGCTGCTCAGGTGGCAGACCCAGGACCTACCACGAGCTGCTCCGGGCCCGGCACCCACCCCACTGCTCTGCGAGCCTGCCAGGGACTTGCCATCATTTCCCACTGCTAGCTGCTCAGGGAACTAACCGGCGATTTTGAAATATTATTGGTGACGTGAACTCGAGAGATTTGCCCACCCCAGACTTCCACCCCGGGGCCGGGGTTCCGGCTTCAGTCTCCATCCATCTGGGACTCCGTGCTCCAATTTCTGGGACAGAATCAGGACCGAGGACTTTCTATACAACTACCCACATGTTCCATCAGCTAGCTTAACCATCTCTTTTAAGCTGGGAATTGACCGTTGAGCTCCCAGCAACCCCCCAGTGTTTCTAGGGTCGCGGGGGACTTCCCCCAACCGCAGGTCTTCAGGGCCTCGGTTGTTCCCTTCACTGGCATTCATTCCCGGCTTGTCCCCTTTGCTAAGTCCATGCCTGGGATGATGCAGCCTTGGCCAGCGCCCCAGCTCATCTGCACCTGGAGGCCTGGGGTCTCCAGTTCTTCCTCTTTTCCTTTTTTCATTCCTTTTCTTCCTTCTTTTCATTGTGACTGCCGCTACGGTGCAGCCCAGCCTCTGGTTTCTGAATAATCTGCCCAGACCCAGCTAGGCCCATATCACCCCACTCGTGAATCAGGGACGCCCAATCATGTGTCCTGGGTGTTCGCTCGGGTGGCAGACCCTGGCACCCGCCCTGCTGCTCTGCGAGGCCAGGGACTCGCCAGCATTTCCTGCCGCTAGCTGCTTGGGGAACAGCCCAGGGATTTTGAAATATTACCTATATTGTGCCATCCTGGGATATATAGCAAGTTCCCGGAGAGCCTGGGCTACATGGTGAAAACCTGTTTGAAAAAAATGAAGCAAATGTTATGTTTTTTTCTTGATTTGCTTGACTGTAACTGTTCTTTTATATAACTTTGGCTTATCTGGAGCTCACCAAGTACGCCCGACTGTGCTTGAACTCCAAGGGGCCTTCTTCCTCTCCCTGCCTAATGCTAGCATTTAAGATCTTTACCTTTAGAGCTGACTAATATTCTGCTAAACAGACACTTAAAAAAAAAACATTTAATGACTGATGATTCCAGGCATGGAGTAGTTCATCTCTCAGACCTTAACTGAGAAGCGATTTTGTTCACTAAATGGTGACTGACACATACTCCCACTACTGGTCAAGATTCAGATGATAAGAGACCTCAGTGTTCAGTCCTAGATGAGACATCTATATCACACCCTTTGTTTTGAATTTCGCTTGTTGGTATTAATTTCAGTTCTCATTTATTTTGATTTCCATCATATATTTCTTGTTATAATGTTTCCTATTTGTTTTTTGATTGCCTGAATTAAATGGCTGAACCAGGATTATTACAATTCAGGTATGATGGATTATGACTGTAATCCTTATTTACTATTCAGAAGAATGTTGTAGGAGGATCATATTGGTTGGCGTATGAGTTTAACATTGAGTCTCACAACAGTATATGTTACAAGTGAGAGATCCTATCTCAAAAATATATCATAATTACTAATCTTAAATGTGCCATGCATTTGAAGAACACAAGCATATTCTCCGGTAAGGCATTGTTTCTAAGCAGCTTCTTTTGGGCAGAAATTTGGATGAATTAAAATTTCATTGTTAATCAAATCATATTTCTGATATGTGGTATTCGTACACTTTTCAGTAATTTGGAGACAGTTAATAGTCTCCCACATGGAATTCATTTTCATTTTATATGTGATTCATTTCCTGTGATTCCCAGACTGGATTGCTGGGAGCAGTGTTCTCAAATGGCAGTACTGATGCATTTGACTGAAGCTTTGCCTTTTCCGATCCATCAAGCACACGTTTGCCATCTAGTGGCCACATGGGTTAGTGCAAGCTCTCACATTCCAGCCAAGAAAACTCACAGCTGCTTAGCAGTCTCTCTCTCTTTTTTTTTTAATAACAACCTAAAACTTCGATTGAAGGAGCAAACATGGGAATTATATAAAGAAATTTTTGTTTCTTCGTGATATGAAGTCCATATTTAAGGACCCACATTTCAAGTAAATGCAATCACTTTGTTCCGTGGCCCTAATAACTTTTGTGTCTTTGGAAGTCAGGATGGGGTAGGGTGGAGATGGAAATAGGAGGGATCATGCTAGGGGAGGTTGGAGGGAGGGAGTCCAGGGAGAGAGGCCTGGAATCATGGGGCATGTCTGGAATGAGATTCAAACCTATTGAAAGGAAAACCCCAGAGGTCAACCAGGGCAACTCTACCTAAAACTCCTGACAATGGGGATATTGATCCAGAATTAGCCATCTATTGTAACCAGGAAAGGCATCCATTGGAAGGATTGGCACACCAAGACAGTCACAAAATTCCACCTACAATTAGTAAGGCCAACAAATATGCTAGAGAAAAGGTGGCACAGAGATTGTGAAAGTGACCAAGCATAGACTGGTACCGTGTGAGACCCACGGGTGGGGTGGCCCATGTCTAGTGTTGCCCATGGCAAGGAAGGTTCAGCTCACATGTGGTAGACGCTCACCTACTTCGTGGCGCTGCCCGGGATGGGAGTGAGCATTCTCAACGTCTTTCTGAAGTCGCAGCACGGAGAGCACTAGAGACCCGAGTTTGTCACCTACCCCCAGCTCTGCATCAGGACCAAGCCCTTCCCCTGGGGGGATGGTAACCATACCCTCTTCCTCAACCCTCATGTGAACCTACTTCCGACTGGCTATGAAGATGAGTAAAGAGAACCTGGACCTTCCCCCAGGCAGCAAGGGACCACAGCACTGGTTTGAACTATTACTTTGTGGAACATGAAAGCTGCTGAGTCCACCCCTAGACATTCAACATGTCCACAGTTCAGAAGAACACAATAGCCTTAAAGCAGCTTCTTTCACAGTAGTGTTGTGCTCCAAGTACTGTTTCAGTGGTACTGGACAGGCAGCTGGGCACAGGGAGAAAAGGTCAAGTTGAGCCTCATAGTTTCACGTCCCCCACCAGTTAACTGACATTTTTCTGTCACAAGACTTAATTTTACACGTGTACACTGTATTGTCAGAAAAGGAATATTAACAATGGTGATAGAAACTGAGCCAGGACAGTCGTGTATAGCTATAACCCTAGTAATAATGGAAAGAATTCGGAACATTTCCACTAGTCTCAGGGTGGCCCTAACAAGCAAGACATAGTCAGACCTTGTTTCAAAAAGAAAATAAAACTCTCTTGGGAATATACCCAAGAAATGCCAAATCATACTACAAAAGCATTTGTTCAACTATGCGTATAGAAGCATTACTTGTAATAGCCAGAACCTGGAAACAACCTAGATGCCCCTCAATGGAAGAATGGATAAAGAAAGTATGGAGTATATACACTTTAGAGTACTAGTCAGTAGGAAAAAAAATCAATGACATATTGAATTTTGCATGCAAATGGATGGAAATAGAAAACACTATCCTGAATGAGATAACCCAGATCCAAAAAGATGAATATGGTATGTACTCACTCATTAGTGGACTCTAGCCATAAACAAAACATATACAGATCCTCCTGGAAATTGGAAGCAAACAAAATCGCCAGGCAAAAGTTGGGAGCATGGGCGTAGGAGTGGGGGCGGGTGTGGGGGAGGGGAAAGGAGGAGAGAGAAGAGAGAGAAGGGAAAGGCTGAGGAGAGCTTGGGGGAGTGGGAGGGTGGAGATGGAGGAAGGTTGGATATAGGAGCAGGGAAGAAGATATCTACATTAAGGGAGTCATTTTAGGGTTGGCAAGAGACATGGCTCTAGAGGGGATCCCAGGTGTCCAAGGGGATGTCCCCAGCTAGGTCCTTGGGCAGCAGAGGAAAGGGTGCCTGAATGGCCTTGTCCCATAGTCACACTGATGAATATCTCGAATATCACCATAGAATATTCGTCCGGTGATGAATGGAGATAGAGACAGAGCCCCTCATCAGAGCAACTGACTAGTGGGAGCTCACCAAATTCAGCTGGACCCGGACTGAACGAGCATGTGATCAAACCGGACTCTCTGAATGTGGCTGCCAATGGGGGCAGACCGAGAAGCCATCGATCACTGAACTGGGACCTGTTTCTACTGCATGTATTGGCTTTTTGGGACCCTAGTCTATTTGGATGCACACCTTCCTAGGTCTGGATGGAGAAGGAGAGGGCCTTGGTCTTCCAACAGGGCAGGGTACCCTGCCCTCTCTTAAGGAGAGAGAGAGGAGGGTGTGTCGGAGAGCAGGAGGGGAATGGGAGGAGGGGAGGAAGTGTAAATTTTTGAATGGAAAAATAAAAAAAAAATTACTGCTTGACAAATGTACAGTAAGTATTAAACTTATATCATGTGTAAAGCTGAAATGATTTGAACAATATTGGAAAAGGCAGGACTATACCAACCATGTTATATGAAGTTGCAGGTCTCCTAGGAGTCAGACAATTACATACAGCCATAATGTATATGCAAAAGGTGATGGTCAGCCCATGCAGCTTCTCTGGTTGTCTGTTCATTCTCTGAGAGCCCTAATGAGCCCAGGTGAGCACATTCTATGGGGTTACATGATGCATGTGACCCCTTTCCCTCCTCCAAGTCTGCCCCTACATCGTCTGAAAGATTTCCCAACCTCTGCCTAATGGTTGGTTGTGGGTCTCTGCATCTGTTTCTATCAGATGCCTGTTTCACTCTCGCTGTTGACAATTTGGCTAGGCAACAATCTATGAGTATAGCAGAATATCACTAGGAATCATTACATTGACATTTTTCTGTTTTTCCAGTTATATTTTTGCTCTTCTAGGACTCAGATATTTCCAGCCTCCAGGTCTCGCCCTCCCCAGGCAGTGTCAGGGATGAGCACCCTCTCCTATTATGGGTCTCACACTGTAGCAGTCATTGTTCTGTTACTTTCACAATTTCTGTGTTACCCTTACACCAGCACTTTTGTTGTCCGGACTAATTGTAGGTTGAACTTTTGTGACTGGGTTGGTGTCCCAGTTTTACCAATGGATGCCTCTCCTGGTTACTATAAATGGCTGGTACAGGATCCATATGCCCCATTGTCATGAATCTTAGCTAGAGTGGCCCTGGTAGATTTCTGAGGTTTCCCTTTTCACTAGGTTTCTATTTCATTCCAGACATACCCCATGATTCCAGGTGTCTCTCCCAGAACTCATTCCCTTCAACTTCCCCTAATCTGATCCCTGCTGTTTCAGTACCTACCACACGACACCATCATGACTTCCAAAAACACAAATAGTATTAGTGCCAATGAGCAAAGGAATAGAATTTACTTGTAATGTGGGTCCTTAAATTTGGACTGCATCTAATTTTATAAAACAGAAATTTCTCTATATGATCTCCATTGATTCAAATTTCTGGTAGTTATAAAATTCAGAGACTGAAGATCAGCTGTGAGTTTTCTGGTCTGGAAAGTGCGAGCTTGCACTATTACATGTGACCACGAGAGGGCACACGTGCACTGGATGGATTAGCAAAGGAAATTAAAGCTTCAGTCTGATGAGTTAGTACTAGCCTTTGAAAGCTCAGCTCCGAACAATCCAGTCTGGGGATCACAGAAAAGTAACGAAACATAAAATAAAAATAAATTACATGGGGGAAACCAATGGCTATTTCCAAGTTAATGAAACCAATAAGAATATCACAAATAAGAAATATGTTTTGATTACCAGTGAAATTTTAGTCATCCCAATTTCTTCCAGAAAGGAGTTGCTTAGAGGGAATGGCTGGCAGGAGAATATTCCAGGTGTACTTCAAATGCACTGTACATTTGAAATAGGGAATTCTAATACATTTTTGAGATAGGATCTAATTCATAATCTGAGGTGTTCTGAGACTTGTTGTTAAACTCAGATTCCAACCCATCATGATCCTCCTACCACATTCTTCTGAATAGTGAATAAGTATTACAGCCAAAACCATCATGACTGACTTGTAATAAATTCTGTTGCAACCACTTAATTCAGGTAATCAAAAAAAATTGAAAAAAATTATGAGGAAAATCAAAAATAATTGGGATCCAAAATTAACACCAAAAAAACAGCCATCAAAACAAAAGGTGTGATATAGATGTCACATCTAGGACTTAAAATACTGTAGACTCTCATTACCCGAATCACTGACCAGTAGTGGGTATATGGGTCAATCACAATTTAGTGCTCAGAATAGCTTCACGGTTAAGGTTTGAAAGATAAACTGCTCAATGCCTGGAATTATAAGTGATTGAATGTTTGTTTTAAAGCAATGTCTGCTTATCAGATTATTAGTCTGCTATTAAGGTGAAGATCATATATGCTAGCAGTTGTCAGGGAGGGGCAAGAAGGGCCCCTGGAGTTCAAGGACTCACTACTTATGAGTTCAAAACTATATAAAGGGACAGTCACAGCAAGCAAATACAGAAAAATTACAATAATGAAAAGAAGACATCTACTTCACTTTTTCAAAAAGATTTACACAGTGTAGCCCAGGCTATCCCGGAACTTGCTATGCATTCAAACACGGCATCAAAATAGCGTAGATCATTTTACTTCAGCCTCCAGGATTCTGGAATTCCCTGCATGAGCAATGAAAAATTTGAAGAAAGCATATTTGTTAGCTTGCATGTCAGAAGAATAGAGTGAAAACTTACTATGATGAGAGTAACCCTGGGGTAGATTTGCCTCATGGCTCCAACCGGGAGCCTGGGGAAGGGAGTGCTAATCCTCTGCCTTACCTCTCCTTTGTGTCCTTTTAATTCTAAGACAGAAGCCTAAGGGGGAGTGGGTCACGTATTCAGTGTGGATCTCCCATCATTATTAAGCTTCTCTGCCTTTATTTACTCTCAAAAACACCCCTAGATAAAAATCTATTAACTATTTCTCTCTCTGGTTGAGCAGATAAAAGAATAGAGACCAATTTTCATGGGATATTTAGGCAGTTGTGGTTTTCTGAGGTTTTCCTAACCAGCCACCCCTTTTCTTTTCTTTTGTTCTCATCTAAATTATCAACAAAATTTGTGTTTGTTGATCATTTATTATTTATCTACTTAATAAAGCTTTTATTTATGTTATATGGAGTCCATTTGCTCTTTAGGGATGCCATGCTCTATAAGGCCCAAAGCTGTTTCTTCATTCATTAACCAATGAAAACAACACATAAACAGAAGAACCTCCTACACCAGGCAGGTCACTATTTGGGTCAAGAGATTTGAAGGAGGAAGATATTGATGATTAGCCTACTCTTCCAATACAGTGAAGAGAACCTTCCAGATGCCCTTAATCAGTCTATGGGCAAAACGTGTTGGCTGATTTCAGACTGACCAGGGCAAAGGTGGGAGTTGAAGGCACTGCATAGGAGAGGGAACGAGAAGACAGCTTGACAGAGAGCTCCAGACACTGGGGCCTGGACTACGGGACTGTGTTGAAAAATCAGCTGTCCCATGCCTTTCTTCCCTAGCTGCAGGGCTGCTGAGCCCACCCCCACACATTCAACATGTCCACAGTTCAAAAGAACTCACTAGCCTTAAAACAACTTCTTTCACAATAGTGCTGTGCTCCAAGTACTCTTTCAATGGTACTGGACAGGCAGCTGGGCACAGGGATTCAAGGTCAAGTTGAGCCTCAAGGTTTCACATCTGCCACTAAGTAACTGACATTTTTCAATCACAAGTTTTTATTTTACACTTAGACCCTGTATTGTCAGAAAAGGAATATTAACAATGCTGATAGACACTGTGCCAGGACAGTCATGCATGTCTATTATTCTAGGAGTAAAGGAGTGGAATTGGAAACATTCCCATTAGTCTCAGGCCAGCCCTAGCCAGAGGTCCATAGTAAAACCTTGTTTCAAAAAGAAAATAAAAGCAAATAATTACCACCTAACAAATACACTGTAAGTATTAAGTGTATTTCATGTATAAACCTGAAATGATTTGTACAATATTGGAAAGGGCAGGAATCCCATGGATGTCAACCAACCCTGATATACCAAGTTACATGTCTCCTAGGAGATCACAAATATACCAAGCTATAATATATATGCAGAAGCCTAGGTCACCAGATGCAGGCTCTCTGGTTGTCTGTTCAGTCTCTATGAGCCCCTATGAACCCAGTTGAGTTGATTCTGAAAGGCTTTTGTGATACACTGACCACTCTGGCTCCTACAGTCCCTTGCCCACCTCTTCTGTACGATTTCCCATGTTCTATCAGGTTTGATTGTGGATGTCTGCATCACTTTCTATCACATGCCTGCTGAACCCTCTCTGATGACAACTGGGCTAGGCAGTATCTATGAGTACACCAGAATATCAAGAGGAACCATTCCACTGACTTTTTCTATCCTGTCAGTCACGCTTTCTTCTATTCTAGGTCTCTGGGATACCCAGCCTCTAGGCAGTGTCATGGATAAGTTCCCTCGCATATAATGGGTCTCACACTGTATCAGTGTTTGCTTGGTCACTTTCACAATTTCTGTGCCACCCTTGCACCTGAACATTTGTTGGCAGGACTAATTGTAGGTTGATGATTTTGTGAATGGGTTGGTAGCACAATCCCACCAATGAATGCCTCTCCTGGTTACATGACAAGACAAGTTGAGGATTCATAACCCTCATTGCCAGGTGTCTTTCCTAGAGTCACCCTAATAGAATTCTAGGGTTTTCCTTTTCGCTAGGTTTCTATCTCATTCCAGACATGCCCCATGATTCCAGCTGTCTCTCCCAGAACGCATTCCCTTCAATCTCCCCCATCATGATCCCTCCTGTTTTATTCCCTATCCCCATCCAGACTTCCAAAAACACAAATAGTATTAGGACTAATGAGCAAAGGGATAGCATTTTCTTGAAATGAGGGCCTTAAATACTGACTGTACCTCATTTTATAAAACTGAAATTTCTTTATTTAATTCTCATTTTTCTTTTTTCAATCAAACCATTAGACTGTTATAAAAATCAGAGACTGCAGATCAGCTGGGAATTTTCTGGGCTGGAATGTGAGAGCATGCACTGACACATGTGACCACTAGAGGGCACACTAGGGTGTGCTTGATGGATTAGCAAAGGAAATTAAAGCTTCAAACTGTCTGATGCATTAGTACTAGAATTTGAAAACACTGCTCCCAATAATCCAGTCTGGGAATTACAAGAAACAAACCAAACATAAAACAAAAATTTATTCCATGTGGGAAACCAACAACTATTTCCAAATTACTGATAGCAATATGTATACCACAAATCAGAAATATTTTTTGATTAACAATAAAGTTTTTAGTCATCCCAACTTCTGCTAGAAAAGAGTTGCTTAGTGGGAATATCTGACAGAAGAAAATGTCATGTGTGCTTCAAATGCACGGTACATTTGAGATTGAGAATTCTGATACACTCTTGAGATGTCCTGAGACTGACTATTGAACTCAGATTCCAAACCATGATGAGTGTCCTACCCCATTCTTCTGAGTACTAAATAAGGATTACAGCCAAAACCACCATGAGTGACTTGTAATAATTTCTGGTTCATCCACTTAATTCAGGTCTTAAAAAAGCAAATAGGAAAAATTATTGAAAGAATTATATGAGGTAAATCAAAATAAATGGGGACTAAATTAATACCAACTACCAACAATCAAAACACAGGGTGTGATATAGATGTCCCATCTAGGACTGAACACACTGTAGACTCTCATTATCTGAATCTTGACTAGTAGTGGGAGTATGTGTCAGTCACCGCTTAGTGCACAAATAGTTTCTCAGTTAAGGTTTGAGAGATGAACTACTCAATGGCTGGAATGATAAGTCATTAAATGTTTAGCAGAGTATTAGTCAGCTCTAAAGACAAAGATCTTAAATTCTAGCATTAGGCAGGCAGAGGAAGAAAACACCTTGGAGTTCAAGGACAGCAAGGTTTACATAGTGATTTCCAGACAATTCATGGTTATATAAAAGAAGAATCACAAGCAAGGAAACAAAGAAAAAATAACAAAATATTTCTTCATTTTTTCAAATAGGTTTTCACAGTATTGCCCAGACTCTCTAGACCTTGCTATGTATCCCAAGATAGCATAAAATAGAGGAGATTATTTTGACTCAACCTCCATAGTGTGGGGATTACCTGCATGAGCTACCAAACCTTAGGAGGGAGCATATTGGTGAGCTCACACTTCATAGTAAAACATGGCATGACGGGCATGCTGCTGGGGCAGACTTCCCTCATGCAACAACCAGGAAGCTGGGAAAGAGAGGGCTAATCCTCTGCTTTATTTCTACTTTTTGTCCTTTTTATCTCAGCTAAGACTGGAGCCCAGGCACAGTAGCAATCATATTCAGTGTGGATTTTCTACCATTATTAAGTTTCTCTGGAATTCCCTCAAAGACACGTCTACAAGTTTGTCTCCTAAATATCTCTAAATCAAGATCACAATTAAAATTAGCTGTTATATGACCCAAGCTAACACTCCTAGAAATAGTGGAATGAGGATTGCTGAACTGACCTTCTTGTCCAATATGGTTAGTGATTATGCTAATCTTCACCATAGAACTTACATCCAGTAACTGATAGAAGCAGGTGCAGTGATCCCAATGTTCCCAGCTGCCTGTCCAGTACCATTGAAACAGTACTTGGAGCAGAGCACTATTGTAAAGATGCTGCTTTAAGGCTA
This sequence comes from Microtus obscurus, assembly GCA_963919715.1. Classification (NCBI taxonomy): domain Eukaryota; kingdom Metazoa; phylum Chordata; class Mammalia; order Rodentia; family Cricetidae; genus Microtus; species Microtus obscurus. The sequence goes on from CAWTZC010000707.1 coordinate 540,975, forward strand.
TTGTGTTCTTCTGAACTGTGGACATGTTGAATGTCTGGGCGTGGGCTCAGCAGCCCTGCTGATTGAAAGGAAAGACTTTGAAGCAGCTGCTTTTTCTATACAGCCCCACAGTTTAGTCTCTAGTGTGTGGAGCTAACTGTCAGGCTGTCTACTCATTCCTTCTCCGCTGCAGCGCCTTCTACCTCCACCTTTGAGCTTGTTAGTCTGTAACCTGCCAACACATTTCTCTCACATCCTGCTTAAGGGCATCTGGAAGTCTCTCTTTACACTACTGGAAGAGTAGGATAATCATCAATATCTTGCCCCTGCAAATCTCTTGACCAAAATAGTAACCTATCTGCAAGATTCTCTGGATCAATAGTGGTACAAGTAAGTATTATGACAGTGAAGAGTCACTTTCTGTATGAGTTTAAAACCCTTTCATGAAATAGATATGATAACTGATACAGTTTTTATTAAAAACTTACTTCTTTTGCATATATGCATTTATTTTATTTTTATTTTACATTCTAACACCAGGTCTCTCTCTTACCCATCCTCCCCCCTTCCTTTGTTTCCCCCCAGCCCACCTCCATTCACTTTCTCCAAAGATAAAGGCCTTCCAAGAGGAGTCAACAAACTTTTTTTGACCCACTGAGTTGCATCAGGAACAAGTCGCTCACCCTTTCACTGAGGTTATACATGGTATCCTAAAGAAGCAAATGGGCATCAACATTATATAATAAAAAGATTAAATAAATAAATAAATAAATAAAAATAAAATACAAGATTTTTAAGAATTTAGATGAGAACAAAAAGAAAGTAAAGTGATGGCTGGTTAGACAATCTTCAGAAAACAATTCCTGCCTAAATATCTCATGAAAATTTTTCTTTACTCTTACATCCAGATAGATGTTCAACCAGAGGGAGAAACAGGTACTAGAGTTTCACGTCGCTGAAAGCCTACAACAACACATCAAATGACTAAAATTCTGCTGTGGGTGAGAACACCATCAAGGAAGAAAAACAACAGTTTATTGATTGCTAAAAACGACAATGTTTCAACAAATACACTGATAATTCAACATTAGTTATTGCTTTAAAATAAACTCATCCAGATATGAAGTATAATTTTTTTGCACCCAAACAGAAAGTGTAGATGCCAAGTGATCCAGTCAGGCCAACCCTGGTAATAAGCCTCAAAGAATACAAGTTAGTTGAGCACTTAGATACCGGCATACTAATTTTAATGTGGTCCTATTCACCATATGCTAGTTATAGAATTAGCTTAGATGTCTATGATGGATGAATTTTTTATTTATTTTTTAATTTTACATACAAACCCCAGTTCCTCATTCTTCCCCTGATCCAACTCCCCCTCCCACTTACTACCCGTCCCATGTCCCATCTACTCCTCAGAGGAACTCCTTGGGGAGTCAACAGAGCCTGGCATACCAATTTGAGGCTGAACCAAGCACCTTCCCACTGTATTAAGGCTGAGCAAGGCATCTCACTTTAGGAAATGGGTTCACAAAAGCCAGTTCATGTACTGGAAAAAGGCCAGGTCCCCATGCTAGGGGCCCCAAAAAACAAGTCAAGCCACATAAATGTCACCCACATTTAGAGGGTCTATTTCAGTCCCATGCGTGTTCCAGAACTGTCCAGAGTCTGTGTGCTACCCCAAGCTCTGGCCATCTGTCCCTGTGTTTTTCCCAGTCATGATCTTTACCCCCACCTTGCTCCTGCCTTTCTTAAACTGATTTTCAAGAGTTCATCCTAATGATTGACCGTAGAACACTGCACCTGCTTCTATCAGTTACTGGATGTAAGTTCTATGGTGAAGATTGTATAATCACTAACCATATTAGACGAGAAGGTCAGTTCAGCAATCCTTTTTCCACTATTTCTGGGAGTCTTAGCTTGGGTTATATGACAGCTAATTCTAATTGTGATCTTGCTTTAGAGATATTTAGGAGATAAACTTGTAGACGTGTCTTTGAGGGAATGCCAGAGAAACTTAATAGTGGTAGAAAATCCACACTGAATATGATTGCTACTGTGCCTGGGCTCCAGTCTTAGCTGAGATAAAAAGGACAAAAAGTAGAAATAAAGCAGAGGACTGGCCCTCTCTTTCCCAGCTTCCTGGTTGTTGCATGAGGGAAGTCTGCCCCAGCAGCATGCCCATCATGCCATGTTTTACTATGAAGTGTGAGCTCACCAATATGCTCCCTCCTAAGGTTTGGTAGCTCATGCAGGTAATCCCCACACTATGGAGGTTGAGTCAAAATAATCTCCTCTATTTTATGCTATCTTGGGATACATAGCAAGGTCTAGGAGAATCTGGGCAATACTGTGAAAACCTATTTGAAAAAAAAATAAAGTAAATATTTTGTTATCTTTTCTTTGTTTCCTTTCTTGTAATTCTTCTTTTATATAACTTTGAATTATCTGGAACTCACTATGTAAAACTTGCTGTCCTTGAATTCCAAGGTGTTTTCTTCCTCTGCCTGCCTAGTGCTAGCATTTAAGATCTTTGCCTTTAGAGCTGACTAATACTCTTCTAAACAGACACTGCTTTAAAACAAACATTTAATGACTTATCATTCCAGCCATTTAGTTCATATCTCAAACCTTAACCGAGAAGCTATTCTGTGCACTAACCGGTGACTGACACGTACTCCCACTTCTGGTCGAGATTCAGATAATGAGAGACTACAGTGTGTTCAGTCCTAGATGAGACATCTATATCATACCCTGTGTTTTGATTGTTGGTTGTTGGTATTAATTTGAGTTTTCATTCATTTTGATTTCCTTCATACACTTCTTTCTCTGATGTTTGCATCTGTTTTTTGATTGCCTGCCTTATATTTTTGCAGCAGAAATTATTGCAAGTCAGTCATGATGGGTGTTAGCTGTAATACTTATTTAGTTTTCAAAAGAATGGGGTAGGAGAAGCATCATGGGTTGGGCGTCTGAGTTTAACATTGAGTCTCAGAAAACCATAGGTTAAGATTGAGATTCTATCTCAAGAATATATCTAAAATACCAATATTAGATGTACCGTGCATTTGAAGTACACATGGCATATTCTCCTGTCAGTCATTCCCTCTAAGCAACTCCTTTCTGGCAGAAATTTGGATGACTAAAAATTTCATCGGCAATCAAATCACTTTTTTATTTGTGATATTCCTATTCCTTTCAGCAATTTGGAAATAGTCATCAGTTTCCCACATCAAATTCATTTTTATTTTATATTTGGTTAGTTTCCTGTGATTGCCATACTGGATTGAGGGGAGCAGTGTTTTCAAATGCTAGTACTAATGCGTCAGACAGTTTGAAGCTTTAATTTCCTTTGCTAAACCATCAAGCACAGTGTGCCCTCTAGTGGCCACATGTGCCAATGCAAGCTCTCAATTTCCAGCCCAGAAAACTCTTAGCTGATATGTAATCTCTGAATTTTATAACCGCCTCAAACTTTGACTAAAGAAAAAAAAATGGAAATTATATAAAGAAATTTCTGTTTTATAAAATGAAATGCAGTCCATATTTAAGGACCCACATTTCAAGTAAATGTTATCCAATTGTTCCTTGGTCCTAATACTATTTATGTTTATGGAAGTCTGCATAGGGGTGGGGATGGGAACAGGAGGAATCAGATTAAGGGAGGCTGGAGGAAATGCGCTCTGGGAGAGACACCTGGAATCATGGGGTATATACCTGGAATGAGATAGAAACTTAGTACAAAGGAAATTCCAGAATTCGACTAGGGTGGCTATACCTAAGACTCCTAGAAAAGGGGTAAATGAATCACGAACTCATCATCTATTGTAACCAGGAGAGGCATCCATTGGAGCGACTGGACACCAACCCAGTCACAAAAGCTTCAATCTACAATTAGTTCTGTCTCCCATGTGCTGGTGTACAGGTAGCACAGAAGTTGTGGAAGTGACCAAGCATAGACTGGTACAGTGTGAGACCCATGATAGGAGGAGTTAACCCCTGACACTGCCTGGAGGGCCAGGACACGAAGGCTGGAAAGCCCAGAGACCTAGAGTAGAGCAATGCATGACCGGCAAAACAGAAAAATGTCAATGAAGTGATTCCTAATGGCATTCTGCTACTCTCATAAATTGTAGCCTAGTACAACTGTCATCAGAGAGGATCGATCTAGTACCAGTTATGAACAGATGCAGAGGCCCACAACATAACATTAAGCACTGGGGAGGGAATCTTGTAGAAGAGGTGGGGAGGGATTATAGGAGCCAAGGGGGTCAAATGCATCACAAAACCCTACAGAATCCACTCACCCAGGCTCATACGGGCTCACAGAGTCTAAGCAGACAACCAGGGAGCCAGCATGGGCTGACGTAGGCTTTCTGCATGTATGTAACAGCTTGGTCTGTTTGGGCTCTTCTAACAGACCTGCGACTTGGTATAATGTGTTTGGTTGATATCCACGGAAGTCCTGCCCTTTCCAATATTGATCAAATAATTTCAAATTGTACATGATGTAGGTGTGATGCTTTTATTACACTTGTCAAGAAGTCACTATTTGCCTTTATTTTCTTTTTGAAACAAAGTATTACTCTGTACCACTGGCTAGGGCTGGAGGGAAACTCATGGGACTGCTCTCATTCCCGCCCCATAGTGCTAGGATTACAGCCACTCATGATTGTCCCGGTTCAGTTTCGCTTATCAGTTTTAATACACCTTTTTTTTGACCAAACATGGCATAAGTGTAAAATTAAGACTTTTGACACAAAGATGTCAGTTAATTAGTGGAAGACTTGAAACCACAAGTTTTAACTGGACCTTTAATCAATGTACCAAGCTGCCTCTCCAGTCCATTGTACACTACTTGGAACACAGCAGTACTGTGAAAGACGTTGCTTTAAGGCTATTGTGCTCTTTTGAACTGTGAACATGTTCAATGTGTGAGGATAGACTCAGCATCCCTGCAGATTGGAAGGAAAGGGAGAGGATTAGTTGCTTTTTCTATACAGCCCCACAGTCCAGTCTCCAATGTCTGGAGCTATCTGTCAGGCTGTCTATGCATTCTCTCTCCTGTGTACTGCCTTCAGCCCCCAACTTTGCCCTTGTCAATCTGTAACCTGGCCACTTGCTTCACCCACAGCCTGCTTAAGACCATCTGGAATGTTCCCTTCAGCCTACTGGATGAGAAGGGTAATCATCAATATCTTACCCCTTCAAATCTCTTGACCAAAATAGTGACTAGCTTGCAAGATTCTCTGGATCAATAGTATTCCAAGAATTATGACCGTAAGCAGTCATTTTCTGTTTGAATTTAAAACTCACTCATGATATGGATTTGTTAACTGATACTGCTGATACTTTTCTTTTAATTAAAAACATAATTCTCATATATATATATATACATATATATGTATTTACATTTTTAAACTTCATTTTACATTCCAACACCATGCCTTTCTTTCACCAATCCTCCTACCCTCACTTACTTCCCTCCAGTCCACCGTCATCTACTTTCCCACCCAGGAGGAGTCAATAAAGCTTGGCCCATTATCTTGTGTCAGGAACAAGCCATTCTTCCCTGCATTAAGGTTGAGCATGGCATCCAAAAACACCAATGGTCTCCAATATTATGTAAATAAATAAAAGGTTAAAAGATAAAAGATTAAAATACAAGATTTATTGAGAATTTCGATGAGAAACAAAGGAACAAAAATGTATGGCTGGTTAGGAAAACCTCATAAAACATCTCCTGCCTGAATATCTCATGAAAATTCTTCTCCACACTTCCATCTGCTCAGCCAGAGAGAGAAACAGCTACTAGAGCTTCATGTACCTGAAAACTTATAACACAACATGAAATGGCTAAAATGCTGCTGTGCGCAGGAACATTATGAAGGAAGAAAAAGAACACTATTGATTGCTAAAAAAGGCGACCCTTCTACAAATACACTGATAATTCAACATTACTTGTTGCTTTCAAAATGAACTCAACCAGATATGAACTATAAATTTGTTGCTACCTCAAACTGAAAGGTAATTTGTCATGTGATCCAGTCAGGCCAACCCTGAGAATAAACCTAAAGGAATCCAAGTCAGTGTAAGACAAAGATACCAGCATACACATTTTAATGTTGTCCTGTTCACCATTGCCAAGTTATGGAATTAGCCTAGACGTCTAAGATGGATAAATTTATTTTATTTAATTTTTTCTCATTTTACATATGAACCCCAGTTGTCCCTCTCTTCTCTTTTTATTCTCCTCTCCCCAATTTCCACCCATCCCATAACCTCAATCAGATAAGACCTCTCTTGGAGATTCAACAAAGTCTGACATACCAAGTTGAGGCTGAAAAATTCCCTTCCCACTGTATCAAGGTTGAGCAAGTTATTCCACCACAGTGAGTGTGTTAAAGATGACAGTTCATGTATTCAGAATAAGGCCTGGAACCTCTGCCTCCGGCTACAGTAACAGATCAAACCACTTTAATGTCACTCACATCAGAAGGCCTATTTCGGTCCCATGCAGGTTCTCCACCTGACAGTCTGATGTGGGAGTGTCCTATATCAATCTGTTGATTTCATTGGTTAAAATAAAGAAACTGCCTGAGCCCATTGATAGGCCAACCCTTAGGTGGGTGGAGTATACAGAAGAGGATTCTGGGAAAGAGAAGCTGAGTCAGGAGTCGCCATGTTGTTCCCACTCCAGAGAGACGCAGGCTAGAATCTCCCCGGTAAGCACACCTTGGGGTGCTACACAGATTATCAGAAATGGGTTAGGTCGATATGTAAGAGCTAGCCAATAATGGGCCAGGCAGTGATTAAATGAATACAGTTTGTGTGTTGTTACGGGGCTTAAGCTAAGCCATGCGGGCGGCCGGGTACAGGGTCACAGCCGCGCCGCTCCTCTTACTACAACAGTCCAGTGTCTGTGAGCTCCCTCCAGCTCTGGGCAGGTCCCTGCAGTTTTCCCAATCATGATCTTGATCCCCCAGATGATGTGATCCCACTTCCCTCTCTTCAACTGATCTCCAGGAGCTCAGCCAAGTGATTGGGTGTGCATCCCCCTGCTCACTTCCATCAGTTACTGTTGTAGGATCTATAATGACAATGAGGGTAGTCACTAGTCTGATTAGACAAGAAGGACAGTTTAGGCACCTTCTTCACTATTGTTAGTTGTCTTAGCTTGGGTCATAGGATAATCTTAATTGCTATCTTGACTTAGAGTTTTATAGGAGTTAAACTTGTAGGCATGTCTTTGAGGGTAAATAAAGCCAGAGAAGCTTTCTAATGATGGAAAATCCAAAATTAACATGTGACCTCTTAGTCTTCTGCCTTAGACAGAATAAAAAGAACTCAAAGGAAAAATAAAGCAGAGGATTAGCACTCCCTTCCCCAGGCTCCCAGTGGTGCCACGAGGCAAGTCTACCCCAGGATTATTCCCGTCATCCCAGTTTTTCACTCTATTCTTCTGATGTGTGAGCTAACAAATATGCTTCCTGCTAAGTGTGATGGCTCATGCAGGCCAACCCAACATCCAGGAGGCTGAAGCCAGATGATCTGTACTACTTTGATGCCATGTTTGGATGCATAGCAAGTTCAGGTAGAGCCTGGGCTTCACTGTGTAAAACTGTTAGAAAAAAAATGAAGTACATGTCTTCTTTTCATTATTGTTAATTTTCGTTGTAATTGTTTGCTTGTGACTGTCCCTTTATATAACTTTAACTTACCTGGGACTCACTACGTAAGCCCAATTGTCCTTGAACTCCAGGGGGCCTTCTTTACCTTTATAGCAGACTAATAACCTGCTAATCAGACATTTCTTAAAAACAAACATTTAATGACTCATCATTCCAGCCATTGAGTAGTTCATCTCTCAAACCTTAACTGAGAAACTATTTGTGCACTAAGCAGTAACTGACACATACACACACTACTAGTCAAGATTCAGATAATGAGAGTCTATAGTGTGTTCAGTTCTAGATGGGACATCTATATCACACCCTTTGTTTTGATTGTTGGTAGTTGGTATTAATTTAGTCCCCATATTTTTTGATTTACCTCATATAATTCTTTCAATAATTTTTCCTATTTGTTTTTTGATGACCTGAATTAAGTGGATGAACCAGAAATTATTACAAGTCACTCATGGTGGTTTTGGCTGTAATCCTTATTTAGTACTCAGAAGAATGGGATAGAACACTCATCATGGTTTGGAATCTGAGTTCAATAGTCAGTCTCAGGACATCTCAAGAGTGTATCAGAATTCTCAATCTCAAATGTACTGTGCATTTGAAGTACACTTGGTATCTTGGTATATTTTTCTGTCAGCCAGTCCCTCTAAGTAACTCCTTTCTGGCAGAAATTGGGATGACTAAAAATTTCATTGTTAATCAAAAAATTATTTCTGATTTGTGGTACACATATTGCTATCAGTAATTTGGAAACAGTCGTTTGTTTCCCACATGGATTTAATTTTTGTTTTATATTTGGTTTGTTTCTTGTGATTCCCATACTGGATTATTGGGAGCAGTGTTTTCAAATTCTAGTACTAATGCATCAGACAGTTTGAAGCTTTAATTTCCTTTGCTAATCCATCAAGCACACCCTAGTGTGCCCTCTAGTGGTCACATGTGTCAGTGCATGCTCTCACATTCCAGCCCAGAAAACTCCCAGCTGATCTGCAGTCTCTGATTTTTATAACAGTCTAATGGTTTGATCGAAGGAAGAAAAATGAGAATTAAATAAAGAAATTTCTATTTTATAAAATGAGGTTCAGTCAGTATTTAAGGCCCTCATTTCAAGAAAATGCTATCCCTTTGCTCATTAGTCCTAATACTATTTGTGTTTTTGGAAGTCTGGATGGGGATAGGGAATAAAACAGGAGGGATCATGATGGGGGAGATTGAAGGGAATGCGTTCTGGGAGAGACAGCTGGAATCATGGGACATCTCTGGAATGAGATAGAAACCTAGCGAAAAGGAAAACCCTAGAATTCTATTAGGGTGACTCTAGGAAAGACACCTGGCAATGAGGGTTATGAATCCTGAGCTTGTCATGTAGTGTAACCAGGAGAGGCATCCATTGGTGGGATTGGGCCACCAACCCATTCACAAAATCATCAACCTACAATTAGTCCTGCCAACAAATGTTCAGGTGCAAGGGTGGCACAGAAATTGTGAAAGTGACCAAGCAAACACTGATACAGTGTGAGACCCATTATATGAGAGGGAACTTATCCATGACACTGCCTAGAGGCTGGGTATCCCAGAGACCTAGAATAGAAGAAAGCATGGCTGACAAAATAAAAAAAGTCAATGGAATGGTTCCTCTTGATATTCTGCTGTACTCATAGATACTGCCTAGCCCAGTTGTCATCAGAGAGGGTTCAGCAGGCATGTGATAGAAAGTGATGCAGACATCCACAATAAAACCTGATAGAACTTGGGAAATCTTACAGAATGGGTGGGCAAGGGACTGGAGGAGCCAAAGTAGTCAAGTGCATCAAAAAAGCCCTACAGAATCATCTCAACTGGGCTCATAGGGCCTCACAGAGACTGAACAGACAACCAGAGAGCCTGCATCTGGTGACCTAGGCTTCTGCATATATATTATAGCTTGGTATATTTGTGAACTCTTAGGAGACCTGTAACTTGGTATATCCAGGTTGGTTGACATCCATGGGATTCTTGCCCTTTCCAATATTGCACAAATCATTTCAGGTTTACACATGAAATACACTTAACACTTACAGTATATTTGTTAAGTGGTTTTTTAATTATTTACTTTTTTTTTGAAACAGGTTTTACTATGGACCTCTGGCTAGGGCTGGCCTGAGACTAATGGGAATGTTTCCAATTCCACTCCTTTACTCCTAGAATAATAGCCATGCCGAGTGTCCTGGCAAAGTGTCTATCAGCATTGTTAATATTCCTTTTCTGACAATACAGGGTCTAAGTGTAAAATAAAGACTTGTGATTGAAAAATGTCAGTTACCCAGTGGCAGACGTGAAACCATGAGGCTCAAGTTGACCTTGAATCCTGTGCCCAGCTGCCTGTCCAGTACCATTGAAAGAGTACTTGGAGCACAGCAGTATGATAAAAAGAAGTTGCATTAAGGCTATTGTGTTCTTTTGAACTGTGGACATGTTGAATGTGTGGGGGTGGGCTCTGTGTGGGGGTGGGCTCAGCAGCCCTGCGGCTAGGGAAGAAAGGCATGGGACAGCTGCTTTTTCCACACAGTCCCACAGTCCAGGCTCCCGTGTCTGGAGCTATCTGTCAAGCTGTCTACTCGTTCCCTCTCCTATGCAGTGCCTTCAACTCCCACCTTTGCCTTGGTCTGTCTGAAATCAGCCAACATGTTTTGCCCATAGACTGATTAAGGGCATCTGGAAGGTTCTCTTCACCGTATTGGAAGAGGAGGCTAATCATCAATATCTTCCTCCTTCAAATCTCTTGACCAAAATAGTGACCTGCCTGGTGTAGGAGGTTCTTCTGTTAATGTGTTGCTTTCATTGGTTAATGAATGAAGAAACAGCTTTGGGCCTCATACAGCAGAACTTAGGTAGGCTGAGAAGACAGAACTGAATGCTGGGAAGAAGGGCAGAGTGAGAGAATCCATGGATCCTCTGCCTGAGATGGACGCCGGTTATAATCTCCGGTAAACCACAACCACGTGGCTATACACAGATTAATGGAGATGGGCTAAACTAATATGTAAGAGTTAACCAATAAGAAATTAGAGCTCATGGCCAAGTAGTGTTTTAATTAATAGTTTCTGTGTGGTTATTTCTGGGGTAAGCAAGCCAGGTGGCATGGATAAACAAGTGGCCCCCTTCTCCAACACCTGCCTGCAAGTTTCTGTGGATAATAGCAGCACAAGGATTATAGCAGTAAACAACTTCTTTCTTTTTAAAACCCATTAATGAGATGGATATGATTATAGGCACTGTTTTTTATGAAAAATATTCTTTCTGTATATTTGTATTTATTTTTAAAATTTCACTTTACATTCCAACACCAGTTTTTTTTTCTCCCACAAATTCTCCCACCCTGCATTAAGTGGCTACAACCGAATTTATTACAAATTAGTCACAGTGGTTTTGGCTGTAATCCTTATTCACTATTCAGAAGAATGTGGTAGGAGGATCATGATGGGTTGGAATCTGAGTTTAACAGTGAGTGTCAGATCAGATCACCATAGATTATGAATTAGATCCTATCTCAAAAATGTATTAGAATTTCCAATCTCAAATGTACCATGCATTTGAAGTACACATAGAATATTCTCCTGTCAGCCATTCCCTTTAAGCAACTCCTTTCTGGAAAAAATTGAGTTGACTAAAAATTTCATTGTTAATCAAATCATATTTCTTATTTGTGGTATTCTTATTCCTTTCAGTAATATGGAAAATTGTCATTGGTTTCCCACCTGGAATTCATTTTAGTTTTATATTTAGTTTGTATCCTATTATTCCCAGACTGGTTTGTTGAAAACAGTGTTTTGAAATGCTAGTAACTAATGCATCAGACTGTCTGAAGCTTTTATTTCCTTTGAAATCCATCAAGCAGACGTCTGCCCTCTAGTGGTCACATGTGTCAGTGCAAGCTCTCACTTTCCAGACCCGGGAAACTCAAAGCTGATTTGGAGTCTCTGAATGTTACAACTACCAGAAATTTGAGTCAAGGAAGAGAAATGGGAATTATATAAAGAAATGTCTGTTTTATAATATGAGATGCAATCCAAATTTAAGGGCCCACGTTCCAAGTAAATGTTATTCCTTTGCTCATTGGTACTAATACTAGATGTGTTTTTGGAAGGCAGGATGGTGTGGTAGGTACTGAAACAAAAGGGACCATGCTGGGGGAGGCTGGAGGGAATGAGTTCTGTGTCACTATATTCTTCTGAAGTGTGAGCTAAGAAAAATGATTCTTACTAAAGTTTGACAGCTCATGCAGGTAACCCCCACATTCTGGAGGCTCAGTCAAAATAATCTCCCCTATTTGGATACATCTGGAATACATAGCAAGTTCCAGGAGACCTTGGGCTGCACTGTGAAAATCCATTTGAAAAAATGAAGTAAATGTCTGCTTTTCATTATTGTTATGTTTTCTTTGTTTGCTTGAATGTAACTGTTCTTTTATATAACTTTGGCATATCTGGAACTCACCAAGTACACCTGGATGTCCTTGAATTCCAAGGGTCCTTCTTCCTCCCCTGCCTAATGCTAGCATTTAAGATCATTACCTTTAGAGCTGACTAATAATCTGCTAAACCGACATTGTTTTAAAACAAACATTTAACGACTTATCATTCCAGGCATTGGTTATTTCATTTCTCAAACCTTAACTGAGAAGCTATTTTGTTCATTAGGCAGTGACTGACACATACTTCCACTACTGGTCAAAAATCAGATAATGAGAGACTACGGTGTGTTCAGTCCTAGATGAAGCATTTATATCAAACATCTTGTTTTGAATTTTGGTGGTTGGTATTAATTTTAGGTCTCATTTATTTTGATTTCCTTCATATATTTCTTGCTATAATGTTTCCTATTTGTCTTTTGGTTGCCTGAATTAAGTGACTGAGTCAGAAATTATTATAAGTCAGGCACGGTGGATTATGACTGTAATCCTTATTTACTCTTCAGAAGAATGTTGTAGGAAGGTCTTAATGGGTTGGAATATGAGTTTAACCTTGAGTCTCACAACAGTATATGTTAGGAGTAAGATCCTATCTCAAAAATGTATCAGAATTACTAATCTTAAAAGCACCATGCATTTGAAGTAACATGCATATTCTCCTGTAAGCCATTCTCTGTAAGCAGCTCCTTTTGGGCAGACATTTGATGAATAAAAATTTCATTGTTAATCAACTCATATTTCTCACTTGTGGTATTCTTATAGCTTTCAGTAATTTGGAAACTGTTATTAGTCTCCCACATGGAATTCGTTTTTTTTTCATTTTTATTCATTTATTAAAGATTTCTGCCTCCTTCCCGCCACTGCCCCCCATTTCCCCCCCCCACCCCCAATTAAGTCCCCCTCCCTCGTCAGTCAGAAAAGCAATCAGGGTTCCCTGCCCTGTGGGAAGTCCAAGGACCACCCACCTCCATCCAGGTCTAGTAAGGTGAGCATCCAAACTGCCTAGGCTCCCAGTACGTGCAGTAGAATCAAAAACCCATTGCCATTGTTCTTGAGTTCTCAGTAGTCTTCATCAGGCGATGAAAGGAGACAGAGACCCACATTGGATGGAGCACCGGACTGAAATCTCAAGGTCCAAATCAGGAGAAGAAGGAGAGAGAGCATGAGCAAGGAACTCAGGACCGCGAGGGGTGCACCCACACACTGAGACAATGGGGACGTTCTATCGGGAACTCACCAAGGCCAGCTGGCCTGGGTCTGCAAAATCATGGGATAAAACCGGACTCGCTGAACATAGCGGACAATGAGGACTACTGAGAACTCGTTTTTATTTTATATTTGGTTAGTTTCCTATAATTCCCAGACCAGATTTTTCGGAGTAGTGTTTTCAAATGGCAGTACTAATGCATTAGCCTGAAGCTTTTCCTTTTCTACTCTATCAAGCACACGTTTGCCATCTAGTGGACACACGAGTGATGTGGGAGTGTCATATATGAATCTGTTGATTTCATTGGTTAAAATAAAGACACTGCTTGGCTGGTCCTATAGGTTAGAACACAGGTGGGTGGAGTAAACAGAATAGTATGCTGACAGGAAGAGGAAGTGAGCTCAGAGAAGCACGCAGCTCCGCTCAGAGACAGCAGCCTCCTGTCTAGCGGGCAGACAGGATGGCCCAGCTCTCTGAGGCACGCACGCGATGAAGCTCCGACTCAAGATGGATGTAGGCTAGAATCTTCCCTACCCAACGTGTGGACAACTGAATCCACAGAAAGCCTGAGAAAACTTGGGAAAGAGTAAAGCATGTTTTCTTGGTAGCAGCAGTTTCTCAGTTCTACTCCGCTTTCCAGAGGCAAGCAAGCGCTCTCATCTAAGAGAGGCTTTCCTGACTCAGCTTTAGCTGCAAAACCCTGCAGCTTATTAAGAGGTCCTGCCACGAAACACTTAAACGGTATTGACGAAAGCTGAATGCATGCTTTTCGGTTTTCAGCCGTAACAGGAAAAAAGCTGCGCTGTTTAAAAATGCCGGTTTTCTGGGCCGTCCTGCCAGGGCAAACTCTGACTGAAGCAGGAGGGCCGACTACAGAGAAAGGACTTGAGTGTTGTCTGTTGCAGCTTAATTGCTGGCAGGGACCTTGAAACACTGTAGACTTGTGGCACTGAAGGCGGCTCTCGCCGGTACCTCAGCTACAAGGTTGGAATGGCAGAAAGCTAAGGAATGGACTGGATCTAGCTGGCAAAGCCACGCCTTTAGTCCTACTGAGATTGCTTGGTAAATTAAAGACCTATGTGGTCAGAAAAACAGAGAGAGATACAGTAAAAAGAGATTCAAAGATAAAGAAAATTTTTAAATGATTTATAGTGTGTTAAAAATATATGCAAGCTAAAAGTTAAAATTCTTAAAGTAAAAACAAAAATAAGGAAGAAAAAGAGAAGTTGGTTGTGATGGTACACGCCTTTAATCCCAACACTTGGGATGCAGAGGGAGATTCACCTCTGTGACTTCAAAGTGTGGTAGCACACGCCTTTAATCCCAGTGCCTAGAAGGCAGAGACAAACAGATCTCTGTGAGTTCAAGGTGTAGTAGCATATGCCTTTAATCCCAGTGCCTGGGAGGCAGAGACAGGCGGATCTCTGAGAATTCAAGAACAGCCTGGTCTACAGTGTCCAGGTCAAAGATATACGCTTAAAAAGCAAAAAGTTAAAAGTAAAAATAAACGAAATAGAGGTTAAAACAAAGCTGTACAAAGATGGAAAATACACAGAGAATCTTGATACTGTATGCTATTATGCTCTCTTTGAATTGTTTGAATGCTGAGGAAGGAGCAAGAGCTGCTAAAAGATATTTGTTTATAAATGCTGCTAAACTAACCCAACGTAGATGTTGTGAAAATGCCTTGACTTTGGAATTTGGATGTAAGAACATGATACTTTGGAAAGGAGTTTCTTTTTTGTTTTCACAGAGGATGAGACCCTGTTCATTTCTTCTATTCCAATATGGTATGATGGACCACGCCCTCCTGAAGGATTGCGTGAACGCCTTCAGAAAATCGCTTCGCTCAACTGCCAACTGAGATGAAACTAGCACACAGGTTATACCATGAAAGACCTAATTAACGATGCCCCCATTCAGCAGGAAGCAGTTTGGAGAGATAACTGCGCCCATGTTCCCAAATATGGTTTATAAGTGTTCTTTTACATTTAAAGGGGGGAAATGGTATAGGTATGAATAATTTACATTGATATGGATTTTGCTTTAGTGATTTAAATTTAAGGTCAATTTTGTTATATGTATATGTATTTCTGATATAGATTAAGGTATTGTGATTGTGTAGTTCATGTAAAAATGTAATGTATATATAGGTTGTTAATAGATAATCATAATAGTCAAGTTTGTAGTCATGTTAGTTAAGATTTTCTAGATGTACATAGATAAATTTTAGATAGACATTCTTCATATCTTTCAAAGATTACAGAATAGGACATTTAATGTTTTAATAACTTAGGACTTTTCATGACAATGAGACACTCTGCTCCTGGCAGCACCAATCTACTTCAAGAGGAAGATGGGCATCGAAGAGGATCCTTATGGAGTTTGATAGCCATTTGGGCAAGAAACTGCTCTTGCCTGGACTATTGTATAAACTGGACACAGAGAACCCGCAGAGAGAGGACTACTGAACTTGCCTAAAGGTGAGATGATCTTTCGGGGTTCCTAATTCATAAAAGAGTCTGCAAGACATTCTTCAGGACAAGCAGATAGTGACTGCCTTTGAAATTTCCTGCTTTGTGGAATGTCTGCTGAAAACTATGGGCCTGTAGGCTGAAGACGGATGCCCCAACGGTACAGAGGAACTTTGGGTGACTGTACAGGCAGCGAGATGTATCTGTCATTTCTAGAGTTTAAAGGTTGCTTTTTTCTTGTTTGCTGAGGTAATATTGTATCTTTCTGGAGTCTTTGATGGAATTAAGAATAGTTAGTTATAGTTATACTTTTCTTTCCTTAGTTATGATAAAGATTATTGTAATTTTTACTTGATAACTGTTTTATGTAATTTTGCTATGTTAAAGTTAAAGCCTTTCCTTTTTGTTTAAACAGAAAAAGGGGAAGTGATGTGGGAGTGTCATATATGAATCTGTTGATTTCATTGGTTAAAATAAAGACACTGCTTGGCTGGTCCTATAGGTTAGAACACAGGTGGGTGGAGTAAACAGAATAGTATGCTGACAGGAAGAGGAAGTGAGCTCAGAGAAGCACGCAGCTCCGCTCAGAGACAGCAGCCTCCTGTCTAGCGGGCAGACAGGATGGCCCAGCTCTCTGAGGCACGCACGCAATGAAGCTCCGACCGACCCAAGATGGACGTAGGCTAGAATCTCCCCGGTAAGCGCACCTTGGGGTGCTTACAAACCTGATTTGAAATGGGCTAGTCCAGGTGTGAGAGTTAGCCAAGAAGAGACTAGAAATAATGGGCCAAGCAGTCTTTAAATGAATATAGTTTGTGTGTTGTTATTTCGGGCATAAGCTAGCCAGGCGACCGGGGTGTTGGGGACACAACCCCAACCCCCCAATTTCAACACACGTGTCAGTGCAAGCTCTCACATTCCAGCCCAGAAAACTCACAGCTGCTTAGCAGTCTCTTATTTATTTTTTGAACAACGCAAAAATTTATTTAGGCCATCTCCTCTTATAAGCAAAGGGATGGAAAATGAGAATAATGGTCACTATTGGATACAAGCAAAGATGAGCTTAGTGCCCCATGCACTTTCATGATCCACAAAGTAATCGTCCAAACCGGTGCTGTGGTCCCCTGTTGCCTGGGGGAAGGCCCAGGTTCTCTTTACTCATCTTCATAGCCAGTCGGAAGTGGGTTCACATGAGGGTTGAGGAAGAGGGTATGGTTACCATCTCCCCAGGGGAAGGGCTTGGTCCTGATGCGGAGCTGGGGGTAGGCAACGAACTCGGGTCTCTCGTGCTCTCCATGCAGCGACTTCAGGAAGATGTTGAGCATGCTCACTCCCACCCAGGGCAGCGCCACAAAGTAGGT
Source organism: Microtus obscurus (assembly GCA_963919715.1). Taxonomy (NCBI): domain Eukaryota; kingdom Metazoa; phylum Chordata; class Mammalia; order Rodentia; family Cricetidae; genus Microtus; species Microtus obscurus. Next base: position 558,131 of record CAWTZC010000707.1, read on the forward strand.
GAGCGCCTACCACTTGAGAGCTGAACCTTCCTTGTCGTGGGCACCACTAGAGACGGGCCACCCCACCCGTGGGAGGGCCCGGCCCAACAGCCCTGACACCCGAGAGCCGCACACCGATGACACCATCTTGGAACTCCAGTGTCTTATTTTTTTAATAACAACCTAAAACTTTGATTGGAGGAAGAAACATGGGAATTATATAAAGAAATTTCTGTTTTATAAAATGATGTGCGTTCCATCTTAAATATACCCACATTTCAAGTAATGTAACCTCTTTGTTCCTTGGCCCTATTAATTCTTGTGTTTTTGGAAGTAAGGATCGGGGGTAGTGGAGAGGAAAACAGGAGGGATCATGCTGGGGAGGTTGAAGGAGGGAGTTCTGGGACAGACACACCTGGAATCATGGGGCATGTCTGGAATGAGATAGGAATGAAAGGAAAACCCCAGAAGTCTACCAGGGCAACTCTACCTAAGACTCTTGGCAATGGGGATATTGATCCAGAACTAGCCATCTATTGTAACCAGGAGAGGCCTCCATTGGAGGGATTGGCACGCCAACACAGTCACAAAAATTTCCACCTACAATTAGTAAGGCCAACAAATGTGCTGGGGAAAAGGCGGCACAGAGATTTTGAAAATGACCAAGCATAGACTGGTACAGTGCGAGACCCATACATGAGAGGGAGCTTAACCCTGACCCTGCCTGGAGGGCTAGGAATGGAGGCTGGAAAGTCCAGGGACCTAGAGAGAGCAAAGCATGACAGAGAAAACAGAAAAAAAGTCAATGAAATGATTCCTAATGTTATTCTGCTATACTCATAAAATTGTATCCCAGTACAACTGTCATCAGAGAGGGTTCATCTAGCATCTGATAGAAACAGATGCAGAGATCCTCAAACAAACATTAGTCAGTGGTTGGTGAATCCTAAAGAAATGAGGGAGGGATTGTAGGAGCCAAAGCATTCAAGTGAATCACAGAACTCAATAGAATCCACTGACCTGGGTTCATAGAGACTCACAGAGACCGGACAAACAACCAGAGAGCCTGCATGGGCTGACCTAAGCTTTCTGCATATATTTAACAGTTTGGTCTGTTTGTGGACTCCTAACAGACCTGCAACTTGTTATAACATGGTTGGTTGACCTCCATGGGAGTCCTGCCCTTTCCAATATTCTTCAAATAATTTCAGGTTTACACAGGAAATAAATTTAACACATACAATACATTTGTCAAGCAGTCATTATTTGCTTTATTTTATTTTTGAATCAAAGTCTTACTATGTACCCCTGGCTAGGACTGGCCTGATGATGGGGGACTTTAACCAATCACCTTCTGTTTAGCATGTGTCCCCCTGGGGCCACAGAAAAACAGATAAAATACCCAGATGCACTTGTTTCTTCCTCTTTTGCTCCCTGCGCTCCTGGATTGCTGGAACCCAGGTTTTGTAAGTTTCCTTCTTTCTGTTTATTAAAGCTGAATATTATTTTAAGTTGGCCTGGTTAATTACAACTTCCGATCGACCATGCCCATCAGCCTAAAACTGAGGGGGAGGGATGTTCCCAATTCCACTCCTATAGTGCTAGGATTATAGCCATGCACTACTGTCCTGTCATTTTCTGTTATCATTGTTAATATTCCTTTTCTGACAATACGGGATATAAGTGTAAAATTAAGGCTTGTGACACAAAGATGTCAGTTAACTAGTAGAGGACAAGAAACCACAGTAACCAACTAGATGTTTAATCCCTGTACCCAGCTCCCTGTCCAGTTCCACTGAAACAGTACTCAGAGCCCAGCTTTATTGTAAAATAAGTTGATTTAAGGCTATTGTGCTTCTTTGAACTGTGGACATGATGAATGTCTGGGGTGTTCTCAGCATCCATCCCTGCTGATTGGAAGGAAAGACATTGGACCAGCTGCTTTTTCTATATAGCCCCACAGTTTATTTTCCTGTCTCTGGAGCTATTCGTCAAGCTGTCTACTCATTCCCTCTCTTGTGCAGTGCCTTCAACTTCCATATTTGTTCTTGTCTGTCCATAACCTGGCAACACGGTTCTTCCCACAGCCTTCTTAGGAACACCTCGGAGGTTCTCTTCACCCTTCTGGAAGAGTATGGTAATCATGTGCATCCCCATGCACGCACGCACACACGCACGCACACACACACACACACACAGAGAGAGAGAGAGAGAGAGAGAGAGAGATTTCCATGCCCATATATATATCCATGCACATATTAAAGCACACCTGAAAGTGAACACACAGGCTCACACATCTAAGCGAACATGTATAAATGCTCACACAAGTATCTGCTCACACTCATAAAGACATATACTCACATATCACACAAATATATATATATATATATATATATATATACACAAACATTTGAACAGGCTTTTTGCAATGCATACAAGCAATTCCTGTACCATGTACTCTTTTCCCTGAGAAACCGCCCTTTGTCTACCAGAAAACCAGGCTTGTTTGTCACTTCATGACATCTGTGGGATCCATGTATTCTTCCTTGTCTTGCATTCCCATCACAATGTGTGGGACCCCAATACCTGTCCAATTATGTTCCAACTCTCAGAAATCTCTGAATGAAAAGGCTGGGGGCCTTGAAATGCAAAAAGAACAGCCCATGTGGTGGCCCCTATTACAGTGAGTTCCAGCTTCTTAGAAATCCATGTTACAGATTGAGGCAAATATATAAAGTTTCCTCAGGGAAAATGGGGACCGGGCCCTCACTAATTGGTGACAGGTATGTTGCTTTCCCCAGTCAACTGAGGACCTCTGTCACCTCAGATGAGTCCAGCTGATGGAGGTGGGTCTTGTATCTTATCTGTTGCTTTCATTGGCTAACTAATAAAGAAATTGCCTGGGCCCTCATAGGACAGAAAATTAGGTAGGCGGAGTAGACAGAAGAGGATTCTGGGAAAGAGAAGCGGAGAAGGAGTCGCCATGATGTTCCCAGTCCCTGCAGATGCAGGCTAGAATCTCCCCGGTAAGCACACCTTGGGGTGCTACACAGATTATCAGAAATGGGTTAGGTCGATATGTAAGAGCTAGCCAATATGGGCCAGGCAGTGATTAAAAGAAAACAGTTTTCGTGTAATTATTTCAGGGCTTAAGCTGGGCCATGCGGGCGGCCGGGTACAGGGGCACAGCCAGGCCGCTCCTCATTCAACAGATTGGCGCGCCAACGTGCTAATGAACTCCACGTAAAACCTGAGAGGGCTTAAAAAGGACAAAAAGAGAATTTAAGACAGCTTTTTGCTGTTTCTGGGTTGCGTACCGCAAAGAAATTGTCCTGACTCAGAAACAGGAAAAAACTGGCTGTTTTAAAATGCCGGCTTTCTGGGCTGTGCCGCCATTATGATTTCTGTCTGGCTCCTGTGGGAGACAGAGCTTTTGAATGGAGCATTTGGAATAAAGTGCTATGGCTTGCTTGATGGCAATGTGGACTGCTGTATGCCTGGAATTGTGCTCAGCTCAGGGGCACCCAATGGCTCTGAGCCAGAAGCAGCTCAGCTCCGCCATGCTGAACTGAGCTGGTCTCAAGCAGGAACTACCGTAATTACTGTGATAACAGCGCACATAAGGTTTAGACTTTACAGGACACAGGCAGTACCATATTACTCCTACATGGTGCAACTTAAGTTTTTAAGAAATGCTTAACATTTTAAGAAATGCTCCTGGATAATAAAAAAATTACAGATTCACAATAAAACAGATTCAGACAGACCACTAAATGAGTCACAATGTTGGATAAATGTACGTGGGCTTGAGAGAAAAATATATATATAGAGAGAGAGAGAGAATAAAGTTAATGCCTTTAAAAATAAAAGGTAAAGTCTTTAAAGAGACAGAGTACAAATGGTTAAGAGATTAAAAAAAATAAAAAAAATAAGCCACGTAAAAATGTAAAATCCACAAAGAGTCTGGATTATGTACATTATGTTTTCTTTAAGATTTTTGACTGTAAAGGAGCTAAGTACAGAGAGACATTTCATTATATGGGCTGCCAAGTGGAACCAGAATGGATATCATGAGGGTATGACTTCAGAATTTGGGTCTAAGGATATGATGCTTCGGAGAGGGTCTTCTTTTGTTTTCACAGAGGACCAGACCCTATGGATTGCATCTATTCCGATATGGTATGATAGACCACGCCCTCCTGAAAGGTTGCTGTGAACACCCTCAGAAAATTGCTTCGCTCAACTGCCAACTGAGATGAAACTATCACAGGTTATACCGTGAAAGACCTAATTAACGATGCCCCCATTCAGCAGGAAGCAGTTTGGAGAGAAAAACCTGCGCCCATGTTCCCAAAATATTGTTTATAAATGTTCTTTACATTTAAAGGGGGATATGATATAGATATAAATAATTTGCATTGGTATGGATTTTAAGGTCAATTTTGTTATATGTATTTCTGATCTTAATTAAGGTATTGTGATTATGTAGTTCATTTAAAAATGTAATGTATAATTAGGAAATATAGGTTGTTGATGAATAATCATAAATAATAGTCAAGCTTGTAGTCATGTTAGATTTTCTAGATATATAGAGATATATTTCAGTTAGATAGACATTCTTCATATCTCTCAAAGATTGCAGAATATGGCATTTAAATATTTTAATAACTTAGGGATTTTCATGACAATGAGACACATCTGCTCCTGGCAGCACCAATCTACTTCGAGAGGAAGATGGGCATCGAAGAGGATCCTTATGGAGCTTGATAGACATTTGGGCAAGAAACTGCTCTTGCCTGGACTATTGCGTAAACTGGACACAGAGAACCCGCAGAGAGAGGACTGCTGAACTTGCCTAAAGGTGAGATGGTCTTTCGGGGTTCCTGATTCATGAAAAAGTCTACGAGACATTCTGCAGGACACAGCAGAAAGTGACTGTACTGTCTTTGAAATTTCCTGCTTCATGGAACTGTCTGCTGGATACTATGGGCCTGAAGGCCGAAGATAGATGCCCCAACGGTACAGAGGAACTTTGGGTGACTGTCCAGGCAGCGAGATGTCTCTGTCATTTCTAGAATTTTCTTATTTCTTGTTTAGTATTATATCCTTCTGGAGTCTTTGATGGAGTTGAAGAATGGATAGATAGTTATAGTTTTCCTTAGTTATGATAAAAGATAAAGTAGATATAAATATTGTAACTGTAATTCTTACTTGATAACTGTTTTGTTATATGTAATTTTACTATGTTAAAGTTAAAGCCTTTATTTTTTGTTTAAACAGAAAAAGGGGAAATGATGGAGGTGGGTCTTGTATCTTATCTGTTGCTTTCATTGGCTAACTAATAAAGAAACTGCCTGGGCCCTCATAGGACAGAAAATTAGGTAGGCGGAGTAGACAGAAGAGGATTCTGGAAAAGAGAAGCGGAGAAGGAGTCGCCATGATGTTCCCAGTCCCTGCAGATGCAGGCTAGAATCTCCCCGGTAAGCACACCTTGGGGTGCTACACAGATTATCAGAAATGGGTTAGGTCGATATGTAAGAGCTAGCCAATAATGGGCCAGGCAGTGATTAAAAGAAAACAGTTTTCGTGTAATTATTTCAGGGCTTAAGCTGGGCCATGCGGGCGGCCGGGTACAGGGGCACAACCAGGCCGCTCCTCTTACTACATCCAGCCAGCCTGTGGAGAGTTTTACTCCTCTGTTCCCTCGATGTCTCTGTAACCACTGAAGGAGACGTGAACAGAGACAGCAGCACACTGACCCTGGGTTATGAGCCATAATGAGTCCTTCATTGCCATCTAAACTTTCCTCCACCTATCCAGTGTCTTTTGGTTTTTGGTAACCACACTGAAGTTTTCAGCTCCTAGCTACTACAAAATGTAAGCCCCCTAATTCTCCAGCTCTGACCTAAACAGATTATTGATACCACTGCCACTCAGTGAAGCTGAGTCAGGAGAATTGCCAAATATCAGTGGTTAGCCCGCCTTACATAGAAATCCTCCCGCAAGAAAAGCATGAGTAAGTGTCTATTAAAAAATGCTAGCACACTCCACCTCTCAGAGGCTACTAATGTCACTTTCTATGCTAACACGAAAATGTCAGGAGCAGTAGGGAGGAGAAAAATCTTCGTGGTGACCGTTCTAAGAACAGCAGGGGAACTGTTCTTTGCACTTGTTGGTAGAGAAGCAAGAGGATCTCAGGATGTGTCTCCCCTCTTCTTTAGAATGTTTGTGTTTGAGACAAGGTCTCACTATGGATTCAAACAGGCTAAAAACCATGAGTCATTATTGCCTACGTTCTCTGGGTGGTAAGTCAGTATATCCAGAAAGCCTTTTCTTTTTGTCTGAGGAATGATTTGCCTAATTGTCTTGCATTTCAGTGAAAACAATGAAGTTATTAGCCAAATGCAAGCCCTAAAACTTAACTAAGTCCAGGACATTTTTTACCTTCATAATTGCTGAATTTCCTCATCCCACGAAGAGTTTAGAGCATTCAGATACTGTTTAAATTCTGAATTTACTGCGGGCAACGTCATGTGTGCACGAACAAATTTCATCTTTGCCCTAATGAGATTATGGCCCCACAGTTCTTAGGTAAAATGGTCTACATGGCTGAGAATGCCCACAACAGGAATTCTTGAAGGTGGAAGTTCTGGATACTAGAAGTATGGCTCAGTCTATGTCTGGCAGAGACCATGAAAGCAACTTTAGGGAGACTCATGCTCAAGAGCAGTGAGTATGCAGGGAAACAATAGTCCATACCTGAGAGTACAGATTCTAGCAGAACTGGATGTCTGAATCATGGATTAAGAAGGTGTGTCTGTTCCAGAAGAGACACAATGGAAGTTTCCCTCTATTCTGTCTGTCTGTCCTCTTTAGTTCCCAGATGGCTCCATGTTACAAACCTGAGTTGAGTGGACTTTTCCCACTGAGTACGTGAACCCACATAAAAATTTCTATATGATCAACTCACCCAGAAATATGTTGTTCTATTCACTCAAGCAGTAAAGTTCATTCATACGGCTATCATTCAGCTGTGGGCAGAGCTTGAAGAAGACATGCCATGCCTGCTCATCGAAGAAGAGATTTTGATGCTCCTCATTCAAGAAGCGATTTTGATTTGTGCCAAACAAGACAAGAATGAACCAATACTTTAGAAACTTCTGAAAAGTCAGCCCTGGTGATGCAAACTTGAAATTTCAGCATTTGCTTGCTGAAGAAGCAAGACTTCAAGTCAGGCCTATTCAGGCTATAAAGCCAGCTGATACAACTGACAAAAAAAATTAAAATTAGCTGTGCTAGATGTGAGACACAGAGAAAGAAAACAGGTCTTCTCCTGTCTCCCCAACCAATCTCACCTGAAGAGATGAATGTAGAGGTGGCCAGCTGTACCCTGTTGTCACATGCTATCTGGAGATTCCGATTCAGGTCCTAACACTGTTACACTAGCCATTTATGAATAGAGTCATCATCTCCCTGGTGCTATTTGAGATTTTCCTATGATGTCTGCCAAATGCTAAAAACAATCTCATGCAACTGAAATTCCTTTACCTTCACATCTCTATATTACACCTTAAGAATATCTGTGAGCCCGACTTTTAAAAAGTGACAGTGCTGGCATATTTCTTATCATGGGAGATGATATAGTATTTTCTTTATTGAGCTATACATTTTTCTCTGCTCCCTTCTTTTTATCCCCATCCCCTTCTAACCTCTCCCATGACCCCCACACTCCCAATTTACTCAGGAGACCTTGTAATTTTCTCCTTCCTATATAGATCCACGTATATCTTTCTTAGGGTCCTCTTTGTTGTGTAGGTTATCTGGGGTTTAGGACTGTAGGTTTGTTTTTATTTGATTTATATAGAGAAGCCATTTATGAATTAGTATATACTATATTTGTCTTTCTGGGTCTGGGTTACATCACTCAATATGTTTTTTTTCTCAATTTATACAATTGCCTGCAAATTTCATGATGTCATTATTTTTTAATGCTACATAGTACTCCACTGTGTAAATGTACCATATTTTCTTTATCCATTCTGCAGTTGAGGGGCATCTAGGTTGTTTTCAGGTCCTGGATATTACAAATAGTGCTGCTATGAACATAGTTGAGCACATGTCCTTGTGGTATGTTTAGCCTCCAATAGTGGTATTGTTGAGTTTTGAGGTGATTGTTTCCTAATTTTTTGAGAAATCACCATACTTATTTACAAAGCAGCTATACAAGTTTGATCTCCCACCAGCAATGGAAGAGTGTTTCAGTTACATCAAATCCTCTCCAAAATATGCTGTCATTAGTGTTTTGGATCTTGACCATTCTTACACATGCAATATTGAATCTCATAGAGTTTCAATTTGCAGTTTTCTGATGGATAAGGATGTTGAACATTTTTAAGTATTTTTCACCCATTGGACATTCGTCTACTGAGAGTTCCCTGTTTAGCTCTGTACCCCATTTTAATTGAACTTAAAGGAAAAAAAAGAAAACATATTCAACAAATGGTGCTGACATAGCTTGATACCAACATCTAGGAAAATGTAAATAGATCCATATGTAGATTGGGAAAAGATCTTCACCAGCCCCACAGTGGACAGAGGACTGATCTCCCAAAATATACAAAGAACTCAAGAAACTTGATTCAGTATTTTCTTAAAGTGCTTCTTCAAATCTCTACAGAGCACTGCAAAGATGAACATCTTAATTCCAACAAGTTCTGAGGAAACTAATCTGGCTTAAAATAAGCTAAAAGCTATTTTTCCAAGACAGTCGGGGTAGCAGGAAGGAAAGAGACAATGCTCATCACTTGAGGTTCTGTTACCACAGCAAAGTGGATTTATGGAAGCCAGAGGAGAAGGAAATGGAAAAGGGTTGAAGCACTCTCAAATTTGTGTGGTTAATACAAATAAACTGGCTTATGCACAAGGCTTTTTTTCTTTTATTTTCATGATTTTTTAATTTTTTATTACTTTACAATACCAATCAAAATTTCCACTTCCTCCCCTCCTCCCACTTCCCTCCTGTTCCTCCCACACCCTCCCCCTTCCCATCTTCAGTCCTAAGAGAGGGCAGGGTACCCTGCCCTGTGGGAAGTCCAAGGCCCTCCCACCTTCATCCAGGCTTAGGAAGGTAAGCATCCAAATAGAATAGGGTCCCAAAAAAGCCTGTGCATGCAGTAGAGACAAATCCCAGTGCCATTATCATTGGCTCCTTAGTCGGCCCCAGTTGTGAGCCACATTCAGAGGGTCCAGTATGATCCCATGCTCATTCAGTCCCAGTCCAGCTGGAGTTGGTGAGCTCCCATCAGTTCAAGCACACTGTCTCAATGAGTGGACCAACACCCCATGGTCCTGACTTCCTTGCTCATCTTCTTCCTCCTTCCATTCTTCAACTGGACGTTGGGAGCTCAGTCCAGTGCTCAGATGTGGGTCTCTGTCTCTATCTCCATCCATCGCCAGATAAAGGTTCTAAAGTGATATTTAAGATAGTCATCAGTCTCACTAAGGGACAAGGCCAGTTTAGGCACGTTCTCCTCCACTGCCCAGTTTCCTAGTTGGAGTCATCCCTATGGACTCCTGGGAAGCCCTCCAGAGCCAAGCCTCTTGCCAACCCCAAAATGGCTTCCTCAATTAAGGTATCTCCTTCCCTGCTCCCATATCCATCCTTCCTCTATCTCAACCATCCCACTCTCCCAAGCTCTCCCCAACCCTACCCTTCTCCTATCTCTCTCCTCCTCTCCCCTTCCCTCCCACCTCCACCCCCATGCTCCCAATTTTTGTCTGGCAATCTTGTCTGCTTCCAATTTCCAGGAGGATCTATATATGTTTTTCTTTGGGTTCGCCTCATTACTTAGCTTCTCCAGGATCATGAACTATAGACTCAATGTCCTTTGTTTATGGCTAGAGTCTACTAATAAGTGAGTACATATCATACTCATATTACTTCACATACTCTCCAGCATAGACTATCATTGGTGGTTTTATTTTAGCCACTCTGACAGGTATAAGATGGTATCTCAAAGTTGTTTTGATTTGCATTTACCTGATCGCTAAGGAAGTTGAGCATGACCTTAAGTGTCTTTGGCCATTTGAACTTCTTCTGTTGAGAATTCTCTGTTCAGTTCAGTACCCCATTTTTTATTTGGATTATTTGAAATTTTAATGTCTAGTTTCTTGAGTTCTTTATATATTTTCAAGATCCGGCCTTTGTCTGATGTGGAGTTGGTGAAGATCTCTCATTCAGTAGGTTGCCCTTTTGTTTTAATGATTGTGTCCTTTGCTTTACAGAAGCTTCTCAGTTTCCGGAGGTCCCATTTATTCATTGTTGCTCTTATTGTCTGTGCTACTGGGATTACACATAGGAAGTGGTCTCCTATGCCCATGCATTGCAAAATACTCCCCACTTTCTCTTCTAACAGATTCAGTGTGGTCAGATTTATATTGAGGTCTTTGATCCATTTGGACTTGAGTTTTGTGCATGGTGATAGGCATGGATCTATTTTCATTCTTCTACAGGTTGACATAAAGTTATCCCAGCACCATTTGTTAAAGATGCTTTCTTTCTTCCATTGTTTAATTTTAGTTCCTTTATCGAAAATCAGGTGTTCATAGGTTGGTGCATTAATATCCAGGTCTTTGATTTGATTCCATTCGTCAACTTCTGTGGTTTTATGTCAATATCAAGATATTTTCATTATTGTAGCTATGTAATAGAGTTTGATGTCAGGGATGGTAATGCCTCTAGAAGTTCCTTTAGTGTATAGGATTATTTTGGCTATCCTGGGTTTTTTCTTTTTCCATATAAAGGTGATTATTGTTCTCTCAAGGTCTGTGAAGAATTTTGTTTGGATTTTGATGGGGATTGCATTAAATCTACAGATTGCCTTTGGTAGGATTGACATTTTTACTATGTTGATCCTCCCAATCCAAGAGCATGGGAGATCTTTCCATTTTCCACTATCCTCTTCAATTTCTTTCTTCAAAGACTTAAAGTTCTTGTCAATTAGATCTTTTACTTCCTTGGTTAGTGTTACCCCAAGACACTTTATGCTATTTGTGGCTGTCATGAAAGGTGATGTTGCTCTGATTTCTTTCTCAGTTTCTTTATCTTTTGTGTATAGGAGGGCTACTGCTTTTTTGAGTTGATCTTGCATCCTGCCACATCACTGAAGGTATTTATCAGCTGTAGGAGTTCTCTGGTAGAGTTTTTGGGATCACTTATGTACACTATCATATCATCTGCTAATAATGAAGGTTTGACTTCTTCCTTTCCAATTCGAACCCACTTGGTCTCCTTATGTTATCTTATTGCTATTGCTAGAACTTCAAGCACTATGCTGAAGAGATATGGAGAGAGTGGACAGCCTTGTCTTGTTCCTGATTTTAGTGGAATGGCTTTGAGTTTCTCCTATTTAAGTTGAAATTAACTGTCGGCTTGCTGTATATTGCTTTTATTATATTTAGATATGATCCTTGTATCCCTAATCTCTCCAATACCTTTATCATAAAGGGGTGTTGAATTTTGGTCAAATGCTTTTTTGGCATCTAATGTAATGATCATATTGTTTTTTCTTTCAGTTTGTTTATATGATGGATTACATTGATAGATTTTTATATGTTGAACCAGCCCTGCATCTCTGGGATAAAGCCTACTTGATCATAATGGATGATTTTTTGATGTGTTCTTGGATTCAGTTTCCCAGTATTTTATTGAGAATTTTTACATCCATGTTCATGAGTGAGATTGGTCTGTTATTCTCTTTCTAGGTTGAGTCTTTGCGTGGTATCAGTATCAGGGTAATAGTAGCTTCATAAAAAGTTTTTGGCAATGACTTTTCTGTTTCTATTATGTGGAACACATTAAAGAGTACAGGTATTAGCCCTTCTTGGAAGTTCTGGTGGAATTTTGCACTAAAGTCATATGGTCCTGGGCTTTTTTTGGTTGGGAGGTTTTTGATGACAGATTCTATTTCCTCATGACTTATATGACTATTTTAATTGTTCACGTGGTCTTGATTTAATTTTGGTATATGGTATTTATCTAAAAATGTCCATTTCTTTTACATTTTCCCAATTTGTGGCATTACTACAGGCTTTGTAGTAAGACCTAATGATTCTCTGAAATTCCTCGGTGTCTGTTGTTATGTCCCCTTTTCATTTTTGACCTTGTTAATTTGCGTGTTCTCTTTCCACCTTTTGATTAGTTTGGATAGGGGTTTGTCAATCTTGTTGATTTTCTCAAAGAAACAGATCTTTGCTTCACTGCTTCTTTGGATTGTTTTCTGTGTTTCTATTTTGTTGATTTCAGCCCTCAGTTTATTTCCAATCTTCTATTATTTCTGAGTGAGTCTGCTTCTTTTATCTCTAAAGCTTTCAGGTGTGATATTAAGTCTCTAATGTGAGCTTCTCCATTATCTTTATGTGGGCACTTAGTGCTACGAACTTTCCTCTTAGCACTGTTTTCATACTGTCACATAGGTTTGGGTATGTTTTGTCTTCATTTTCGTTGAATTCAAGGAAGACTTTAATGTCTTTATTTCTTCCTTGACCCAGGTGTGGTTCAATAGTTGACTGTTCAGTTTCCATGAGTTTGTAGGTTTTCTGGGGGTGGTACTGTTGTTAAATTCTGACTTTACTCCATGGTGATTTGATAAAGCACAAGTGGTTACTCAGTTTTTTTTGTATATTCTTTCCTGATTAGGTAGAATGTTCTATAGATGTCTGTTAAGTCAATTTGATTCATTACATATGTTAGTTATCTTATTCCTCTGTTAAGCTTCTGTTTGGTTGATGAGAGAGGAGTGTTGAAATCTCCTACTATAAGTGTGTGGGGTTTGATGTATGATTTGAGTTTTAGTAATGTTTCCTTTAGATATGTGGGTGCTTTTTTATTAGGGGCATGAATATTTAGGTTTGGGACTTCATCTTGATGAATTGTTCCTGTTATGAGTATAAAGTGTCCTTCTCCATCTTTTCTGACTGATTTTAGTTTGAAATCAATTTTGATAGATATTAGGATAGCCACACCTGCTTGTTTCTTAGGTTCATTTGATTGGAAAACCTTTTCCCAACCCTTTACTCTGAGGTAATGTCTGTCTTTGATGTTGAGGTGTGTTTCTTGTAAACAGCAGAATTCTGGATCCTGTTCCCATTTCCATTCTCTTAACCTGTGCTTTTTATAGGTGAATTGGGTTCATTGATATTAAGCAATATTAATGACCAGTGGTTCTTAATTTCAGTTATTTTCTTGGTGGTAGTGTTTGTGTGTTTCCCTTCTTTGAATTGTGTTGGTGGAGGGTTGTCAGATGTCTGTGCTATTATGGGTATTGTTGGTGTCCTTGTGTTTGGTTTTCCTCTAGTACTTTCTGTGAGGCTGGGTTTGTTTAAATTTGTTTTGTCCTGGAATATCTTGTTTTCTCCATCGATGGTGAATGTGACCTTTGCTGGATATAGTAGTCTGGGCTTACATCCATGGTCTCTTAGTGTCTGCAGCACACCTATCCAAGACCTTCTAGCTTTCACGGTTTCCATAGAGAAGTCAGGTGTAATTCTGATAGGTTTACCTTTATATGTTACTTGACCTTTTTCCTTAGCAGCTCTTAATATTCTTTCTTTATTCTGTATGTTTTGTGTTTTGATTATCATATGGTTAGGGGACTTTTTTTTCATCCAGTCTATTCAGTGTTCTGTATGCTTCTTGTACCATCATAGGAATATCCTTCTTTAGGTTGGGAAAGTTTTCTTCTATAATTTTGTTGAATATATTTTCTGAGCCTTTGAGCTGTAATTCTTCTCCTTCTTCTACCCCTATTATTCTTAGGTTTGGTCTTTTTGTGGTGTCCCAGATTTCCTGGATGTTTTGTGTTAAAAATTTTTTGGATTTGTTTTTTTCTTTAATCAATGAGTTTATTTCCTCTATAGTATCTTCAGCATCTGAGATTCCTTCTTCTGTCTCTCATATTCTGTTGGTTATACTTGTCTCAGTAGTTCCTGTTTGTTTACCCAAATTTTCCATATTGAGCCATCCCTCGGTTTGTGTTTTTTTTATTACCCCCATTTCAGTCTTCAAGTCTTGAACTATTTCCTTTATCTGTTTGATTGCTCTTTCTTAGTTTTCTTGGGCATCTTTGAGGGATTTATTGATTTCTTCTAACTTCTTGTTAGTCTTCTCTTCCATTTCTTTAATGGAGTTTTTCGCTTCCTGTTTAAAGGTCTTCATCATTTTCATAAAATTACATTTAAATTCGTTTTCTTCGACTTCTCCTGGGTTAGGATGTTCAAATCTTCCTGTTATGTGTTTGTTGGATTCTGGTGTTACCATGTTGCTTTTCAGGATGTTGGAGGAGTTCTTGCATTGGCATCTACCCATGTCTTCTTTCAAACGAGGCCAGCAGAGTCTTGGCATCTTGATCCAATCTTTGTTGTGTCTGACTGCGTACTTGGGAGTTTTTCTAGGTCTGCCCTCTATTAGGACTCCTCATCACTGGAGCAGGCTCTCAGATCCCCTCTGCTCTAAAGCAGGCTGTGCAGGGGGATCCAAGGATCCCACAGACAAAAAGGCGGGCTTGGGGGCAGGCAGGGTGGGATGGTAGAAAGAAGTCCCAGAGGCAGGAACACTCCCCACTGGCTCTCTGGACTCCTCAGCCCTGAAGCAGGCTGTGTTGGTGGTTCCAAGGACCTCACAGAAGAAAAGGCGAGCTTGGGGCAGGGTAGAATGGAGTAAAGAAAGCCAGAAGAGAAACACACCCTGCTGGATGGCCAGAAAATCTTAGGGAATTGTAGGCTTGGATTCAGTCCCCCCCGGGACTGTCCCAGAAAGTGGCACTTCAGGCTATCCAGCCATGTTGCCACTTACTCACCTCTCTGGTTCCCCTCCACACAGGAGCAGGGTCTCTTGCAGGATTCCTGCACAAGGCTTTGTCAAGTCATGAGCTTGTAGTGACTTACCGGGGCTTTAATCCTCCTTAGTCTCTGTGCAAGGAGGTCCAGACTTTGATGTGGTGCAGACCATCTCTGTAAAAGCTCCCTGTGAGTCACACACCACACTGGTGTCTGAAGAGAGCTCTGATTGGTTAATTCTGAGGAGTCTTTAAGGATACTTCTACTATCCTCCAAGAAGGCCTTGTTCTTTTCCACTTTTCTTTTTTTTTTTCTACAGAAAGAGAAATGAGTTTAGGCTGATACTTAAAATCTCAGAAGAAAAAGCCTTGTCAACAAAAAGATGAACAAAGTGTATTTGTATTCAAGTCTGACGTCCCAACATAGGGTACATGTGATGCTTTATGAATCTGGTACTAATGAGGGAATAACCACCACTGCTTTACCCAGTTGCTGTATAGTTGTCTTAAGTAACAACTAAATCTCAATCCTCTCAGTACCCTTAGTATTTTGCACGTGTATGAGTGTGTGTGTGTGTGTGTGTGTGTGTATGTCTCCTTTCACAGACTCCACTGAAAGAGCACAAATCTCGTGACACAGGCTGACTTGTTGACACAAAAACCACCTGTCTTCATGCTCACACACTGACCTTATCTGCCAGGTACTCTTCATATTCCCTGCCATAACCTTCTAACATTTTGATCTTTAGGGTCTCAGCTTTTTCAAATACCTTATTTACACACTGCAATAAAAACCATCTTGGTGAATTAGAACTGATCTTCTGTCAGAAAAGAGGGAAAGGAAACAAGTGGGGAGAGGCAGCAGTGCCTCGTGCAGGACTTGCTCCCCATCTCGTGCCATCCCTCTCCCCTGTCCTGCTGTGCTGAGGCAGTATCAGCTTTCCTCCCACCCAAGGTCAAGGTCTGTCCATTTTCTCTAAGTTCTTACTGCTCTGGAGATTTTAGATCAGCCATAGAGACAATGAAGACCTACCTTTTTGATTTTTGCCTTTGTGAAAGGATGTTGTCATATTCTGGGCCTTTTTTTAGTTTCTCCACAAAGAGTCTAAAAGAATAAAGCACAGTGACTAAGATGTACAGAAGAGTTCCAGAAGTGAGCGAAAAGGGGCACACCCTGAAGCCCCACATCCCTTTCCCTCCTAGGGCCCGGAGAAAGATGGTCACTGTTCTGTCAATAGCGACGTTCGGCAAACATAAGTTATCAAGAAGTATAGCTAAGCTGACATGGTGTGTGCTTGTTTTCCCAGCACTCAGAAGGCAGCAGGTAGACTTAGTGGACTCACAGAACCTTGAGAAAACAGGCCATTCTCTAGAAGTTCAAAACAGAAAACAGTTATCATTTTTTCTACTCCTAATGATAACATTGATCTTTGCTCATACCACACCTTAGTGTATTGTTTCCTTCAGGACATACCTCACCTCAGAGAGCATAAGGTAAGGACAGGAGATAATGGTGCTCAGAGCTAGGGTGAGCTATGCTGTGGAACCTAGTGTGATTATCCACCCAATGTTGAAGTAGGTTAGGTAATCTGCTTCAATACTCAGGTCAGTTCAAAACCAGTAAAGATTCTTGAGTGGAGGGTGTTATCGAATACTGAGTGTGATAAACTGATGTTTGAGAGAACACATGATTGCCTTGACAAGAGTTATTTTTCTGTAGAAATAAGAGGATATTAGAATGATATTTACTGTGATCTCAAGGGATTGCCTTCAACTTGCAGAACACCAACAATGGAAAACAAAATGAACCCTTGTTCTAGAAGTGACACAACCTGAGAATTGCAAACTGTGGTACCTGAGCTCAACTCTAACCCTGAGCTCTTTCTTCCTCTGTGGACCAGGAAGGTGATGTGCCTAGTCAGCACCAGAGTCTTCTGAACATCAATGAAGTCATGCCCAGGGATCTCCTCCCCGGTGCCTGAGCTTCTTAGGGTCACATGCCTTTGTCTCCTTTGGTTCTGTTTCCCAAAACTCAGACTAGACATGTCTGGTGAGACCCTCACTGTCTTTTCCTTCCTCATACACAGAAAGATTTTGTCACTGAGGATATAGGAGCTATTCCCTGGTGAGAGTTCTGTAATCTTGTAGTTATTCTGCCTACTAAATTATGATGAACGGCATAGGGACTGTGTTGAGCCACAATGACCCCAGGTAGTTCACAGTCCTCTGGTGATGGTTTAGTTACAGGATAGGCTAACCTCTTCCTATACCAACCAGTAGGCTACAGGATGATGAGCAGAGAAATTTGGGCTCTGCTAAACACAGCAATAAGCCTGTGAATGGACGCCTGGGTCGAGACAAAGCAATCAACAGACTCAGCAATGCAACACCTTTGGTCCTCAGGTCCCTTGAATAGCAAGGAAAAGCACATATGTGAGCTGCCAAAAATATGAATAAATTATGTCTTTTTCAAATTCCATAAGGCCAGCAAGGTTAAGAAGCATGAAAGGAGAATAGGGGGATTGAGGGATCAGTCACAGAAAAGGATAAGAAAACTGCAGGTTCTCACATTAAAAATTTATGATGTGTTATAAATTCTTCTTGTATGAGGCCCTGTTTCTCATAGTCCTCTGCCATTTGAAGGATGTCCTTCTTCAGGGGTAGTTTTTTTTCTGATCTCAATATTTCACCCCCCAAAAAACTTAAAAATTTGAACCTCTCTTGGGATGGGAGAGTTACGTCGTCAGGTCTGCTGATGGTACTCCTGCTCTGAGACAGAGAAAACAAGGAACATCAAATTACATCTTCTGCCATCTCGTCATTCAACCATTCTGTCATTCTAGCAGTCTGGAACACACACACACACACACACACACACACACACACACACACTGAGTATGTTAGAAACCTCTCAGTAGAGAAATTAGCGCAATTAAAACACCATATGTGGTGACTCACCTCAAAAACTCTAGCGAACAAATCGAGACTAGGATCCCCTTGCCATGGTAGTCATGTGATAAAGTAGGTACTATGGATACCTCTGCTTCTTGATACAATGTGAAGAACTTACATAGCATTTTACTTAAGGAACAGACCTACAAACAGGCTATTGGTTGAGATTAGCACTGGAAGACTTTGCATAGCTATGAGTGGTTGTGCACACATCAGAGGCTTGTGCAAAAGCTTTAACCCATCAATTACCACATGGGCTCCTTCTGATCACCAAGGCAATTAGGGAACACCGAAATTGGAGGAAGCCCTATGCATGCCTTCCACCATGCAAATCCCAGCTAGAAGCAAAAGGATTTGTGATGGGTTCCCTCAGTAATGTAATCAGTACCCATGGTGCTCAAGTCTTCAAGAGCATTTTAGTGACAGTTCCTGATATCAAGGTTTTCAAGAATAAAAGTGAGAAGAAAGAGAAGGAAATAAACCTCTGTGGACAGCACAAGCTTGTCTTGAATGCTTTTTAAGTGTCAGGGTGTTTAAGAGCAGAAGTGCAATGCATTCTAATGACATGCTGCTCACAGTATTGACCTGCTTTCTGTGATCCCACTACTAACATAAAGAAAAAGTGAGACATGAAAACTAGGGAGAAAATGAGGTTCACTAGTTTAAACACAGAAAAAGGCACCAGGTCTTTAAATTTGCAATATACGATTGAATGCAAATGACCCTGCTCTTCATCAGCAATGAGAATTACCTTATTTGGGGCACTAGCAGAGAAAGGTCCTGTAACACCTGGACAACATTGTTCGTCTGTGGTTTAAAAATATAACTTGTTACTAGATATGCAAGTAGTTAGAAAAGCAAAACCTTTCTTTCTTTCATAATCAAGGTTAATTCATATTAATTAACATATTACTAAACTAATGACCACTATGGCCATAGAGATACAGGCTTTTGATCCTACAATTCAGGTGCTGAGTTTTGTAGTGGTAAGTTGGATTTTGAAAAACTGGATGAAATCACAATTACTTTCTAAGAATTTACAATTGGTAGTGGCTTCTGGCATCCACAGAACCGTGGAGCAGCTCCAAGGAGCTTGAGCGACCCATGCAGGCTCAGAGGGGAGAGGAGGCAGCAGAGGACTAGTCTGAGAGAGCACAGTATCTCAGAATCAACTAAAACAGTCAGGTCTTATGGGAAGATTACTATAAAAGTGTTCTCATTAAACTGAAAAAAAAATAATGGCTGAGCAGAGTTTCAGGAAGCATCAGAGAGAAGCGAAACCAGAGCTGCTGAAGCTCACACTAATGGAGAAGAGGAAGGGCTCATGTTCTGGATGAGGCCTTTTCAAAAGACCTCCATGGACTGTGCTGAATCTGGAGGTTATGTTGGTGTTCATAGTCCATGCCATCACCAGAAACCATGTGGAAGTCAATGATCTGTACTGTCAGTGGCTGTTATGGGCAAGGAAGCTTCCATTGCACTGGTATCTGCAAATTCAGACTCATAATTGAGAATGTGAAACATGTCACAGAAGCCTTTTCTCTCCCCCACCATGAAAAAGGAAACAGTATAGATAGAAGGCAATAAAGAGAGTCCTTAAATTGTGATAAATATGCTGACTGTAGCTCTTCACACTTGATGGCTGTGGCAGAAGGGGTGGCTGTTGGTCATGGAGGACTCAGTTATCTTTAAAGGACTGGCCAATGAGACTTTAACCATGCTCCAAAAAGTATATGACCAAGACAAATTAGACTTGGTGAAGTCTTGTTTTTTTCTCTTTTGGATGGCCACAAAGGAGGACCTAGGAGGATTGGGAAGATAGTACGATTGGTTGTATTGTATAAAATTTCCAAGTAATCAATTTTTACCACATTGGAAAAAAATTACAATGAATTTCAACTTGGGAGGGCCTTGGACTTTCCATAGGGCAGGGAACCCTGACTGCTCTTTGGACTGGAGAGGGAGGGGGAGAGGAGTGGGGGAAGGGAAAGAAGAATGGGAGGAGGGGGAGGGAAATGGGAGGCTGGAAGGAGGCGGAAACTTTTTTTTCCTTTTCTCAATAAAACAAAAAAAAATAAAGTTTAGGTGCTGAAACTCAGAACCAGTGTCTTCAAAAGGCAATTAAGTCATGAGGGTGTAGCTCTCCTGAGTAGAATCAGGGATCTCCTAACAAGGCTGGAAGGAACCGCCCTTCCATTCTGCCATCTATCCCCTGTGCTAGGCAGTTAGCTTTGTGTCAGTGTTACCTCTGGGTAGCAGCACTCAAGGGACAATCATGAAAAGAGGCTGGACCCTGGCCAGCCATCAAAATCTACTGACCACTTGGTCTTGATTTTCCAGCATTAAGCACTGTTAGAAATAATTTTATGTTCTTCACAAATTAAAAAAAAGAAAAAGAAAAAAGAAATATTCCTTTAAAAGTGGGCAGGGTTTTACTTTCTAGGACGTACTCTCCAGGAACACATTACGCCACAGATGGACATGAACAAGGGGGACTCAGCTACCTCAGCTCCCAAGTGCTTAGGGGACACCTGAACAAGCAGTCCCGACAATGATGCTACTTTTAGAGAGTGTTTGGAGGATCACAGCAGGGAACACAATCGCTCCTGTGCCATAAAAATGGAACACAGACTCAGTTCTCTCTCTGGAAGGTCCATCCTAAGTGTAATCCACCAATCCATGAAGGTTGCTCACTGGTCCCTGAGTAAGACACAAATGCCAATCCAGACAGATGAGCCAAGGTTCCCTGCTCATGCAGGAGTGGCAGATGTGGCCACCGGCTCCACTCGCATGCCAACAATGCTGTTCAGCAGCACTAACTTGGAAGTTCTGATGTGGAAAATTGAGTGGAGGCGCACTGCTGCACTGGGTCATCTTGACTCTGAGCGTGCCTGTCTGCACACCCAGTCTTTCTCTACTTCTGTAAAAAAAAAAACCCTCAGCAAAACTTCCCTGGTACTTTCTTTACACTGTGCTCATAAGCAATACATCAGTGAGCCTAGAGTCCAGTCTGTCAGTTATTCCACTGTGAAATGTGAAGATCCATTCAGTGACAGAGCAAATTCTCATCCCTAAATTATGATCCCAGATATGTGAGGGCCAAGATTATAGTTAGGACACCAGTTCAGTAATCCAGTAATCTGCCCATGCTTCTACACTGTCTGGACTTTTCAAAACGAATGGAAGTATTGATTGAAAGTCATATAGAAATTTCTTTCCTTACCAGACATGGTTGGGAGGAACACACTTATAAGAATCAGGTAAAGAGACAACAACACTGATTGGTTTCACAAACAAACAAAAAGTCACATACATGCCCAAGATCAGAGATACTGGACCCAGAAGAAAATTAGGTTTGTTGCATCATAAGGACCCAAGGCCATTCAGGTACTGATTGGCTTAGAAGTAGAATGATGTCATAAAACTACACTGTTACCCTACCCAAGACTTCCTGAAAAAAATCTCAGAGATGCCAAATTGAATTTTGTTGGGTTTCTATTTTTCTTTGTAGCTCTATAATTATTAATACTCTGCAAGTCTGTACTGTGTCTAGTGGAGAAAATGACTTGATGGCGCAAGCAGCTTTAGCTTGAAAGCTGATCGGAAGGACACAGGGTGCACCACACTTTCTACAACCTATGTGTTCTGTAGACATCAGAGAAAAGAAGGACCCAGCATTGTCTCTCTGCCCTTTATATTCCAGCAAGTAGTGTGTGTGCAGAAAGAATTCCACCTTTTGTTTCAGGGATAATTTGGACTTTATGGCCAAAGCTGTCTAGTAATTCACAACACATCCTAGAATTGCCATGAACTACCTCCAATCCCCTAGCTTCAGCCACCTAGGTACTGAGATTTCACCCATGAGCCCAGACACTCAGAACTGTTAGTACAATATGTTTATAGAATGCTCATTTTCAAAATTGTTAAGGATCACCAGTATTCAAGGATCAGGAGAGGAAACCAATGGTGTTTTTCCTAATGAGCTGGTAATCCTAGTCACACCCTGTGTGCCTCAATGTACTTCCTGGTCTATTAACCTGAGTGTTCAGTAACTCCACCTGCTTGCCATGTTCTGAGTATTTTCTACTCACTGTCACCCTATAATTTAGTTTTCTATAAAGTCCTTTGACCCCTTCAGCATTCAGTCTCCAGTTTCTGTGTTGCCATGGGTAACACCTCCATGTTCCATGCTCTCCCTTCCTTCCATTCTTCTATTTTCTCCCCGGCTGCTCCATAGATCTATTTTCTTGACTGTCTGCAGGTCCACATGGCCTGTTCTTTTTTAAACCAGCTCAAACTAGCTTTTCCAAGACCTTCAGCCTCCTTCCTGCCCTGTGCTCCTGCATCCTCTCTAGTTCTCTTTAATCAGAAGACACTAAACATTGGCCATATAAATTTTTAAAAAACGGTTGATTTTATTTTATTTCTTCAGAAATGGTCTTCTATAACCAGACTACCACTTACATCTCTATGAAGCTAAAGCCTAGCCCGGTTGCCTTGATTCTTCTGTCTCTGGCTCCCAAAGACTGAGATTACAGGGATATGTCACCATGCCCTGACTGTTCATTTTAGGAGTTTGTGTGGAGTGTGGGCCAGGATTGTGTGGCTATCTGTAAAATGCACCAAAATTTGGGTATGATCTCCCTTATCAGGAAGGTGCCTGTCATTGTAACAGTGTGCAAGTGTCACAGAAATCACGTCTGCTTCTATACCTTTGAGTGTCACAAATAGCCCTGCCTGTCAGCAAAAGAAAATTTTCCTGTCCTCCAAAATCTTTAGGGTAGACACTAATGCAACAACAAAAAATGGACATTTGCCTCGCCAAAAAAGTTCAGCTAATCTCAGCTTGATTTAACAACGCAGTTGTATTCTTGAGTCCTCTCATATCTGAACACTGCTGTTGAACAGCACCAACTATGAAGTACTACTGTGGAAAATGTGTGGAAGGAAGAATCATGGCCCTTAGTCACATTGTCTACATACCCAGCTCTCTCTCTGCTTCAGCTGAAACAGTCCCAGGAACTCTCTGGTTTCCTTTTCTACACTGTGCTAAAGACTCAATCCCTCAGAGAGCCCTGAGCCCTGTCAGCCTGTTCTCTCAACAAGGAAAGTGAAGACACATGTAGTAAGAGGGCGGGAAAATGCTCTGTCCAAATTCACAGCCCTAGGAGATGTCAGAACCAAGACCATACTTAGGGCACCAGCTTGGTACTCAGCACTTTACCCTTTATCTCTCATAATTTTGATGCTTTCCAATTTAGAGAGCTTTCCAATTAAACAAGTATTAAAGTTTATTTTCCTACCTGACATCTTCAAGTCAGGAACCAAAAAAAGAAGTAGGATCTGGATAAAAGGATGAGAAAACGGGTGGATGGGTTTCACAGCAAAAAGTCACGTGTGTGCATGATCAAAGATGCTCAGCACTGAGGCAAGTTTGGTCAGTAGGCTCCATGGTAACCTCAAAACTCTATCTGGTTCTCATTGGCTAAGAGGGCCAATGATGTCATAAAGTGAATGAGGAGGGAGGGAGAGAGAGAGAGAGAGAGAGAGAGAGAGAGAGAGAGAGAGAGAGAGAGAACTGGATGGGCATCACAAACCTCCAAACCCACCCCCTTTGAAACACCTCCTCCAAAAGGTACCATATACTCTACCCCTTTCCAAACAGCCCATCACTGGGAAGGAAGCATTCAAATATAAAAGCCCTGAGGGGTGAACATTCTCATTCAAACCATCAGAAAGAGAAAGAGGAGGGAAGGGGACCTAGAGGCTGAATGAAGACAGTCATCCTGAATATTTGCCCCTCAGTCTAATTTGCAAGTGACAGAGGCTTTCAAGGATCAAAGGCCATGACTTAAAAACTTCTTTGGCCAAAAAGTGGTACATTTATGCAATGGAGTATTACTTAGCCATTAAAAATAACACCATGATATTTGGATGCAAATGGTTGGAAACAGAAAAAAATTATTCCAGGTGAAGGGACTCAGACCCAGAAGGATAAATATGGAATGGATTCATTTTTATGTGCATATTAGCCCTTTTAGAAATTAAAACCCTTATAACCAGCCATAGCACTTTCCAGGGCTAGAATTTATTTTTGCTCCATAAAAATAAGACGAGAGCTCTCTCGTGTGTGCATGCACACACACACAAAGACACACACACACACACACACACAGAGAGAGAGAGAGAGAGAGAGAGAGAGAGAGAGAGAGAGAGAGAGAGAGAGAGAGAGAGAGATCCGTGGCTGTCAGCTCGAATGTGGAAGTGAATAGAGAATGTCCCATGAAATTAGGGAATTCTAGAGGGGAAGACTAATGTGCTATTCTACACTTTTCATGTTTAGTTAAACAGCTAAAAATGTAAAATTATGAATAGAGCATGGATTGTTTTTAAATCAGTGCATGACTTTTTTTTTGCATGCATAGCATGTAGGTAACCAGGCAACCTACAGAAACAGGCGGAAGTTAATGGCTCCTGATCTGATTAGCACATTCACCAGAAATTGCAGTTTCTTTAGGTCTGGAGTTTATGCTTATTGCTCTAGATGGCAGAAACAAAGAAAAGACCTAGGACTCTAAACTGTCAGTTCTGGGGTATGCTGTTATCAGGTGTTCTGATCATGGGTGTTGTGGGTCTGTGGAGCCAGTAGGATATAACTCTTTCTCTTGGGTTGCAGTTATTATCTCTCCTGATGTCCTAGAGAGTAAAGTACAAGTAGTAAATTTCCTGTACTAAAACCATCAGTAAGCTGAGGTGATGTTGAGCATAAGGAGTTAGGAATCTTTTTTTATGAACTAAAGGAAGAGTGTTGTAATAGGAGTGGTGGGGCTGCATCCCCAGCATCCCGGCCGCCAGCTAGCTTATGCCTTGAAATAATTACACGGACACTGTATTCTTTTAAACACTGCTTGGCCCATTAACTCTAGCCCTTACAGGCTAATTCTCATATCCCAAACAACCCATCTCTAATAATCTGTGTAGCATCAGTCTTACCGGGAAAGATTCTAGCCTATGTCCATCCTGGGTCTGAGCTTCATGCGTCTGCCCGGGAGAGGGGAGCATGGCCTCTGTCTGAGGCGTCTTACCTCACTTCCTCTTCCTCCCAGCATTCTGTTCTGTTTACTCCTCCCACCTATGTTTTAACCCATGAGGCCAAGCAGTTTCTTTATTACTTAACCAATGACCTTCCTCCATCAGAAGAGTTTTTAAAAAAAAAAAGAAAAGAAAAGAAAACCAACATTTTTTCATTATACATACCAATCCAAGTTCCCACTTCCTTCCCTCTCCCATTCCCTCCATATAACCCCACCCCACCCATATCCATGCTTTAGAGAGGGTAAGGCACCTTGCTTTGGGAGAATGTTTAAGGCCCTCCCTACTGTATCTAGGCTGAACAAGGCATTGATCCATAGAGAATAGGCTCCTAAAAAGCCAGTACAAGCAGTAGGGCAATGGCCCCTCAGTCTACCCTAGCCATGCAACTATCAGCAACATTCAGAGGGACTAGTTTGGTTCTATGCTTGATCCTTCCTAGTCTGGCTGGTGTTGGTGAGTTCCCATTAGCTCAGGTAGACTGTTTCAGTGGGTGTACCCATCATGGTCTTGACCTCTTTGCTCATAGTTGTATTCCTCCAACTCTTCAACTGGACTATGGGAGTTCAGTCTAGTGCTCCAATGTTTTTCTCTGTCTCTGTTTGCATAAGTTTCTGGATGAAGGCTCTATGGTGATATTTAAGATATTCATCAATCTGACTACAGGGAAAGACCAGTTCACGCACCCTCTCCTTTCTTGCTTAGGGTCTTAGCTGGGGTTATCCTTGTGGATTCCTGGGAATTTCTCTAGAGCCAGGCTTTTTGCTAACCCCATAGTGGATCCCTTAATCAAGGTATCTCTTCATGCTCTCATCCCTGTCATTCCTCCATCTAATCTATGCTGTTCCCTTAAGATCTTCTTGCTCCTCCCCTTCTTCCCTCCTCTTCCCCACCCTTATATTCCCAATCATGACAGGAATCTTTTAAGGGAGACAAAACCAGAGCTTGCTTATTCTTCTACCTATCTGAGCAGTTATAAATCAGCAGCTATGGGCAAGTAGTAATTTTATGTTCTTGGATATCTGTCAATAACATAAATGGATGCTTTTGCATGAACCATAACCACTGACAAAAAGCCTGCTGATGAAGACACTTGCAGGAAGGCAGATCTCTGCTTTTAATCAGGAGAGGGGAATGAAGGCCTGGCAGCAGAAAACTTTTCACACATAGCTAGGGGGATGTGATCAGTAAGGCCCCAAAGCAGAGGAAACAGTTCTGAACTGTGGGAATTAATCCCCCAATATATAACTGAAGGGAAGTCAGCTATGTTGAAAATCGACAGCATAAAAACAGCCACTTTAGCCGGGCGATGGTGGCACACGCCTTTAATCCCAGCACTCGGGAGGCAGAGGCAGGTGGATCTCTGTGAGTTCGAGACCAGCCTGGTCTACAGAGCTAGTTCCAGGACAGACTCCAAAGCCACAGAGAAACCCTGTCTCGAAAAAATAAAAAATAAAAAAAATAAAAATAAAAATAAAAACAGCCACTTTATCCACAAATCAATAACACCAAAAAGCCCCTGGCTCTGGTGAGTAGCTCCCGAGAAGATGGTTGAGCAAATATTATATAATGGTGTGGCTTGTAGTAAGATGGAGTTGTGGGAGGGAATCTGAATAGAGACAATTGGTACTGAGGGGCATTTAATGGACGATGCAGAAACCTAGCGCTGTAGAAACATCTTCAATGATATAAAGGCGATCCTAATGAGGTCTAATGATGGGAGATACAGAGTTGCAATTGGCCATCTCTTGTTGCCAATGAGGCTTCCGGTACTGGGACTGGGTTGCATTCATTAGAGTTTTTGGGCAAAGAATCCCAGAGAAATCCACAAACAACTCAGGTTGTTGATTAAATAATGGGGGTGTTCTCTGTCAAATGATAGTGGTGCCCGATTGCTGAGGACAACCCCCACACATCTTTTTGAACAGAATTCAAGCCAATGCCTACGTTGAGCCTTCACCACTGTGTTCTAGTGTCTTTGGCTTGGAAGGGTACTCTGCAGGCTACAATAGAGAAACATAAACACTAACCCAGCCACAAGATCTTTGACCTACAGCAATTCCTGCCTACAAGATAAGCTATGACAACAGTGGCACAGTACTTGCGGGAATGGCCAAGAAACGTCTGATTTGACTTAAGGCCCACTCTGTGAGATGAAACAAATATTTGACACCGCTTGGGTGAACAAGAAACAGAAACTAGATAATACAGAGCCCTAGGTAAAATCAAATACTACTGGTCTAAAAAAATACTAACAGAATAATGGCTCCCAACGATACTCTGCTATGCTCATAGAGTGATAGTTTATTCGGCCGCCATCATCAGGCAGGCTTCTTCCCTTTAGCACATGGAGCAAATACAAAGACCCACAGGCTGACTTTACGCAGAAACAGGGAGGCAGGAAGCACACCACAGTAAATGAGAAGTATCCATCAAATCCCTGTCCTCAGAGCTCAGGGAAATCTGCAGAAGGTGAGACAGAAAAAGGGTAAGAACTAGAAGGGATGGTTGGAAGACCCCAGGAGTACGAATCTTTCTAGAAGAACTGAAGAAAGCTCATATTAACTCACAAAGACTGAAGCAGCAAGCATGGGGCATACAGGAGTCTGTACCAGGTCCTCAGCAAACATATTCCAGCACCCAATTTTGTGTTTTTATGGGACTCCTAAGTATGTGAACAAGTGTGTCTCTGATTCTTGTGATTTCTTGTGGGATCTTTTCCTTCTGTTGGCATGCCTTATCTAATGTCAATGTGATGATCTTGTTTGACATCCTGAGTTTGATCCCCAAATCCTATATAAAGATTGAAGAAGAGACCCCACTTCATGAAATTGTCATCTGACCTCCACACTGCACGTGTACTCTCCCATAATAGAAAAAAAGCAAAAGTAGTCAAAATCATTAAGTAGCTTCCATGTGTGGTGTAGAGATGGTTCAGTTATTTAGAGAGCACGCATTGCTTTTGCATATGTCCTGAGTTGAGTGTGCAGTGCCAGCATCAGTGTGCTCTGTTTGTCACTCTAGCTCCAGGGCCCACTCCCTGAAACTGCCCTTGTGTTCACATATACACAACACACACACACACACACACACACACACACACACACACACACTAAAGTAATTTCCTTAGCAGTTAGGAGTACTTGCTCTTGCATAAGGCCTGGTTTAATTCCCAGCAGTCACATGGCAGTTAACCACTGCCTGTGGTTCCCAGTTTCAAGCAGTCTGACCCCCTCCCATCTGACTTCCTTGAACACCAGGTACACACATTATGGATATATATGTATGCAGGCAAAATGCTCACACAAAATATAAACAGATGAATCCTTATGTATTTTTTTAAAAAAAATTAATAAATGGCTGTTATTTCCAGGAATCCCTTCCACCTGCCCTTTATTGGAGGTCAGGGTGCACCAGACAGGGAAAGTAATCAGAGAAGGATTTGCCATCCAACTATCCAATTGCTACTACAGATGTGAGGCTGAAGAGCCTCTCTGGTATGCTATAAAGCACCTGTCCTTTTGCTGGGTTTGAAGTTGGGAAGGGGATGCCTGCACTCTGTCCATGCTGGATCTAGACCTTCTAGGAAAGTCTACAGGTAAGGCAAACACTCCCATGGTCCTTAAATCACAGGTACATGCAGATTCAGGAGATCCAACATCCTATTCTAGTGTCTGAGAGTATATGAATTCATATGACACACACAAATAAATATGCCAAAATAAAATAATATTTTTAAATGCATAGTATGTGTAATGAATTTATTTACATATGTATTCATTAGCATATGTGAATTCATATACTTTAAAATGTACATATATATGCATATATATTTATGTATGTTTACAGAGACACAGATACACTACATATATACACACAGGTTTCTGATGTGGTAAAAGTCTAAACCATTATAAATGAAACAAAGACTGGGTAATATGAGGTGATAGAAATGACAGGGTGACAATCCCCATGCTCTTGGGTAGGTAGAATTAACATAATAAAAATAGCAATCTTACCAAAAGCAATCCACAGATTCAATGCAATGCCCAGCAAATTCCCAGAAAAAAAATTCTTCACAGACCATGAAAGAGCAGTATTCAACTTCATATGGAAAAGCAAACAATCGAGGATAATCAAAACAATCTTGTAGAATAAAGGAATTTCTGGAGGCATCACAATCCCTGACTTCAAACTCTACTACAGAGTTACAGGACTGAAAACAGCCTGGTATTGACATTAAAACAGGCAGGAGGAACAATGGAACCAAATTGAATACCCAGATATTAATCCACACACTTACACATACCTGATTTTGACAAAGAAGCAAAAAATATAAAAATATGCAAGGTTTGACAACCCATTTAGTAACTGGTGGGAACTTGAGGATGCTCAGAACATTGTGGCAGGTTCATTTTAATTTATTAAATCTGTACTTAAGTTAGTCATTGATCTTGTGGCCAGCCTTTCTGTTGATAATAAATGATACTGTCTACACAATCTTTTCAATGACTTTTCCCTATTGACATTCGGGTATAATTGTTGGAAACCCTAGAGAGTTGTACTGTTGACTAAGGCCAGGAAGACCCTACCATGTATTGCTCAATTCCATGAAGATATTTTCTTCCCCTTTTTATTTAAAAATTTTATATGGACAATATATTTTCATAATATTTTCTCACTCAATTGCCTTCTAAATTTTTCTCACCTGACTACACACTCAAAATCATAATCTTATCCCTCAAAATCTTATCTCCACGAAAATACAAACTGACAGCTAATAAGAACAAAAATGACAACAGTAAAATGTGACAACAAAGTTCACCAATCCACACACACACATACAAAATTCAAAGTGTTTGCTTTATGTTATTCAGCTACTCCTGGCCATATTGTCTTCCCTGTAGTGTCCTTGATTTACCCAGTGACACTCCAGGTTGAAAACTGATTTCTCCATTTGTCAACAGGTATCAAGTCCAAATGGCTTCCTGGACATGGGGTAGCAGCCCGTGTCCTCGTCCATCTCTCAGGGCTGGGATCCTGTCTGGTTGAAACCTGTTGAGGTCGTCTATATACTGACAATCTCTGAGTTCATATGTTCTTTGATCTTGCTCCTGCTATGTCTGGAAGACATTGTTTCCTTGACCTTCTTCCTAACCATTGGTTCTTATAATCATTCTGCCTCCTTCTCTACATAAACCCAGAGCTGAGGGGGTGGGTTTGATGAAGACATTCAATTTATGATTGAAGGCTCCAAAGTCTCTCATTGTGCATTGTGACCAGTTGTGGGTCTCTGTGCTGATTCCCACCTAATGCAAGAAGAAACTGCTCTGATGAGGCCTGGATAAGACACTGACCTATGGATGTAGTGATTTGTCATTAGGACTCACTGACCTATGGATGTAGTGATTTGTCATTAAGACTCATTTTCGTGCTACATTCTTTTTAGCAGAACAGTAGTATTAGGTTTGACTACAGCTCCATACACTATCTTGTCATATATTCTTGGCCTCGTGAGCAGTGTCATGTACTATCTTACTTCATTTATTTGGAAGCATAGACTCAAGTATCTCAGGACAGTCTCTTTTTATGTAGCTGACAACGAATTTCAATACCTGACTTTCCCTCTTTCACTGATAGTTTTGAAGGGGATGAGATGTCAGATTTAAAAAAGAAAATGTATAATAGCCACTTACACTTGAAAGCTCAGATTAAACGCTTGTATATTACACATTTGGTGTCTTTGAGTGACACACTACATACTTGAACAGATCTCATTGTTTATTTAAAAATTCAAATTTAAATTAGCCTCCTCTGTTTTACCTGGAAATCTTAAAATAAAAAAATAATAATTCCCAGAAATAAAACCTCTTGCATTATGATCTGAGAGTCAGAAAGTGGGGAGAGCATGAGCTACTTGTAGACAATGCTGTCTGCAGACACTGACCTTGCTATTTCACAGTGGAAATTCAAGCCCTGCCTATGGTGACATGTCTAGGCACATTTTATCATGCCCAAATAATAGCTGATGATGTGGCAAAGTGAACAAGGGTTACATAATAAACAATGAGGTGTAAGACTGGCCATTTTGGCAAAAAAAAAATTGCAATTGTTAGCGAGAGTTGACTTTCTTTTTACTACTGAGTTTTATAGGTTAATCAAAGAATTAAAGTGGCAACAGATTGACAGACATAAACATACCTCAACCTCAAAGACAGACATCATCTCAGAGTAAAGGGTTGAGAAAAAATTTTCCAATCAAATGGACCTAAGAAACAAGCTGGTGTAGTCTCAGCAACTCCCATGATCCCTTCATGTATTCCTTCAAAACCAATACCAGGTGACACTACCAATTTCAGTTACCAGGAAGAGGTACAGCCTTAACTGTCTCTGGAACACAGCCTTTGTGTGCTAACTCTCAGGAAACAATTCCCAGAAGACTTTACTTAGTGATGCTGCCTCCTTCTTAAATACCCTATTTTCTCAGCACCTGCCGACCAGCAGCCATTGTCGAAGTGTCCATTTAAAAAAGCAGTTCAGAGTCTGTTTGGATGCTCACTTTCCTAGACCTTGTTTGGGGGGGGCGAGGACCTTGGACTTCCCACAGGGCAGGAAACCTGACTGCTCTTAGGATTGGAGAAGGAGGGGAAGGGGGAATGGGAGAAGGGGGAGGGAAATGGGAGGAGCGGAGGAGGTGGAAATTTTTAATAAATAAATAATAAAATAAATAAAGTAAAAAGGCAGTTCAGGTGCCAACCACGTGTCAGCATCTGGGAACCTTGGGGTATGCTCTGCGGAAGACTGTATGCTAATAAACATCAAGTATGTAGTACTATTGCTCTTATATCTATGAGTAATTATTCTAGAAAATATGGTGGAAAAGTGGAAAAAGTTTCATGATCCCTAATGACTCACTGGAAATACTGTTGCAAACTTCTCCCATGACAGAAATCCACCGGTTAATATATTAAAACTCTGAACCGTGAAATCTTAATTAACATCATGTATCTTCTTTAACTCTCATTTTGCTCATAACTTAGGTAATTCCCTCAGAGGTCCTCATGTGACTTACATGAACTTGGAACCACTCGTCCGTCTCATCTGGAAACATCCAATCATTTACGATGAGACAGGTGATTGATTACTGAGATCAATCTTTGCAAAGCAAGTTCTTTAAATAAGAAACAGTAAAAAGCAGTTTCTTTAATTTTCATCATTTCTGCGTGTCTGCCTTTCTCAGCAGGAAGCCTGTCAGCAAGTAATCCTTTCTGGGAGTTTGCCTTTCTCAGCAGGAAACCTATCTGCAAGGTAATCCTGTCTGGGAGTTTGCCTTACTCAGTAGGAAGCCTATCAACAAGGTAATCCTGTCTCTGTGGAAAGTTTGTCAACAAGGTAATCCTGTCTGTGAGTTTACATTACTCAGCAGGAGGCCATGGAGCTCTAAGAAAGGCAGGGCTTGATTTTTACAAATGAAATGGCTGACCAGGAAGCTGCAGTCTTAGAGGGGGTCATGGAGCTGGCTGAAGTTGCCTTGTTGCTGTTAATTGTCTGCCAACATCTCTATCACAGGAACCCTAGAAGAATAAATAAAATAAGGAAGTATAAATCTAATGGCTTCCTTATCAGCTAAAAGGACAGAGATCTACCAATTACCTGGACAGCCAGCCTTAACTTCTCCATGGTAATCTCTATGACTTTGCTGCAGACAATCTACTGTTCCATTAAACCAGCTGTTCTAGGATAGTGGGGACAGCTGTAATACATGAGAATTTGATGAGCACAACACCAACTACTACACTTCCTTGACTCCAAATATCTTTATTAGAAATAATGTCTAGGGTACCATAATGGCAGATAAGGCATCATCATCATCATGTATCACATTTTTAGTAGAAGATTTATACATAGGGATATCTAATTAATACCCACAATAAATATCTATATCCCAGTAAGTAATTCGACAATGTTGACTTTCCCAAAATATAAGTGGTCCAAGGTATGTGAACTGAGACCTAGACACTGGGTGGTTATCCAAAGAATGGTTAGCATTCTATTGCGGGTTAGCACTGGTCTGTGCTGTTGGAGGATTTGGCATTAAGCTACTGCCATGTTCCATTAAGCTCTGGTGAATGAACGTCCTTGTTTTTTACCTCATGTATAAATTCCACCTTGATTTTTTGGAGTTGATCTTGTAACCTGCCACATCACTGAAGTTATTTATCAGCTGTAGGAGTTCTTTGGTAGAGTTTTTGGGGTCACTAAAGTACAGTATCATATCATCTGCAAATAACGGAAGTTTGACTTCTTCCTTTCCGATTCAAATTCCCTTGATCCCCTTATGTTGTCTTATTGCTATTACTAGAACTTCAAGAACTATGTTGAAGAGATATGGTGAGAGTGGACAGCCTTGTCTTGTTCCTGATTTAAGTGGAATGGCTTTGAGTTTCTCTCCATTTAATTTGATATTAGCTGTTGGTTTGCTATATATTGCTTTTAATATATTCAAGGTATGATCCTTGTATCCTTAACCTCTACAAAACCTTTATCATAAAGGGGTGTTGAATTTTGTCAAATGCTTTTTCCACATCTAATGAAATGATCATATGGTTTTTTCCCTTCAGTTTATTTATATAATGGATTACATTGATAGATTTTCAGATGTTGAACCAGCTCTGCATCTCTGGGATGAAGCCTACTTGATCATAATGGATGATTTTTTTTCTATTGTAAGCTTCCCAGGCAAAACAGAGGAGGCTAATTTAAATTTAAATTTTAAATAAGTCATGAGATCTGTTCAAGTATGTAGTGTGTCACTCAATGACACCAAATGTGTAATATAAAAGCTTTTAAATCAGTAGGCCTCCTATACACAAAAAATAGAGAAGAAAAGAGGGAATTCAGAGAAACTTTACATTTTACGATAGCCACAAATAGCATAAAGTATCTTGGGGTAACTCTAACCAAGGAAGTGAAAGATAAATTTGACAAGAACTTTAAGTCTTTGAAGAAAGAAATTGAAGAAGACACCAGAAAATGGAAGGATCTCCCATGCTCTTGGATGGGTAGAATCAACATAGTAAAAATTGCAATTCTACCAAAGGCAATCTATAAATTCAACGCAATCCCCATTAAAATCCTAACAAAATTCTTCACAGACCTTGAGAGAACAATAATCAACTTTATATGGAAAAACAAAAATCCCAGGATAGCCAAAACAATCTTATACAATAAAGAAACTTCTGGAGGCATTACCATTCCTGACTTCAAACTCTATTACAGAGCTACAGTATTGAAAAGAGCTTGGTATTGGCATAAAAAACAGAGACATCGACCAATGGAATTGAATAGAAGACACAGATATTAACCCACAAACCTATGAACACCTGATTTTCGACAAAGGAGCTAAAGATATATAATGGAAGAAAGAAAGCATCTTCAACAAATGGTGCTGGCATAACTGGATGTTAACCTGTGGAAGAATGAAAATAGATCCATATCTATCACCATGCACAAAACTCAAGTCCAAATGGATTAAAGACATCAATAAAAACCTGTCCACACTGAACCTGATAGAAGAGAAAGTGGGAAGTAGACTGCAACACAGGAGACCACTTCCTACATATAACCCCTGTAGCACACACAATTAGGGCAACACTGAATAAATGGGACCTCCTAAAACTGAGAAGCTTCTATAAAGCAAAGGACACTGTCATTAAGACAAAAAGGCATCCTACTGAATGGGAGAAGATCTTCACCAACCCTGCATCAGACAAAGTTCTGATCTCCAAAATATATAAAGAACTCAAGAAACTAGTTTTTAAAATCTAATTAACCCAATTAAAAAAAATGGGGCACTGAACTGAACAGAGAATTCTCAAAAGAAGAAGTTCAAATGGCCAATAGACACTTAAGGTTATGTTCAACTACCTTAGGGATCAGGGAAATGCAAATCAAAACAACTCTGAGATACCATCTTACACCTCTCAGAATGGGTAAAATCAAAAACACCAATGATAGCCTATGCTGAAGAGGATGTGGAGTAAGGGGAACACTAATCCATTACTAGTGGAAATGCAAACTACAAAGCAGATTTGATATTAGAATTTCCAACGAATATTATGGACTTTATCATATTCACTGTTGCTATTTAGTCCTTTTTCACCCTGCACTGGTCTTCAGCTTTTCAAAGATAACAAATTTCTGCAGAGCCCAAACCATTTCAGAAACTGCAGTGTTAGGAATTTGTTTGTGGAGAGACTGCAGATTACTTTTGCTAGCAGTAGGGTTTTCTAGAAAATTATCTTTGAGCTATTATTTTTCTTTTCCCAGACAGAAGAAACCAACCATAAGCCTTTCTCTATTCCTGAGTAAAATATAATATTCATTGACTAATTAGCCAGTAAAACCCTTTAAGTTTCTAAGGTAATGCAGTTTTCTTCTCATATTGGTCATAAGAAGAAAACCCTTTTCAAAAAACAAAACCAAACTAAAAGTATTATAAATGCATTAACCTTGGCCAGGTGGTGGTTGCTCACACCTTTCATCCCAGCACTCGCAGGAAGAGATGTGCAGATCTCTCTGTGTTTGAGACAAGCCTGGTCTACAGAGTGAGTTTCAGGACAGACAGAGCTACACAGAGAAACCCTGTCCCAAAATC
Organism: Microtus obscurus; assembly: GCA_963919715.1. Taxonomy (NCBI): domain Eukaryota; kingdom Metazoa; phylum Chordata; class Mammalia; order Rodentia; family Cricetidae; genus Microtus; species Microtus obscurus. Next base: position 593,642 of record CAWTZC010000707.1, read on the forward strand.
CATAATAAAAATGATAATAGTAGTCGTAGTAGTAGTAAGTAAGTAAAAGAATAAAAAGAAAAAGTATAAACTCTGAGAGGTAGAGCCCATTGAAAATATTAGATAATTCCTGTGCAAATTATTGAAAAGCAATAATCAATTTTTTGACCTCATAAGAAAGAGAGAGCAGTCAGAAGGTACAACATTTATAAATTGTGTATATTTTATGATTTTAAAAGGAAAGTATTCAGGGTATTTTATTGGCTAGGAGACTTTTAATAAATGCTTTTATTTCCTTGGGGGTTGTATATCTATTTAAATGATATATCTGATTTGACTAGTCTCTATTTTATTTTGGTATGTCGTATCCATCAAAAGAGTTGCCCATTTCTTTTAGATTTTCAAATTTTGTGGAGTACATGTTTTGAAGTATGACCTAATGATTCTCTGGATTTCCTCGGTGTCTGTTGTTATGTCCTTCATTTTGTTTCTGATTTTGTTCATTTGGTTCCATAAGGGTTTTTTTTTTATCTTACTCATTTACTCAAAGACCCGACTCTTTGTTTTGTTGATTTTTTTGTATTATTCTATATGTTTCGATATTATTGAATGCAACCTTCGGTTTGATTATTTCCTGCCATCATGTCCTCCTGGGTGAGTTTTCTCCTTTTTGTTCTAGAGCTTTCAGGGGTGCTGTGAAGTTGCTAGTGTGAGATTTTATAACTGGGAGAGGTTTCTGAGATCCTTTTAAAAACAGGTAGGGGCATTTTTGTTTATTATTATGATTGAGAAACTGGAGGCAGACAATTGTCGTTTAGTGCCCACAGGTCGGGTAATATTGTGGTGTGGCTCAGTTGGTCTGACTTAAAACAAACAGGACGTAGTAAGTTCTCCAAGAGAGTGGGGCATAAATGGAGCTGAAATCTTGGGCTAGGCCAGCCACATAAAGAGGCTCTGGTGAAGCTACAAACATACAAACACCAAAGGAGGGGACAGCAAGGAAACAAGGCAAAAATAAAAATAAATAAATAAAAAATAAGGGAAGAACACGGAAAGACGAGAGAATGGAGCTACAATCAATATGCTGGGCATCACTTTCCCACAGTGACAACACTCTGCCTGGGTAGTTATCCCTTGCCACCCTCCATCAGTGTTCCACTACTGGGGAAAACGCAAGCTGTCACCCAAAATACTACCTTGGCTTCTGGGTAACTGCTGGAAGAAATAACACTCTTTGCCTTCAGAACCTAGTTGGAGAGATTCGGGGTCACACCCATTTTCGCTAGCTTGAGTTCTGGATTGTGCATCTCCTGTCCGTGAATAAAACCCAGAAGACTCACCCTAGACGAAGACCGTCTCCTTAAGGACCTCAAACTGCAAGTCACAGGGAGGGGCGGCAAAGGTGCACTGAGGAGTTGCCAGCATCTTCTCCTTCCTTCTGCCTCACTGAGAGGACTAGGAGCTCGACCCAAGTTCCTGCAGCAGGAAGCCCCTTGGTCATCAGCAGAAGCCTCCGCCTGGAGAAGTCGGGTCTGGACACCTGCTCTCCCCTCTCCTTCCCTTTCCTGGGCCGCAGTCACCTTCAGCCTCTCCACAAACTGGGGACGCCACCGAAGGCCTCAACTCCCACCGCCGGAAATAACTTGCGGGGTTATGTCCTCCGACCCCAGCCTGCTTAAGGTTGAGCAGCCGAAAATCCTCCAGGTCTGTCTGCTGGGGTGGCGGTAGTGCCGGTCCGCGCCACTTCGTGTGGCTGACGCCTTTGTCTGGAGCGGACAGGCGGCACTGTGCACTGTGCGGGCGAAGGTTGGCATCCGCGGCTGAGCGCGCACCCAGGGCACGAAAGCGGGCTGGACTTGACCGCGCCACAGCTCCTTCTCCTGCCCTGAGAGCGGGGTGCAGCCGGAGAGGATGGGGCCCCCCGCCCGATGTGAGCTCGCCAGGCGAGTCCAGCTCGCGCAGCGCTTCCCGCGGCCTCCAGCGCGCATCCTCCGGCTCCCGCAGCCGCAGCCGTTGGCGGCGTTGGAGGGTGCCCGCAGCCGTTGGCGGTGGTGGACGGGGCGCACAGTGGAGCCGAGGTCACTGGCTGAGCCCGAGAGGCAGACCCGCGGGATCCGCGCGACCCCCGGTCCCCAACTGGAGAAGGAACCATCAGTCTCTTTGTGGCTGGGCTATGGCCCAGGCTTTCTAAAGCGCCCGAGTTCACGCCCTTCCGTGTGTCTTGGCAGTGTGCCCGTCGTCTCTTCCGTCCCCATTCCCAACAGGTACAGCAGCCTCTCTATCCCATGACTTTCTACTGCTCAGGAATTTGCAAAGCCTCTAGGTTTCTGCGGTGCGCCCCTTCCTCCATACAGGTCCCCGTACCCTTGTCCCTCCATCCCAAAACGTTTCTTGCCCTCCTTCATTTTCTGTAGAACCCGGAGCTCACTACCTCCGCAGCCCCAGTTGAGATGTGAGAAGCCTTGGATTCCTTAACTCTGCAGACCTGAAATACCAAGGAGAGAAGAGGTTTAAAATGCTCTGCGGGAGGGTAGTGGGTGGGAATAGGTGCAGATGGCACCCTTGGACCTTTATGTTTGTTGGTTTTGCCACCCAAACAAAGGATGCTTCTCTGTACCCTCATTCCTGGCCCTGTTTATGGGAGCTCTTCTTACACTGATGTTGGAGTCAGAGGGAATTGGAGCTAGAGCTCTAATGAGGCAGCCCCTGAAGAGGTTTTATTCTTACAAGCTCCGTTCATATGGAAAGACACGTTGAAAAAAGTCTTGTATTGAAACGACCCATTCCAGGAAAGCTTTACTGGTAAATCTGAAGAACAAAATGTGATAATGTTCGAATTTTTAGTATACTTTGGATACTGTTAATTTCTTACTGTTTTCATTACTATTTATTTGACTAAGCTTTTTTTCCTTTAAATTTTAGTTTGTTATTAAAGACTACTTCTGCAGAACTTTCCAGAAATTGGGTTAAAATATAATTTTAATACTATCAGTGATTGGACAATAGCTGTTATGTGTCTTCATGTATTTACTACTTTTCAGGGCATTGTAGAAAGCAAATGATAATCTCCAAATAATGGTACTCCGTAGGCTGCAGTTTCTGTCACTATTCTGTAAGCTCCTCTAAAGCAGGATGGTAGCATTGGTGACTTTTTTCTTAGAAACTATTATTACTTTAAGAACAGTAAGTATGTTTAGTCACCCCTCCCCCCAAATCTTTTTAACAGTTGATTCTGTAACTTTACACTTCACAGGCCTTAGTTTGAAGCAGGCTCAGAAGATGTAGCTCCAACTGTCTTTCTGGAAATACACTTTTTGTTTTTCTTGGCACAGAAGCCAAACATTGTGCAGACTTGAGTGCATCATTGAAGGCGTGGCTTCTGTTTTCTGGAGAATCAGTCGGCTTCTGAATAAAGATCTGAGCGTTTTCATGAGGGAATGGGCAGTTACACGGAACAGTCCTTGTTTAAACGTCCCCTGGTTTCAATTAGCATAGGGGCAAAGAGGGAAATATAGAACCACATTTTCCTATTTCAATTATTTGATTTTTTTTAAATGCTCTAACACAGCAGCACTTTAACAAGGACAGAGTAATGTGATCACAAGGAAACAGAAGTGTAAAATAAATGATAGCGTGGTGGCACAGCCCTGAGAATCCCGAGTTTACGAAAATGTCATGAAATCATGCATGCAGTCTTAAAAAGTGAGGGCTGTACACGGGTGCATGCTGCGCCACAGAAACAGAATTTTGTTAGCTGCTCTTTTATGCTCCAGTGGGACTTCTCACTTCTGAGAGCATTGATTGCCTCTCCTCCTCTTTTCCTGGTGTGTTCACTTGTGAAAGTGAAGTGCGTATATTTATACTGCGTACCCACAGGTATTTTCAAAGGTATTTTTGTATATGAGTAGATACAGTTAATGGAAGAATTATGAATTGAGTGTCTCTTATTCTCCATGAGTGGAAGTGAAAACTTTCCTCAGTGCTTTTAATGTTTTTTTTTCCTTTGAGGCTGCATATATCATTTATCATTTATCCAGGTTAAATTTTTAAGTGTTTCAAATTCTAAGTTTTATATGGCACAAATATTCAAAAAAAAAAAGATTTTGAGAGTCAGCTTAGTATGGTAGGAGGTGTTTCTCTGCATTATCCTAGAAATGCTTAGGTACCTTATTTACCTTCACAAATTGATCTAACTTGGGGAACAGTGATGTTTGGACTTTGCACTTTATTTTCTTAAAACTGCGTCTTCCATCCCCATCCTAGATACTTCTCTTATTTTATTCCCTCATTTCATTCAACCTTTACTGAGCTGTGTGTGAGGGTCAGGGTTTATGTTCTCCACTACAGGGTGCATACATCAAGGTTCCTTTTCTCACTGACTTTCCCAGTCTGGATGCTTGACTGTGATTCTATCTAAAGGTCTTGGAGAGTTTGGTTCTGCAATGAAAATGCTCATTCAGACTTGATTAGTGGGATCTATGGTGTAAAGCATTTAAATACCGTTCAACGTTATGGTTTCTTGACGCCCTTAACTTTTTTAGAAGCATGGTTTTCTGCTATTAACACTTTTCTCCCAAAGCTTCTTTTGTATTATAATTGCTTTGTTTATTTTTAAGAATCAAAATCTGTTTACAGCTTTCTCTTCTTTTGGCCAATGTCCTTTACTACTAATGGCATGCTCTTCTGTTTTTGAGATTATGGAATATATTATTAATAATTTTTAAATTCTTAAAATACAGCAACACTTGCTACTTTTTCTCTGTTCTGTCTTTCTCTCTCTTACACACACACACACACACACACACACACACTTTAACTGACACCTTTAATCTTTCTGTTTCACTTGTAAAAGTCTGTGATAATACTCAAGGTACTGTATTTTTTCTGATTGGAATGTTTTTTAAAATAGAATTCCTACTCAAGAAAGCTAGCCTCTGGCCTCTTTTCCCTCTTTGGGATTTGGTTGTTGTTTTCTATTCCAGCAGAGGATTGTGATTTGTGAGTCTACCCCTAAATAATTAACCCTCTGTTATTCTCAGTTCTGAGTCATTGTGGGATTTAACCATCCTTCTTCCTTCAGTATACCTTCCTTTGGATTTCTTTCATTGTTAATATTCTTCTATATTTCATTAATTGCTTACCATTTCTGTCTCCATGCATAAATATATCCGTTCAACACAAACAGTTCTATTAGTCTTTTGTAGCATTCTGAGGAAGCTTTCAGACATGTGTGCCTATACCATGAAACACTACAGTGTCTGGTTTCTGAAAACAAAGCCCCATTATATAATCCTTATACTACTGTTCAATAATACACACTATGTTAATATTTTTCAGACATACTTGGCCTCAGTTTCCCCATCTTCTATATCTTTGGCAGTTTTGCAAAGTATAAGCCTGCATTTTCTATCATAGCCCTCTTTGTAGAACTATGAATTATTCCCTCATGCCCCCAGGCAAGTGATGCTTTCCCAGCAGGAATATCAAGAAAAGATGCCATGCTCTTCTTAGTGAATTTCATCCAGAGGCCCTCGGTACCAAACCATGTCACTAGCAATGAATGTAACACAACATAATTGTGGAAATAAACTCCAAAATTGTGCCATTATTTTAGTTTTTAATTCTTATCAAATCTTCATGTGCTGGCCTTGGTGTCATTGATGATGCCTACCTAAATTAATCACTTAAATGCTGATTAGCATGGTGATAGACAGATATGGATCTAATTTCATTCGTCTACAGGTTGATATCCAGTTATTCTAGCACCATTTGTTGAATATGCTTTCTATTTTTCATTTTATATTTTTTGCTTCTTTGTCAAAATCAAGTGTTTGTAGATATGTGGATTCATAGCTGGGACTTTGATTTGGTTCCGTTGGTCCTTCCGTCTGTTTTCATGCCAATACCAGTCTGTATTATACAGTACTATAGCTCTGTAGTAGATTTTGAAGTCCAGAAGTACCTTTATTGCACAGGATTGCTATGGCTATCCTGGGCATTTTGTTTTTCTGTATGAAGTTGTGTATTGTTTTTCTAGGTCTCTGAATAATTCTACTGAGATTTTGATGGGCATTGGACTGAATTAGTAGATGACATTTTGTGGTTCTTCTACTTTGGTTTATTTATTTATTCATTTGGGTTTTTTTTTTTGAGATAGGATTTCACTGTAACTTTGGAGCCTGTTCTGGAACTAGCTCTTATAGACCAGGATTGCCTCAAACTCACAGAGATATGCCTGCTTCTGCTTCCTGGGTGCTGAGATTAAAGGCATGTGCCACCACTGCCCAGCTGTGGTTCTTCTTTTAAAGTAAGGGTCTGAAGTCCCATGGGCTGGTCTCTACCTACTAGTAGCTTAGTATGGCCTTGAACTCCAGAGTCTCCTCCTCCACCTTCCAACCACACCCGGTATCTGTGGGTCTGGGAATAAACCTGTGACTTAGTGCAAAACTGACAAGGATGCTACCAGCTGAACTACATCCTGAGACCCTGGGTTTTGTTTTTTCTTGGAGGAAGTCAATATTCATATTTTTTCTTCTTTTTCTGATATTTTATAGTTTATTAGATTTTTAAAAAATATCAATCCAAGTTCCCACTCTCTCCCCTCCTTCCATGCCCTCCACACACCCACCTACTCCACCGACATCCAATCCTCAGAGAGGGTAAGGCACATTGCTTTGGGGAAGAGCCAAGGCCCTCCCTACTACATCTATGCTGAGCAAGATATCCATTCAAAGAGAATAGGTTCCACAAAACCAGTACTTACAGTACGGATAACATCAGTAAACAACTAATTGGTGGCTTTATTGCTGATAATGGTGAACCGGAAGATGTACTTCTGTAGTAAGCACATAATTCCTATCTGTGATCTGTTTTCATGGGTTTTTCTAAGGCCTGTATCTTAGCACTCAGATTAACCACCATTTTAAGTGATAAGACAAAAAATGATAAAGGCAATAGTGTTTACAATTGACATTAAACAAATCCTATCCTATCTAAATTATATATCCTCTCATTTAATCGTTCCATTTTAAAACTGTCTAGCATATTATCATACAGAGACACAATTCTCTCCATTGTAAGGGTTTCTCCCATCTTTTAAAGTGGGAAAAAACTCTCTCTTTTAACTACTTCCTTCCTTTAAGAATTCCCTGTTGCCTTCCCAAATCTACCTACGATGCTGATGAACATGTGAGACTTACAGGTGCTGCATAGAACAAATGAAAGCGAAAGAGAGAGAGAGAGAGAGAGAGAGAGAGAGAGATGAAAATAGAAAACAAAAACGTGTGGTCAGGGGGTGGAGGCTTTCTGAAGGCTGAATCAACCAGTATAGGGTGCGTGAGTCCTGTGGCATGTGGAGCCCAGGTACTTCTGGAGTTTGGGTGGCAATTGGAGACTGTTTCAGAGAAGACACAATAGGAAATTTCTGAACGTGGAGGACTGGGGTAAAATGAAAAGAAAGCCTAGCCGGGTAGAACTGGGACCCATGTGCAGCTCTGGCCTGTGCCAGTGGCTATAACGTCACAGGCAAACATCTTTTTTGTGAATTCATGCCTAAATGTTTGACATCAAATGTAGTATGAATAATAAAAAAACAGAGACAGATGTAGGTGTTCAACCTGAAGATCAGAAAAGCAATGCAGCCAAGCCCCTAGATAGTTCTTATCTCTATGGAATATTCAGTCTGAAAGAGAGAGTTCCTGTCTGATCCTGCCTTATATTCCTCTCCAGTGCTGAGGTTAGAGGCTTGCACCACCACTGCCTCACCTCTGTTGCTAACTAGTGTGGCTGCTGGGATTAAAGGTGTGTGTCACCACTGTGGGGCATGTATGACTGACTGGTGCGGTTGTTTTGCATTCTGATTTTCAGGCCAGCCTTAGGTATTAATATACAAATGAAATATTACTCTCATGATCTTTATATGCCTGTCTGTAAAATAGTCATTTTCCTTATTGTACAGATGAGAACTTGATATTTTCGGAGGTAAATAACTTGCTTAAAAGTAGTGTTAGCAAATATGATAGTTCACATTTCTGACACATTCTTCATATTTTGCTTTCTCCTCCCCCACTTCACGTTGCCCATTTAATGATCATTGTGACTTCTTCACACATGTAGTGTGCACAAACATTTAATGTTTTCAGCTTTGCTTTGAATCCTTTAGAGCAGAAAATTTATCAACTTTAAAAGGTAGGATAACCACTATCTGCATTTTTTCTGTTTGATTAGCATTATTACTTTGCTGTAATTATCTGAGTATCAATAAGTTGTATAGTTACATATGTATTTATATCTAAGTACATTTCTGTTAAGTGCGTAGCAGTTTCATTTTTCCTGAACTGTATTTCTTTAATATTTTTTTAAAAAATCACACTATCTTTTTTGATTAACATACCAATGCAAGTTTCCACTCCCTCCCCTCCTCCTATTTCCTCCACATAGCCTGCTACCCCACCCCTCAAAGAGGCATATTGCTTTGGGGATCGTCCAGAGCCCACCCTACTATATCTAGGCTGAGCAAGGTAGCCATAAAAAGATAATAGGTTCCCAAAAAGCCAGTACATACAGTAGGGCTATATCTTGGTGCACTACCAGTGGCCCCTCAGTCTGCCCCAGCTATGCATCTGTCAATCATATTAAGAGGGACTAGTTTGGTCCTATGCTTGTTTGTCCCTCCCATTAGCTCAGGTAGATTGTATCAGTGGGTGTAGCCCTCATGGTCTTGACTTCTTTGCGCATATTCTTATTCCTCTCTTTCTTCAACTGGACTTTGGGAGTTCAGTCCAGTGCTCCGATGTGGGTCTCTGCCTCTGTTTTCATCAGTTGCCGGATGAAGGTTCTATGGTGATATTTAAGGTATTCATCAGTCAGACTACAAGGCATGTCAAGTTCAGGCCCCTTCTCGTCTATTGCTTAGGGTCTTAGCTGGGGTCATCCTTGTGGATTCCGGGGAATTTCTCTACAGCCAGGTTTATGACTAATCCTATAATGGCTCCCCCAATCAAGATATCTCTTTTTTTGTTCTCATCTATGTCCTTCCTCTATCTTGACTATCCTATTTCCTCAAGTTCTCCTGACTCCTTCCCTTCTCCCCCCACCTCCATGCTCCCAATTTTGGCAGGCAATTTGTCTATTTTGACTTTCCAGGTGGATCTATATATAAACATCTTAGGGTTCACCTAATACTTAGGTTCTCTAGGATCATGAACTATAGGCTCAATATCCTTTGCTTATAGCTAGTACCTATTTGGGTCTGGGGTACCTTACTCTGGATAGTGTTTTCTAATTCTATCCATTTGTATGCAAAATTAAAGATGTCATTTTTTACCACTGAGTAGTACTCATGTATAAATTACATTTTCTTTTTCTATTCTTTCGTTGAGGGGAATTTAGGTTGTTTCCGGGTTCTGGTTATTATAGATAATTCTGCTATGAACGTAGTTGAACAAATGCCTTCATAGTATGATTGAGCATCTTTTGGATATATGCCTAAGAGTGGTGTTGTTGGATCCTGAGGTAGGTTGATTCCCAATGTTCATACTGATTTCCAAGGTGGTTGTACTAGTTTGCATTTCCAGGAATAATAGATGAGTGTTCGCCTTAATCCACATCCTCTCCAGCATGAGCCATCTTTGTTGTTTTTGATCTTAGCCATTCTGACAAGTATAAGATGGTATTGCAGAGTTGTTTTGATTTGTATTACCCTGATGGCTAAGGATGTTGAACATTTCCTTAAGTGTCTTTTGGCCATTTGAAATTCTTTTGTTGAGAATTCTCTGTTTTGTTCTGTACTCTAGTTTTTAATTAGTTTATTTAGAATTTTGATGTCAATTTTCTTGGGTTATTAATACTTTTTGGAGGTCAGTCCTTTGTCTGATGTGGGGTTGGTGAAGACCTTTTCCCATTCAGTAGGCTGCCTTTTTGTCTTATTGCCTGTTTTCTTTGCTTTAAAGAAGCTTCTCTGTTTCAGTATGTCCCATTTATTTATTCTTTCTCTTACTGTCTGTGCTTCTGTGGTTATATTTAGGAAGTGGTTTTCCATGTCAATGCGTTGAAGACTGCTTTCCGTTTTTTCTTCTATCAGGTTCAGTGTGATCGGAATTTTTTTGAGGTCTTTAATCTATTTGGACTTTGTGTCTGGGGATAGATAAGGATCGATTTTCATTCCTCTACATGTTGACACCCAATTATTTCAGCACCACTTGTTGAAGATTCTTTCTTTTTTCCATTGTATAAGTTTAGCTTTTTGTCAAAAATAAGGTGTTCATAGATTAAAATCTGGATCTTCGATTAGATTCCATTTTTATGCCAAGCTGTTTTCATTATGGTTGCTCTGTAATAGAGCTTGATGTCAGGGATGGTGATGCCTCCAGAAGTTCCTTTATGTACAGGATTTTTTTTCACTATCCTGGGTTTTCTGGTTTTCTATATAAAGTTGATTATTGTTCTTTCAAGGTCTATGAAGAATTGTGTTTGGATTTTGATGAGGATTGCATTGAATCTATAGATTGATTTTGGTAGGACTGGCATTTTTAATATGTTGATCCTACCTATCCAAGAACATTGGAGATCTTCCCATTTTCTAGTCTCTTCTTCAATTTCTGGTTCTGGAGTTCAAGAGTATTCCTGAAGAGCTCCTGGTCTTCCATCTACATGAGAATTATGAAGAAGTTGGCTCTAATGCTGGCAGATGAATGCCTCAGTCACAGAATGATGACTTTCCAGAAAGAATGATGATATAAGAAGGCAAAAAGCAAAAGCTTTCTTTTTATGTGCTTTTATGTGAAGTTCCGTCAAAAGGTGCAGCCCAGAGTTAGGGTATGTCTACTCACCTCAAATAATTCACTCATGAAAATTCACCACAGGTGTACCCACTTGCTTGTTTTTTATTTGATTCTTGATATGATTGGGTTGCCAACCAAGAGTAGCCCCCAGGAATTACAAATCTATTCAGCCATGAAAGTCAGTGAAACTGACTTAAGTGAAAAGTTTATAGATATAAACAAATTTTCTAGATAAAGTGCAGCTGTGCAACCTTACATATTTATATGGGAAGATGTTAAAATTTAACAAAAGTTTAATTTGGACCAATGTTAAAATTATGGCAAACTTGACAACATGTAATATTGCTTATTTCCTTCATTGACATCACAGATGTTATTAATATTTGTAATTGTCTCTTTAGTATACTACTTTTATAAATGTGTCAGAAATGCTGTTAGAGAAAATACTGATCAGAGACCTTTTAACATGTGTTATTAAATTACTGAAGAGATACAAAAGTTAATATTCTCTTCTTTCATGATAACTTTTGACATATGGAGGACACATGACTGAAATTATTAGTCTAAAGCTAGAAGGCTCTAGCAGATCCACAATGTTCATAATGTGTAGCAGAGCAACATATTTTGTAGGGATAGTCCGCCTATTGGGGGCGGGATGGCCTCAGGCAAATGCTTTCTGATATAATGGGGCACGCAGACGCTGAGGGCCCCTTCCCTGCTTCCTGTCTCCTGTGCTCCGCGGGAACCTTGGTGTCCGTGAGTTTGTTTACATTAAAGTTATATATAAATACTTAAAAAAGGGGGGGGATTAACTGGTTTGATGGGATGATTGGTATTTGTGAGTTACTGATTTTAGAAAATTGTATTGGTACTGTTTCCTGTATATTGATATATTGAATATTGAATGTGAGTGTTCCTACCTCTATTTTTGTATAAGAGTATGCTTATATTGTATTGATACATCTACCATATCACAATGTACATTTCTACCTCTGATACTATTTATGTAATATCATTGTTTACATTTGATATGTAATGACATTGTTTACAGATGAAGATCATTGTCTTTATATATTGCACAGTTGTTTATTCTCTTAGTCTTCAAGTTAGATAGGTATTGAGAAATATATGTTTGTCATGTTTATTTTTAGGTTAATCAGGTCTTCTAGTTATATAGAGATTATATTTAGTATAGATAGTATAATCTTCAGCTTCTTTGAAGAGCTGTAGAAAATGGCCTTTAATCTAACCTAGAATTCTGTGCCAACGAGAAACGTTTACTCCTGGCAACGCCACTCTACTCCCGAGAGAATGTTGAGCACCAAAGACACTCCACTGGGAGCTTGTCTTCTTGGCAGAACTGGCCTTTGGGTTAAGAAAAGCCCATACCTCAACTACTGACAAAGATATGAAACAGGATTGTCTTATCTTGCCAAGACAGGGTAGGATAATTCTAAGGCATTTGATAATGGCATGTCAGTTATATTAGGCCTTAGCCAAAGTTAGTTGACTCAACATTGCAAATGAGAATTTGGGTGATTGCCCAGGTAGTCAGTTGTCTCTGTCATTTTTGGCACATTTTGGATATCTCTCATTTGTTAAGTAATATTTATTCCCTTCTCAGATCTTTGACGGAGTTGAAGATTATATAATTGTAATTACTCTCTACATTATTTAGACTCCTTGAGATAGAATGTCTGGTAAAACTTTTGTTCTCAATATTGTTTGTTATATTTATTATTTGTTATTATTGTTTATAGTTGTATTTGGTTTAGTTCTGTCTTATTTAGACAAAAAGGGGGAGATGTAGAGATAGTCCGCCTATTGGGGGTGGGATGGCCTCGGGCAAATGCTTTCTGATATAATGGGGCTGCAGACGCTGTGGGCCCCTTCCCTGCTTCCTGTCTCCTGTGCTCCGCGGGAACCTTGGTGTCCGTGAGTTTGTTCACATTAAAGTTATATATAAATACTTATCACTATTTTTCTGAATTAATTAAATCCGCCTTCAATATTTGAATTTTATCCTCTCAATACTTGGATAATTGTTTCACTAGAATTTAATCCCTGAGAATTCCAAGAGCTAGACAAGGCCTGTATACTCATGCTACCAAAATGTCTGTTTGGTCATTCTTTACTCTTAGTGTTAATCTACAATTAGTGTTTTTTCTACATAGGACGTGAGAAGCCGTATGACTTCAGAATGAGTGACCTTCGAAATTCTACCTCAGTTACTGTTGGGCCAAGTGACTGCACAGATTATCTTGATATCTACAAGGCAATCCAAGAGCTGCAGTCCCCGTTGTTCCAGGACTATTCATCCTGAAACCCAAGGACTCACCCAAAGACCAGAGCAGTGAGTCTTTTACCTTCAAATTTTAAGTTTACAGGTTCTTAAACCCTACTTTTCCCATTTCCCACCAACAATTCCATTATGACCTCACTGACGTTTGTTTATCTAATGAAAACACACGATAATTTAGGGAAGTATCTATGAGAGAAAAGAAATTGTAGTTAACATGTTTTGGTTGTGATTGTTACTGTGTGAGAATCCAGCTAATGTTTTTTACCTGCTTAATATCACAGTTTACTGGTGACCATGTGATTTGTGTCAATAATCAAGTAGACATCATTGTATATAGATTCATTGTGTAATACTGAAATCATAACAGAAAGCAATATATTGTACTGAGGTACAGTTTGGATATTTTAAAATTTTGTTTAATACTGACTGTGTTTGCAACAGTAAAATAAAATAATAAATGTAAATGGCAGAGAAACCAAAGATTCAATTAAAGAAATCACTTCCCCTAAGCAAATGCAAACCTATCAGTTTAGATTTTTAAATAAGAAGTGCTCTAATGAAATCAGAATACTCTACATTCCTTCAGATACATTTAGAGAGTGAAACTAGATCCCTGCTTATTTGTGTGCTTTTGTGATATCAGTCTTGCTGAGTTTCTTTTTCTGTTCTGTTTGCGACAGGGTTTCTCTTTGTGACAGTCTGTCTATTCAAGAACTCTCTTTGTACACCAGGCTCACCTTGAACTCACAGATATCCACCTGCTTTTTGAATGAATAGTGGGATTTAAAGCAGTGTCACCCTTGCCCTGCTATCTCCTTATTTCTAATGAATGTTTGTTAAACATAGTTGGAGCTACAATAAGGGATGAGGGAAGGAAGAATGTGGAGAGGTGTTAAAAAGACAAATGAAGGGGCTGGGGAGGTGGCCCTGAGGTTAAGAGCACTGGATGCTCTTCTAGGGGATTTGAGTTCAATTCCTAGTTAACACATGGCAGCTCATAGTCCTCTGCAATGAGATCTGGTGCCTCTATTTGGTGCCCTCCTCTGGCACATAGGCATGCATGAAGGCAGAAAGTAGCATACATGATAAATAGAGACATTTTTTGTAAAAAGGTGTATCAAAGAGGTGGGTGGTCCTTGGACTTCCCACAGGGCAGGGAACCCTGATTGCTCTTTGGACGAGGAAGGAGGATTTGATTGGGGGAGGGGGAAGGAAGGGGAGGCGGCAGTGGGGAAGAGACAGAAATCTTTAATAAATAAAAAAAAATTTTAAAAAAAAGAAAAGAAAAAAAGGGTGTATCAAATTAACGATTGCAAAATACTTGGACCCAATCTTTATCAATCTTCCTTGGTAAAGAACAAAATCTACATATAATTTTTTACATCAATATACTTTTAGCAGAGGCATCTCTTTCGTAGCTTGCATGAGTGGAACATGCCACACTCATAAAGAAAAGCACAAATACAGTAGTACATTAACTGCTCTGAGAATAAAATGATTCCTCATAAGATGAGGGGTCTTCAGCTAGGAACCTGATGTTTTCACTCTGTCCATTTAACACCAGAGATCAGAGGTGACATGTGTACTTTGAGTATTTTTCATGAAGTTCCTGATCACTGTTAAGTTCCATCTCTTCCATCAGTATAGCCTAAAGGAATTATAACAACACATCAAGCTAATTTTTATTCTTAATTTCTCATCTATTAGTTCAAACAATGGACAATCATTAAAGTTGTTCTAAGATGTCTTAATTTGACTAAATCTGATTAATATATTAATAATATAAATTAATTAGTTAACTTAATGTTTCCCAAGGCAAGAGCATATATGCTGATTGCCACAGTGAACTGAGAAATGTTCACACGATCTAATGTTCACTCTATCATTCTGTGTAGTTCTGGAAGTATTTGTGAGACAGCACTGGCTGTATGATTTCTGTTTTTCTTCATTAAGTAGCTGAACATACACTTCTAAGTAATGGGGAAGAAAATACATTAGGGTAACTACTATTGTGATAATACAGCATGACCAAGAGCAACATTGGTAGGAAAGGTTTTATTTTAGCTTATAGTTCCACACCACACATCGTCACTGAGAGAATTCAAGATAATAGATTTTCTGCCATCACCCCCCCAAATCCCCA
Source organism: Microtus obscurus (assembly GCA_963919715.1). Classification (NCBI taxonomy): domain Eukaryota; kingdom Metazoa; phylum Chordata; class Mammalia; order Rodentia; family Cricetidae; genus Microtus; species Microtus obscurus. The sequence goes on from CAWTZC010000707.1 coordinate 608,847, forward strand.
TTAAAATTCTAAGCTGATTTGAAAAGCCAGATCAAGCTTAACTGAAAAGGTGTAACAACAGTTATCTTTTAACAATGCGCTCACTGGGTGGTTCCTCCTGTCTAGAGATCTGAGCCAGGGGCGTCTCTTGGTCAAACTGGGTTATGTGCTTTCTGTAGGAACAGGTTGGAAGGAAGTGACTTGCTTGTTAATGTATTGAGGTACTGGCAGGTTCTGGGGTGTGCTACCTGTGTCCTGGGTTCAGGGGTCACTATGGAACCCAGAACTAAGTGTCCCCTTTTGTCCGTTGTTTTGCACATGATTTTGTGAGTGTGCTGACTTTTGTGAGCATACCTTTCTGGAGGGAATCTCTGTCCAGTTGCAGTCCACAAGCTCCAGCCAGCTTCTGGATTGATGGGGGAGGGCAAGGATATTTTGTCCCTAACCCTCCATCCTAGTGCAGGGAAGCACTCAAACTGGTTAAAAAAACAAAGGCAGAAGAAGTCATGGATGAGTGTTCAGCATCCCTTCCTACAGGGTGTAGGACCACGATCCCAAGGGTGGCACCATCCACAATGAGCTGAGATGCTGGGCATTAGCAGTAACACAGATCCCCAGACAAAAGACCACATTCTTTCCCACAGGTCAGTTTGATGGTAGCCTTTTTTCAGTAGAATATTCTTTTTCCCAAATGATTCTTGCTTATGTCAAGTTGTCACAAACCTAGCTAGGACAGAGCTTTACTCTCATAGTATTCACATTAAAGGTAAGGAGTACAATAGATTGGATGATGTTCAAAATGATGAAATCAGTTTAAGAACAGAGATACCAGATAACATAGAAAATGTGAAATGTCTAGCTCCATGTTTAGTTGTCATTCACTTGTACCTACTAACGAGGTGCAACCATTTCCAGAATGTATGGATGTGTGTTCTTTCTCCTTTTTAAGTTGATGGTGTATTAATTGCGGGAATGAAACCACATGGTCAAAAGACCTTATACCTGTCAGTGTCTACACATTCAAATGGAATATAGCTGTGGAGGCTGTTTTATTTAGAATGCTAAAAATCACCTTAGTAAAGGTTAATATTTTTTTAACATGCCTTGAGCTATGCAGAGCTTAATGTCATTCGTGTCGGTAATCTCATTCATAATAAAACTTAGTAAACATAAGAGCTTTTGTCCGTCCATTTGCAATTTCATATAATATATATACATATATATACACACATATATATATATATGTGTGTGTATGTATCATGTTTAACCTGAACCACACCATCTTCCACATTCATGCTTTTTGTGAAACCAATCTGCATGTGTCCTCTTTATTTTTCATTAAAATAATTTTTAACATCCAGTTTTATATTGCGCATGTACTGTTGGGTTTTTGGCCTTCTGCTGACACATGGTGCGACAACACCCTTAAAGTAAACTGAATTTCATTATAGGGCAGATAGAAATTATCTATACCTCATCACATGTGGATGAGACTTTCTTCCCAACTCCATTCCTCAGACTGGGATTTTTCTCTAAAATATTGAGCTTGCACATCTCATGCATGTTGTCACAACTGTTGATTGTTCATATTTGCAACTGCTGTTTTATGTGTAGAAAGTATTGTTTCATTGGAAGAAGCTACTTCCCTTGTCTGTTACATTCCTTCTGCTCTATTCTGTGCAAGTATCTGTGAGCCACAGAATGAAGGACTATGATTTATTGACATACCACATAGGACTCTACATTTCACAGCATTTAATTCTCCTTTGACCAGATGTAAATCTGTGTGTTAAATGACTATGTACCACCAAAGAAGCAAGTCTGATGAAGACTAAGAATCGGATTAATCTATTGCAAAAGCCATTAGGAGTTGGCTTAGTATTGTGTTCACAGCCTAGTAAAAAAAATAGTGATATTTTTTGCTTAAGGCCTCAACCCATGTAGCTAGAGGTTATAGACCCTGATATTGGTGCCAGATATGTGATCCATCTTGGAGACTGGAACTTCCTACTTTCAGAGTGTTGCTGATAACCCATGGCATTTGTGCCACTGTTGCACCACTGGGCAAGTCTTGACAGAACACTCATTATTGTATCTTACAGGATTATGCTGAGGTCATTATGATGATTACTCTTATTCTCTAGTAGTGTACATAGCACATATAGAAGGAAAACTCATAAACCATTAACAGGTTGACTTCTCCATTTCTGTGAGTCAAGCATATGTTATGTCCAGTAGTAGGTGTTTATTGTCGAGTCCTGGGGGGTAACGAAGTTCAATGCCAATAGCCTGTTGAGAGTGTTTGGGGTCCACTGGCCAACGACTCACAAAGAGTACCCCTATCTTTTTTTATTTTTTTCTCTTTTTCTTTTTCTTCCTTTGATTTTTTTTGAAAAAGGGTTGGTCTGTGAAACAACTCTGGCTGTCCTGGAACTCACTCTGAAGACCAAGCTGGCCTCAAACTTCCAAAGATCTGCCTGCCTCTGCTCCCCAAGAGCTGGGAGTGAAGGCAGGCACCACCATCTCCTGGCTGAGTATCCCATTCTTAGCATTATAAATCTATTTGTTCAACTACTGTTCTAGGGTGTCATCATTTGTTAGTAGGTAACTCCACTTACACTCTTTTTACATATTCATATGTGTGTATTTTGGCAGCTTCTACAATAGTTGGCTTCCAGATGGTTTATCAAAACCAATGTTAGTTATTCTCCTAGTATTCAGTCCTCTATGCTGCCTTCTTGCTCCCACATTATTTAATATCATTTTCCATGATTCTTCTTTCCTCCTTTTATTTTATCGTGCTCTATTTACCCTGCCTTTAAATTGCCCCATTGTCCATTACTTGGTGTCTGACTTCTAAGTCTATTCCAAGAAAAATCCACCTATCTGGAGCTTTGAGTAACTGACTTGGTATTGGTTCCCAGAGTTGAGTCGGGATCCTATCTAGTACAGGGAAAATACAGAAAAGAAAAGTGACCAGGTAGATAAGGCATTTAGTGAAAGTTTACACATCTTCTACAGCGTGGCTCCTCTGTTCACTTTTAAATTATTTGATATCTGCAGCTTATTTAAGTGAGCATTGTTGTACCATGTTGTAAATCGTCAAACTTCTGCAGGCAATGACCTCCATTCTTCCTCAGTTGAGGGGAATCTAGGTTCTTTTCAGGTTCTGACTGTTACAAATAATGCTCCTATGAACATAGTTGAGCAAGTGTCCTCATGTTATGATTGATCAACCTTTGGGTAATCAATACCCAAGAGTGGTATTGCTGGCTCTTGAGGTAAATTGATTCCCCGTTTTCTGAGAAACTGCCATACTGATTTCCAAAGTGGTTGTATGAGTTCGCTCCCCTACCAACAGTGGAGGAATGTCCCACTGACTCCACATCCTCTTCAACTTCAGCTGTTATTAGCATTTTTATCTTAGCCATTATGATAGGTGTACGATCAGAGTTGTTTGATTTGTGTTTCCCTGAGATCTAAGGATGTTGAAAAAGTCTTTAAGTATATCTCAGCCATTTGAGATTCTTCTGTTGTGAATTCTCCGTTTAGATATGTAACCTACTTTTAATGGAATTATTTGGTATTTTGATGTCTAGTTTCTTATGTTCTTTATATATTTTGGCGATCAGCTCTCTGGCAGATGTGGGTTTGGTGATGATCTTTTTCCCTTCTGTAGACTGCTGTTTGTGTTCTTGACAGTGTATGTCTCATTGACTTTCATAGAAAAGTCTGTCATATACTAAGCTTGTAGATTGAAGATGAATGCCTCAGTGTTGTAAAGAAACCTTCTGTGAATGTCCAGGTAACCAGTTGTTTCTGTCATTTCTCACATTTTTCAAAATCATTTACTTGCATGTTGTGCTTACTCAGTTAATATTGGTTCTTTCTCATGTCACTGAGGGAGCTGAAGACTAGTTATTTGTAGTTATAGCTTTTCTTACTTACAAGACACAGAAGTGCAAAGTATGTAAGGATAAGAGATATTAAAATGTAGTTTTGGATGGTAATGCAAGATAGGATAGAAAGTAAGATAAATATAAGACTTTGAACTCATAATGATCAGATAGATAATGTATTATTTTTTCTGAATTTGCCAAAGGCAAATGAACTAGACATTGTTGATATATGTATTGTCTGTATTATTGTATATAGCTTTTCTTATATTAGTTATAATTTTTTTCTTACTTTAGACAAAAAGGGAAAATGTATTGATATTTTGTTTGTGATTAATAAACATAGCTTGTCTGAAGATCAGAGTGCAGAGCAAAGTCACTAGTTACCCATAGAGGCTGGACAGTGTTGGCGAGCACCTTTAATCGCAGGACTCTGGCAACAGAGGCAGGTGGATTTCTGTGAGTTCAAACCACATTGGACTAAAAGAGATTGAATCTTTCTAAAAGTGAAACAGAATTCACACAAAGGTGATCACAAAAGTTAGGATCATATGCACTAGAAAGGTGGAGTGACATGGCTGAGCAGAGAGAAGAATATAAGGCAGGAAGAGACAGGAGCTCAGAGCAGTCTCAGGTTTTGTAGAGACAGGATCTCCCCTTAGGTCTGAGTGTTGTTAGAGGTAACAATTCTCTAATGGCTGACTGTTCTGCTTCTCAAATATTTCTACATTAACCCCATACGTGATACTGTTTTTTTTTCTTTTTTTTATTGGAAAAAAAAAGAAATTTCTGCCTCCTCCCCGCCTCCCATTTCCCTCCCACTCCTCCCTCTCCTCCTCCCCTCCCCCCATTCCTCCCCCTCCCTCTCCAGCCTGAAGGGCAGTCAGGGTTCCCTGCCCTGTGGAAAGTCCAAAGTCCTCCCCCTCAATCCTGGTCTAGGAAGGTGAACATCCAAACTGGGTAGGCTCCCACAAAGCCAGAACATGAAGTAGGATCAAAACCCAGTGCCATGGTCCTTGGCTTCTCAGCAGCCCTCATTGTCTGCCAAATTCAGAGAGTCCGGTTTTATCCCATGCTTTTTCAGTCAGAGTCCAGCTGGCCTTGGTGAGCTCCAAAGAATCAGTCCCACTGTCTCCATGGGTGGGCACACCCCTTGTGGTCCTGACTTCTTTGCTCATATTCTCCCTCCTTCTGCTCCTCATTGGGACTTTGGGAGCTCAGTCCAGTGCTCCAGTGTGGGTCTCTGTCTCTATCTCCATCCATCGCCAGATGAAGTTTCTATGGTGATATGCAAGATATTCATCAGTATGGCTATAGGATAGGGTCATTTCAGGTTCCCTATCCTCAGCTGCCCCAGGAACTAACTGGGGATATCGCCCTGGGCACCTGGGAGCCCCTCTAGATCCAAGTCTCTTGCCAACCCTAAGATGGCTCCCTTAATTAAGATGTGTGCTTCTCTGCTCCCCTAACCAACCTTCCTTTATCCCAATCATCCCGTTTCCCCAAGTTCCCCCCACCCTCCCCTTCTCACATTACTCTCCCCTTCTCCCCTTACCCCACCTCCCTCCACACCCCCAAGATCCCAATTATTTGCCCGGCAATCTGGTCTACTTTCCATAACCAAGAGGATAGCTATATGCTTTTCTTTGGGTTCACCTTCTTATTTAGTTTCTTTAGGATATCAAATTATAGACTCACTGACCTTTATTTATCTCTAGAAACCAATTATGAGTGAGTACATCCCATGTTCATCCTTTTGGGTCTGGGTTACCTCACTCAGGATAGTGTTTTCTATTTCCATCCATTTGCATGCAAAATTCGCGAAGTCATTGTTTTTTACTGCTGAGTAGTATTCTAATGTATATATATTACATACTTTCTTCATCCATTCTTCCATTGAAGGGCATCTAGGTTGTTTCCAGGTTCTGGCTATTACAAATAATGCTGCTATGAACATAGTTGAACAAATGTCTTTGTCATATGATCGGGCTTCTCGTGGGTATATTCCCAAGAGTGGCATTGCTGGGTCCATGGGTATGTTGATCCCAAATTTCCTGAGAAACCGCCACACTGCATTCCAAAGTGGTTGCACAAGTTTGCATTCCCACCAGCAATGATGAGGGTACCCCTTTCTCCACAGCCTCTCCAGCAAAGGCTATCATTGGTGTTTTTGATTTTAGCCATTCTGACAGGTGTAAGATGATATCTCAATGTTGTTTTGATTTGCATTTCCCTGATCGCTAAGGAGGCTGAGCATGACCTTAAGTGCCTTTTGGCCATTTGAACTTCTTCTGTTGAGAATTCTCTCTTCAGATCAGTGCCCCATTTTTTAATTGGGTTAATTAGCATTTTAAAGTCTAATAGTCTAGTTTCTTGAGTTCTTTATATATTTTGGAGATCAGACCTTTGTCTGTTGCAGGGTTGGTGAAGATCTTCTCCCAGTCAGTGGGTTCCCTTTTTGTCTTAGTGACAGTGTCTTTTGCTTTACAGAAGCTTCTCAGTTTCAGTAGGTCCCATTTATTCAATGTTGCCCTTAATGACTGTGCTGCTGGGGTTATACCTAGGAAGCGATCGCCTGTGCCCATCTGTTGTAGGGTACTTCCCACTTTCTCTTCTATCAGGTTCAGTGTGTTCAGATTGATATTGAGGTCTTTGATCCATTTGGACTTGAGTTTTGTGCATGGTGATAGATATGGGTCTATTTTCATTCTTCTACAGGTTGACATCCAGTTGTGCCAGCACCATTTGTTGAAGATGCTTTCTTTCTTCCATTGTATACTTTTAGCACCTTTATCGAAAATGAGGTGTTCATAGGTTTGTGGGTTAAAATCCGGGTCTTCTATACGATTCCATTGGATGACTTCTCTATTTTTATGCCAATACCACACTGTTTTCATTACTGTAGCTCTGTAATAGAGTTTAAAGTCAGGGATGGTAATGCCTCCAGAAGTTCCTTTATTGTATAAGATTGTTTTGGCTATCCTGGGTTTTTTGTTATTCCATATAAAGTTGATTATTCTCCTTTCAAGATCAGTGAAGAATTTCAATGGGATCTTGATGGGGATTGCATTGAATCTATAAATTGCCTTTTGTAGGATTGCCATTTTTACTATGTTGATCCTCCCAATCCACGAGCAAGGGAGATCCTTCCATTTTCTGGTATCCTCTTCAATTTCTTTCTTCAATGCCTTAAAGTTCTTGTCAAATAGATCCTTCACTTCTTTGGTTAGAGTTAGCCTGAGATATTTTATGCTGTTTGTGGCTATCGTGAAAGGTGATGCTTCTCTGATTTCCCTCTCTGCTTCCATATCCTTTGTGTATAGGAGGGCGACTGATTTTTTGGAGTTGATCTTGTATCCGGCCACATTACTAAAGGTGTTTATCAGCTGTAGGAGTTCTTTGGTGGAGTTTTTGGGGTCGCTTATGTACACTATCATATCATCTGCAAATAACGAAAGTTTAACTTCTTCCTTTTCAATTCGAATCCCCTTGATCTCCTTATGTTGTCTTATTGCTATTGCTAAAACTTCAAGCACTATATTGAAGAGGTATGGAGAGAGTGGACAGGCTTGTCGTGTTCCTGATTTAAGTGGGATGGCTTTGAGTTTCTCTCCGTTTAGTTTGATGTTAGCTGTCGGTTTGCTGTAAATAGCTTTTATTATATTTAGGTATGACCCTTGTATCCCTAATCTCTCCAAGACTTTTATCATAAAGGGATGTTGAATTTTGTCAAATGCTTTTTCAGCATCTAATGAAACGATCATATGGTTTTTTTCTTTCAGTTTATTTATATGATGGATTACATTGATAGATTTTCGTATGTTGAACCAGCCTTGCATCTCTGGGATGAAGCCTACTTGATCATAATGGATAATTTTTCTAATGTGTTCTTGGATACGGTTTGCCAGTATTTTGTTGAGGATTTTTGCATCGATGTTCATGAGTGAGATTGGCCTGTAATTCTCTTTCTTGGTTGAGTCTTTGTGTGGTTTTGGTATCAGAGTGACTGTAGCTTCATAAAAGGAATTTGGCAATGACTTCTGTTTCTATATTGTGAAATACCTTAAGGAGTATAGGTATTAGGTCTTCTTGGAAATTCTGGTAGAATTCCGCATTGAAACCGTCTGGTCCTGGGCTTTTTTTGGTAGGGATGTTTTTGATAACAGCTTCTAATTCTTCGCGACTGACAGGTCTATTTAGATTGTTCACTTGGTCCTGATTTAACTTTGGTATATGGCATTTATCTAAAAAAGTGTCCATTTCTTTTACATTTTCCAGTTTTGTGGCATACAGGCTTTTGTAGTAAGATCTAATGATTCTCTGAATTTCCTCTATGTCTCTGGTTATGTCCCCCTTTTCATTTCTGATCTTATTAATTTGCAAATTCTCTCTCTGCCGTTTGATTAGTTTGGATAGAGGTTTATCAATTTTGTTGATTTTTTCCAGGAACCAGCTTTTTGTTTCATTGATTCTTTGGATTGTTTTCTGTGTTTCTATTTTGTTTATTTCTGCCCTCAGTTTGACTATTTCCAGTCTTTTACTCCTCCTAGGTGTGTCTGCTTCTTTTTTTCTAGAGCTTTCAGGTGGGCTGTTAAGTCTCCAATGTATGCTTTCTCTGTTTTCTTTAAGTGGGCACTAAGGGCTATGAACTTTCCCCTTAGGACTGCTTTCAAAGTGTCCCATAAGTTTGAGTATGATGTTTCTTTATTTTCATTGAATTCAAGGAAGACTTTAATTTCTTTCTTTATTTCTTCTTTGATCCAGGTGTGGGTCAATTGTTGACTTTCAGTTTCCACGAGTTTGTAGGCTTTCTGGGGGTAGCATTGTTGTTGAATTCTAACTTTAGTCCGTGGTGATCTGATAAGACACAGGTGGTTATGGATATTTTTTGTAACTGTGGAAGTTTGCTTTGTTACCGAGGATGTGGTCAATTTTCGAGAAGGTTCCATGAGCTGCAGAGAAGAAGGTATATTCTTTCCTACTTAGGTGGAATGTTCTATAGATGTCTGTTAAGTCCATTTGATTCATTACCTCCATTAATTCTCTTATTTCTCTGTTAGGTTTCTGTCTGATTGACCTGTCCATTGTTGAAAGAGGAGTGTTGAAATCTCCTACTATTAGTGTGTGCAGTTTGATGGCAGCCTTGAGTTTTAGTAATGTTTCTTTTACGTACGTGGGTGCTTTTATGTTAGGGGCATAGATATTCAGGATTGAGACTTCATCCTGATCAATTGTTCCTGTTATGAGTATAAAATGTCCCTCTCCATCTCTTCTGATTGATTTAAGTTTGAAGTCAACTTTGTTAGAAATTAGAATGGCCACACCTGCTTGTTTCTTAGGTCATTTGCTTGATAAACCTTTTCCCATCCCTTTACTCTAAGTAGGTGCCTGTCTTTGTGGTTGAGGTGTGTTTCTTGTAAACAGCAGAATGTTGGATCCTGTTTGTGTATCCAATCTCTTAGCCTGTGCCTTTTTATAGGTGAGTTGAGTCCATTGACATTAAGGGATATTAATGACCAGTGGTTGTTAACTCCGGTCACTTTTTTTAGTCATAGAGTTCGTGTGTTTGCCTTTTTTGAGTTGCGCTGGTGAAGGGTCTCTAGATGTTTGAGTTATTGTGGTCATTGTTGGACTCCTTGGTTTGTGATTTTCCTTCTATTACTTTCTGTAAGGCTGGATTTGTGGCTACGTATTGTTTAAATTTGTTTTTATCCTGGAAAATTTTGTTTTCTCCATTTATAGTGAACGAAAGCTTGGCTGGGTATAGTAGTCTGGGCTTGCATCCATGTTCTCTTAGCTTCTGCAGTACCTCTATCCAGGACCTTCTGGCTTTCATGGTTTCCATAGAGTAGTCAGGTGTAAGTCTGATAGGTTTACCTTTATAAGTAACTTGACCTTTTTCCTTTGCAGCTCTTAATATTCTTTCTTTATTCTGTATGTTTTGTGTTTTGATTATTATATGGTGAGGAGATGGGGTTTTTTTTTTTTTGGTCCAGTCTATTCGGTGTTCTGTATGCTTCTTGAACCTTCAAAGGAATACCTTTCTTTAGGTTGGGAAAGTTTCCTTCTATAATTTTATTAAATATATTTTCTGGACCATTGGGCTGTACTTCTTCTCCTTCTTCTATCCCAATTATTCTTAGGTTTGGTCTTTTTATTGTGTCCCAAATTTCCTGAATGTTTTGTGATGAGAATTTGTTGGTTTTGCTATTTTCTTTGATCAGTGTGTTTATTTTCTCTATGGTATCTTCAGTGTCTGACATTCTTTCTTCTATCTCTTGTAATCTGTTGGTAGTACTTGTCTCTGTGGTTCCTGTTCGTTTACCCAGGTTTTCCATCTCCATCCTTCCCTCGGTTTGTGTTTTCTTCATTACTTCCATTTCATTCTTCAAGTCTTGAACCGCTTCCCTTATCTGTTTGATTGCTTTTTCTTGCTTCTCTTGGTTTTCTTGGGTATCTTTGAGCGATTTAGTCATTTCCTCTACTTTTTTGTTTGTCATCTCTAATTGTTTATGGCAGTTTTTCACCTCCTGTTTAAGGTCCTCTATTATTTTCATATAATTCACTTTTGAGTCGATTTCTTCTAATTCTTCTGGAGTAGGGTGTACAATTCTTCTTGTTTCGGGATCTCTGGATTCTGGTGATGTCATGTTGCCTTTCAGGTTGTTGGAGGCATTCTTGTATTGGCACCTTCCCATCTCTTGCTTCAAATGGAGCCAGGAGAGGCCTGGTGTCTTGGTCCAGTCTTTGCTGTGACCGATTCTCTGGGTGTATCTCTTCAGTGTAGAAACAGGAACCAACCCGTCCAGATGGAACTCCTCAGCACAACTCAGACGGCAACCCTGGAGCACCAGCTGTAGGTGCCCAAGCTCCCTTACTGGGAACCTTGAGACCTGCCCGGAAGGCAGGCACTCCCCACTCTGGGTGGATTGCCTTAGTGAAAGAGCTTAAAACCAGTCTTGAGCACTGGTCCTAGCAAACCACAGGGCAGGGTAGGGGGTGGGGTGCCGGGGGATTGGGTCGTGCCTAAGAAAGGCAGCCCTGCAGAAGGAGCTGGGGGAGGGGGGTTTGTGCTAGCTCCTGGGGCACACCGCGACTGGATAGTAGACACTCACCCGTCCAGATGGAATTCCTTAGCACCTAACCAGGGCCACCTGGTAGCTCAAAGATCCGGGGTCAAGAGGAAGGAGGTGGGAGGCAGCGCGGGGTGCAGGAGAACACTGGAGATCCTGGAGTACCAGCTGTAGGTGCCCAAGCTCCCTTACTGGGAACCTTGAGACCTGCCCGGAAGGCAGGCACTCCCTGCTCTCTGGGGTTTTGTTATTAAGACCAATTTGAATTCATGGCTACACACAACCTGATTACCTTTGACAGTAGAAGATTTGTGCAAGGATGTGGTGTGATATAATCTATCCCAAAATATTATCTTTTGAGCTATAAATTTACTCCAGGTTCTTCCAAGAAGGAAGAACTATAACAGGGCAGATCTCCTGGAAAACTAAACTCTAATGACCAGAATTCACTTGATTCATGAGACATGTTGATTTCCAAGAATAGAAGATGTGATTATGTTTGCACATTCCTCTTCAAATTAGAGCTAAAAAGATTAGAATTTTCTGCTGGTCTAACTCAGCATAGATGCACCTTGTCTGTGTATCTAGTCTTTATGGTAGTCTAAAAACTTGTTGGCCAGAAGATTGATTTTTCTTAAAAACCACCAGTAGTCTTAGCACCTTCCAGCTGTTTTTCTAGCAAGAGTAACATATTTCTATTCATAATAGATGTATTTTATTTTGAATATAAAGACTACATGGGACTTTGTCACAACTATTTGGGAGCTGAGTTTATATGCTGTGACTACTTAATGGTAGAAGCATTCTTAGAGACATGAATTTTGGGTTCATATATTTTATTAGTCAGTAATTAATGACACTCTTTGGATTATTGGCATATAATTTCATCCTTTGTAATGTAGCAACTTGAATTTCTCTGATTTCGTTTAGATTATAGGTCACCTGGGCTGATTATATGTAGGTTTTGTAAGTCGTTATTTCAAAGGAATTTCATTTTGAAACTTAAAACAAAACTGCCCTATTTCATTGAACACATTTTGTAAATACACATTTAGTCTGGAGAGGTGGCTCTGTGGGTAAAGTGACTGCCACACCAGTATAGGGCCATGGTTTGCATCCCAGGCATGCTAACATTGAGCAGGCACAGTAACATCCCTGGAATCCCAAGCTTAAGAGGCAGTGGTAGGTGGGACCTGTGGAGTAAGCTAAAGAATTCTTGTTACCCTTGGAAGTCACAGGTTGCCAAGTGATGGTGCGTCTCTTGCTTTGTGACATAACTTGGTGTGAGAGATAAATACCCAGCCCCAGGGGCATATTCTAGCTTCAGTGTTCCACTGTTACTGGAAACAGTCTGTTCTTTCATTTCTGGAAATGGCTATTTTTTTGAAGATTTTAAAGGCAGTGTTTTATTACGGTAGGATTGGGGGTGATCATAAAGCATAGTAAGGTGCCCTTTGGGTTCCCCATCCATCTAGGCTGATAGAGCATTGCCAGATGAGTCTGGCCCTGAACACTGCACTTCCCACTGTGGCTTCTCCTCACTAGGAAGCAGCTTCTTTTGAATTCAAAAAGCACTGCAGGTGTGTTTGAAGCACCAACTCCTGCAGCAGTCGGCCCGCAGTATGCCTAGCCCCCTACCTGGGCAAGCCAGGAGCCAGGGTAAGATGGTGATGGTGAAGGTTGGCCAGTGCTACCCAGCAAAAGTCATCAGTGAGCACCCAGCGGGCCCTGAGTGGTCAAGAAGTTCTGTCTGCTGATATCTAAACAGATCTTTCCTCTCCACCCTTTCCCTGTCTGCACAAAGGTGGCATGAAGAAAGAGGAGGAGAAACAGAGGAAGATTGCCTATGGCAGGGCTCTGCTAAGAGCCAGGCAGCCTCTACCTCATGCAGAAGAAGAGGAGAGACAGAGGAAGATCGCCTATGGCAGGGCTCTGCTAAGAAGAACAAGGCAGCCTCTGCCTCCTAGGGAAGAAGAGGAGAGACAGAGGAAGATTGCCTATGGCAGGGCTCTGCTAAGAAGAACAAGGCAGCCTCTGCCTCCTAGGGAAGAAGAGGAGAGACAGAGGAAGATTGCCTATGGCAGGGCTCTGCTAAGAAGAACAAGGCAGCCTCTGCCTCCTAGGGAAGAAGAGGAGAGACAGAGGAAGATCGCCTATGGCAGGGCCCTGCTAAGAGCAAGGCAGCCTCTGCCTCCTATGGAAGAAGAGGAGAGACAGATGAAGATTGCTTGTGTCAGAGCTTTGGTAGGAACACCCCAGAGTCTGGCGGCTCTGGGAGGCAGTGTGGTACGGGAGGAAGAGGAGGCCTGTTGGGAATGGAGGGGTGGAGGTATGGGGTATGGACTGGGGATGGAGGTGTGCAGGTATTGGGTGGGGGCTGAGAGTGGAGGAGAGGGTGGGGGCTGGGGAGAGTTGCCCTTCTGGCTGCTGGTGGAATCCTGATGTTTGAATCTCCCAGCTCATTTTTTCCAGGGTGCCACACGAAACTCTTCCTTAGACCCTCTGTGACCTGCTAAGGAATTGGTTTTCAGCCTCCACCCTTTTCACTTCCTAAAGGGCATTTAGGAGTCATGCAGGTTTTGTGCTTTTCAGAGTGGGTGTTTTGGCATTTCGTAATGCTGATGGACGCCCTTATGCTGATCACAAACCTTTAGGTGTCTTGGGTGTATGTCATTCCTTGTGACAGCTGTCTCAGGAGTGAGTTGAGTATGCCACAAGTGCCAGCTTTAAACTTGACAGTAGTGGCATTTTTAGAAGCAGATTTTATATATATATATATATATATATATATATATATATATATATATATATATATATATGTGTGTGTGTGTGTGTGTGTGTGTGTGTGTGTGTGTGTGTGTGTAGGTTTGTTTGTGTTACAGGTCTTTGCCATGGCTCTTGAGCTTTTTCAGTGTAGAATGGAACTTCTGAGCACCAAATGGTTCTATAAACAAATACTTATAGAATTCTTGTTTAATGTTATTTTTTGGTATTATGCATTAAATGTTATATAGTTGGTGAGTTTGATTTTGTGTGGGCATGCATGTATGGCAAGACATATAAACAATCAAGAATTATATGTAGCTAAAATGCAGTGGGCTTAATGAATAATTCGATACAACATGAGATATATATATACATATATAATGATTCTTTTTGAAATTACCTGCTTCAGCTTACCTTTTTACCTTACTCCCTAAAATGAAGTAAAGACCTCATTGTTAGCAGTCATAAGGGGCGGGGGGGTGATCATGTTATGTTTTAAGACTGTTTTTCTGTATTGTACTGGCTGGTTTTATGTCAATTTTACACAAGTGACAATCCTCTAAGAGGGAGCCTCAACTGAGAATATGTCTCCAAATGATCTGGTTGCAGGCAAGCCTGTAGGACATTTTCTTTGTTGAATGATGTGGGAGAGCCCAGCCCATTGTGGCTGGCGCCACTCTGAGCTGGTAGTCCTGAGGTCTTTAGGGAAGCAAGTAGAGCAAGTTGCTTGGAACAAACCAATAATCAGCACCATGGTGTCTGCATTGGCTCACGCCTCCAGGCTCCTGTCTTGTTTGAGTTTCTGTCCTGATTGCCTTTGATGCTGAGCTGCCATATTGGAGTATAAGCCAAATAAAGCCTTTCCAGGGTGCTTTGGTCGCGGTGTTTCATCCTCGCAATAGTAAGTCTAACTAAGACACCCGTGTTCCTTTTTTCCTCTCTCACATTAACAAAAGAAAGGAGGTCAGTAATGAATGAAGGGTGATACTACAGAGATACAGCAGTACATGCTCAATATTAGTTTGTTACAGAATATGTGCAGTAGCTAATGCTGTTTTTCTAGAATATGTTCTGTTGACTTTTATCCAAAGCCCTGTCTATGTAAGGTCAAGATTTAAATGTGTTTGTATAGCATTCAATAAATGGAGGAAATGGGGAATCAGCATCCTTAGAAGCCCAGCTTCGCTTACCATTGTGCATCCTGTAGAACTTAGCAAGTCCAATGCATGGAAGGAGTTGGAGATGTGGTGTGCCTCCCTTTTCAAACATCAAGGCTTTGATTAAATAGTGTTTTTACTGTCCTTATCTGCTCCTTCTTTCTTTTTTTAGCAAAGTCTTAGACTATAGTTCGTGTTAGGATGATTTATCATTCATATTTTGGTAAAATGTTGTAAATACACTTCATTTCCTGAAACAGTACATAAAGAAGCTCTTTATTATTATGTTAATGCAGCTTATAATTAACTAACAGATAATAATTATTCAATAAATACTTGTTTATAAAATGAACAGGATAAGAAATGAGCCCTCAATGGATGCTGCCTTATAAGTATGACTATCACTTAAATATTTAGAACTCTTAAGGAAGTTGTCCATTGCTGGCATAAGAAAAGAACATGTAAAATCATTTTCCAAAATCTATTTTTTGCTTGAGTCTCAGTACTACTAACTGTCAGGATGGGCCTTTCCTACTTGGTTAGCCCTCTCTGGAAATACCCTCACAGACACACAGTATGCCTCATTAACACCCTAGGTGTTTCTTAAGCCAATGATGTGAACAATTGAAATTAGTCATCATGTTCCCATGTCTCAGTTTGTACAATAACCTTTGGGAAATAACATTTTAAAACCTAGCATTATTGGTGGGCATTTTCCCAACTGAAAGTCTTTGTAGGATTATTTTCATTCTTTATATACTATAGTTTATTCTCCTGTCATGGATTTAGGGTTGGTATAAAACATTTCATAAAATATACTGTAATGTATACACTCAAGCTATTTTTATTTATTTTTTCTTTTTTAAATTTATTTATTTATTAAAGATTTCTGCCTCCTCCCCGCCACCACCTCCCATTTCCCTTCCCCTCCCCTGATCAAGTCCCCCTCCCTCATCAGCCCAATGAGCAATCAGGGTTCCCTGACCTGTGGGAAGTCCAAGGACCACCCACCTCCACCCAGGTCTAGTAAGGTGAGCATCCAAACTGCCTAGGCTCCCCCAAAGCCAGTACGTGCAGTAGGATCAAAAAACCCATTGCCATTGTTCTTGAGTTCTCAGTAGTCCTTATTGTCCACTATGTTCAGCAAGTCTGGTTTTATCCCATGCTTTTTCAGACCCAGGTAAGCCAGACCCAAAAAGAGGAACATGAGATGTACTCACTCATATTTGGTTTCGAGGCATAAATAAAGGACACTGAGCCTATAATTCGCCATCCTAGAGAAGCTAAATAAGAAGGTGAACCCAAAGAAAAACATATAGGCATCCTCCTGAATATTAACCTTCATCAGGCGATGAAAGGAGACAGAGACAGAGACCCACATTGGAGCACCAGACTGAAATCTCAAGGTCCAAATCAGGAGCAGAAGGAGAGAGAGCACCAGCAAGGAACTCAGGACCGCGAGGGGTGCACCCACACACTGAGACAATGGGGATGTTCTATTGGGAACTCACCAAGGCCAGCTGGCTTGGGTCTGAAAAAAGCCCGGGATAAAACCGGTCTCGCTGAACATAGCGGACAAGGAGGACTACTGAGAACTCAAGAACAATGGCAATGGGTTTTTTTTTAATTTATTTATTTGTTATGTATATAATATTCTGTCTGTGTGTATGCTTGCAGGCCAGAAGAGGGCACCAGACCCCATTACAGATGGCTATGAGCCACCATGTGGTTGCTGGGAATTGAACTCACGACCTTTGGAAGAACAGACAATGCTCTTAACCTCTGAGCCATTTCTCCAGCCCCCGGCAATGGGTTTTTGATCCTGCTGCACGTATTGGCTTTGTGGGAGCCCAGGCAGTTTGGATGCTCACCTTACTAGACCTGGATGGAGGTGGGTGGTCCTTGGACTTCCCACAGGGCAGGAAACCCTGATTGCTCTTTGGGCTGACGAAGGAGGGGGACTTGATTGGGGGAGGGGGAGGGAAATGGGAGGCGGCGGTGGGGAAGAGAGAGAAATCTTTAATAAATAAATATATTAAATAAATAGAAAAAATATATAAAACGGACTTTGCTGTTGAATTTTAAATTTCATCCCTCTCCCTGGGGAATGTTGCTAACACTGAATTATTAAACCTTGGGTTGAAAGTTGGCATTGGTAATTGGCCTCAAGAAGGAGATCAGATGGACAATGAATTAGCTGGAAAACAATGTAAGGTTGAAGAACTAACTCAAGAACTGGAAGAAAGGAGGGCCACCTGCGGGCCTGATATATAATACAAAGGGAGTGATCACCTCTTATGGCTTTAGTTTGTTATACATGTTGATGGTAGTGCATGCGTGCTCTTTACACATGGGACTTTCCTCTGGCCACTCAGGTCATTTCATAATTTTGTTCTTATACATTGCATAAACAAGCCCATTTAGACTGAGGATTGTGAATACACAGCTGAAATATTCAAACCTAAAATTTAACTGTAAAATAGAGTGGAATCATTCCTCTTAAGGAACTTTTTTTTTGTTATCAGCCTGAGAGAAAGTTGGTGTAAACCATAAGACAGTGTGAATTAAGCCCATTAAGAATGAAAGCAAGTACCTTGTAAGGGCTACACTGACATCTGCTATATGGGAAGTGAAGATGAAATTAAGATGAGGTGGGACAGTGGTGAAAATGACAGTATACTTCTATTCCATCCTCTTCAGAATAAAGCTGGGATTAAATGTGTCTCTTGGTGTTACCTAGAAACACACCAGTGCATTACAAAGTATAAAGACACTTCTATAAGAAAATATGGAAAAATCAACCCAAATATATTCTCTTCCTTAATGCAGATACATGATTTGTTTTTGTAGGTTTTTTGTATTTTTAAGACAGGGTTTCCCAGTAGCTATGGAGTCAGTCCTGGAACTAGCTCTGTAGACCAGGCTGGCCTGGAGTTCACAGAGATCTGTTTGCCTCTGCCTCCCCGAGTGCTGTGATTAAAGGCCTGTGCCACCACCTCCTGGTTAGATACAAGTTTTCAAGTCAGTTTTTAAATAAAACTAATTTGGATAGTCTTGTAGCTTTCATGGAAGAGTGCTTATTTTGAAACAAAACCTACAGCTAATATTTATCATTTTCACTGCTTTCTTCTAGCTATACAAATTCAAAGCTGCCGTTAAAGAAAGAGACTTCACCATAACGCGTCTTAGGGATAAACTGCAGCAGGCAAACAGAGAAAAGGAGGCAATAATGAGACATTTTTCCAAATTTACCAAACAAAGTAAAAAATTACAAAATGAATTCCAGCATGTAAGTATTAAAAGCACAACAAAGTTTGTTGGGTTTTCTTTAAGAATGAATTATATACTTTTTCACTTATCAGAACAATTCAAAGAATTCATTTGCTGCTTCTTGTGTACTACTTTAGTATTTTGAAACTGGTAAATTTGTTTTTTTTTCTAATAGCCAATAATTATTTGTTTCTTTCAAGAAAGATTTTCTGTTTGTATCTTCAGAGCCTTTCCTAGTACTTGCTCTGTTACCAGACTGGCCTCCCCACAGAGATCAGACTGCCTCTGCCTCCCGGGTGCTGGGATTAAAGCTGTGTGCTGCCACCACCTGGCTAGATACAAGTTTTCAAAGTCAGTTTTGAAATAAAACTAATTTGGATAGTCTTGTAGCTTTCATGAAAGAGTACTTATTTTGAGACAAAACCTAAAGCTAATATTTACTGTTTTCACTGGTTTCTTCTAGTTATACAAATTTAAAGCTGCCGTTAAAGAAAGAGACTTCATCATAACCCAGCTTAGGGATAAACTGCAGCTGGCAAACAGTGAAAAGGAGGAGATAACGAGACACTTTTCCAAATTAACCGAACAAACTAAAAAATTACAAAATGAATTCCAGCATGTAAGTATTACAAGCACAACAAAGTTGTTTTTTAAGCAATGGATTATATACATTTTCACTTGCCAGAACAATTCAAAGAATTCATTTGCTGCTTCTTGTGTACTACTTTAGTAATTTGAAACTGGTAAATTTGTTTTTTTTCTAGTAGCCAATAATAGCTTGTTTCAGGACAGAATTTCTCTTTGTAGCTTCAGAGCCTTTCCTAGAACTTGCTCTCTTACTAGACTGGCCTCCTCACAGAGATCAGACTGCCTCTGCCTCACCAGTGCTGGAATTATAGGCATGTGCCACCACCACAACCATCCAGCATAACCACGATTATTTTTTAATTCATCTTTTGTGAATGGTTCCTTGCTATTAAACTAAACTCCCCATTTCTGTTTTGAAATTCTACAAAACCTTACCATGGTGGACTAAATGGATTTTTGCAGACATCATTCTGTAGTTGCCCTGGACATTTGTAGTCCTGGCACGATTTTATTAGGTTCTAAATGGTAACTGAACCCATAACTTCCATTTACTTTAAGTTTCCCTTGGGACTCCATCTGGGCTAGTTTTTTGAGGGGTGTGAGATTTATGGCTTTTTATCTATTTATTGATTTTTATTGAGCTGTATATTTTTCTGTGCTCCCCTCCCTGCCTCTCCCCTCCCCTTCAACACTCCCCCACAATCCCCGTGCTCCCAATTTACTCAGGAAATCTTGTCTTTTTCTACTTCCCATGTAGATTGGATCTATGTATGTCTCTCTTAATGTCCAGGCTAGTTTTATGTCATCTTAATGCAGGCTAGAGCTTTCTGAAAGGGGGGAACCTCAATTGAGAAAATACCTCCATAAGATCAGGCTGTGAGGCATTTTCTTAATTAGTGATTGGTAGGGGAGGGTTCAGATTGTTTTGAGTGGTGCCACGTCTGATATGATCCTGGGTTCTATAAGAAAGTAGACTGAGCAAGCCATGAGGAACAAGCAAGTAGTCAACATCCTCCATGGCCTCTCTATATATCAGCTCCTACTCTAGGTTCCTGCCCTGACTTCCTTTGATGATGCTATAATGGGGAAGCAATAAGGCAAATAAACCCTCTCCCACCCCCAACATGCTTTTGGTCATGGTGTTTCATCATTCATCAATAGTAACCCTGACAATGCAGAATCTGATTGCATTGATCAGAGCTTGATAGCAAGTAACAGAAAACAACTTGAAATATCTTCAGTCAGAGGGATATAATATATATATCATCAAAACTCTGAAAGAGATTGGAGCTAGAGTCTGAAAAGTCACCAAAATGCAGAAGTACCTTCCTTTCCCACTTACTCCTCTTCTGCCTCTTGAGTGCTGTGGAGATTGTGTGTGTGTGTGTGTGTGTGTGTGTGTGTGTGTGTGTGTGTGTGTGTGTGTGTGTGTGTCTGGCTCAGGGTATAGTTCTTCTAGAGGGACCATAATTCTCAAAAGGCTGAAGGCACGTTGGTCTTTTTTCATGAATTGTACTTAGAGGTATCTCCCAGCATTTCTTCCGAGAGCTTTCTTCTGTCTGAGCTTCAATATTTTTTCTTTAGATGTGTTATAAATTTATTCAGAATACCTTTGAATTCGGTTTGCCATGACCTTTCTGATATAATTGACCTGCTTAGAGTAACTCTGACCACTTCTGTAGATTTTATTTCATGCTTAGCATTTGGGTCTGAAGTCTTTAGTCACATAGAAAACTAAACAAGAGTTCCAGAACCCTGCTCAACTTGCTGTTGGATGCAATTGGATCTAACTGAGCTTGGTGTGTTCACCTGGGCTGAGCTGTTATTAACAACTGTGTAATTGAACTCAAAGAGGAACTTCAGAAAAGTTTCTTTTCTGATGTCAAGTTTCTGTTTAAACTGAAATTGTAGTTTCAGCTCAATACGCCATGAATATTATATTGTTGTAGATGTGCCCGGCAGTGAAATTAAAAGAGACTCACAGGAAATCTTTTCTTATTTAGCATTGGAACACCTTCAGATCACTAGAATTCATATTTTTAAAACTTTTCTGAGAGAATTCAGAGAGTGCATAGTAGTATCAAAATATTAAATAATTTGGATATTAATCAGTTCATTTTAAAAGTGAAAATATTATGGGCTACCAAAGATTTAGTGGGCTTTTTAATTACTACAATTACTTATTTGTCTGGAGAGTGAACTCAGGTCATCAGAGTCTAGCAGTATTTTCTTTTTCTTCTTTCTTTTTTTTCATTCTTTTTTAGAAGTATTGCGAGTAGAACCTAGGATCCCATACATGCTAAGCAAATCAGGCTGGATGTTTTTGATTTACATTTTTATTTTAATTTTTTGTAAAGTATATTATCATATTCTTTACTGTCCTCCCAGGTTCTCCCACACTTTCCTTAATTAAACATTTTAATCACAGCAAATGTGACTCAATGTTTCTTCCTAAGAAGGTCTGAACTGTTGTAGAGCTGTTGTTTGCTCATAAGTGTCTAGGTATACAAGTCTTACCATGGGAACAATTGAGGGGTGGGCACAACAGTTAACTTTCTATAGAATGTTGTGAAAAATGTGACTTTCTTTTGTCTTTTGCTGATAAAATTAAGCAATGAGGTTACCAGAAGTTGTTATACTTTCTTTTTCTTTCTTCATATTATGTAAATTAAACTACAGTTGGAAAAGCAGACCATGAGCCAAATAGAGAATCTTAAATACCAACAGAAGGGAGAAATTGAGAGAACTTTAAGTCGACAGAGAGCACAATATGAAGAACAATTAAAGTTTCTCAGGGCGACTATCAATGAACTGCATATAATGCTACGATACTCTCATTTTCAAAAACAGAAATTCAGGGAAGAACTCCGCTTAACAAAGTTAGAAAAATGCGCTCTCCAGTATCAATGTGAGGTTCTGTCAAAAGAAGTAAGGTCTTTAAAAGACCAGCCAAAGAGGTAAGCACACAGTATCTGAACAGGAGCATAAACTCAGTGAAATTTGCCAGTCCATCGGCATAGTCGAGGATTTAAAAGTTGAGGTTGCTGCATGTGAGTCCCAGAAGGAAGCTGAATTAAAACACAAAGTATAAATTACAAATTATAAGGTAAAACTTGAAATGTTAGAGAGAGAAAAAAAGGAGCAGTCTTATATAAGAAGGCAGAGTCCAAAGAGGCTGAATTGACTGATTTGAGAACACAGCTCCTTAATCATGAAGAAGAGCTTTCTAAACTAAAAGATTATCTAGAAGTTGAACATAGATTAAATATTGAAAAACTTGTAAAGATGTAGCTGAGCTTGAGAGCTAGGATATAGGACTGCATTGTGGGCCTTGTAAGGAGACGGAAAGGGAAAGCAGACTTTGAAAAGGAAGAAAGGATGTGTGAAGCTAGGATTTCATCCTAAGTAGGAAACCATGGGAAGTTTTGTCTTTATTTCTGATTTATTCTAATCACATTTTATCTTATATCTAGTGTAGAGATTTTTCACTTTTATGATGAATAGAATCAAGAAATCTAATTACAAACTAATAAATGTATGGAATTGTTTTGAAAAATATAATATGGCATAATTACCCCAAAGGTGTTAAATGCCATTTTAATTTTTGAAATAAGAGAGGACCTGATTTCCAACTTTAGCTGCCCTGATCTTGATACTATCTGTCACTAAAATTAAAATAAAAATGGCTATTATATACTTTCTTTAAAAACTGAAAAGAAGCAGCTTTGAAGAATAATTTTGTTTTTTTTTTTACATTTTAAAAATTATTATTTGCATATTTTAATGCATTTATCTAATTCAGCTAGAAGGAGAAGGACAAATATCATAGAAAGTCTATTCAGTATTGGCATGTGAGGCTGCCAGGGGAGTAGCAGTACTGGATCATGTCTCATGCTGAGAGAAGTGTGTTTGAATTTGAAGAGATACTGCAGTATAATAACCACAGGCAGAACTGCTGGTCTGTCTTCCTTAAGGTGTCGCCTACTGGACCTGCATTACCTAGAATAAATCCAATACAAAGCAGTGTACTTATTTATTTATTCATTTGTTTCTTTATTTACCTATCTATTTATATAGGTTTTTCAAGACAGGGTTTCTCTGTAGCTTTGGAGCCTGTCCTGGAACTAGCTCTTGAAGACCAGGTTGGACTCGAACTCAGAGAGAACTGCCTGCCTCTGCCTCCCAAGAGGTGCCATTAAAGGCGTGTGCCACCATCACCCAGAAAAGCAGTGAATTTATAAAAAGGAAAATAAAGGCCTTTTTCAGGTGTCAATAGTGAATCAAAGGAAAACTTAACAAGAGGAAAAACATGAGACTAACACTGTCATTTACTGTCTAGCATTTTCTAAAAGTCTTAAGCATGTAAAGACAAATTAATACATGACATTAATGGGAGAACAGTAACTAACGGTAATAATTCACAGGTATAATTTCATGAGAATTTAAGAAAAAGTTAAAATCTTTAAAGTCAATAATGTGGAAAAACTTAATGCAGAAATGTTTAATAGCCTGGGTATGATGGCATATGACATCATATCAGGAGCAGAGGGAGCAGATGATGAATAAGGCCAGACTGAACAAAGCAAGACCTCTTTTTTCTCTTTTTGTTTTACATTTATGCGTATGTTTTCATCTGTGCCACAGCATGCATGTGACATTGAAAAATTTTGTAGATCAATGTCCTTAGTCATCAGAGAAATGCAAATCAAGAGAACTCTGAGATTCCATCTTACACCTGTAAGAATGGCCAAGGACAAGAACACTGATGACAACTTGTGCTGGAGAGGTTGTGGGGTAAAGGGTACACTACTGCATTGCTTGTGGGAATGCAAGCTGGTACAACCCCTTTTGATCTCAGTGTGGTGATTTCTCAGATAATTAGGAAACAACCTTCCTCAAGACTCAGTAATATCACTTTTGGGTATATATCCAAAGGTTCTCAATCATGCCACAAGAACATGAGCTCAACTATATTCATACCAGCACTGTTTGTCATATCCAGAACCTGGAAACAACCTAAATGCCCCTCAACCAAAGAATGGATAAGGAAGACATGGTACATTTACACAGTAGGGTACTACACAGCAGAAAAAATATAATGACATCTTGAATTTTGCAGGAAAATTGATGGAGCTAGAAAACATCATTTTGGGTGAGGTAACCCAGACCAAGAAAGTACTCATTCATAAGTGGTTTTTAAACATAAAGCAAAGAAAACCAACCCACAAATCACAATCCCAGAGAACCTAGACAACAATGAGGTCCCTAAGAGAGACACACATAGATCTAATCTACATGGGAGGTAGGAAAAGACAAGATCTCTGGAGTAAATTGGGAGCATCGGGACTTTGGGAGAGGGTTGAAGGGGAGGGGAAATTCAGGGAGAGGAGAAGAGAAAAAAATGTAGAGCTCAATAAAAAATCAAAAAAGGAAAATATTTAAAAACTACTTAAGTGCGACAGATGGGATTCTAACACATCCCATGCAATTCCCTCATACCATACTTTATGCCACCCCCAAATTTATATAATATATAGGACCATATAAATGAAATTGCATTATATATTCAAGAAAGTAGTTTTATTTTACCTAAAGCCACCAAGATTTTCTTTGAAGGTTTAGTAAAATAGTTTCTTCAATATAAAAAAGAAAAACTTTGTAGAAATTGATTCTATCTTTTCACCATGTGGGTTCCAGGGATCAAACTCTGCTTGTCAGACTTGGCAGCACCTCCATTGAAACATCTCACTGTCGTCCAACTTTTTCAGATGGTTCTAAATAGATCATCTGCCTATATGAACTGGCTGCCCTGATATAGGTTACTATCTGATTGTCTTGCTTTTTATTTTACAGGTTCCTCCTCTCCCAATACCATACTGATATGAGGAGATAATTTTCAAATCATGAGGAGAAAGCATTAACTTAATATTAAAGAGATTCCATTTATAAATCAATGTTTTTGTGATATTTATTGTGTATATTTAATGAACACAACCAACACAAACACACTTATGGTTGTGTATAAATCTTTGCCAGCACATAAAGACAAACGAGTTTGTGTATATAAAATATACAAATAAGCATTAAATTACATGTATATTCCTGGAATTCTAATTTAAGTGATTAAACTATAAACAGTATCAGATCGGTTGAAGGTTTTTCAAATGACAATGTTGATAGCACTTATGTTACATGTTTCTGCCTAATATATTTGCTACAGGTGATTAAGACATAACATCACTGGGAGAGACTTATTTTTGTATAATGATAGAAGTTTTGAACTTCGCTGGTGTATTTTGTGAAGTACTGAAATAAAAATTATGTCACCATTTTCTTTATACTGAATTTGAATCTTCATTTTTAACTAAGCCGCAGCTCAGCATAGCATCTTGTTACTTCTAATAAGGAGAAATTAAGATCCAAAATTGGTTTCTCTCTGCTTCATTACAGAACAATTACAGTGTGTCTTTGTATGAGCTGTCTATACATGTTTTCAAGTCATAAGTTGGTATTCTTTGTAGGGGAAGCCCAGCCAATCACCTTGTTTGAAGGGCGGGATCCCCTGAGGATATTATTTACTTATTCCCTGCCTCCCCTTCTGTTTTTCTGTTCTCCGCAGGAACCTCAGTTTTGTAAGTCCTCTCCTTATTAAAGCTGAATATTTTATTATAAATTCTGTCTCTTTAAAGACTTTACCCTTTTTTTAAGGCATTAGCTTTATTATATTTTTTTCTTCTCTCTCCCAAGCCTATGTCTGAATCTGTCCTATTGTGAATCTGTAATTTTTTACTGTCCAGGAGGAGTTTTGATTTGTGCCTTTAAATTGCTAAGTGCTTAAGAATCTAAGCTGTGACATTTCTAGGTCAAAAACCAGTACTGCCTGCTTGCCCCGCCCAGTACAACTTGGCTGAGCCGCTCCTGCCTGTGAGCCTTGCACATTGCACCACTAGCATGGTGGAGCTGCTTGTGCCTCTGAGCTATGGCACGAAATGACCCCCTTTTAGGCACACAGCAAGTCTAGTTGCCATCAAACAAATCGCAACACTTTACTTCAAATGCTCCATTCAAAGACTCTGTCTCCTACAGGAGCCAGACAGAGATCTCAATGGTGGCACAGCCCAGAAAGCCGGCATTTTAAAACAGCCAGTTTTTTCCTGCTGCTGAGTCAGGACAATTTCTTTGCGGTGGGCAACCCACAAACAGCAAAAAGCTGTCTTAAATTCTCTCTCTCCCTTTTTTTTTAAAAAGCCCTCTCAGGTTTTTAAGTGGATTTAGTTCATCACGTTGGAGCACCACTCTGTAATAGGAGCTGCGGGCTGTTTTCTTGCTACCCCGGCTCCCAGCTGCCTGGCTAGCTTATGCCCTGAAATAATTACATGGAAAGTGTAGGGGCATTTCAAGTTCCCTCGAGAAAAATGGGAGGCAGGGAGGAGGCAGAAATCTTTTCAACAAAAAAATAAAATAAAATAAATTGATTAAATAAATTAAAAATAAATAAATAAATAAAAAGAAACCTGCCATTATTGGCTTCTAGCCATAAATACAGAACATTGAACCTATAATTTGTGATCCTAGAGAAGCTAAATAAGAAGGTGAATCCAAAGAAAAACATATAGTTATCCTCCTGGATATTGAAAGTAGACAAGATTGCCGGGCAAAAATTGGGCACTTGGGGGTAAGGGGAAATGGGGAGAGAAAAGTGAGAAGGGGAGGATGGGGAGAGCTTGGGGGAATGGGAGGGTTGGGATAAAGGAAGTGTGGGTATGGGAGCAGGGTAGTATATATCTTAATTAAGGGAGCCATTTTATGGTTGGCAAGAGACTTGACTCTAGAGGGGTTCCCAGGTGTCCAGGGAGATGTCCCCAGCTAGTTTCTTGGGCAGCTGAGGAGAGAGAGCCTACCTATAGCCATACTTATGAATATCTTGCATATCACCATAGAAACTTCATCTGGCGATAGATGGAGATAGAGACAGAGACCCACATTGGAGCACTGGACTGAGCTCCCAAGGTCCAAATGAGGAGCAGGAGGAGGGAGAACATGAGCAAGGATGTCAGGACGGCGAGGGGGGGGGTGCACCCACCCACTGAGACAGTGGGGCTGATCTATTGGGAGCTCACCAAGGCCAGCTGGACTGGGACTAAAAAAGCATGGGATAAAACCAGACTCTCTGAACATGGCAGACAATGAGGGCTGATGAGAAGCCGAGGACAATGGCACTGGGTTTTGATCCTACTTCATGTACTGGCTTTGTGGGAGTCTAGTCTGTTTGGATGCTCACCTTCCTAGACCTGGATGGAGGGAGAAGGACCTTGGACTTCAACAGGGCAGGGAACCTTGACTGCTCTTTGGACTGGAGAGGGAGGGGGAGGGGACTGGGGGGATAGGGAGGGAAATGGGAGGCGGAGAGGAGGCTGAAATTTTTTTTAATTTTTTATTGAGAAAAAGAGAAAAAAGTTTCCACTTCCTCCCAGCCTCCCATTTCCCTCCCCCTCCTCTCACTCTTCTCCCCCTCCCCCCACTCCTCTCCCCCTCCCTCTCCAGTCCAAAGAGCAGTCAGGGTTCCCTGCCCTGTGGAAAGTCCAAGGTCCTCCCCCCTCAATCCTGGTCTAGGAAGGTGAACATCCAAACTGGCTAGGCTCCCACAAAGCCAGAACATGAAGTAGGATCAAAACCCTGTGCCATTGTCCTTGGCTTCTCATCAGCCCTCATTGTTCGCCAAATTCAGAGAGTCCGGTTTTATCGCATGCTTTTTCAGTCACAGTCCAGCTGGACTTGGTGAGCTCCCAATAGATCAGCCCCACTGTCTCAGTGGGTGGGTGCACCCCCTCGTGGTCCTGACTTCCTTGCTCATGTTCTCCTTCCTTCTGCTCCTCATTGGGACCTTGGGAGCTCAGTCCAGTGCTCCAGTGTGGGTCTCTGTCTCTATCTCCATCCATCACCAGATGAAGGTTCTATGGTAATATGCAAGATATTCGTCAGTATTGCTATAGGATAAGGTCATTTCAGGTTCCCTATCCTCAGCTGCCCAAGGAACTAACTGGGGACATTGCCTTGGGCTCCTGAGAGCCACTCTAGGCTCAAGTCTCTTGCCAACCCTAAGGTGGCTCCCTTAACTAAGATTTGTGCTTCCCTGCTCCCCTATCAAACCTTCCTTTATCCCAGTCATCATGTTTCCCCAAGTTCCTCCATCCTCCCCTTCTCACTTATCTCTCCCCATCCCCCCTTATCCCCATCCCACCCCACCCACAAGATCCCAATTTTCTCCCCGGCAATTTTGTCTTCCCATAGCCAGGAGGATAACTATATGTTTTTCTTTGGGTTCACCTTATTATTTAGCTTCTTTAGGATCAACAATTATAGACTCTGTGACCTTTATTTATGGCTAGAAACCAATTATGAGTGAGTACATCCCTGTTCATCTTTTTGGGTCTGGGTTAACTCACTCAGGATAGTGTTTTCTATTTCCATCCATTTGCATGCAAAATTCGAGAAGTCATTGTTTTTTTACGGCAACGTAGTACTCTAATGTGTATATATTCCACACTTTCTTCATCCATTTTTCCATTGAAGGACATCTAGGTTGTTTTCAGGTTCTGGCTATTAAAATAATACTGCTATGAACATAGTTGAACAAATGCTTTTGTCATATGATAGGGCATCTCTTGGGTATATTCCCAAGAGTGGTATTGCTGGGTCCTGAGGTAGGTTGATCCCAAATATCCTGAGAAACCACCACACTGCTTTCAAAAGTGGTTGCACAAGTTTGCATTCCCACCGCAATGGATGAGGGTACCCCTTTCTCCACAACCTCTCCAGCAAAGGCTATCATTGGTGTTTCTGATTTTACCCATTCTGACAGGTGTAAGATGATATCTCAAAGTTGTTTTGATTTGCATTTCCCTGATTGCTAAGGAGGTTGAGCATGGCCTTAAGTGTCTTTTGGCCATTTGAACTTCTTCTGTTGAGAATTTGTAGGGATAAGTCCCGCCCCTTAGGGGGCGTGTTCGCCTCAGCTAATGTTTACCTATAAATCTGGCGAGCATGCTTACAGAACAGTGGTTCTGTAAGTCTAGTTCACCATTAAAGCTGTACATATTTTTACAATCTGTCTGCATTCGTTTATGCCGTTACATTTTGGCGTCCTGATGTGGGAGTGATTTCTTATTAATAAAGAAACTGCCTGGCCCATTCGATAGGCCCACCCTTAGATGGCTGGAGTAAACAGAACAGGATTCTGGGAAAGAGAAGCTGAGTGAGGAGTCGCCATGATGTTCCCACTCCATACAGATGCAGGCTAGAATCTCCCTAGTAAGCACACCTTGGGGTGCTACACACCTTATAAGAAATGGGCTAGTCCAGGTGTGAGAGTTAGCTGAAAAGAGCTAGCCAATAATGGGCCAGGCAGTGTTTAAAAGAATACAGTTTCGTGTAATTATTTCGGGTATTAAGCTAGCCATGCGGGCGGCTGGGTGCCAGGGACACAGTCCCGGCGCTCCGTATTGCTACAGCATCCAACATCGGGCTATTTTGCCTCGACTCAAGCATGTAGCCTGGCATGCTCCCGGGTGCCGTTTTTTAATTCGTGATTCGGGCCCCAGTGCCGAGTCCGAGATACACTCGGCCACACAAATCCATTCTGCCCCACCTGCTCGCCCAAGCAATTGACCCCTCCCTGCCTGCCTTGGCTAAGTTTGCAGTGGAACCCCACTGCCTGAATTAGTAAAAGCTCAAGTACCTGCGGTTTTGCAACAAAAGTCACCACAGTGGCAGATTTGGTCTGATACAAAGTGACTTGACGGGCAGTGGTGGCGCATGCCTTTAATCCCAGCACTTGGGAGGCAGAGGCAGGCGGATCTCTGTGAGTTCGAGGCCAGCCTGGTCTACAAGAGCAAGTTCCAGGACAGGCTCCAAAAACACAGAGACCACCACTGGCAGGAACTGGTCATTGCAGGTGAAAAAAAAATTCTTTTATAAATAAAATGCTGAACATGTTACCATTAAAGAATTTAACAGTTTTTTTTAATTGCACCATGTGGGAGATTATACAAGAGCTGTCTATCACCCCACATCTATGGATTGTTCTGGGATTTGTAGTTTTCATTGGCACTAAATGGTTTGATAATAGAAATATATGATAAAGTCTTTACGAGATGAATCCAGGATTCTTAAGGCAGAGATTCAATGCTTAAAAACAATTGAGAATGACAACAATCTTCTCAAGAATCAGTTTGAAGTTCTCCAGGAAGAGAACAGATCTTTGTTTAACATGACTCGATCAACTGAGCAAAATTTAAAAAAGGTACAGGCTGATGTTAAGGAGAAATTCATTACTATGGAAGAGGGAACAGCTGATTTGGATCGTAAGCTTCAGTCCCTTTCTGTAGGAACTGAAACATTAGTGGCTGATGTTAAGGAGAAATTCATTACTTTGGAAGAGGGAACAGCTGATTTGAATCATAATCTTTAGTCCCTTTCTGTAGAAACTGAAACATTAACTGAGAGAATCAAAACATCTGAATGTGACAATAGGATTTTGTCTAAAGCTTATGACAGATTGGTGGAAAGATTGTCAATACAAGAAGGCACGGTTTATGCCATAAAAATTATGTCCAAAGATGAGATGTTATCTCTAATGGACAAACTTCCTACTTTAGAATCCTCAGTGAAGGCTTTGGAACATAATTCTGGACAGGAGATTCAGACATTGCAGAAGGCAATGGTGAATAGAATTGAAAAGATTGAGGAATTTCTAAATTCTGATGAAAGAAGAGCAAAGGGTAGAAAGGCAAATTTTAACTACATCTGTGAGTAAATCTCTCCGGGACAATTTCCACAAAGCTCTACCTACAGCTCTACCTGCCTTTCCAGTAATAACAACAGAGAAGGTGATTGGTTCCAGAAACCCTAGGATCATCAAGGAAGATACATGGGAGCCTGTCTGTATGAATGATCTCAAAGAAATTAAACAGGCTGTCATGACTTTTGGGATGCACGCCTCTTTTGTTAAAGAGATACTTAAATCTTGGGCCACAACAAACAGGGCAACTCCCTCGGACTGGCTCCAGCTGAGCTCTGCGGTACTTGAGAGTGGACCGCAATTGAAATGGAAATGCTTAGGGCCACAACAAACAGGGCAACTCCCTCGGACTGGCTCCAGCTGAGCTCTGCGGTACTTGAGAGTGGACTGCAATTGAAATGGAAATGCTTATTCAGGCAAGAGGCTAGACTTTTAGAACAGCAGGAAAAAGCGAAGGGAATTGACATTTCCCTAGATAAAATTCTAGGTGAAGGGCTCTTTTCCGACCCTCAGGAACAAGCTAATTTGGATGAAAACACACTCTCCATGTGTACTACAGCAGCCTTAAGGGCTTAGGACAGGGTACAAGACCCAGGACAGAGAATGGAATCATTTGTCAGAGTTAAACAGGGTCAGAGAGAACCCTTTAGTGACATTTACAAAGACTAACTAAGGCTGTACAAATAGGGATATCTGACCCAGAAGCAAGACGTATAATGATTGAGTCTTTGGCTTATGAAAATGCAAATGTGGAATGCAAAAGGATTTTGGCGCCTTTAAAGCTCAGATCAGTGCCCTTGGAAGAATGGGTCTTGCATACACTGAATGTTGATACACTTGATTATGGCACTGAAGCATGGGTAGAAGAAGCAATTTCCAATGGTAAAAGGAGACACCAGAATACCAAATGTTTTAATTGTGGCAAAATGGGTCATATGAAAAGGAATTGTAGACAATGAATTTTCAGAAATAATAATAATGCATCTTCTAGAAATAACAGAAATAGGACTCAGCCTTCAGGTTTAAGTAGAAGATGTGGAAAAGGCAGACATTGGACAAATGAATGCAGGTCTACAAGAGAAAGACAAGGCAACCTGATACAGATGGGAAACGTGAGAGGGGGGCCTCACAGGCCCCCATGGCAAACATGGTTCAGTCATTTCCAGTTTCTGCAGAGAACGTGCCTTGTCAGGACAATTAGGAAGCCCCATGCCTACTGTTTCAAGCAATAATGATCAGAAAGTTGAGTTACATGTGTTTTGGCAAACTTCTATAAATGATCAAAGACCTAAGCTGAGAGTGTGTGTAAATGGCATTTTTATTACTGGCCTGCTGGACACAGGTGCTGATGTAAGTATCATTACCCCAGAATCTTGGCATCCGTATTGGCCTCTTCGGAATGTAAATGTTCAGCTCCTGGAAATTGGAACCTTATCTCGAGTAAGGCAGAGCACGAGATAAGTTGAATGTATAGGGCCAGAGGTACAAATAGGAAAATTAAGGCCTTATGTAGCTAATATTGCAATGAATTTATGGGGTCGTCACCTATTACAACAATGGAATACCCAAATTAACATTCCTGCTACTTCTAGAGCCTATATTTCTGAGAATAATATTAAAAGATATTACAAACGGAGAAAACCGGCCATTTGGGCTGTACAAGAACAAGCAATTGATATCCCTTCAGAGATACCAACAGCCTTGCCTCTAAAATGGTTGACTGAGAAACCAATATGGACAAAGCAATGGCCTTTAGCTGAGGAAAAGTTACAGGCTTTAGAACAGCTGGTACAAGAACAATTAGATGCTGGATATATAGAAGAATCTACTAACCCTTGGAATTCTCTTGTATTTGTGGTTAAGAAAAAATCAGGTAAATAGAGAATGGTGACAGATCTCAGGGCCATCAACAAGGTTATTCAACCTATGGGCCCTCTGCAATCTAGAATTCCTTTGCCCTCTTTATTACCAAAAGGATGGCCTCTCATAGTTATTGATTTAAATAATTGTTTTTTCACTATGCCTTTACAAAAAGAAGATAGAGAAAAATTTGCCTTCACAGTGCCTACTTATAACAATTCTCAACATTCAAGGAGGTACCACTGGGCAGTCCTCCCCCAGGGTATGTTAAATAGCCCCTCCCTGTGCCAATATTTTGTGAACCAACCATTACAAATAATACGCAAGAAATTTTCCAGATCTATAGTATACCATTACATGGACGACATTTTGTTATCTGATTCAAACATGGATACCTTGAACAGACTGTTTGAAGAAATAAAGATACTTTTACCTAAATGAGGATTGCAAATTGCTCTTGAAAAGATTCAGAAGGGAGATTCTGTTAATTATTTAGGTTATAAAATAGGTTTGCAAAAAATTAAGGCACAAAAGGCACAAATTAGGAGAGATCGCCTATGGACTCTTAATGACTTTCAAAGACAGTTAGGAGATATTTCCAGTCTACGACCAGCTATTGGGATAACACCCGATCTAATAATTCATTTGAACAATACCTTGGATGGTGATAAAGATTTAAACAGTCCCAGAGAATTAACAGCTGAAGCAGAAAAGGAACTGACAATGATTGAGGAAAAATTACAACAGGCACATGTGGACAGGGTGAATCCAGAGCTCGATTGTATTCTTGTCATACTACCATCAAAAATTTCTCCTACCGGAATTTTAATGCATAGAGATGATATTATCTTGGAATGGATCTATTTACCACATAAACCAAGTAAGAAACTGAAAACTTATGTGGAAAAAGTCTCTGAGTTAATTATAAGAGGCAAGCTGAGACTTCATCAACTAGCAGGCATAGACCCAGCAGAAATCATAGTGCCTTTCACTGCTGATGAACTAAAGAAATTATGGGAAGATAATGAACCATGGCAAAGATGTTGTGCTAATTTTGGGGGAGACATTAATAACAATTATCCAAAAAGCAAGAGGCTTAACTTCATAAAGAGAACTTCTTGGATTCTTCCTTGAATCATCTATGATGCTCTAATAACTGGAACCCATACATTCTATACTGATGCCAATAAATCAGGGAAGGCAGGTTACAAATCAGAAGACTTGGGTAAGGTGGAACAAAGTCCTTATGATTCTGTCCTAAAGGTGGAATTATATGCCATTCTTATGGTGTTAAGGGATTTTAAAGAACCTATTAATATAGTTACTGATTCACAATACACAGAAAGAGTTATTTTACATATTGAAACTGCTGAATTTATACCTGATGATACAGAACTAACCTCATTGTTTCTCCAGGTTCAAGATTTGATCAGGAACAGACTTTGCCCTATGTACATAACACACAACTGATCCCATACTAGTCTGCCAGATCCTCTCGCACAAGGTAATACAGAAATTGATCAATTATTGATTGGTAGTATGCTACAAGCCTCTGAATTTCATAAAAAACATCATGTTAATAGCAAAGGTTTAAAGAAAGAGTTTTCTATTACATGGAAACAAGCTAAGGAGATTGTAAAGAAATGCCCTACTTGCTCTTTCTATAACCAAGTGCCACTGCCTGCAGGGGCTAATTCAAAGGGCACCCAAAGGAATAAAATCTGGCAGATGGATGTCTTCCACTTTGCAGAATTTGGCAAATTAAAATATGTTCATCACACCATTGACACTTATTCAGGCTTTCAGTGGGCAGCTACTTTAAGTTCAAAAAGCTGATTCAGTAATCACTCATTTATTAGAAGTCATGGCTATCATGGGTATACCTACACAAATAAAGACAGATAATGGTCCTGTGTATGTCTCTAGGAAAATAAAATGGTTTTTTTCATTATTGCAATATCAAGCATGTTACAGGTATACCATACAATCCTACAGGCCAAGCAGTCATAGAAAGATCAAATCGAACTATAAAGGATATGTTGAACAAACAGAAAGGGGTGGAAAACACTCCCAGAAGTAGATTACATAATGCTTTGTTAACCTTGAATTTTCTCAACGCTAATGAGAAGAGAACAACAGCTGCAGAAAGACATTGGATAATGGAAAAGTCTACTGAACTAAATCAACCAGTTTATTTCAAGGATGTGCTGACCTCACAATGGAAGCCAGGAGATGTGCTGCGTTGGGGAAGGGGTTTTGCTCTTATCTCCAAAGGTGAGGAAAAATTGTGGATACCGTCAAAATTAATAAAGGTTTGGTTTGAAGAAGAGAACCCACTTGGAAAAGATAAATAACAATTCATTCACAAGGATGGTGAGCATACTAATGGTAAGAAATACAGAGTGGTTGGAGGCAGGGTTCTTTTCTTATCTCCACAGGAAAATACTCATCTTCAAAGAAATTAAAGGACCCTGAATATTTAATTACTGATGGATGGACACATTTTGTAAGATATATATATATGTGTGTGTGTGTGTGTGTGTGTGTGTGTGTATGTATATGTATATATATGTATGTATGTATATACATATACATGTACATACATACACATACACACACACACATATATATATATATATATATATATAATGTCTTGTTAAACATTTCATTATAAATATATAGAGCTGGTTTTGAAGTTGGACTCTGGCTCAGTCCCTCTCCAATTCCAAGCCTGTTAGTAAGAGAAAAAGCCAGCATTTCTGGAGTTTCTTTCTCATGTCAAGAGCCATGATATGGGACAGAAAAAAATATGAGTTTAGAAAACATATTTGCTTTTCTTCATATCTATCATACTTTTCATTGAATATATTTATCGTGCCTTTTATTGAATATATATATATATGTCTATATATGTCTATATGATTAATGTTTAAGTTTTTTACAATGAACAATGAGTTTTTCCTGAAGTGATATTGGAAGTTTCCAGGAAGAAGATGGGGCCACACAACAACAAATCTACCTGGTTGATATGATGTCATGAGACTGATAGCACTACTACAAGACCTGTTTTGGGTACCAGCTGCACAAGACGATCCCAACTTTATTGTATAAGATCCTTCATTGTATAAGATTGTTTTGGCTATCCTGGGTTTTTGTTTTTCCATATGAAGTTGATTATTGTCCTCTCAAGATCTGTGAAGAATTTTGATGGGACCTTGATGGGGATTGCATTGAATCTATTAATTGCCTTTGGTAGAATTGCCATTTTTACTATGTTGATCCTCCCAATCCAAGAGCAAGGGAGGTCCTTCAATTTTCTGGTATCCTCTTCAATTTTTTTCTTCAATGCCTTAAAGTTCTTGTCAAATAGATCTTTCACTTCCTCGGTTAGAGTTACCCCAAGATATTTTATGCTGTTTGTGGCTATCGTGAAAGGAAGCTTCTCGGATTTCCCTCTCTGCTTCCATATCCTTTGTGTATAAGAGGGCGACTGATTTTTTGGAGTTGATCTTGTATCCAGCCACATTACTAAAGGTGTTTATCAGCTGCAAAGTTCTTTGGTGGAGTTTTTGGGGTCGCTTATGTACACTATCATATCATCTGCAAATAACGAAAGTTTAACTTCTTCGTTTCCAATTTGAATCCCCTTGATCTCCTTATGTTGTCTTATTGCTATTGCTAAAACTTCAAGCACTATATTGAAGAGGTATGGAGAGAGTGGACAGGCTTGTCGTGTTCCTGATTTAAGTGGGATGGCTTTGAGTTTCTCTCCGTTTAGTTTGATGTTAGCTGTCAGTTTGCTGTAAATTGCTTTTATTATATTTAGGTATGACCCTTGTATCCCTAATCTCTCCAAGACTTTTATCATAAAGGGATGTTGAATTTTGTCAAAAGCTTTTTCAGCATCTAATGAAATGATCATATGGTATTTTTCTTTCAGTTTATTTATATGGTGGATTACATTGATAGATTTTCGTATGTTGAACCAGCCTTGCATCTCTGGGATGAAGCCTACTTGATCATAATGGATAATTTTTCTAATGTGTTCTTGGATACGGTTTGCCAGTATTTTGTTGAGGATTTTTGCGTCGATGTTCATGAGTGAGATTGGCCTGTAATTCTCTTTCTTGGTTGAGTCTTTGTGTGGTTTTGGTATCAGAGTGACTGTAGCTTCATAAAAGGAATTTGGCAATGACTCTTCTGTTTCTATATTGTGCAATACCTTAAGGAGTATAGGTATTAGGTCTTCTTGGAAATTCTGGTAGAATTCCGCATTGAAACCGTCTGGTCCTGGGCTTTTTTTGGTAGGGAGGTTTTTGATAACAGCTTCTAATTCTTTGCGACTGACAGGTTTATTTAGATTGTTCACCTGGTCCTGATTTAACTTTGGTATATGGTATTTATCTAAAAAAGTGTCCATTTCTTTTACATTTTCCAGTTTTGTGGCATACAGGCTTTTGTAGTAAGATCTAATGATTCTCTGAATTTCCTCTATGTCTGTGGTTATGTCCCCCTTTTCATTTCTGATCTTATTAATTTGCAAAGTCTCTCTCTGCCGTTTGATTAGTTTGGATAGGGGTTTATCAATTTTGTTGATTATTTCCAGGAACCAGCTTTTTGTTTCATTGATTCTTTGGATTGTTTTCTGTGTTTCTATTTTGTTGATTTCCGCTCTCAGTTTGACTATTTCCAGTCTTCTACTCCTCCTAGGTGAGTCTGCTTCTTTTTTTCTAGAGCTTTCAGGTGGGCTGTTAAGTCTCCAATGTATGCTTTCTCTGTTTTCTTTAAGTGGGCACTTAGTGCTATGAACTTTCCCCTTAGGACTGCTTTCAAAGTGTCCCATAAGTTTGAGCATGTTGTTTCTTTATTTTCATTGAATTCAAGGAAGACTTTAATTTCTTTCTTTATTTCTTCTTTGATACAGGTGTGGGTCAATAGTTGACTATTCAGTTTCCATGAGTTTGTAGGCTTTCTGGGGGTAGCATTGTTGTTGAATTCTAACTTTAGTCCGTGGTAATCTGATAAGACACAGGTGGTTATGGATATTTTTTTGTAACTGTGGAAGTTTGCTTTGTTACCGAGGATGTGGTCTCTTAGCCTGTGCCTTTTTATAGGTGAGTTGAGTCCATTGACATTAAGGGATATTAATGACCAGTGGTTGCTAACTCCGGACACTTTTTTAGTCATAGAGTTTGTGTGTTTGCTTTCTTTTAGTTGCGCTGGTGAAGGGTGTCTAGAAGTTTGAGTTATTGTGGTCATTGTTGGTCTTTTTGGTTTGTGATTTTCCTTCTATTACTTTCTGTAAGGCTGGATTTGTGGCTACATATTGTTTAAATTTGTTTTTATCCTGGAAAATTTTGTTTTCTCCATTTATAGTGAACGAAAGCTTGGCTGGGTATAGTAGTCTGGGCTTGCATCCATGTTCTCTTAGCTTCTGCAGTACATCTATCCAGGACCTTCTGGCTTTCATGGTTTCCATAGAGTAGTCAGGTGTAAGTCTGATAGGTTTACCTTTATAAGTAACTTGACCTTTTTCCTTTGCAGCTCTTAATATTCTTTCTTTATTCTGTATGTTTTGTGTTCTGATTATTATATGGCGAGGAGATTTTTTTTTTTTTTGGTCCAGTCTATTTCGTGTTCTGTATGCTTCTTGAACCTTCAAAGGAATATCTTTCTTTAGGCTGGGAAAGTTTTCTTCTATAATTTTATTAAATATATTTTCTGAACCATTGAGCTGTACTTCTTCTCCTTCTTCTATCCTAATTATTCTTAGGTTTGGTCTTTTTTTGTGTCCCATATTTCCTGAATGTTTTGTGATGAGAATTTGTTGGTTTTGCTGTTTTCTTTGATCAGTGTGTTAATTTTCTCTATGGTATCTTCAGTGTCTGACATTCTTTCTTCTAACTCTTGTAATCTGTTGGTAGTACTTGTCTCTGTAGTTCCTGTTCGTTTACCCAGATTTTCCATCTCCAACCTTCCCTCGGTTTGTGTTTTCTTCATTACTTCCATTTCATTCTTCAGGTCTTGAACCACTTCCCTTACCTGTTTGATTGCTTTTTCTTGTTTCTCTTGGTTTTCTTGGGTATCTTTGAGTGATTTATTCATTTCCTCTACCTTTTTGTTTGTAATCTCTAATTGTTTATGGCAGTTTTTCACCTCCTGTTTAAGGTCTTCTATTATTTTCAAATAATTCACTTTTGAGTCGATTTCTTCTACTTCTTCTGGAGTAGGGTGTACAATTCTTCTTATTTCGGGATCCCTGGGTTCTGGTGATGTCATGTTGCCTTTCAGGTTGTTGGAGGAATTCTTGCATTGGTGCCTTCCCATCTCCTCTTTCAAATGAAGCCAAGAGAGGCCTGGTGTCTTGGTCCAGTCTTTGCTGTGACAGAGTCTCTGGGTGTATCTCTTCAGTGTAGAAGAAGGGACCGTCCTGCTGAGCTTGAACTCCTCAGTACCCAAACATGAACAACCATCCAGATGGAACTCCTCAGCACCACTCTGGGTGGGTTGTGGATGCAGGCCCAATGTCTCTCCTGGCACCCGGATCTGATCTCCCTGCTGGTTGGGTATCTCGCGAACAAAGGGCCGACCTTGCTTGTTGCAGGCAGGCCACCTAGACAAAGGAGCTACCCTCCCGGATGCCCTCCCAATTCGGACCCTGTCCCAGCGCCCAAACAGGCTAAGCTGGGAGATGATGTGTGGTTTAGAGAGGGGAGGGAGTCAGAGGAAGTGGGCGAGGGCCGTGGATGCAAGCTGGGTGGGATAGGAATAGAGAGGAGGTATTGAGCAGTATAGCCCCTGCAGGCTGACCAGGAAGTGCAGGAGGGGTGAGGAACATCTGAGTTCCCTGTCCCGGGCTGCTGCCATGGTCAGAAACTCACTCACCCCAGTGATGTCTCTCCTGGCACCCGGATCTGATCTCCCTGCTGCTTGGGTGTCTCACGAACAAAGGGCCAACCTTGCTTGGTGCAGGCAGGCCACCTAGACAAAGAGGCTACTACCCTTCCGGATGCCCTCCCAATTCGGACCCTGTCCCAGCGCCCAAACAGGCTGAGCTGGGAGATGTTGTGTGGTTCAAAGAGGGGAGGGAGTCAGAGCTACCTCTTAGTTTCCAAAACACCTTAGCCCTTCAATTGAGAGAAAAGAATACATATGGATATTTGTAGAATATATTTTAAACTAGAACAATAAAGTGCTAAAACGCATTTGGATTACTTCCACACTATAAAAATAAGGCTTGTCTCTATACTAAAAGTTATCCTACTACCATTCAGTCTTCTTTAAGGTGTGGTACATGATTTGACTCAATATTACTTTCCAGAGGAATGGAACCTGCAAATCTCCAAATAGAATAAACTTGTTCCTGTTTTAATAATGCAGAACATTTAACCTTTTGTGCCATGTCTATAGTGCTCTTTTTCTTTTTGAACATTTTCAAAGCCTTTCTAACAGAAACAGGCTACATACTCTCAATATTTTTACTCTGGCTTCCCATTAAATTCATTCAAAATTTGTATCTAACTTATTTCACTTTGGAATTGCTTTTCTGACTTTCTTTGTGATAAAATTCTAGGAAGCAGGACACCTGTCTCATTGGTGTGAGGACATGGAAAATTTTAAGAAACTTTGCTTGATCAGAAGCTGGTTAAGGCACTGGGTTCAATAAACTTTGCAGCATCAAGAGTTATCTAGAAACAGGAACCTTTGCAAAAGTGCAAACCAACTGTACCTATCAGCTAGCCCCCTGTCGACACCCTGCTTTGTGATCTAGACAGAAGCAGGAATAACTGCTTGGGGGAGGGGGGAGGGTATGCACAGAAGCAGAAGTAGCTGCTTAAAGGAGGAAGAAGGTATGCAGAAGTAGTCCATACCCTGTACTCAGCAAAACTAAGCCCCTTGATCCTAAGTAAACCTGGCTTGCAGTTGTTGCCTATATATGTCAACCCCAGATGAGGAATGGGAGCTCTCCCTACTGCACTGTAACTTATGTAGTGGACAGCTCTAAGCTACCTAGCAAAAGAAATAAACCTTGCTTTTGCATTCTAGACTTGACTGGATTCAGCTGGTCTCTCTGAGGTTCTCAACTTGGGCACAACAATTGGTACACATGAACTTGTGTCAATTGATCAAGGAAATAAAGATGGTGTCAGAGTGAGATAATGTACAATGACTCAGAATGTTTATAACTGACCAAGAAATGGTTTCATTGGCTCATAGTTGCTCAGAAAACAAGTATTAAAACATTATAGAAATTTTCTTCAGTTGACTTGATGTTTAATGAACATTGTAAGTGTATGTGTCATTTGATATTTCATGCTGATGCTTTGGATCTTTGCTAGTGATGTCAGTTTCAGAGAGCCCTTGGGGGATGCCTACAGCTTGAAGGGATTCCTTCTATTCACAGAGAAAAGAACTGACAGATAAAGAGGACTGAGAATAGCTTCAATTCAATGGACACAATTCTAGAAAGCACAAATGTGATATGTTCTCCTTGTGCAGACATTCAATGAACTGAATATTTCAAAATAAAAACTATAGTTTCTACAAGGCTGTCTTTAACAAAATTTCATAAATGCACCTTGTAGAAACAATGAAATTATGTTAAATACACAACACAAAATACGTGGGAGTAGGGCATCAATGTGACCTTCTGCTAAAGGCAGAATCATTATAAAAATTAATCTTATGGTGGAAGACAATGTGACTAGCATGCTGTCATATGCAAATTTGCTTCAAGCCTACGTGACAGGAAATGATCTTGTGACTTAAAGAATTTTCTGTTTGTGGCAGTCTGTCTGATGTTTCACAGTCAGTCATGAGCACCACCTCATTACTCTGCTCCAGAATGACTGCAGGCAAATGGCTTTAATTTTTATTTTCCTCATTTGAGGTTGTATATTAGTTAAAGTTTGTGATTTCCAAGACTATCATATTTCGCCTGAACATTTCTTCCATCTTTGTTCTGCATACATAATCCCCCAACAGCAGCCATGTCACCTTTTAAGTTACCAGTGGTGAGTAATTCTAATTTTCCCACAGAGGAAGACTGTATAAAGACCTTAGAAAGCAAATTCATCCAGCTTCAGCTTTCCTGTTTTTAGATTAATAATAAGTGCTGTATAATAAATTATAGCAATTGTGTGTGACAGGATGATGCCATAGCTCTTGGGCACCTGTGGCTCTTACACATTCAAAATAATGTTTTACTTCACATGCATTTTCATTGTTTAATACCCACTAAATTTGAACACAGAATAAAAATGAAAATGAACACAATAATTTTATAATGTTTATAATGCTTCAATGATAGAATTTTAGAATGCATATAAATATATTTTAAGATTGATTTTTAAGTATTTTATTTAACATTCACATGCATGTATTATATTTAGAGCAGATCCACTTCCAAACCCCCATCTTTCAGTCTTTGCCTGTCCCCATCACCACTTTTACTTCCCATTTTATGTATTCTCTCTCTCTTTTGTAACATTAATAACCTAGCAGTCTACTTTGTTCTGTTGTGGTTGTGACTACTGTCAAGATCTGAGCTATAAAATCAGGTCCTGACACCAGTCCATGACTAGGCTAGAATGTTTAGGTCAATGTGTGAAAAATACCAAAACCAAATACAAAGTTGTGGGTCCACATACAAAAACAGAGATGCGTGATATTTCACACATGGGAGGAAACAAGCATGGCCAAAAGAAGACCAGAGGGCACCTTTGAAAGCACAATAATGTCTGGCAAGTGTTTCTCTTTATTGCTTCTAAAACTGGCATAGAGACCAACACAAAGATGACAAATATAAGATAGACAAGAGAGATAGATGAGAGATGACAGATATAGACTAATAAATGACAGAGATACATGGTAGAAACAAATAGATGACAGGTATGTGGCATATGACAGAAGTAAGGTAGGTGATAAAGAGAAAGCTGATGATGAAGATACATACATAGGTAGATAGATAGATGAGTAGTTGAGTGAGTGTTCAGGAGGGCAGTAGATGGATAGATAGCTAGACAGCTAGATTCAAGATAGATAGTGAGATGATGGATAGATAGATAGATACATAGATACATAGATGATAAAAGAGCAATAAAAAGATAAAGGGTTGACTGTTTTAAATAGTCTCTATATGTAGTCAAAGCAGACCTGTGATTCACATTATATTCCAAACTCAAAATCATAATAATCCTCTTTTCTCAACTTCATAGTACAGAGAATAGAGACAATAATAGCCACATGCAGGTAGACTAAGAGATTTATATGCTGCTTTTTTCTGCGTTATCCTTGGCCAGCAAGAGACCCTGCTCCTGTACCAGGAGGTCCATCCAGAGGGGAAAGCATATGCCTACCTGACCTGCCAGATGCCATGGGGATGGAGTACAGGCCCCCTCCAATTCCCTAAACATTCCTGCTATTCAGTGGGGTGTTGCCCCGGCTACTGAATTTTCTAGTTACCCTATCCCACCTTTCCCCCAAGCACTCCTTTGCATCAGCAGGATCCTTAGATCCACCACTACAGCCTACATTAGGATGGAGGTTATTTGAGAGCCAACTCCAGTACTGAGAGGTTGTAAGAGAAGACAGACCAAGAAAAAAACCCAAGTACACAGTTAGCTACAGCAAAGATTGGACCAAGATGCCAAGACTCTCCTGACTGCATTTGAAAGAAGAGATGGGTAGGCGCCAATGCAAGAATTCCTACAACTACCTGAAAATCAACATGAATCAGTGAACATGCAACAGGAAGACTTGAACACCCTAATCCAGAAAGAGTAGGATAAATTGAATTTAAATGTAACATTATGAAAGCGATAGAGACCCTGAAACAGAATATGAAAAATTCCCTTAAAGAAATGGAAGAGAAGACAAACAAAAAGTTAGAAGAAATTAATAAATCCCTCCAAGATACCCAAGAAAACCAAGAAAAAGCAATCAAATAGGTAAAGGAAACAGATAAAGACTTGAAGACCAAAATGGAGGTAATAAAGAAAACACAAATCAAGGGATGGCAAGATATATAAAATCTGAGTAAATGAACAAGAACTACAGAGACAAGTATAACCAACAGAATACAAGAGATAGAAGAAAGAATCAGAGACACTGAAGATACTACAGAGGAAATAAACTCATTGATCAAAGAAAACAGCAAATCCAAAAAATTCTTAACACAAAACATCCAAGAAATCTGGGACACCATGAAAAGACCAAACCTAAGAATAATAGGGGTAGAAGAAGGAGAAGAATTACAGATCAAATGCTCAGAAAATATATTCAACAAAATTATAGAAGAAAACTTTCCCAACCTAAAGAAGGATATTCCTATAATGTATGTACAAGAAGCATACAGAACATCGAATTGACTGGATTTTTAAAAAGTCCCCTAAACATATAATAATCAAAACACAAAACATACAGAATAAAGAAAGAATATTAAGAGCTGCAAAGGAAAAAGGTCAAGTAACATATAAAGGTAAACCTATCAGAATTACACCTGACTTCTCTATGGAAACCATGAAAGCCAGAAGGTCTTGGATAGATGTGCTGCAGACACTAAGAGACCATGAATGCAAGCCCAGACTACTATATCCAGCAAAGCTCACATTCACCATCAATGGAGAAAACAAGAGATTACAGGACAAAAACAAATTTAAACAATACGTAGCCACAAACCCAGCCTCACAGAAAGTACTAGAGGAAAACCAAACACAAGGAAGCCAACAACACCCATAATAACACAGACATTTAACACCCTTCTACCAGCACAACTCAAAGAAGAGAAGCACACAATAATAATTATTATTAAATAATAATAACAATTGGTGTTAACAACCACTAGTTATTAATATCACTTAATATCAATGGACTCAATTCACCTATAAAAGGTAAAGGTTAAGAGAATAAATACGAAAACAGGATCCAACATTCTGCTGTTTATAAGAAACACACCTCAACCACAAAGACAGACATTACCTCAGAGGAAAGGGTTGAAAAAAGGTTTTAAATCAAATGGACCTAAGAAACAAGTGGGTGTGGCTATCCAAAAAATATCTAACAAAATTTACTTCAAATTAAAATCAACCAGAGGACAGGGAGAAGAACACTTTATACTCTTTTTTTTTTGGAAAAAAAAGGAATTTCTGCCTCCTCCCAGCCTCCCATTTCCCTCCCACTCCTCCATTTCCTCCTCCCCTCCCCCCACTCCTCCCCCTCCCTCTCCAGCCTGAAGAGCAGTCAGGGTTCCCTGTGGAAAGTC
This sequence comes from Microtus obscurus, assembly GCA_963919715.1. Classification (NCBI taxonomy): domain Eukaryota; kingdom Metazoa; phylum Chordata; class Mammalia; order Rodentia; family Cricetidae; genus Microtus; species Microtus obscurus. The sequence goes on from CAWTZC010000707.1 coordinate 653,498, forward strand.
CAAAGTCCTCCCCCCTCAATCCTGGTCTAGGAAGGTGAACATTTAAACTAGATAGGCTCCCACAAAGCCAGAACATGAAGTAGGATCAAAACCCGGTGCCATGGTCCTTGGCTTCTCAGCAGCCCTCATTGTCCGCCAAGTTCAGAGAGTCCGGTTTTATCCCATGCTTTTTCAGTGACAGTCCAGCTGGCCTTGGTGAGCTCCCAAAGAATCAGCCCCACTGTCTCCACGGGTGGGCGCACCCCTTGTGGTCCTGATTCTTTGCTCATATTCTCCCTCCTTCTGCTCCTCATTGGGACATTGGGAGCTCAGTCCAGTGCTCCAGTGTGGGTCTCTGTCTCTATCTCCATCCATTGCAAGATGAAGTTTCTATGGTGATATGCAAGATATTCATCAGTATGGCTATAGGATAGAGTCATTTCAGGTTCCCTATCCACAGCTGCCCCAGGAACTAACTGGGGACATCGTCCTGGGCACGTGGGAGCCCCTCTAGATCCAAGTCTCTTGCCAACCATAAGATGGCTCCCTTAATTAAGATATGTGCTTCTCTGCTCCCCTAACCAACCTTCCTTTATCCCAATCATCCCGGTTTTTTTTTGTTTTTTTTTTTTTTTTTTTTGGTTTTTCGAGACAGGGTTTCTCCGTTGTTTTGGAGCCTGTCCTGGAACTAGCTCTTGTAGACCAGGCTGGTCTCGAACTCACAAAGATCCGCCTGCCTCTGCCTCCCAAGTGCTGGGATTAAAGGTGTTTCCCCAAGTTCCCCCCACCCGCCCCTTCTCACATTTCTCACCCCTTCTCCCCTTACCCCCCCTCCCACCACAACCCCAAGATCGCAAATTTTTGTCCGGCAATCTGGTCTACTTCCCATAACCCAGAGGATAGCTATATGCTTTTCTTTGGGTTCACCTTCTTAATTAGTTTCTTTAGGGTATCAAATTATAGACTCACTGACCTTTATTTATCTCTAGAAACCAATTATGAGTGAGTACATCCCATGTTCATCCTTTTGGGTCTGGGTTACCTTACTCAGGATAGTGTTTTCTATTGCCATCCATTTGCATGCAAAATTCGGGAAGTCATTGTTTTTTACCGCTGAGTAGTATTCTAATGAATATATATTCCATACTTTCTTCATCCATTGTTCCATTGAAGGGCATCTAGGTTGTTTCCAGGTTCTGGCTATTACAAATAATGCTGCAATGAACATAGTTGAAAAAATGTCCTTGTCATATGATCGGGCATCTCGTGGGTATATTCCCAAGAGTGGCATTGCTGGGTCCATGGGTATGTTGATCCCAAATTTCCTGAGAAACCGCCACACTGCTTTCCAAAGTGGTTGCACAAGTTTGCATTCCCACCAGCAATGGATGAGGGTGCCCCTTTCTCCACAGCCTCTCCAGCAAAGGCTATCATTGGTGTTTTTGATTTTAGCCATTCTGAAAGGTGTAAGGTGATATCTCAATGTTGTTTTGATTTGCATTTCCCTGATCGCTAAGGAGGCTGAGCATGACCTTAAGTGCCTTTTGGCCATTTGAACTTCTTCTGTTGAGAATTCTCTCTTCAGATCCGTGCCCCATTTTTTAATTGGGTTAATTAGCATTTTAAACTCTAGTTTCTTGAGTTCTTTATATATTTTGGAGATCAGACCTTTGTCTGTTGGGGGGTTGGTGACGATCTTCTCCCAGTCAGTGGGTTCCCTTTTTGTCTTAGTGACAGTGTCTTTTGCTTTACAGAAGCTTCTCAGTTTTAGTAGGTCCCATTTATTCAATGTTGCCCTTAATGACTGTGCTGCTGGGGTTATACCTAGGAAGCGATCGCCTGTGCCCATCTGTTGTAGGGTACTTCCCACTTTTTCTTCTATCAGGTTCAGTGTGTTCAGATTGATATTGAGGTCTTTGATCCATTTGGACTTGAGTTTTGTGCATGGTGATAGGTATGGGTCTATTTTCATTTTTCTACAGGTTGACATCCAGTTGTGCCAGCACCATTTGTTGAAGATGCTTTCTTTCTTCCATTGTATACTTTTAGCACCTTTATCGAAAATGAGGTGTTCATAGGTTTGTGGGTTAAAATCCGGGTCTTCTATACGATTCCATTGGTCAACTTCTCTATTTTTATGCCAATACCACACTGTTTTCATTACTGTAGCTCTGTAATAGAGTTTAAAGTCAGGGATGGCAATGCCTCCAGAAGTACCTTTATTGTATAAGATTGTTTTGGCTATCCTGGGTTTTTTGTTATTCCATATAAAGTTGATTATTGTCCTTTCAAGATCAGTGAAGAATTTTAATGGGATCTTGATGGGGATTGCATTGAATCTATAAATTGCCTTTGGTAGGATTGCCATTTTTACTATGTTGATCCTCCCAATCCACGAGCAAGGGAGATCCTTCCATTTTCTGGTATCCTCTTCAATTTCTTTCTTCAATGCTTTAAAGTTCTTGTCAAATAGATCCTTCACTTCTTTGGTTAGGGTTACCCTGAGATATTTTATGCTGTTTGTGGCTATTGTGTAAGGTGATGCTTCTCTGATTTCCCTCTCTGCTTCCATATCCTTTGTGTATAGGAGGGCGACTGATTTTTTGGAGTTGATCTTGTATCTGGCCACATTACTAAAGGTGTTTATCAGCTGTAGAAGTTCTTTGGTGGAGTTTTTGGGGTCGCTTATGTACACTATCATATCATCTGCAAATAACGAAAGTTTAACTTCTTCCTTTCCAATTCGAATCCCCTTGATCCCCTTATGTTGTCTTATTGCTATTGCTAAAACTTCAAGCATTATATTGAAGAGATATGGAGAGAGTGGACAGCCTTGTCGTGTTACTGATTTAAGTGGGATGGCTTTGAGTTTCTCTCCGTTTAGTTTGATGTTAGCTGTCGGTTTGCTGTAAATAGCTTTTATTATATTTAGGTATAATCCTTGTATCCCTAATCTCTCCAAGACTTTTATCATAAAGGGATGTTGAATTTTGTCAAAAGCTTTTTCAGCATCTAAAGAAATGATCATATGGTTTTTTTCTTTCAGTTTATTTATATGATGGATTACATTGATAGATTTTTGTATGTTGAACCAGCCTTGCATCTCTGGGATGAAGCCTACTTGATCATATTGAATAATTTTTCTAATGTGTTCTGGGATACGGTTTGCCAGTATTTTGTTGATGATTTTTGCGTCGATGTTCATAAGTGAGAGTGGCCTGTAATTCTCTTTCTTGGTTGAGTCTTTGTGTGGTTTTGGTATCAGAGTGACTGTAGCTTCATAAAAGGAATTTGGCAATGACTCTTCTGTTTCTATATTGTGAAATACCTTAAGGAGTATAGGTATTAGGTCTTCTTGGAAATTCTGGTAGAATTCCGCATTGAAACCGTCTGGTCCTGGGCTTTTTTTGGTAGGGAGGTTTTTGATAACAGCTTCTAATTCTTCGCGACTGACAGGTCTATTTAGATTGTTCACCTGGTCCTGATTTAACTTTGGTATATGGTATTTGTCTAAAAAAGTGTCCATTTCTTTTACATTTTCCAGTTTTGTGGCATACAGGCTTTTGTAGTAAGATCTAATGATTCTCTGAATTTCCTCTATGTGTGTGGTTATGTCCCCCTTTTCATTTCTGATCTTATTAATTTGCAAATTCTCTCTCTGCCGTTTGATTAGTTTGGATAGGGGTTTATCAATTTGGTTGATTATTTCCAGGAACCAGCTTTTTGTTTCATTGATTCTTTGGATTGTTTTCTGTGTGTCTATTTTGTTGATTTCCACTCTCACTTTGACTATTTCCAGTCTTCTACTCCTCCTAGGTGAGTCTGCTTCTTTTTTTTCTAGAGCTTTCAGGTGGGCTGTTAAGTCTCCAATGTATGCTTTCTCTGTTTTCTTTAAGTGGGCACTAAGGGCTATGAACTTTCCCCTTAGGACTGCTTTCAAAGTGTCCCATAAGTTTGAGTATGTTGTTTCTTTATTTTCATTGAATTCAAGGAAGACTTTAATTTCTTTCTTTATTTCTTCTTTGATCCAGGTGTGGGTCAATAGTTGACTGTTCAGTTTCCATGAGTTTGTAGGCTTTCTGGGGATAGCTTTGTTGTTGAATTCTAACTTTAGTCCATGGTGATCTGATAAGACACAGGTGGTTATGGATATTTTTTGTAACAGTGGAAGTTTGCTTTGTTACCGAGGATGTGGTCAATTTTCGAGAAGGTTCCATGAGCTGCAGAGAAGAAGGTATATTCTTTCCTATTTGGGTGGAATGTTCTATAGATGTCTGTTAAGTCCATTTGATTCATTACCTCCATTAATTCTCTTATTTCTCTGTTAGGTTTCTGTCTGATTGACCTGTCCATTGGTGAAAGAGGAGTGTTGAAATCTCCTACTATTAGTGTGTGCGGTTTGATGGCAGCCTTGAGTTTTAGTAATGTTTCTTTTTACGTACGTGGGTGCTTTTATGTTAGGGGGCATAGATATTCAGGATTGAGACTTCATCCTGATGAATTGTTCCTGTTATGAGTATAAAATGTCCCTCTCTATCTCTTCTGATTGATTTAAGTTTGAAGTCAACTTGTTAGAAATTAGTATGGCCACACCTGCTTGTTTCTTAGGTCCATTTGCTTGATAAACCTTTTCCCATCCCTTTACTCTAAGTAGGTGCCTGTCTTTGTGGTTGAGGTGTGTTTCTTGTAAACAGCAGAATGTTGGATCCTGTTTGCGTATCCAATCTCTTAGCCTGTGCCTTTTTATAGGTGAGTTGAGTCCATTGACATTAAGGGATATTAATGACCAGTGGTTTTTAACTCCGGTCAGATTTTTAGTCATAGAGTTTGTGTGTTTGCTTTCTTTTAGTTGCGCTGGTGAAGGGTCTCTAGATGTTTGAGTTATTGTGGTCATTGTTGGACTCCTTGGTTTGTGATTTTCCTTCTATTACTTTCTGTAAGGCTGGATTTGTGGCTACGTATTGTTTAAATTTGTTTTTATCCTGGAAAATTTTGTTTTCTCCATTTATAGTGAGTGAATGCTTGGCTGGGTATAGTAGTCTGGGCTTGCATCCATGTTCTCTTAGCTTCTGCAGTATATCGATCCAGGACCTTCTGGCATTCATGGTTTCCATAGAGTAGTCAGGTGTAAGTCTGATAGGTTTACCTTTATAAGTAACTTGACCTTTTTCCTTTGCAGCTCTTAATATTCTTTCTTTATTCTGTATGTTTTGTGTTTTGATTATTATATGGCGAGGAGATGGTTTTTTTTTTTTTGGTCCAGTCTATTTGGTGTTCTGTATGCTTCTTGAACCTTCAAAGGAATATCTTTCTTTAGGTTGGAAAAGTTTTCTTCTATAATTTTATTAAATATATTTTCTGAACCATTGAGCTGTACTTCTTCTCCTTCTTCTATCCCAATTATTCTTAGGTTTGGTCTTTTTATTGTGTCCCATATTTCCTTTATGTTTTGTGATGAGAATTTGTTGGTTTTGCTATTTTCTTTGATCAGTGTGTTTATTTTCTCTATGGTATCTTCAGTGTCTGACATTCTTTCTTCTATCTCTTGTAATCTGTTGGTAGTACTTGTCTCTGTGGTTTCTGATCGTTTACCCATGTTTTCCAACTCCATCCTTCCCTCGGTTTGTGTTTTCTTCATTACTTCCATTTCATTCTTCAAGTCTTGAACGGCTTCCCTTATCTGTTTGATTGCTTTTTCTTGCTTCTCTTGGTTTTCTTGGGTATCTTTGAGCGATTTATTCATTTCCTCTACTTTTTTGTTTGTCATCTCTAATTGTTTATGGCAGTTTTTCACCTCCTGTTTAAGGTCCTCTATTATTTTCATATAATTCACTTTTGAGTCGGATTCTTATAATTCTTCTGGATTAGGGTGTACAATTCTTCTTGTTTCGGGATCCCTGGATTCTGGTGATGTCATGTTGTCTTTCAGGTTGTTGGAGGAATTCTTGTATTGGCGCCTTCCCATCTCTTGCTTCAAATGGAGCCCAGAGAGGCCTGGTGTCTTGGTCCAGTCTTTGCTGTGACTGACTCTCTGGGTGTATCTCTTCAGTGTAGAAACAGGAACCAACCTGTGCAGATGGAACTCCCGTTCAGATGGAATTCCTCAGCTCCAAACCAGGCCGCCTGGTAGCTCAAAGATCCGGGGACAAGAGGAAGGAGGTGGGAGGGAGCACGGGGTCCAGTAGACCACTTGAGATCCTGGAGCACCAGCTGTAGGTGCCCAAGCTCCCCCACAGGGAACCTTGAGACCTTCCCAGAAGGCAGGCACTCCCCGCTCTGGGTGGATAGCCTTAGTGAAGGAACTTAAAACCTTTCTTGAGCACTGGTCCTAGCAGGCCGCAGGGCAGGGTTGGGGGTGGGGTGGGCTGCCGGTGGATTGCGTCGTGCCTAAGAGAGGCAGCCCTGCAGAAGGAGCTGGGGGAGGTGGGTTTGTGCTAGCTTCTGGGACACACCGCCCCTGGATAGTAGACACTCACCCGTCCAGATGGAATTCCTCAGCTCCTAACCAGGGCTGCCTGGTAGCTCAAAGATCCAGGGACAAGAGGAAGGAGGTGGGAGGGAGCGCGGGGTCCAGTAGACCACTTGAGATCCTGGAGCACCAGCTGTAGGTGCCCAAGCTCCCCCACAGGGAACCTTGAGACCTTCCCAGAAGGCAGGCACTCCCCGCACTGGGTGGATAGCCTTAGTGAAGGAACTTAAAACCTTTCTTGAGCACTGGTCCTAGCAGGCCGCAGGGCAGGGTTGGGGGTGGGGTGGGCTGCCGGGGGATTGGGTCGTGCCTAAGAGAGGCAGCCCTGCAGAAGGAGCTGGGGGAGGGGGGTTTGTGCTAGCTTCTGGGACACACCGCCCCTGGATAGTAGACACTTACCCATCCAGATGGAATTCCTCAGCTCCTAACCAGGGCCGCCTGGTAGCTCAAAGATCCGGGGACAAGAGGAAGGAGGTGGGAGGGAGCACGGGGTCCAGTAGACCACTGGAGATCCTGGAGCACCAGCTGTAGGTGCCCAAGCTCCCCCACAGGAAACTTGAGACCTGCCCAGAAGGCAGGCATTCCCCGCTCTGGGTGGATAGCCTTAGTGAAGGAACTTGAAACCTTTCTTGAGCACTGGTCCTAGCAGGCCGCAGGCCACTTTATACTCTTTATACTCATAACAGGAACAGTTCATCAAGATGAAGTCTCAATCATGAATATCTATGCCCCTAATATAAAAGCACCCACATATGTAAAAGTAACTTTAGTAGAACACAAAGCACACATCAAACTCCACACATTAATAGTAGGAGAATTCAACACTCCTCTCTCACAAATAGACAGGTCAACCAGAAAGAAACTTAACAGAAAAATAAGAGAACTAACAGAGGTAATGAATCAAATTGACATAACAGACATCTATAGAACATTCCACCCAAATAGGAAAGAATATAACTTCTTCTCAGCATCTCATGGAACCTTCTCAAAAATTGATCATATACTCGGTAACAAAGCAAACATCCACAGATACAAAAAAAATTTTAGTAACCACATGTGTCTTATCAGATCACTATGGAATAAAGTTAGAATTTAACAAGAATTCTACCCCCCAGAAAGCCTAAAAACTCATGGAAACTAAACAGTCAAATACTGAACCACCCATGGGTCAGGGAAGAAATAAAGAAAGAAATTAAAGTCTTCCTTGAATTCAACAAAAATAAAGACACAACATGCCCAAACCTGCAGGACACAATGAAAGCAATGTTAAGAGGAAAGTTCATATCACTAACTGCCCAGATTAAAGAAAAAAGAAAAAAAACAGAGAATGCTCACATTAAAGACTTCATGGTACAGCTGAAAGATCTAGAAAAAAAAAGAAGCAGACTCACCCAGGAGGAGTAGAAGACTGGAAATAATCAAAACAAAAGCTGAAATCAACAAAATAGAAACACAAAAAAATTCCAAAGAATCAATGAAACAAAGAGCTGGTTCTTTGAGAAAGTCAACAAGATTGACAAACCCTTATCCAAACTAATCAAAGGCAGAGAGATAACACGCAAATTAGCAAGATCAGAAATGAAAAGTACATAACAACAGACATTGAAAAAATTCAGAGAATCATTAGGTCTTACTACAAAAGCCTGTACACCACAAAATTGGAAAATGTAAAAGAAATGGACATTTTTTTAAGATAAGTACCATAGACCAAAATTAAATCAAGACTAGGTGAACAATTTAAAAAGATATATAAGTTGCAAGGAATTAGAAGCTGTTTTCAAACCTCCCAACAAAAAAAAGTCCAGGACCATATGAGTTTAAAGCAGAATTCTACCAGAACTTCCAAGAAGACCTAATACCTATACTCCTTAATGTGTCTCACATAATCAAAACAGACGCATCATTGCCAAACTCCTTTTATGAAGCTACAGTTACCCTGATACCAAAACCACACAAAGACACAAACAAGAAAGAGAATTACAGACCAATTTCATTCATGAACATCAATGCAAAAATTCCCAATAAAATATTGGCAAACTGAACCCAAGAACACATCAAAAAAATCATCTATTATGATCAAGTAGGCTTCATCCCAGAGATGCAGGGCTGGTTCAACATAAGAAAATCTATCAATGTAATCCACCATATAAATAAACTGAAAGAAAAAACATACAATCATTTCATTAGATGCTGAAAAAGCATTTGACAAAATTCAACACCATTTTATGATAAAGGTCTTGGAGAGATTAAGGATACAAGGATCATACCTAAATATAATAAAAGCAATATACAATAAGCCAATAGCTAACATAAAATTAAATAGAGAGAAACTTAAAGCCATTCCACTAAATCAGGACAAGACAAGGTTGTCCACTCTCTCTATATATTTCTTCACTATAGTGCTTGAAGTTCTAGCAATAGCAATAAGACAATATAAGGAGATCAAGGAAATTCAAATCAGAAAAGAAGAAGTCAAACTTTCATTATTTGCAAATGATATGATAGTGTATATAAGTGACCCCAAAAACTCTACCACAGAACTCTTACAGCTTATAAATACCTTCAGTGATGTGGCAGAATACATGATCAACTCAAAAAAAATCAGTAGCCCACCATACACAAAGAATAAAGAAGCAGAGAAGGTGTAACATGAGGGCCGGCTGTGAGGATTTCTGTCCTGCCCAGTTCCCACAGCCAGCAAGCCACAAAGAAAATTACACAGAGAGTCTACATTAGATATAAACTGATTGGCCCATTAGCTTAGGCTTCTTATTAACTCTTATAACATATATTATCCCATTATTCTTATCTATGTTAGCCATATGGCTTGGTACTTTTCTCAGTGGGGCAGGTCATATGCTGCTTCTTCAGTGGTCTGGGCCGGACTGGTAGGAATGGGCTTCCTCCTTCCAAATATTCTCCTGTTCTCATCACCCCGCCTCTACTTCCTGTCTGGTTGACCTGCCTATACTTCCTGCCTGGCCAAACAGAGTTTATTTAAAATGTGATTGACAAAATACAGAAAATTCTGCACCAAGAGGGAAATTAGAGAAACATCACCTTTCACGATAGCCACAAATAGCATAATGTATCTTGGGGTAACTCTAAACAAGGAAGTGAAAAATCGATTTGACAAGAACTTTAAGGCTTTGAAGACAGGAATTAAAGAGGATACCAGAAAATGGAAGGATCTCCCATGCTCTTGGAATGGTAGGATCAACATAGAAAAAAAATGGCAATTCTACCAAAGGCAATCTGTAGATTCAATGCAATTCCCATCAAAATTCTTCACAAATCTTGAGAGAACAATAATCAACTTTATATGGAAAAAAAACAGGATAGCCAAAACAATCCTATACAATAAAGGAACATCTGGAGGCATTACCATTCCTGACTTCAAACTCTATTACAGAGCTACACTAATGAAAACAGCTTGGTATTAGCATAAAAACAGAGACGTTGACCAATGGAATCAAATTGAAGACCTGGATATTAACCCACAAACCTATGAACACCTGATTTTTGACAAAGAAGCTAAAAGTATACAACGGAAGAAAGAAAGTATCTTTAACAAATGGTGCTGGCATAACTGGATGTCAACCTGTAGAAGAATGAAAATAGATCCCTATCTATCACCATGCACAAAACTCAAATCCAAATGGACTAAAGACCTCAATATAAATCTGACCACACTGAACCTGATAGAAGAGAAAGTGGGAACTAGACTGCAACACACAAGCACAGGAGACCACTTCCTACATATAACCCCAGTAGCACAGACAATAAGACCAACAATGAATAAATGGGACCTCCTGGAACTGAGAAGCTTTTGTAAAGCAAAGGACACTGTCATTAAGACAAAAAGGCAGCCTACTGCATGGGAGAATATCTTCACCAACCCAATTTCAGACAAAGGTCTAACCTCCAAAATATACAAAGAACTCAAACAAGACATTAAAATTCTAAATAACCCAATTAAAAAGTGGAGTACTGATCGGAACAGAGAATTCTCAACATAAGAAGTTCAAATGGCCAAAAGACACTTAAGGTCATATTCAACTTTCTTAGCAATCAGGAAAATGCAAATTAAAACAACTTTGAGATACCATCTTACACCTGTCAGAATGACTAAAATCAAAAATACCAATGATAACCTATGCTGGAGAGGATGTGGAGTAATGGGAGCACTCCTCCATTGCTGGTGAAAATGTAAACTTGTGCAACCACTTTGGAAATCAGTGTGGCATTTTCTCAGGAAATTGGGAGTCAACCTATCTCAAAATCAAGCAATACCACTCTTTGACATCTTTGATTTTGATGCAAATGGATGAAAATAGAAAACACTATCTGGGTTATCTTACTCAGGAGAGTGTTTTCTATTTCCATCCACTTGCATGCAAAATTCAAGATGTCATTGTTTTTTACCGCTGAGTAGTATTCATATATATATATATATATATATATATATATATATATATATATATTTGTGTGTGTGTGTGTGTGTGTGTGCCACACTTTCTTTATCCATTCTTCCATTGAGGGGCATCTAGGTTGTTTCCAGGTTCTGGCTATTACAAATAGGACTGCTATGAACATAGTTGAACAAATCCTTTTGTAGTATGATTGGGCATCCCTTGGATATATTACTAAGACTGGTATTGTATTGTTGGATCCTGAGGTAGGTTGAATCCCAATTTTCTGAGAAACCTCCACACTGATATCCAAAGTGGTTGCACAAGTTTGCATTCCCTCCAGCAATGGATGAGTGTTCCCTTACTACACATCCTATCCAGCATAGGTTATCATTGCTGTTTTTGATTTTAGTCATTCTGACAGGTGTAAGATGGTATCTCAAAGTTGTTTTGATATCCATTTCCCTGATAGCTAAAAAAGTTGAACGTGTCCTTAAGTATCTTTTGGACATTTGAACTTCTGTTGAGAATTCTATGTTCAGTTCAGTGCCCCATTTTTTAATTGGGCTAATTAGCATTTTAAAGTCTAGTTTCTTGAGTTCTTTATATATTTTGGAGATGAGACCTTTGTCTGTTGCAGGGTTGGTGAAGATCTTCTCCCAGTCAGTGGGTTGCCTTTTTGTCTTAGTGACAGTGTTCTTTGCTTTACAGAAACTTCTCAGTTTCAGGAGGTCCCATTTATTCATTGCTGCTCTTATTGTCTGTGTTACTGGGGTTATACATAGGAAGTGGTCTCCTGTGCCCATGTATTGATACTTCCCACTTTCTCTTCTATCAGGTTCAGTATGGCCGAATTTATATTAAGGTCTTTAATCCATTTGGACTTGAGTTTTGTGCATGGTGATAGATATGGATCTGTTTTCATTATTATACAAGTTGACATCCAGTTATGCCAGCACCATTTGTTAAAGATGCTTTCTTTCTTCCATTGTATAATTTTAGCTTCTTTGTCAAAAATCAGGTGTTCATAGGTTTGTGGATTAAATTCCGGGTCTTCATTCGATTCCATTGGTCAACATCTCTGTTTTTATGCCAATATCAAGCTGTATTAATTACTGTAGCTCTGTAATAGAGTTTGATGCCAGGGATGGTAATGCCTCTGGAAGTTCCTTTATTATATAGGATTGTTTTGGTTATCCTGGGTTTTTGTTTTTCTATATAAAGTTGATTAATGTTCTCTCAAAAACTGTGAAAAATTTTGTTGGGATTTTGATGGGGATTTCTTTGAATTTATAGATTGCCTTTGGTAGAATTGCCATTTTTTTCTATGTTGATCTTATCAATCCAAAATCATGGGAGATCTTTCCATTTCTGATATCCTCTTCAATTTCTGTCTTCAGAGCTTTAAAGTTCTTGTCAAATAGATCTTTCACTTCCTTGGTTAGTGTTACCCCAAGATTCATTATGCTATTTGTGGCTATTATGAAAGGTGATATTTCTCTGATTTCCCTCTCAACTTCTTTATTCTTTTTGTATAGAAGGGCTACTGACTTTTTGGAGTTGATCTTGTATCCTGCCACATCACTGAAGGTATTTATCAGCTGTAGGTTCTCTGGTAGAGTTTTTAGGGGCACTTATGTATACTATCATATCCTCTGCAAATAACAAAAGTTTGACTTCTTCATTTCCAACTTGAATCCCCTTCATCTACTTATGTTGTCTTATTGCTATTGCTCGAACTTCAAGCACTATATTGAAGAGATATGGAGAAAGTGGACACCCTTGTTTTGTTCCTAATTTTAGTGGAATGGCTTTGAGTTTATCTCCATTTAACTCGATGTTAGCTGTTGGCTTGCTGTGTATTCCTTTTATTGTATTTATATAAGATCTTTATATCCCTAATCTCTCTAAGACCTTTATAATAGAACAGTGTTGAATTTTGTCAAATGTTTTTCAGCATGTAATGAAATGATCATGTGTTTTTTCTTTCAGTTTATTTATATGATAGATTACATTGGTAGATTTTTGTATTTTGAACCAGGCTTGCATCTCTGGGATGAAGCCTATTTGATCATAATGGAGGAATTTTTGATGTGTCGTTGGAGGAATTCTTGCATTGGTGCCTGCCCATCTCTTCCTTCAAATGAGGCCCGCGGAGTCTTAGCATCTTGGTCCAATCTTTGCTGTGGCTTACTGTGTACTTGTGAGTTTTTCTTGGTCTGCTCTTTCTTAGGTACCCTCAGCACTGGAGCTGGCTCTCAGATCCCCTCTGCCCTGAAGCAGGCTCAGTTGGGGGATACAAGGACCCTGCAGATTAAAAGGAGTGATTGAGGCCAGACTCTTAGCACAGTAGCAGGGCCTCTTGCCTGGGTCCAAGGACCTTGCAGGCAGGCTTGGGATGCACGATGGGTGGTACAAAGAAGCTCCATCAGCAGGGACACTCCCACTGGCTCCGCAACCTCTCAACCCTGGAGCAGGCTGAGCTGTTGGATCCAAGGTCCTCGCAGATGAAAGGGGGTGCTTGGGGGCAGGCTCTCAGCACAGCATCAGGGCCTCTTTTCTGACTCCAATGACCAATAAAGTTCTTGAAGTTCTAGCTAGAGCAATAAGACAACAAGGCTCCAAGGACCTTGTGGACAAAAGGCAAGCTTGGGATGCAGGGTGGGGTGGTACAAAGAAGCTCCAGCAGCAGGGACACTCCCACTGTCTCTCCAATCTCTCAACCCCAGAGCAGGCTGAGTTGGGGAATCCAAGGATCTTGGAAGTGAAAACGGGTGCTTGTGGGCAGGCTAGAGTGTGCTAAAGAAAGCCAACAGATTGGAAACACCCCACTGGATGGCCAGAAAATCTTAGGGAGTTGGAGAGGTCTGTACTCAGTTCCCCAGGACCATCCGGCCGCCAGGCCACTCACTCACCTGTCTGGATCCTCTCAGTGCAGGAGCAGGGTCTCTTGCCTGGGTTCAAGGACCAATATAGTTCTTGAAGTTCTAGCTAAAGCAATAAGACAACAAAAGGAGATCAAAAGGATACAAATTGGAAGAAAGAAGTCAAACTTTCACTATTCACAAGGGATATGATAGTATATATAAGTGACCCCAAGAATTCTACTAGGAAGTTCTACCACTAATAAACACCTTGAGTAATGTGGCAAGATACAATATCAACTCAAAAAAGTCAGTAGCCCTCCTATATACAAATGATAAAGAAGCTGAGAAAGAAATTAGAGAAATATCACCATTCACAATAACCACAGATAACATAAGATATCTTGAAGCAATACTAACCAAAGAAGTGAAAAACCTATTTGACAATAACTTTAAGTCATTGAAGAAAGAAATTGAAAAAGATACCAGATAATAGAAAGATATCCCAATCTCTTGCATAGGAAGGATCAACATAGTAAAAATGGCAATCCTACGAAAAGCGACATATAGATTCAATGCAATCCCCATTAAAATCCCAACACAATTCTTCACAGACCTCAAAAGAAAAATACTCAACTTCATAAGAAAAAACAAAAAACCTAGGAGAGCCAAAACAATCATGTATAATAAAGGAGCTTCTGGAGGCATAACAACCCCTGACATCAAGCCCTATTACAAAGCTACAGTAATGAAAACTGCTTGGTATTGGCAAAAGAGAGAGAGAGAGAGAGAGAGAGAGAGAGAGAGAGAGAGAGAGAGAGAGAGAGAGAGAGAGAGACTGACCAATGGAATCATATTAAAGACCAGGATATTTAATTCATACACCTATGAACAGCTGATTTTTGAAAAAAGAAGCTAAAATTATACAATGAGAAAAAGAAAGCATCTTCAACATGTTGAAGGAGGCCACATGCTGGTTCCTGGCTGCCCCAGCCCTCAAATTATAATGCAGAAACCATATTTAAATCACTGCTTGGCCCATTGGCTCTAGCTTCTTATTTGGTAACTCTTAAATCTTAATTTTACACATCTCCATTAAACTGTACATCACCATGAGGTTGTGGCCTACCAGCAAAGTTTCAGCATGTCTGTGTCTGGTGGCAGCTCCATGGCTTCTCTCTAATTCTGCCTCCCTTCTCCCAGCATTCAGTTTAGTTTTCCCTACCTACCTAAGTTCTGCCCTATCAATAGGCCAAAACAGTTTCTTTATTCACCAATGGTATTCACAGAGGGGAATTCCATATCACCTCCCCTTTTCTGTTTAAATAAGAATGAAGTTTGTCCAAAGCCATCTTGTACAAAAAAAAAAAACATCTGGAGGCATCACAATCCCTGACTTCAAACTCTACTAAAGAGCTACAGTAGTGAAAACAGACTGGTATTGATATAAAAATATACAAGAGGACCAATGTCACAAAATCAAAGACCCAGATATTAATCCACACATCTTTGAACACCTGATCTTTGACAATGAAGTAAAAAGTGTGAAATGGAAAAAAGAAAGCATATTTAACAAATGGTGCTGGGATAACTGGATATCAACATATAGAAGAATGAAAATAGACCAATCTCTAGTACCATGAACAAAACTCACGTCCAAATGGATCAAAGACCTCAACATAATGCCAGTCACACTAAAACTGAATGGAGAGAAAGTAGGAAGTACACTTAAACACATTAGCACAGGAGACTACTCCCTAACTATAACCCCAGTAGCACAGACACTGAGAGAAACAATTAATAAGTGGGACCTCCTGAAACAGAAAAGCTTCTGTAGCGCAAAAGACACGATTTCTTTACCCCATTCCACCCTGCCCCCCAAAACTGCCTTTTCATCTGCAGGGTCCTTGGATCCCCTAGCACAGCCTGCTTAAGGGCAGAGGGGATCTGAGAGCCAGCTCCAGTGCTGAGGAGACCCAAGAGAGAGCAGACCAAGAAAAACTCCCAAGTGCACAGTAACCCACAGAAAAGATTGGACCAAGATGCCAAGACTCTGCCAGCCTCATTTGAAGGTAAACCTATCAGAATTACTACTGACTTCTCAATGGAAACCATGAAAGCCAGAAGGTCTTAGATAGGTATGCTGCCGACACTAAGAGACCACACATGCAAGCCCAGGCAAAACACAAACACTACCACCAAAAAATAACTAAAGTTAATAATTACTGGTCATTAATATCACTTAATATCAATGGACTCAACTCACCTATAAAAAGGCACAGGTTGAGAGAATGGATATGAAAACAGGATCCAACATTCTGCTGTTTACAAGAAACACATTTCAACCTCAAAGACAGACACTACCCCAGAGCCTTTGAGTTGTGCTGATGGAGGGTTGTCAGATGTCTGTGCTATTGTAGTTGTTGTTGGCTTCCTTGGGTTGAGGTTTTCCTTCTAGTACTTTCTGTAAGGCTGGGTTTGTGGCTACGTATTGTTTAAATCTTTTTTTTTTTTGTCATGGAATATCTCATTTTCTCCATTGATGGTGAAAGCAAACTTTGCTGGGTATAGTAGTCTGGAGTTGCATCAGTGGCCTCTTAGTGTCTGCAGCACATCTATCTAAAACCTTCTGGCTTTCATTGTTTCCATAGAGAAGTCAGGTGTAATTCTGATAGGTTTACCTTTATATGTTACTTGACTTTTTTCCTTTGCAGCTCTTAATATTCTTTCTTTATTCTGTATGTTTTGTGTTTTGATTTATTTATTTATTAAAAATTTCCACCTCCTCCCATCCTTCCATTTCCCTCCCACTTTCCCCAAGAAGGTCAGGAAGGGAAACGGGAAAGCTGAGACCAACAGACACGGGACTGCAACCAGGCATGCAGAGGCGAGCCCCAAGAGCACCCAAGAGGGGGTTTCCAAACCCCTACCATGGCATGCCTCGGGAAAGAACCACCCACCACCTGTGTGTTTTGATTATTATATGACAAGGGGATTTTTTTGATCCAATCTATTTGGTGTTCTGTAAGCTTATTGTACCTTTATAGGAATATCCTTCTTTAGGTTGGGAAAGTTTTTTTCTATAATTTTGTTGAATATATATTCTGGGACTTTGAGCTGTAATTCTTTTCCTTCTTCTACCCCTATTATTCTTAGGTTTGGTCTTCTCATGGTATCCCCGATTTCCTGGATGTTTTGTATTAAGAATTTGTTGGATTTGCTGTTTTCTTTGATCAATGAGTCTATTTCCTCTGTTGTATCTTTAGCATCTGAGATTCTTTCTTCTATCTCTTGTATTCTGTTGGTTATACTTGTCTCTGTAGTTCCTATTCATTTACCCAGATTTTCCATATCCAGCCATCTCTTGATTTATGTTTTCTTTATTACCTCCATTTTGGTCTTCAAGTCTTGAACTGTTTCCATTACCTGTTTGATTGCTTTTTCTTGGTTTTCTTGGGTATCTCTGAGGGATTTATTCATTTCTTCAAACTTTTCCTTAGTCTTCTCATCCATTTCTTTAAGGGAGTTTTTCACATTCTGTTTCAGGATCTCTATAACTTTCATAATGTTACATTTAAATTTGATTTATTCTACTTTTTCTGGATTAGGGTGTTCAAGTCTTCCTTTTGTGTGTTAGCTGGATTCTGGTGTTATCATGTTGTTTTTCAGGTTGTTGGAGGGATTCTTGCATTAGCACCTGCCCAGATCTTCCTTCAAAAGAGGCCAGCAGAGTCTTAGCATCTTGATTCAATTTTGCTGTGGCTTACTGTGTACTTGGGAGTTTTTCTTGGTCTGCCCTCTCTTGGGTCCTCTCAGCACTGGATCTGGCTCTCAGATCCCCTCTGCCCTGAATCAGGCTATGCTGGGGGATCACTCCAGATCTCCTCAGCATGGGAGCAGGGCCTCTTGCTTGGCTCCAAGGACCACTCTGGATCTCAGCACAGGAGCAGGGCTTCTTGATCAGCTCCAAGGACCTTGCAAACAAAGGGGTGGGTTTGGTGGGCAGGATGGTGTGGTATAAAGAAGCCCCAGTAGCAAGACAACTCATCACAGGTTTCCCAGACCCCTTAGCCCCAAAGCAGGCTGAGTTGAATGATCCAAGGACCCCGCAGATGAAAAGGATTGCTTGTGGGCAAGATGTGATGGGATAAAGAAAGCCAGTAGCCAGGAATATGCCCCACTAGATGTCCAAAAAGTTTAGGGAATTGGAGAGTGCCTGGACTCTGTTCCCTGGGAGTATCTAACCAGGTGGCCATTCACTCACCACTTCTGATCTCCTCTGCCTAGACATATATGTTTAATGAAAGGTATGCTAAAGACAAAAATAGATATGAAGAAAAGTAAATTTTTTAAACTTTTTTCTTTCCCACATCAAACAGCTCTTGCCTTGAAATAGAAACTCTGGATTTTTTTTCTTTTAACAACATGCTTGGATTTAAAGTACAAAGCCATTGTCCAACTCTAAAACTAGCTCTATATATCTACAAGTATAAATACATATATATATATGTATGTATATATATAAGTATAAATATATATATATAAACATATTTTTGTTCTCATGGATGATATTTGATTTTCTTGATGATTCTTATTGGGTAGTTATTTTCCATCTGTCAGTATTCAGACAGCCAGGGTGTCTTGAATTTTTTAATATGAGCAAAGACAAGAAGAGAACCCTGCCCCCATCCTATATGCTTTCCTTACCACCTGTATGGTTATCATCATTGTGAATAAGCTGTCATTTCTCCTTTCCAAGAGGTTTCTCCTCCTCAAATCGAATCTTTATTAATTTTTATGGTTATAATTTTTCTTCTTCTGTGGAAGCAAAAGCAAAACCCCTTCCCCGAAACAGCACATCTCCTGGCTTCCATTCTAAGGTCAGTACATCCTACAAATAGTAATACTTCCTACAACAGAGGGGAGCAGAGAAAAATGTAGGGCTCAATAAAAATCAATTTAAAAAAAAAAGAAAAGAAGGATGGTTTTAATTTTAACATAGTAAAATTACAAAAAACAGTTATCAAGCAAGAATTAGAGTTACAATATTTATATCTATTTTATCTTTTACCATAACTAAGGAAAACTATGGTATTACTAGCTACTATCTGTCCTTCAACTCCATCAAAGGCTCCAGAAGGATATGATATTACCTACGGAAACAGGAAGTGCACTGTAAGCAACTTCCAAGATTTTAGAAATGACAGAAACATCTCATAACCTGGACAGTCACCCAAAGTTCTTCTGTACCATTTCATCTTCAGCCTACTGGCCCATAGTATCCAGAAAACTTTTCATAAAGCAGGAAATTTCAAAGACAGTTTTGCCTACATGGACCATTTATCAGTCACTTTCTTTGTATCCTGAAGATTGTCTGGCAGACTCTTTGATGAAGCAGGAACCCCCAAAGAATGGTCCCACATTTAGCCAAGTTCAGAAGTCATTTTTCTGTGGGTCCTGCATGTCCAGTTAATCAAGCAGTTGAGGCAAGAGCATTTTGTGTCCAAATGTCTACACAACTTCATAAGGAGTCTCTTCGATGCCCATCTTCCTCTAGATGTAGATTGGTGTTGCCAGGAGCAGATGTGTCTCACTGTTATGAAACGTCCTAAATTCTTAAAACACTTTAAATGCCATATTCTGTAGTCTTTAAAATATTTGAATAATCCATATCTTGCTGAAATACATCTTTGTACATCTAAAAAATCTAACTAACATGACTACAAACTTTGAATATTAGAGCTGGTTAACTATTAACCAAAATTTCTTAAAAATGTAAAATCACATTTTTATATGAGCTGGACAAACACAATACCTTAATCAAGAGCAGAAATATACATATAGCAAAATTGACCTCAAATATGTATCAATAGACCAAGATCCATACCAATGCAAATCTCTATAGCATATCCCTTTTAAAATGTAAACAAACATTTATAAACAATATTTGGAAATATGGGCATAGTTCTTGCCCAAACTGCTTCCTGCTGTATGTTAGGTAAAGTAATTTTTGAGGGGTATTCAAGACAACCTTTCAGGGGATTTTGATCCATTAAAATATGTTAGTCTGGAAGAAAAATCCACAGATACTCATCTTCTGTAGAAACAAAAGAAGGATCTCTTTTTCAAAGCAAGATATCCTTGGATTCAAATTTTAAATTCAAGATACCTTTACAGTGGTTTAGTTTAGCAGCCTGTACATAAATGCCTCTGTGTACTTAGCTACTTCACAGTCAAAAAAATTCAAAGACAACACAATAATATACATAATCTGTTGCAGGGAGAGTGGGGTCCTTTTGTTCCAGCCACCCTGGTAGCTGACACCCAAAATAATCACACAGAAACTGTATTCACTTAAACACTGCCTTGCCCATTATATCTAGACTCTTATTGACTAACTCTCACATCTTGATTTAACCCATTTCTGTTAATCTGTCTTCACCACAAGGTTGTGGCTTACCAGGAAAAATTCAGAATGTCTGATTCTGGAAGCTCCATGGTGGTTCTCTCCATGATGGCTCTCTCTAACTCTGCTTTCTTCCTCCCAGAATTCAGTTCTGTCTCCCCACCTACCTAAGTTCTGCCCTATCACCAGGCCCAAATCAGTTTCTTTATTAACCAATGAAAGCAGCACAAATACAGAAAGATCTCCTATACCAATAATCCAAACTCTTTTGTATATTCCATCATATGTGGCTTTTCTTACTTTATTACTTTTTAATATTTATTTTATTACCTTGACTCCTTTAATTCATGACTGTCTCTATTCTTTCTCTTTTAAGACTTTGTTTTATTTTTTCTCCCAAGCCTACAACCATTTATCCATTACTGTGACCCATTTTGAGTGTTTTTTATGTCTGAATTTTTCCTATTGTGTATCTGTAATTCTTTACTCTCCAGGGGCAATTCTTAAAATGCTAAGCGCATCTTAAAAACTCAAGCTGCACCATTGCTAGGGGAAATACCACACTACCTGCTTGCCCTGCTGAGTCCAGCTTGGTGGAGTTGCTCACCACCTCCAAGAGCCATGCATACTGCCCCATCTCTAGGCACACAGCCAGTCCATGTTGCCACCAAGTGAGCCATAGCACATTGCTCACAAACCCCATTCAAATGCTCAGTTTCCTGAAAGAACCAAAGGTTGCACTGGCAGCATGGCCCCAAAAGCCTGCCTTTCAAAGCTGCACAGCTATTTTTTCTGCTACCACTGAGTCAGGAAAACCTCTCTTAAAGGAGCTGCACCATGCCACCAGCAAACAGCAAGAAGTTGTGTTAAACTCTGTATTTTTGTGTCTAGAATTCCTTTTCAAGCTCTCTCAGGTTTTTAAGTGGATTTTAAGTTAACCATGTTGGTATACCAATTGGTTGAAGGAGGCTTCTTATTGTTTCCTGGCTGCTCAGCCCCAAAACAATAACACAGAAATCATATTATTTAAATCACTGCTTGGCCCATTAGTTCTGGCTTCTTATTTGGTAACTCTTACATCTTAATTTAACTCACCTCCATTAATTTGTGCATCACCATGACCAGCAAAGTTTCAACACGTCTGTGTCCGGTGGAGGTTCCATGGCTTCTCTCTAACTCTGCTTCCCCTCTCCCAGCATTCAGTTCAGTTTTCCCTACCTACCTAAGTTCTGCCTTATCAACAGGCCAAGGCAGTTTCTTTATTCACCAATGGTATTCATACAGAGGAGAATCCTACATCATCAACAAACGGTGCTGGCATAACTGGATATCAACATGTAGATGAATGCAAATGGATGCATACCTATCCCCATGCACAAAACTCAAGCCCAAATGGATTAAAGACCTCAGTATAAAACTGAACCTGATAGAAGAGAAAGTGGAACACAATACTGTCTTTGTAATACTGTCACTCGCGTCATCCTGAACTGGAGTTATTCACAGAAGAGGACAGAAGAGGGAAGTGCTCTTTGATAGTACCACCACATCTAGAAAACAGTTATAACTGTACCCCGTAATCTATATGTGCATTTAAGGTAGGATGCTTTTGTTTATTGTGCACAAAGTTTATTCCACAATATCTGAACTTTATAATTGACCTAAAGGAGAGCATATGATTAAAAACTAGTGAGCATGGTAGAAATGACAGAAAAGGTTCCACTTGAATATAGAATTGTGGAGTCATATCCAGACAGTGTGAGTTCATTCATGTTGCTAGGCTGACTGTAGAAGGGCAGAAGGAGGCTCACAGAGTGAGATCTGCAATATTGTGCTGAAATTGACATCCTAAGAAACCCTGCCATAGGTGAATCTTCCAACTAATCCATAGAAACACATTAAGCAGGAACACACTACCTTCCTCATATTTTAGTATATAGATCTGTATAAAACTTACAAATGCTGTACTTAGTATGGTCTGTTGCTTTGTGTTTCCTTGTGAGCTGAACATTGAGGGAATGCAGAATTTTAATTATTGTTTCACCAGTACGAGGGCCACTGCCATTTTTATCTTCTATGAGATTTTTGTTGCGATGGAGATGGTGTGGTGCATGCTTGGTTATAAAATTACTCATGGAGCATGGGGTTAATAGTTGGTGAGTATTTACAGTGTGGTGAAAGGCATGGTATATACTGTATAACCTCAATTACCTAAATGTATTCACATTTGAATCTAGGACTCATCAAGATGAACTGCTTGCAACTGGGTGACTTTGTTCTTGCCATCTTGTGCTTTGTTTCCTAAAATGCACATTACAAAAATTAAATAAAAGCTTCTTTTAAAACCTTAAAAAAACAAAAATCAGAAATAGCAACTTTCTCAAAATATAGCATAGATTTAACCACTATCACCGTCAGTGACCAAATACATGGTGTTCTTTATTACATCTTCCTTCTGATGAAAAGGCATTTGTCAATAGTGGTCAACAGCTCTCCTGGACCCCAGAGAGCTTCCAAGGAGTCCCGTCAAAAGAAGATGTTAAAGCCCTGAGTAAGACAGCTCCAGAAATGCTGAAGTCAGTATTTGCATAACAAGTCCAGTATAAATCATCTTCCACAAGATTGACTACTTTCTCAATTGATTTAAACTTGGTTTGTCAACTAAACAATATGATGAAAAAGTCACAAACTAATAAACACAAAGCCATGTTCAAGGTTACTTCTGCTTGATTAAAACAGATCTCAGTCGCTGCCAGACTGTTTTTGTTTCTCTAGATCTTTCTGAAGAAACCCCTTCTTCACATTCTTCCTCTTCAGAAGTGTCCTGAATGGCTCTCTGCAGAAGTAGCTTGAGACTCCTGCACTGGAACCTACGATGCCTAACAGAACCAACGAGGAAATAAATTATAGGATTGGCACAGCTGTTAGCACATGACAGAAATATTGTCACTGTATAAAAATCACAAAGCACAACATAATTAAAATTTTCGATCCATTCTAAGAGAAACTGGTAGATTCCATAGGGCAAACCAAAGAGCAGAAAGACCAACACTGTGCACCCAATGGTTACATACAGCCTCGTCACAGGGATCCTGTGTGTGCCACAAAAGATGGTAACCATTAAGATCAGACTGGACCCTAAAAGAGCCACAAATAAAACAATTAACCATGCAGCAGTAATGAAATCAAATGTCTGACACCAACCATGGCCAAGACTATCAAATAGGAAGCCACATTCTTCCCCTTCCAGGATGCTTAGCAGCAGTGACAAAAACCAAAGCAGGGTACATATGACAGCCGATGTGTGCCTTGGGCGTTGGCTGCGATACCAGATGGGGCACCTGACAGACAGACTTCGTTCAATGCTTATGGCACTGAGCATACTCAGGCCACAAAGATAAGCAACGTTTAATACAACAAAAGAAAAGAGAGGAATGTCAATGGTCTTGGAGTAGAGTGTGTCCAATATAATATGAAGGCAATGTACGATTTGAAAGCAGAGGAAAAGGAAGTCAGCTCCAGCCAAGTTGAGGATGTATACAGAGAAGCCATTCCTTTGCATGTGGAAGCCCAGAAGCCACAGCACTATGGCATTTCCAATCAGCCCAACCAGGGCAATGATGAGGGAAAGGAAGGTCATGGTACAGAATATGATGGCACAAAGTGGAATTTCAGTGTGGTTCCTTCCATTCTCTGTTGTGATGTTAGTCCCCCAGTCTGTGATGTTTGCATCCACTCTTAGGAGCTCTCCAGTAGTGTTCCTGGAAAAAAGAACAAGATATGAACATATACTACATTCTCTCTTCTTCTCAGTACCATTTTGCTCTGGGTAAATGACTGACCTGGTTCATAGAGAGGATAAAGAGGATTGTAGAGACTGAGTAAATTATGAAAACAGATATTTCTGGAGACATCATTTAAATCCAGCTTGTAATTGATTTGGGCTATCAACAAACTATGTCCTGTACTGACCTGAGAGTAGCTGGTGGCCCCAATATAGACACTCAGTGTCTTGGACTGTTTCAGAAACTCTGAACCCTACTTTCTCTCCTAAGACTGGTTCTTCTCTGGCTCAGGAACTTGGAAACTAGAATTATGGCCATCAGCTGCTCTCAGTCCTGGCAGGGGAAGGATATCAACTGGGAAAAAATGGAAATCATGAATGAGAGTCTTAATGGAAATGCCAAGTCTAATTAAAACCAGTAAGAAAAGAACCAGATGTGCAGTCTAAAGAGTCCCTGTCTCCATTTCAGATTTGATACTAGAAATCAGAAAAGCTTTTGAAGGCATCAGAAAATTTTCTGTTGCCTGCTGCTACATCACAAGTGTCCATCTCTCTATTGAGACTTGGTGAGTAACTGAGAATTCTCAATAAACAGATACATGAATTAATCATAAACCCAACAATAGCTATTTATTTGGATTAAATTTTTGCAAATATTGTACATCAAGTTATTACTACAAAACACACAGAAAAGGAATAAAACATTGTTGCTTAGGGTGCTGTCAGTGGAAAGATCTAGTGTGTTTGAAATAATGGCTTATGCTAAGAGATAGATAATGTTGGCCTTTGTCTTTTCCAACCCAGGAATGTTTAAGAAATAACTATATTGATGTTCTGAAAAAATTTAAACCCAGAATTTAGACACTGATTTGAGATTAACTGAACTTCAAACACTCTTGAAGCATAAAAAAAATGGAAAAACAAAAAGAAGGAAAGAAGTGACAACTGGCTGAATATAGGGATTTGACATAGAAACATCTACAGGGAAGACAGCGTATAACAGAATCCATCTTCCAGATATGGCAGCTTACTTGTGGAGTACCAATTCTACAAGATGGGAAGGAAGGAAGGAAGGCAGGAAGGAAGGAAGGAAGGAAGGAAGGAAGGAAGGAAGGAAGGAAGGAAGGAAGGAAGGGAGGGAGGGAGGGAGGGAGGGAGGGAGGGAGGGAAGGAGGGAGGGAGGGAGGGAAGGAGGAGGGATGACAAGTAAGAGAGAGATAAAAGATCTTTACTTTGGAGACCTCTGGAACTCAGTTTAGAGACTACTTCTCAGTATCCTTTGAGCAAAGAATGTGTCTCAGATGTAGACTAAAGCACAGAAGAATAATTATATGTTTATATAATGTTAAATCGTAAAGGATTTTCCTTAATCTACAAAAATATATGGACATTCCAATAATGTAGGCATTTAAAATATGCATGAAAAAGAATGGACCTATATAATAAAATGCAGTGATGAGTGTCAGGAGTAGATGTCACATAACAGATGCTGATGCTAAAGGATACAGGCACATGTGTCAGTTTACCCACAAAGTAAAACCTATCCTCTAAATAACAGAGTTCTGTTTAAATATCTTAGAGCTGGAAGAGCACAAAAGATAATGTTCCACATCCTGAGAGAATATGTAACTGCCAATCAAGTGTCACCCCCATCCTGATCGAAACCACTATCCTTGTTTACACCCTCTATCCAGCTAGATACCCCACCTTAGTCTTCTCTGCAGGTACTCATGGGCCCCTGATAAGATACTCCCTCTGATAAACAATGTTCCTTTGGGAGACCCCCAAAGTATGTAGTCCACAACCCACTTGGGGACTGCAAAATGGTTGTCAAAAACTTATACCAAAAGAGGATAACCAAGAACCAAACTCCAGATACTCAGGTGACATTATAAAATTACAAATAATATGAAAAATAAAAACAATATGTCTCTCCTAAAGAACTTGAATCCTATAGTATGTATCCCAAGTGAATACAATTTAGATGAAATTCAAGACATAGGATTCAAAGAAAAATTAAAAGCATGCACCTGAGGTCAAGGAATTCAAAGAGGACTTGAATAAACACCTGGATGAACTTAAAGAAGAAAGAATTAGATACCTGACTGAAGCAAAAACAACACAATTTTTGTTATACATGCAGTAGAAGACTAAGAAGCAAAACAATTAATGAATGAACTTAGATTTGAACAGACAGACAAATTCCCCAAAGAATAAATATGAATATCTCCTATCATTTTGAAACGGTTCAGGATCAGTGGCCATCAGAAAAATGAAAATTAAGTCTGCTTTGAGATTCCATCTTATCTGAATCAGAATGACTATCATCAAGAATCTAAAGAACAAGAAATACTGATGAAGATATGTATGGTAAAGAGGAACACTCAGTTACTGTTGTTAGTGAGAATGCAAATTGAAATTACCACTATAAAAATCAGTGTGGTGGTTCCTCAGAAAGTGAGATAGAACTGTAATACTTTCATGTCAACTTGACACAAGATAGCATCAGAAGAGAGAAGGGAGGCTCTCCTAAGAAAATTTCTCCATAAGATCAGGCAGGACACAAGCCTGTAGGGCATTTTCTTAATTAGTGATTAGTGGGAAAGGCCCAGCCCATTATGGGTAGTGCCATCTCTGAGTTGGCGGTCCAGAGTTCTGTAACAAAGCAGGTTGGGGCAAGCCACAATTATGGAGTAAACCAATAAGCATCCCTTCTCTGTAGCCTTTGCATCAGCTACTGCCTCCAGATTCCTGTCCTGCTTGAGTTCCTATGTTCAGTTCCTTTGATGTTGAAGTGTGATATATAAGATGAACACATCCTGTCCTTCGCTTTACAGAAGCTTTTCAGTTTCAGGGGGTTCTATTTATTAATTGTTTCTCTCAGTGTCTGTGCTACTGGGGTTATAGTTAGGAAGTGGTCTCCTGTGCCAATGCATTCAAGTGCACTTGACACTTTCTCTTCTATGAGGTTCAGTGTGACTGGCTTTATGTTGAGGTCTTTGATCCATTTAAACTTGAGTTTTGTGCATGGCGATAGATATAGATCTATTTTCATTTTTCTACATGTTGATATCTAGTTATGCCAGCACCATTTGTTAAATATGCATCCTTTTTTCAGTCAACAAGACAAAAACGGCAGCCTGCAGAATGGGAAAAGATCTTCTCCAACCCCACATCAGACAGAGGATTGATCTCTAAAATATACAAAGAATTCAAGAAATTGAACATCAAAAGAACAAACAATCCAATAAAAAATGGAGTAAAGACCTAAACAGAAAACTCTCAACTAAGGAATCTAAAATGGCTGAAAGACACTTAAGGAAATGTTCAACATCCTTAGTCATCAGAGAAATACAAATCAAAATAACTCTGAGATTCCATCTTACACCTGTAAGAATGGCCAAGATCAAAAGCACTGATAACAACTTATGCTGGAGATGTTGTGGGGTAAATGAAATACTTCTTAATTGTTGGTGGGAGTAAAAGCTTGTACAGCCCCTTTGGATGCCAGTATCAGTATGGCAATTTCTCAGAAAATTAAGGAAAAACCTTCCTCAAGACCCAGTAATATCACAAGGACATGTGCTCAACTTTGTTCATAGTAGCATTTTTTGTCATAGCCAGAACCTGGAAAAACCTAAATGCCCCTCAACCAAAGAATGGATAAGGAAAATGTGGTACATTTACACAATGGAGTACTACACAGCAGAAAAAATAACATCTTGTAATTTGCAGGCAATTGGATGGATCTAGAAAGTATCAATTGAGTGAGGTAACCCAAACCCAGAAAGATGATTATCATATGTACTCACTCATAAGTGGTTTTTAAACATAAAGCAAAGAAAACCAGCCCACAAATCACAATCCCAGAGAACCTAGACAACAATGAGGACCCTAAGAGAGACATACATGGATCTAATCTACATGGGAAGTAGAAAAAGACAAGATCTCCTGAGTAAATTGGGAGCATGTGGACCATGGGAGACAGTTGAAGGGGAGGGAAGAGGAGGGGAGGGGAGCAGAGAAAAAATGTATAGATCAATAAAATCAATTAAAAAAGGAAAAGGAAAAAGATGAATAAGTCCTGTCTTCCCCAAGTTCCTTTGATCATGGTGTTTCATTATAGCAACAGTGATTTTAACTTAGAGAGAACATTAATATACCATGCCTTCTCATGTACCCTAAGCATTCTATATGCCACTAAATATCGTCCTTCACTATTCATGGTCATTGCTGTTATTCTACTCACAGTAACTAGGATAAGGAATCAACCTAAATGCCCATCAACTGATGGGGAGGGGACAATGAAAATCTGTACATACATATATACAATAGGACTTTCTTCAGTTGTAAAGATAAATTATGTTGTGAAATTTCCATGTAAATGGCTGGAACTGGAAATAATTATATTTGGAGGGGGGAAATCCAGGAATGACAAAAAAGAAAATTCCAAATATTCTGCTCCAAATGTAAATCCTAGTTTCAGATCTCTAATTTTGTTTGATCTACTTGAGTCACCTGTGGGAGGCAGAATTTTGGAAAGAGGTCTTTAGGTATAGATGCCTTAATGGAAGCAGTATAGAAAGGGATATATGGTGGAAAGGAGGGGTGATGAAGAAATAGGTAACTAAAGATACATAAAGAGGGTTGATCAAAATAAAGGGCATGCAGAAATATAATATTTTATAACAAAACATTATTTTTGAGAAAGAGGGCTGTAGAAGGCTATATTATGAACCTGGAAGATGTTTTGAGGATCCATGGGCTGTTAAACAAAATAACCTACCAGACATGATATAACTCTTTGTGAGTTGTTGGTTAAGGATTCCCCAAGGCTCCCAAAATGATGCAAATTCTTTTTATTCCTTCTGTTTTTTTTTCATCATAATTATGTGTTCAGACCATTCTGCTGAAGGCACCCCATACCTTGAGTGTACAAATTACACAGAACCAGCTAGTACCAAGATGGAATCTTCCTCCCTGCTAAGGCTAGCTTCCACAATCCCAGAAATTGCTATGTATGCTCCCGTGGGGCAAACATCTATGATCTTACACAGCTATTAATCCTACGATCCATGACACCAACCTTCCAGGAAGAAAGTACACATTTGTGCAATAATGCCAGTATAGTTATGGGGGAAATAACTGCTTTCTGATTGAATTTGAGGCCTGCTCCTGATAAAGCAATACTTGACTAGTGCTGGAAATCAGATCAAAAACACAAGATTGGGAAGATCATATGCCCTATGGTGAAACTGAATTCAGTTGTTGAACTAAATTGATAGCATGGAGTTGCTCTATAGTTATGTTTATACTTATGTATGGACACTACATTTAACCTTAATCAGAGAAGCTTCTCTCTGAAGCAAATAGTTTTTAAAAAGAGAATGATTCAGCACAAGCTACTGGGAAAAGATAAAGGTTTACCTCTAAGGAAATCATTTGTACCTTTTTTCTAAGGTCCAGGTAACATTGAAAAAGGAAGACCAGCAAGAATGTAAAAGCAAGAAAAATAAAGAGAAGAGCTTCAAAATGACATCTTCTCAAGAAGACATGGTCCTTCCAGTCACAGACTCAGAGCAGGTGGGGATATACACACATATTCTACACAAATATTCCAATCAACATCCAGGCATGAATGAAGATAGAGTCTGAAAGAAATACCGCTCCCAGCTGAATAATTGACTTACAACTGATTCAAGGAGAGGAGATGTCATTGCCTTTGATTGGGTTCCCACAAGTAAATGAACCAGGTGCTCAAACACCAAATTGGCATACAAGATAAACATTTCAAAACAAAAGTAAAAATCATAATCCCAAAAAGGAACTGGTAGAGAGGGAAATCAATAGAGATGGAGGAACAGTTGAGAAGGTTGGGGAGACTAAGCAGGCCGCATTGTATGCATAACTAAAAAGATCAAAGAACAAAAATTAATCAGTATTGAATGCCTGGGACAGAGCGTGGGTACTTTTCCAATCACGGCAATAGCCAGCTCTGGGGTCAGATGACTTTTACTTTTACAGTTGATAAAACTCCACTCTCCATGTTATTTGAGGGGTGGATGTGGATCCAACATTTCATGTATCTTTCCATAAATATGTACATTATTGATAAATTATAGTTAATTATGTTCCTCATAGTCCCTCATTTTTAGACCTTAGACCATCTGTTTTCTACTGAGACAGAAATATACAAGGGAATGGAAACTTTCCATTGTGGGGAACACGGTGGCTGAGATAAGATACTGACAAAACTGTGCTTTTAGAGACAGGTCCTATGCTTGCCATGTCGAGGAAAGTGGCAGAATGCTTACAATAGGAACATGTGTGAGTAGTTGGGGTGAGAGAAAAATGGGAGAAAGTACAAGGAGAGAGCACTGCCTTGGTTTACTGACTTCAAATCTCCCACACTCCCAGTCTGCCAACCCACAAAGCTGGCATGGAGGATTTCAAGACTCCTGTTTCTGCAGAAATGCATGAGGCTCCTTGATTTATCCACCAGTGGTCACAGACTAAGAAAAAGAGATAATAGCTTTAGGGAGAATGTCTCTAAACAAAAATCATCTTACCTTGCCTCCATTCTGCTTACAGGAGATGGTGAACTGATCTGTGGCAAATAGAAGCTTCCCCCAGTTCTGCCATCAGTATGAAACTCATCTGTAGTTCAGAAACTGCAAGGAGACTTGTGCTTGAGGAAGGAAAATCAATAGGGGAAGAAAGAACTGTGGTTTCTGATATCTGTATCTGGGTAGATGAGTATCACTCCTTTGTGTCATACTCTTCACAAGACTGTTCTCATATCTGGCCTGGCACCTATCTCTTATCCTCTGATCATACCAATCCCTATAGCTCCCCTTTCCTATTAATGCTTCTTGCAGCCAGAAGGTGGGCAACACCAAGCAATGTGAGCCAGTGCTGTAGCAGTATCTGTTTATCAGAGCTATCTTTATTTTTGCAAACACAGACCATGACTAAGCAACAAACATAAAAATAATAACCAAATTAGGTGCATTTGCAGAATAGTGACTTTTAGATAGGAGACTCAGTTTTGAAATGAAAACAGTTGCTTCTGTCAGATGTCCAGCCTAGGGAAGGATTCAAAGAATGTGTAGTCTGCTTGCTCCTGGGACAACCTCCTTACTGCTAGGATGCCAAAGAAGGAGGTCAAGTCAGCACTCAGCAGTGGGACCATGAAGAAAACCTCAAGATGTTGTCTGCAAGAGTGATAGGTAAGCCTGCTTCTGCATAGGTGGAAATGAAGAAAACCAAAAGGACAGCAGAAAATAATAAATCTTCAATAAAAATCAAGCAGCTAGAGTAGGAAGAGAGGAAAAAGGAAAACAGATCAAAACATAAAGTCTTTTCATGCATTATCTTCCTGGAACCTCAAAGGTCCTGAGTGGCAGAAGTAGGCAAAGCCTAGAGAGAACCAACAATAAAATAATCAACCACAGATCTGTGATGAGATGACTTGACAGATGTAATTCATTGCCAACTGTTGCAAGTCAGCAGCCTCGTCAGGCTTTTAAAGGCTACTAAGCCATAGACATTAGACATAGAATCTAGATCAGGGCAAATGCTAGCTGACCAATGTTTTGGATAGAATTAGTGATCCTAGGTGAATTACAAGACAGACAGGCAAGGCTCATGGGTAATGGCACTGAGCATGCTCAGACCTGTAGGGTAGGGAGAGGGTGACATGATGGTAATGAGTCTAGAGATGAAGACAGTATAATATACATGGTGATGGTGAGTTTATATCATGATAACAGAGGATGCCCAGAACTGCTTGGCATTGTTACACAACCTTGCCTATACAGAAGCCCAGGAGCCATGGACAGTCCATTTCCTGCCAGCCACATTCAGGTTCAGAAAGCCCATATCCAGAGTCTCCTTATCTTGGGCTCTCAATATTTTGACAAAAGACCTCTAGTGACATTGGATTATTTGTGTTCCCAACACTGTAACCCATGTCTAAGCCATATTATGACCTGAAAGAAGAAAAGTGGTCTGAGGAGGCTGTATGAGGCAGTGGTAGGACTCTGGGCTCATTAATGCTTCTATCCTGGAATAGAAGTAGGAAACAGGAACCTTCAACCCATGCTGCATGGCCACTTCCAGTAACTGGGACAGTATATCTCAGAGACAGAAAGATGCCATGATGGAGATTCATGAAGTTAGTATCACCTCTTGCTGCTAAGACAGATGTGAGGATGGCCATACTTCCTAACTACAAAGTGGCAATGGGGGCAAGAAGACCTTCATATATATTGCGTATTGAAGGAGTCTATTTCTGTGTGAATGTTATAGTGAATAATCATAAAATATAAGATTAACAAATGAATAATGAAAGAAAAGAAGGTGATAAAAAGCAGAAAGAAAATGGAAGAGAAGAAGTAATAGAAAACAGTGCAGTTGAAAATTTTTAGTCAATATCACAAATATTTTTGCTAATAAATTTGGTTCTTTGACAAGTTCATACATATTCATAACCCATCTGGTTATTCCCCTCTCCTGCCCTCTCTTCTTTACCTCCAGCCCTTGCTATATTCATAGCTTTGTGTGTGTGTGTGTGTGTGTGTGTGTGTGTGTGTGTGTGTGTGTGTTAGAGTTAAATTAGGGCTATCTGTGTAACCGTGGTTTGGGAAGTGTCCATCACTGCCCAAAGGAATACAATGCTTTCCCTTCTTGATGCAGAATCTATAAACTACCAATAATTCATCAGCAAGTATCTGGGCCCTCTGAGTCTCTTCTTTATCCATAGATGACTGTACCATGGGTCCAACTTGTGTACACCCAATGCTAGAAGACAAAATAGTTGTGAGTTAATTATTGCATCAACCATGTCATGCTTAGAAGGCATCTCACAACTCTTCTCTATCTTTCGCTCTTACATTAGTTCAGCTCCTTATTTGGCAACATTTCCTGAGGCTTAAAGGCAATGGTATAAATGCCTTGTTTAGGGCTGAGCCCTGCACCATCCTTTATCCTGAAAACCTTGTGCTGCCAGGACTTGTATTCACTGCAGAGAGAGCTTTCTCAGATTAAGACTGGGAGTAGACTTTGACTGAGTTGGTAAACATCAATATTTGAAGGTGCTTTGGTAATGTCAAAGGTGATAAGAAACAGTATAAAGTTCCCACCTAGAACTTCAGACCTTAAAAATCATGCTATGTATGTGTTTGTTCTTGAGGAGCAGGCCTCAAATCTAACAAAAGAGCAATTGTTTACTCTCATAATGGTTATACCACTATTGTGCCAACAGGCACAACTTGCGTGGCAGTTTGGGATTCTTATTCATAAAGTTCATAGCTGGGTAAGAAATCATTCTTTATAATTCTATCAGTGGAAAGTTCTACTTAGTGAAGAATTCCATGTGCTTGCCAATATGACTAATATTGTTCATGAGCATGTCTCCCAACAGGGAGGTGCAGTAGGTGGTTGCTACTGAGAATCTAAGGTAGTATTTTATGAACGTGTTCAATGATGAACCGTATTTATAGTAGTGTCGAGTAATCTAAGCAAATGTGGGGACAACAATGCAGCTGATCAAGGAAGGTAAAACAAGGCAATGTTGGTTCAGTTATTAAGTAATTTTCTCTGTGGCATTATTATAAAATGACCTATTACTCTCCCCCAGGTAACAGAGTGGGCTTTTGCTCTCAGTTTAAACACTGAAGAAGAGACTTCTTTAAATGGACTTTGTGTGCTGAGCAAGATTGTGGGGGATGAGATAGGTGCCCATGTGAAGTCTAGTCTGGGAAAGAGTAATGAATCACTTAAGTGTGTATATTAGAAGCTGGCTGAGTTCTTTCAGGGACTTTGAGGCAACTGCTGTTAATCTTCTCATTTTACTGGTAAGAACAAAGAAGCACAGAAGAGTTGAAAACAAGGATATAAATTTGTATCCAAAGGATTGTGTTGTAAAGGCCAATTACACATGGAGAGAGAAACACTGACAAGATAGGGCCAAATTAAATCTAAAAAGGACTACCACACATGATAGATTTCAACAAATCTCTGGGAGCATGTGGAAAGCTAGTGTAATAGAAACTCCCAAGAATCTACAGGGGTGACAGTGGCCCTAGTGAGGATTTCTAGTAATGGAAGAAACAGAACCTGAACCAGGCTTCTTCCGCAACCATGCAAGTCTTCCAGTGGTGGAACTGAGACATCAACCCAGCCACAAAACCTTCAACCTACAACCTATAGCCTGTTGCAAGACATGCTAGAGCAATGAAGGTGCAGAACTTATGGAGTGGATCACCAGCGAGTGATCTAATTGGAGACCCATACCTTGAGAAGGAACCCATACCTAACTATGCCTGGATGGAGGCTGGATAGTCCAGAGACCTAGGATGGAGGGAAGAAAAATCAATAAAATCATTCCTAATGATATTCTACTATACTCATATATTAGTGCCTAGCCCAGTTGTCCTCAGAGAGACCTCTGCTTGTCATTGATGGGAGAAGATGCAGAGACCCAGAGACAAACATTATGTGGAAAGAAAGTCTAAATTGGAGACATCCATGAGGCCCCTCCACTTGGAATTCTATGAACCCCATGGAAGAGGAGAGGGAAGAGTTGTAAGAGCCAGAGGGGTCAAGAACACCTGGAGAAGATGACCCACGGAATTGATGAAGCTGGTTTTATAGGAACTCACAGAGACTGGAGAGGCAATCACAGCCTGCTTGAGTGTGAGCAAGGTCTTCTGGATATATGCTATGGTTGTTAGCTTGGTGCTCTTATGGCCTTCTGCTCATGGGACCTGTTTCTTCCCACTGGGTTGCCTTTCTCAGCTTTGATGTGAGGGTTTGTGCCTCTTCTTATCATATCTGGTTATGCAGTGTTTGGTTGCTAGCCTTAGAAGGCCTGTTCTTTTCTAAGAAAGGGGTGTTCTCAGGGAGAGAGCTGGTGAGTGACAGGGAGGAGTAGATGGAGGGAAAATGGAAGTGGGGATGTATTGAAAATACAACAAAAAACTATTGCATGTTTAATGAGCCTGCCAGTCATTTTTATTTGTTCTCTATGCTGGTATGCCTTTCTGTTCAACTGTGTTGGCTATTTTTATGTCAGCTTGATACACTCTAGAGTTATCTGAAGGGAGGGAACCTCTATTGAGAAAATGGGCTCCATAAAATTTGGATGTAGGGCATTTTCTTAATTAATAATTGATGGGGGGTGGGACCATTGTGCATGATACCATCTCTGGGCTAGTAGTCCTGGGTTCTATAAGAAATCAGGCTGAATAAGCCATGATGAGCAAGTCAGTAAGCAGCACTCCTCCATGGCCTCTGCCTCAGTTCCTGCCTCCATGTTCCTGCTCTGTTTGAGTTTCTGTCCTGACTTCCTTTAATGATGAACAGTGATAAGGAAGTATAAAATCAAATAAACCGTTTTCTCTCCACCTCCAAAAACTGGCTTCCATCCTTAAGATGGAGTCAGGCTGCTACATCAGTATCTAATGTTTCCTCTTCATGCTCTTTATCCTGGGGAGAGACATCACTCTTTCTCATCAATGGCTTCTCATTCACGCTGATTTCTCATTGCACATAGGTAAAGTCACATATCGACAGTAGTCCAGAGGAGAACAACTTGATGGTGTGTTTATTAATTTATTTGCTTTTAATTCTCTGTCATGTTTTTTTTCCTTTCTCTATCCCCCTTCCTTTCCCCTCTCTCTTTCATTCACTGTGTTAGATTGTGGATTGACAATGAACAGGTACCCTGCCTGAGCAAAGCATCATTACTTTGCCAGTGGTCTTTTCTCACAACCGTGGCTACAATAGTCGATTCTGACTCCTTATAACTTCTCTCCATCCCTTTGGTCCAGGTAACAGTAACGCTTCTCCGCTAAAATATGCCACACATTTCTCTCAGCCATCCCTATATCACAGTAAATAGTCTGCATTGAAGATAACTCAATTACCCTTTTATTTGCTGCCTTCGGTTTCTGAGGCATAATTACAGATATGAGGCATATCATGGAAAATAGCTGTGAGTAGCAAGAAAATCAATGAAGCCTAAGGATATTACCTTAGGGCTTTAATAACCTCATCCCTTCCTAAAACCAGGACCAGAAACTCAGACATCATCAGTTTAACTGTAGACAGTTGCCACATATGTGGCTGGAGGAAATGGAGCAATTTATTTGAGCTTGCTAGCTGAAGATGAGGAACAGCCACAGCCTTCACAGGAAAGAAGTGTCAGGTATGGAGACTGGAGGAGGGCAGGACATATTAAAGAAACAACGTCATGAACATATGGAGTGCCCTATCACTGAACTGAAAGGCCCATTCTTCCATTAGACATCACCTTGTCATCTGTTTCTTACTAAGTAAGGAGCCCTTTCCTGCCACAGGACAGCACATGGGCTTCTGTGATGCCTGAGGACACCAGATAAGACAGCATCTTCTGCAGGGCTGTCCTCACTCAGAAAACTGAAGTTAATTTTAGGATCCCGTTTCTAGACAGTTCTGAGCTGCCCTTATGAAGCAAGTTCCTCCTAGAGGTGGGAAGGAGGCTCCTAAGGCTCTGACCTGCTGAGGCTGCCTGGAGAAGACTCCACATTAACATACCGAGCTGTCATTGGGTCCTGCAGGGGGTCTAAAGTTGAAGCTTTAGTCAGTGGTCACCCATACTGGGGTGGCCGTTTGGTGATGCAGCTACCCTTGAGTCACCCATGCTCCTATAAGTAACCCCTCATCCATACTCCACTAGTGATCCCTCACACCCAGACTTTTACAAGTTACCACATTAAAAGCTTTGGTTTGCCAAGATGGAATTCAGTAGAATTACTAGTTTTGTCTGTTATTAAGTTTCTTAGCTGTAATAAATAGATATTTAATAATGTATTCTGGGGAAAAATCACAAAGCTATAACCCTAACAAGGACTGACAAAAGCAAAGATGAGTTTGGAAGCAGTAGTTACATACCCCTGTGATGACTACTGAGACGTGCAACAGAAACAGAGCCATCTGAGGAGATCTGCAATGAGAATCAGGATGTGGCTGCCTATATGTTGTGTGGTGGTACACATTCTTGCTTTTTTGATGGTTTTATGAGCTTTGGATGTGAGATGTGTAGCCTAGGTGAATCATCTTGAGTAAAGCTTTCAGTGGGGAAAATCCAGGGTGCTAGTCTTTTTTGTGGAATAGAGCAACATGCCTCTTCATGAGCAGGACTCCCCGTTTAAGTACAGAGACACCTGTACTGCTTGTGTTGGAAAAGTCTTTAAAATAATCACTGAAAGCACCCTTCACAGCCCTACTTCTGAGGCTGTGGAACACATGGGGTGGACTGGATCAGTAGAGGCAGCAAAAGTAAATATCTCCATGAGAAAGAAAATGACTGTATAGCTTGAAATGATTTGAAAGAAGACAGTCCGTGTAGAGCTGGCACATACAAGCCCAGGAGTACATGATTATAACCAGCTGAAGTTCTCATGAATATGAAGGGGAAACAATGGAGGAAGGACAGGAATTACTGAAGAAAATGAAAATTGGAGAGGTGGTGTTTGATGCCTTGTATGCACCAGAGGAACGGTTAGGAAAGAAGTCGATCCCTCAAGGACCATAAGACTGGTGTGGGTATTTGGTGGCTTTGATGGGTGCTAGAGTGGACTGATCTTTACCAGGTTGGAGGGGCTTTGGTGCACAGGAACAATTCAAACCAGTGGCTCATCAAAAAGTTGAAGGCAGTAGAATATATGAAGATACAGATGGTCCCCATTGTACTCTCTGCCATGAAAGATGCCCGGTGTGGGAACCACCAAAGCTCTCCTCTGAAAGTAGCCAAGCTTCCTGGAAGTTAGGGCCATAAACTATAACCTGAAACTGAATACCAAATCACAGATTTATTGGTTTCCTATTAATGTGCAAAGTACTTGGTCTTCAGTGGATACTGGAGCACAGTTTACCATAGTTCATTTCAACCCCCATAAATATGAGGCTCAATAAACAAAAATGAATGCATATGAAAATGGACAAAAATGCATGTCTTGACTACTCAAAGTCAAGTGTGTCAAGATTTGAATTGAGCATGATTTCCTAGGGAAAACTAACAGAAAACCAAATATGATGCTAGTGAACCTCCAGGAACTTTTAAAGTCTGAACTGCAGTTCACAAAAGATACAAACAATAAATCAGCATAGGTTTTTTAAAAAATTAAGCTTAAACTAAGGATAGGTATAACCCCCCACACACTTTTCACCCCATAACACGAGATATAAAGTATATTGGAGATGGAAATTTTTTCACCCAGCCCAGGGCCCTTTCAGCAGCCAGGTGTGATTGATAAAAAGACAAGAGCAGTGGTGCTGGCCCAGATTCTCTCAAAATCAAGGCTCTGGCTTCAGTTGCAAGCATGGCAGGCTAGAATGATTCCCTTAGACCTGATCCATGCCATGTAATGCAAGCTAGCTCAAACAAAACCATTAGAAACAGGGATGTGCAGATTGTCACTATGGGAAGTGCAGCACATGAGGATGAGGAGGCAGAGCAGCTCAAGGAAAATATCTGAGGATTAAGTAGGCCTAGATGGAGTAGTGTTTCCTACCCACACTTCTATACTCAACATTGATCTGTTCGCTGAAGAAATGACGAGATATTTTTATACTGTGCCAGATCTTGCTAATTATTATTTATATCCTTGGTTACACAAATATTTCTTGGAAAGGATGGTGATGGGTCTTCAGCTATCTTGCCCCATATTTATAGAAAGTTATCGTGACACCTTGAGTGCTGAGAGCCTATATCTGTTTGGTACCATCTATATCTGGGCCCATCCTGTTACTGAGATCTTCACCCAACAACCTTATGGCTCATTTTTACACAGTAAGGATGCTTTTGTTTAAAATCTTTGACTGCTGTCTTTACTGGTTCTTGTAGAAAAATACCAAGTCACTTACAAAGGAAAACCCACCAGGAGAACAGCAGACTTCTCAGCCTGAAGTCCAAAAGAGGACAGTGTAGGAGTATTTGAGAGTTCTACAATAGACCAGAATGGAGTATAGCGAAGGTTTATTTATTTGGGGTTAAAACTCACAGTAAGGGTCCTCTGGGTGCACTGGAAGCTGGAAACTGAATCCAGCAGAAAAGAGGGCAATGTGTGTTTTTCATCTGCGCTTTTAGTACCTCAGACCATGCCCAAAATGGGCTGGTATCTAAAATTAGAATATTAACTAAAGGAATTTCCAAAACAAAAGAGAATGTTGTGGTGACTTCAGTGAGAAATCTCTCCACTAGCTCAGGAACTGAGCACTTGGTCCTCAATTGGAGATGCTGTTTGGGAAGTTATAGAACCCTTTGCTGGAGGAAGTACAGCATGATAGCAGGACTTGAGAATTTAGAGCCTCATCCAACCTCCAGTCCACTCTCTCCGTTCTCAGCCAATAGTTGAAACTTGGTCTTTCAGCATCCTGCTCCAGCCACCTACTGCCATGCCTCCCCCACTTCTATGGACTCTCCCTCTGGAACCATAGGTCAAAATAAAGTCTTTCTTCCATGGGTGCTTTTCCAGTGGTCTTTTATCACAACAACAAAACATACATTTCAAGTGCTGAAAGAAAGTAACTGTCAACCGAGATTACTATATTCAGCAAAATTATCCCCCAAATTCAACAATAAGCAAAGATCTTAGAAAACAAGTATAAACCAAAGAAACTTATGAGTAAGTCATCATTACAGATAATATAAAAGAAATTATGCACAGGAGGAAACTTCACATAGCTCCAAGCACTTGAGAAGGAATAAATCTTGTGAGAAAATAAACAATCCAGAGTATAGAAATAAATATCAACAACTGAATAAACTAGAAAACTTCTAAAATAAAGGAGAAAAAAACAGAGTATTTGGGAGATGGGAAAAACAAACAACAAATCATAGAACTAAGTAAGCAAGCTTACAAAAACCGAAATTTCCGATAGCCATCTGTCTTCTGCTCAGCTCACGTAGGAGAGTTAAATGTAGATGTAATTTGAACATGCTGCCTTTATGCACTCAACGGTGGCAATAGGCCCTCCAATATCCCAGCAACCCAACCAAACCCTAACTCTAACCATGGTTTGGGTTTACTATTATCCCAAATAAGGGATCCCTAATAACTTTCATTTGGCCTTTCCAACCATAAAATCCTTTTCCACATGTCAGGGAACCAGTGTGCTATCCTTTCAACTTCTAAATGTGTCTGTCCAAATTATACATTCTGAGACTGGGGAGATAGCTACAGCATGATTCCATAGACCAGCTGAATAGCCTGTGCATCAGATTCCAAATAAAACCCTCTTGATCCCCTGTCCTCCTTAAATCCTTACTGTAACCAGAAAGCCACAATGCTGTTGGGATCTCCCAGAATCAATGACAATTCAGAACCCAAATCTAGTGGTTCCTAAAATTCCAGTTATGCCTTTCTCTCCAATATACAATTACCAAGATAAAAGGCTCTACTGCTTGGGGAAGGATAGAAGAATGGCTGACAATAAAGCTTTACAGTAGGATGGTAGTTTCTTCCTCGAGGGAGTCCAGCCTCCCTATCATTCAAAGAGTTCTAGGCCCACAAACTAGGTAGGTCTGGAGTTTGGTTCAGAGACTGCAATTCTTTTGCTACGATTCATGGTAGGCTTCCCTTCATTTGCTCTGGATCCTTTCACTGAGACTGTTGAAGAAGGATTTCTAGGCTTTCTATCTATTTCACTTCTGGGAGAATCATGATATTAGCCAGCACCATGGGTTTACAGGAAAAAGTCCATGGAAGAAAAAAGAAGACCTGATTTCTGAACACTTTCTATGTTCCCTGGGGCAAAGCTCCACATGGCACATTGTTTTCACAGTATTTCCTCAAAGAATAAACAATGAACGGGATTGTTAAGGTAGTAATATAGCACAGTCATATACTATGAGAATGCAAATTTCACTCATCATAGTTATTTTTGTGAGCATCTCTGTGTCCAGAAGTATGTGTAACCTTGTAACTGGAGTTGATTTCTGAGGTACCTTGGTAGTGAGACTTTGAGAGGGCTGTTTATCAGCACCTAGAAGAATTGTGGCATAGAGAGTAGGGGTAGGGCTCAT
Organism: Microtus obscurus; assembly: GCA_963919715.1. Taxonomy (NCBI): domain Eukaryota; kingdom Metazoa; phylum Chordata; class Mammalia; order Rodentia; family Cricetidae; genus Microtus; species Microtus obscurus. Next base: position 694,480 of record CAWTZC010000707.1, read on the forward strand.
TACCACGCTGTGTCTTCCAGCATTATAGAAAAGGAAGTAGCAAGATAGGGCGAGGTCTAAGTGCTACTGAGGAAGTATATGAAACATGGGAGTGTCTCTGGAGATCTACTAAGTGATGTAATGTGGAGTGTACAGCATAATCTTACACTGTCCTTCCTGTCTCCCAGGATATCTTCAACAGAGCCCCTTTGCTGATAAAAGCTTCTGTCAGGCGAGATGATGGGAGAAAGCACAAAAAGTGAAAAATTTGTAAAGGAAAGAGATATGTCCATGCAGACACCAAATGGAGAAAGAGAAAAGTTCACGCTTATGTGATAAATAATAGATGTTTGAGAGTTCATGAGAGATTCTCTAAAACTTCTCAAGGGACTATGAGTTAAAAATTAGTGTTTTGCATAAAATACAATTGGAGCACAAAAATAATAATTTTTCTCTTAATCTCACAGTGTGAATTTGAAGGCAACATATCATCAGAGGGTCCACCCTTTCAACCAATATTGAAGATTTTCTAACTGAAATATATCTCTGTATATCTAGAAAACCTAACTAACATGACTACAGTTTGACTAATATAGATGACTATTAATCTGTATTTCTTAATTATACATTACATTTTTAAATGAACTTTCTAAACAATACCTTAAACAAGAACAGAAATACATATACACAGTGTAACAAATCAAGCTTAAATTTGTATCAATACACCAAAGTCCGTATCAATGTAAGGCATTCATCTATATTATATCCCCCCTTTAAATTAAAACAAACATTTATAAACAATAGTTTTGGGAATTTGGGCATAGTTTTCCCCAAACTGCTTCCTGCTGTCTGTTGGGAGAAGTATTTTAGGGTTCACAGAGACCTTTGCAGGGGGGGGGGGGGTCTTGTTCCATCAAACCATATTAGCCTGGAAGTAATCCACAGGTTTTCATCTTCTATGGAAACAAAAGCAGAACCTCTTTTCCACAGTAACATAGCCTTAGACTCAAACTTTGGAGTCAAGATACCTTTAAAATATATATGTCAGTTCAGCTTAGCAGCCTATACACTGAAATGTCTCTCTGAAGTCAAAAAAAATTAAAAGAAAACACAATAATATGCATAATCCAGACTTTGTATATATTTCATCTTTATGTGGCTTATTTATCACTCTATTACTTTTTAATATTTATTTTATTATCTTTACTCCTTTAATCTGTGACTGTCTTCACTCTCTCTCTTAAGCTCTCTCTCAAGACCCATTCAGAGGTCTTGTTCATATGAATATATCATTTTATATATCTGTAATCCTTTTCTGATCAGGAGTGTCTTTTTTTAAAATAATAAGTGAGCATAACTAGGATCAATGCCTGCTGGCTCCATCCTGCCCAACATGACAGAAGTATGTTCATTGCCTCTGTGAGCCATGTTCACTGCCCCAGTTCCAGGGTTGCAATGGGTCTATGTTGCTATTAAGCAATTTGTGCCACTCTGCTCACAAACCCCATTTCAGGCAGGACCTCTTCAAAGAGCCAGAATCACCATCTCTTAAAGAAGTCATGCACTTTTTGCTGTTATTGCTGAGCCAGCAAGCCTTCTCTTAAAGTATCTGTCACTAGCCAATAAAAGCAACAGATATACAGAAGAACACCCCACATCAGAACTACCTCAGAAACTAGCTATGCATGGACTGTAGTTTATCTGGTTACAAAATTTCATACTTTCCAAACTTGTAGATAATGAAAGAGATAAATGTAAAATTGGGACTCAAATTTCTGAATGGAAATTTCATGCAGGCTTCTCTTTAAGAGACAGGAGCATGGGGCTGGGGAAATCTCTCAGAAGTTATGGGTATTTGCTCTTGCAGAGGACCTGGATTCAGTTCCCAGTAACCATGTGTGGTTCTCGGTCATCTGCAAACCCTAATTCTAGGAATCTCTGGCCTCTTCGGGTACCAGGCATACACATGGTACACATGCACACTTGAAGGCCAACATTCACACATAAAATAAAAATAAATAAAAAATTTTAGAAAGAAAGCAGATGTTATATTTACTCATTAAATTATTTATTCAATAGTCCTATCAAATTAAATGATACTAGTATTATGTAACTAATTTTTTAGCATAATCAAAATAGAAAGTATAAGGAGTATAAAGAGACTCCTATCAAAAACATTGAGGATACAGAGATGGTTCAGTTGGTAACATTCTTGCTATGCAAGCATGAGAATCTAAGCTTGCTCCCTATAAACCATGTTGTATAAAAAATCTGGGCACAGCAGAGAATATCTGTAATTCCTGTGCTAGAACCGTGAAGACAGAGTTCCTGGGCCTGCTAGCCAGCTAATCTTGCCAAATAAGTGATCCCTGGGTTCAGTGGAAGGCTCTGTTTTAAGAAGAATAAAATAAACAGCGATAGAAGAAGGTACCCAGAATCAATCAATGGCCATGCACGTGCACACACACAGGAACATGTATCCACAAACATATATAAACATGTGCAAGCACATCACACACACACACATCTGTTAGTGTTATCAAGTACTGTAGAGAAATAAATTTATACTTCTTCTACAGTGCTTTAGCCTTCTGATAAGGGATTTTCAAAAAGAGGAAATGGTCCTGCACCCTAGTATTTGCCAAGCTCACAGTGGGTGGAGGGGGTGGTGAGGCTGTGAGTGAGGCTCTTGCAGAGATGCTGGAGTGGGTGTTTGTTTGGCAAGTCCTAGCTCATAACTCACGAGGGCAAGTATTATCTTAACTGCTTTCAGGTCAGCTGAACCAACAAACAAAGTTAAGAAAATCCTCCAAACTAATTAGGAAACACTGAAGCCATATATATGTGTCCAAAACAGAGACTCTCAAGTACTCACTGGAGTGTCTATGACTCTGAAAGCCTGCTCCCCAGAGTGTCCTTGCATGGCACATGGAGAAATATCAAAAAGATCTGCCATGTCAACTTCCGCTGCCTAAAGGAACCAACAGAAAAGTAAGTAACGTGGTTGATACAACTGCTGTCACAGGACAGGAAAACTTGTCAGATAAAGATTACAAGAGATACTGTGTGATGACATCCAAAAAAAAGGAAGAAGTAGGAGAGGACCAGATATATCCCATGCCTGCAGCTTTCCTCAGCAGACATCCCATGATCTTGGCAGGCCAGAGAGGGGAAAGACCAACACCATGCACAGGATGGTCTCCTGAAGCCAACTTAGTGGGATTCTGTACAGTACGACTGGACCTTGCTTGCAGAGAATCATAGGCAGGAAAGTCAGCCATGCAGTAGAGATGAAATTAAATGCCCACCGCCAATCTAGATTAACCTCCTTAAACAGGAAGCTGTGATCTTCCTCTTCTGAGGTGCTGAGCAACAGGGAGGGAGTGCAGACTAAGACATACATGATGTCTGATATGACTCTTGAGCTGCATCAGAAGCATCATGCAGGACCAAGTGAGGTGATGTAATCCCAGCCCTTGGAAGACAAAGGCAGGAGAAGCTCAGTGAACTCGAGGACAGTCACATCATATGCATAGTGAGTTCCAGCACAGCCAGGACTACACAGAAAGTTTCTGTCTCAAAACCCAGAAACAAAAATAAAAGAGAAAAAGGAAGAGTAAGAGGAGAAGGAAAAGGAGGAGGAAGCAGGTGTCGCCTTAGATGGACATGCAGTCCCTGGAGGTAAAGGCACTTGTTCTAGCCTGTACCATAAACAAAGGGTTAGGAGATAGTGAAGAACCAGAAAAGCAGACACACAGCAAAGGAATTGATAAATGAGGCTCTCAAGCTCATCAGTGATCTGGCAGCAGAAGGAAGCTCTGGCCATGTTGAAACTGCAGATATGGAGGCATTTGAATTTAATATAAACTTACCACACAGGAAAATCAACTGGATTTTTACTCAACTAAACCAAGCTGTTTCCTATGTTTATTTGCAGATTTGTATTTAGTGGATGTAACGATGGCAGGTACTTGGATTTTAATCTATCATGTTTACTTTGTGTTGTTGTTCTAGCTTTTATTTGGTTTATTAATTCTTTGAATTTCATACAATGCATTTTGATCTCAACTCCTCCTAGCTCTACCCCATTCCCTACCCACCCAATTTTGGGACCTCTTTTTTTTAACCCATCAAGTCCAATTTATGCTGCCCATATATCCATATACCTGTGCATCCTGTGGAACAGGCTTGACCTACCAAGAACCATCCTCTTAAAAGGAGGTTCAGGAGCAGTGTAGGGAGAAGGCAGAAAGATTTTAAGAACCAGAGCAGTGCATGACTGAACGGAAACAATGTTTTCTAGACACAGGGAAGCAGTTGTCTAAATGCACTCATAGCAGTTTTGAAAGCATGCAAAGGGCTCTCTGCAAGCCCCAGCAGGACAAGAACACCAGCATAGAAAAGGGAGGGAAGTACAAAGACCCCACCACCAACAGGAGCAGCAGAGGAACTATTGGTAACTAACAACTGACACAGTCACCTCTAATCCACAGGGCTTAGAACAACCTGGCACACACTGGCAAATAATAAGTAAGTATGTGCAAATGGATGTATGTGATGATTGTTATTTTAAAAATGTAAAGATTCACCTAGAACAAAGGAAGCACTGTCTGTCCAACTCTTCCACTCCTGAATTCCCCAAGCCCACATCTCAACTGCCTGAACTGAACGAACTCCAGACAGTGTAGATATTAAATGAACGGAGGGGAAGGCTATGCCAGAGTGTGCTAAAGTCCTGTGAGTTTAGAAGACGGAGCCATTTTCCCAGCTTTGCCCTAGTGAAAACAGAAAAGAAACAAAAAAAAGTTAAGAGATTAAAATTAGCGAAATTACCTTAGTAAAGGAAAAATTCAAGATGAGATCACCTAAATTTATTGTGTTAAAAACTGCACTCAAAAAATAAAATAAGAATAAAAATGCATTCAAAAAAATAAAAAGAGAAAGATCAGCGAATTTGGAGTTAAAATATAATCATATGCTGCTTATTACATATTGATCTAAAATGGAAAGACTAAAAGTAAATGGAAACACTTTGTTAGGTAACTACAAACATGAGGTAAATAATAAAGATAATTAAGTTGTATTAATGTTATACAGCTGTAAGATGGATATGCAAGTTACGGTTCTCATTAGAAAATATAAATCACATTTTCTGTATAAGAAAAATGCCAAAACCATAATTTAAAAAATAACATAAATGGATCAAAAATGCACCTGGATTGTCATGAGTTTAAGGTCAACTTTGGTTACATAGTAGGAACCTGTCTTTTAAAAAGGAAAGCTAGACAGACACTGCCTACAACAACTAGAGAAAGAGGTCTTCTGGCTGAACAGCCCCATCTGGGTTCTAGACACCAGGACACATCCTATGACCCTCAACCAACCATTACAGCCTTTCTAGCCACTCAGCAAATGAGACTCCTGTGGGCAGGCCTCTCCGCCATCCTTATTGGACTCTGTAATCTACAAATCCCACTCCACCCCCACAAACCCAGGAACCCATCATCCTCCCCCAGCAATCCCCCAGAGGCACAGATACCCGCTGCACCAGTTGGAGGAAAAGATGGGAAGATGCCAGTGCAAGAACCCATTCAAGGAGGAGATCCATCCAGACGGGCGGGAAGGACGGTCTGGGAACAGAGCACAGGGCCCCTCCAGCTCCTGCTGCAGGGGCTTCTTGGTTCCACACGACCCTGCCTCCATCCCAGTTCACCCTTTTGTCTGCAGGGTCCTTGGACTTCCAGGAGTCCCTGTTCCTGTGCTGAGGAGATCCATCCAGACGGGTGTGTGCCAACCCAGGGCAGATGGTCCGGGAAAGGAGCACAGGGCCCCTCCAGCTCCTGCTGCAGGGGCTTCTTGGTTCCACACGACCCTGCCTCCATCCCAGTTCACCCTTTTGTCTGCAGGGTCCTTGGACTTCCAGGAGTCCCTGTTCCTGTGCTGAGGAGATCCATCCAGACGGGTGTGTGCCATCCCAGAGCAGATGGTCCGGGAAACCCTCAGCTTGCGCAGTGGACAGACCTGCTCCACATGCACCCACCCTCTGTGTGCCATCCCAGGGCAGATGGTCCGGGAAAGGAGCACAGGGCCCCTCCAGCTCCTGCTGCAGGTGCTTCTTTGTTCCACACGACCCTGCCTCCCCCAAGCCTGACCTATTGTTTGTGAGGTCCTTGGCCCAGGAACAGTTCCTGCTCCTGCACTGAGGCTATCCACCCAGAGGGATGAGTGTGTGCCTGCCCAGCCAGAAGGTCCCCGGAAGAGAGTGCAGGGCACCTCCAGCTCCTGCTGCAGGGGTTTCTTTGATCCACATGACCATGCCCACACCATGCTTGTCCTTTTGTCTGCTGGGTCCTTGGACTTCCAGAAGTCCCTGTTCCTGTGCTGAAGAGATCCATACATATGGGTAAGTGTGTGCCCACCCAGGCCGAAGAACCCTGGGAGTGCAGGGCACCTCCAGCTCCTGCTGCAGGGGCTTCTTTGTTCCACAAAACCTGGCCTCCCCCAAGCCTGTCCTGTTGTCTGCGAGGTCCTTGGCCCAGGAACAGATCCTGCTTCTGCACTAAGGAGATCCAGGCAGAGGGCACTCCTTTCCATCTGTGGGATCCTTAGATCCATCAGCACAAATAGCTCCAGTGCCAAGGGGCCCTAAAAGAGGCCAGAACAAGAAAATTCCCCAAGTACACAGTCAGTCACCTCAGAGATTGGACCAAGACATCAAGACTCTCCTGGCTGAATTTGAAGGAAGAGATGGGAAGGTGCCAATGCAAAAATTCCTCCAACAACCTGAAAGGGACATGACAACACTAGAATCCAGGGATCACGCAGCAAGAAGACTTGAACACCCTATTCCAGAAGAAGTAGAAGAAATCGACATTGAAAGTAAAATTATGAAAATAATAGAGGACCTTAAACAGGATATGGAAAAACTGCTTTAAAGAAATGGAGAAGACAAACAAAAAGGTAGAAGAAATAAATAAATCTCTCAAAGATACCCAAGAAAACCACAATAAAGCAATCAAACAGGTAATGGAAACAGTTCAAGACTTGAAAAATGAAATGGAGGCAATGAAGAAAGCAGAAACCGAGGGAAAGCTGGATAAGGAAAATCTGGGTAATCAATCAGGAACTACAGAGACAAGCATAACCAACAGAATATGAGATAGAAGAAAGAATCTCAACACAGAAGATACTATAGAGGAAATAAACTCATTGATTAAAGAAAATAACAAATCCAACAAATTCTTACACAAACATCCAGGAAATCTGGGACAACATGAAAAGACCAAACCTAAGAATAATAGGGGTAGAAGAAGGAGAAGAATTACAGCTCAAAGGCCCAGAAAATATATTCAACAAAATTATAGAAGAAAACTTTCCCAACCTAAAAAGGGATATTCCTATGAAGGTATAAGAAGCATACAGAACACCAAATAGACTGGATCAAAAAAAGCATCCCCTTGCCATATAATAATCAAAACACAAAACATATAGAATAAAGAACAAATATTAAGAGTGCAAGGGACAATGGCCAGGTAACATATAAAGGGAAACCTATCAGAATTACACCTGACTTCTCAATGGAAACCATGAAAGCCAGAAGGTCTTGCATAGATGTGATGGAGACACTAGGAGACTATGGATGTAAACCCAGACTACTATAACCAGCAAAGCATGTATTCACAATCGATAAAGAAAACAAGATATTCCAGGACAAAAACAGATTTAAACAATACTTAGTCACAAACCAAGCCTTAAAGAAAATACTAGAAGAGAAACCAAAACCCAAGGAAGCCAACAACACCCATAATAACACAAGCATCTAACAACCCTCAACCAGTACAACTCAAAGAAGGGAAACACACAAACACTACCACCAGAAAAAATAAACAGAGTTAGCAACCACTGGTCATTAATATCACTTAATAGCAATGGACTCAATTCACCTATAAAAAGGCACAGGTTAAGAGAATGGATATGAAAACAGAATGCAACATTCTGCTGTTTACAAGAAACACACCTCAAACTCAAAGACAGATACTACCTCAGAGCAAAGGGTTCGAAAAAGCCTTTCCAATCAAATGGTCCAAAGAAACAAGCGAGTGTGGCTATACTAATTTCTAATTTTTTTTTGCTCTCCTTATTTTTTATTTAAAAATTTGTATTCATTTTATATAACCACAGTTTTCCCCCTCCCTCTCCTCGTACCACTCCCTCTAACCCCCCCGTCCACTCCATTATATGACTTATTGGTGTCCACCTTGTTTTTTGACAGAAAATCTTCCACTGAATGTAGACCTTACTGATTGGACTAGACTGCCTGATCCACCTATCTCCATCTCCCCAGTTCTGGAATTCTAGGTGTTCAGCCTTGTGATTGGGTGCTAGTTTGTGCTCAGTTCCTCATACTTACGTGGCAAGCAGCTTACTAACTGAGCCACTAATTGCTAAATCAAATTGACTTCAAATTAAAATAAATCAGAAAAGATGGAGAAGGATACTTCATTCTCATGACAGGAACAATTCATCAGGAGGAAGTCTCAATCTTGAATATCTACAGCCCTAATATAGAAGCACCCACATATGTAAAAGAAACATTACTAGAACTCAAAGCGTACATCAAACCCCACACGCTTATAGTAGGAGATTTCAACACTCCTCTCTCACCAATGAACAGGTCAACCAGACAGAAACTTAACAGAAAAATAAGAGAACTAACAGATATAATGAACCAAATGGACTCAACAGACATCTATAGAACATTCCACCAAAACAGAAAAAAAATATACCTTCTTCCCCATCTCATGGAACCTTCTCAAAAATGGATCGCATAATTGGTAACAAAACAAACATCCATAGATACAAAGAAATTGTAGTAACCACCTGTGTACTATCAGATCACCATGGAATAAAGTTAGAATTCAACAACAATTCTACCCCCAGAGAGCCTACAAACTCATAGAAACTGAATGGTCAACTACTGAACCACCCTTGGGTCAAGGAAGAAATAAAGAAATAAATTAAAATCTTTTTTGAATTTAATGAAAATAAAGACACAACATACTCAAACCTATGGGACACTATGAAAGCAGTGCTAAGAGGAAAGTTCAGAGCACTAAGTGCCTACATAAAGAAAACAGAGAAAGAACACATTAGAGATTTAACAGCTCACCTAAAAGCTCTAGAAAAAAAGAAGCAGACTCACCCAGGAGGAGTAGAAGACTGGAAATAATCAAGCTGAGGGCTAAAATCAACAAAATAGAAACACAGAAAACAATCCAAAGAATCAATGAAACAAAAGGTTGGTTCTTGGAGAAAATCAACAAGATTGATAAACCTCTATCCAAACTAATAAAACAGCAGAGAGAAAACACACAAATTAATAAGATCAGAAATGAAAAGGGGGACATAACCACAGACACAGAGGAAATTCAGAGAATCTTTAGATCTTACTACAAAAGCCTGTATGCCACAAAATTGGAAAATGTAAAAGAAATGGACATTTTTTTAGATAACTACCATATACCAAAGTTAAACCAGGACTAGGTGAACAATCTAAATAGACCTGTTAGTCACGAAGAATTAGAAGCTGTTATCAAAAACTTCTCTACCAAAAAAAGCCCAGGACCAGATGGTTTCAATGCAGAATTCTACCAGAACTTCCAAGAAGACCTGATACCTATACTCCTTAATGTATTTCACAATATAGAAACAGAAGAGTCATTGCCAAATACCTTTTATGAAGCTACAGTTACCCTGATACCAAAACCACGGAAAGACTCAATCAAGAAAGAAAATTACAGGCCAATCTCACTCATGAACATGGACGCAAAAATTCTCAATAAAATACTGGCAAACCGAATCCAAGAACACATCAAAAAAATCATCCATTATGATCAAGTAGGCTTCATCCCAGAGCTGCAGGGCTGGTTCAACATACAAAAATCTATCAATGTAATCCATCATATAAATAAACTGAAAGAAAAAACCATATGATTATTTCATTAGATGTGGAAAAAGCATTTGACAAAATTCAACACCCCTTTATGATAAAGGTCTTGGAGATATTAGGGATACAGGGTTCATACCTAAATATAATAAAAGCTATATACAGCAAGCCAACAGCTAACATCAAATTAAATAGAGAGAAACTCAAAGCCATTCCACTAAAATCAAGAACAAGACAAGGCTGTTCACTCCCTCCATACCTCTTCAATATAGTGCTTGAAGTTCTACCAATAGCAATAAGACAACATAAGGAGATCAAGGGGATTCAAATTGGAAAGGAAGAAGTCAAACTCTTGTTATTTGCAGATGATATGATATTGTACATCAGTGACCCCAAAAACTCTACCAAAGAACTCCTACAACTGATAAACACGTTTAGTAATATGGTAGGATACAAGACCAACTCAAAAAAATCAGTTGCCCTCCTATACACAAAGGATAAAGAAACAGAGAGGGAAATCAGAGAAACATCACCTTTCACGATAGCCACAAATAACATAATAGATATTTTTATCTTGGGGTAACTCTAACCAAGGAAGCGAAAGATCTATTTGACAGGAACTTTAAGTCTTTGAAGAAAGAAATTGAAGAGAACACCAGAAAATGTAAGGATCTCCATTCTCTGGGATTGGGAGGATCAACATAGTAAAAATGGCAATTCTACATAAGGCAATCTATAGATTCAAAGCAATCCCCATCGAAATCCCAACAAAATTCTTCACAGACCTCAAGAGAACAATAATCAACTTTATATGGAAAAAAAACAAAAACCCAGGATACCCAAAACAATCCTATACAATAAAAGTACTTCTGGAGGCATCACCATCCCTGACTTCAAACTCTATTAAAGAGCTACAGTAATGAAAACAGCTTGGTATTGGCATAAAAACAGAGATGTTGACCAATGGAATCAAATCAAAGACCACAAAACTATGAACACCTGATTTTTGACAAGGGAACTAAAATTATACAATGGAAGAAAGAAAGCATCTTCAACAAATGGTGCTGGCATAACTGGATGTCAACATGTAGAAGAATGAAAATAGATCCATATCTATCACCATGCACAAAACTCAAGTCCAAATGGATTAAAGACCTCAATATAAATCTGAGGAGTGGGGGGTGGGAGAGGGAAATGGGAGGCAGGGAGGAGGCGGAAATTTTTTCAACAAAAAATAAAAAAATCCAGGAAAAAAAAAGAAATGTGTCCTTTGTTCTACAGAATCTTCTCAGTTTTAGGAGGTCCCATTTATTTATTGTTGCTCTAAGTGTCTGTGCTACTGGAGTTATATTCAGGAAGTGGTCTCCTGTGTCCTTTGAAGGTTACTTCCCACTTTTTCTTCTGTCAGATTCAGTGTGGTTGGTTTTATATTGAAGTCTTTAATATATTTGAACTTGAGTTTTATGCATAAGGATAGATATGGATCTATTTGCATTCTTCTACATGTGGACATCCACTTATGCCAGCACCATTTGTTAAAGATTCTTTTTTTTCCATTCTATAGTTTTAGCTTCTTTGTCAAAAATCAGGTATTCATAGGGTTGTGGATTAATATCCAGGTCCTTGATTTGATTCCACTGGTCCATGTGTCTGTTTTTATGCCAATACCAAACTGTTTTCATTACTGTAGCTCTGTAATAGAACTTGATGGCAGGGATCACCATGCCTGTGGAAGTTCCTTTATTGTGCATAGTTGTTTTAGCTGTCCTAGATTTTTTTGTTTTTCCATTTGAAGTTGATTATTGTTCTTTCAAGGTCTGTGCAGAATTGTGTTGAGATTTTGATGGGGCTTGCATTTAATCTATAGATTCTTTTTGGTATAGATTGCCATTTTTATTATGTTGATTCTACCTATTCAAGAGCATGGGAGAACTTTCCATTTTCTGATATCTTCTTCAATGTCTTTCTTCAAAGCCTTAAAGTTCTTGTCAAATAGGTCTTTTGCTTCTTTGGTTAGGGTTACCCCCAAGATATTTTATGCAATTTGTGGCTATTGTGAAAGGTGATGTTTCTCTGATTTCCCTCTCAGCTTCTTTATCATTTGTGTATAGGAGGGCTACTGATTTATTGAGTTAATCTTGTATTCTGCCACATTACTGAAGGTATTTATCAGCTGTAGAAGCTCCCTAGTACAGTTTTTGGGGTAACTTATGTATACTATTATATCATCTGCAAATAACGAAAGTTTGACTTCTTTCTTTCCAATTTGAATCCCCTTGATCTCCTTATGTTGTCTTATTGCTCTACCCAGAACTTCAAGAACTATGTTGACTAGATATGGAGAGAGTAGACAGCCTTGTCTTGTTCCTGATTTTAGTAGGATTGCTTTGAGTTTCTTCCCCTTTAATTTTATGTTGTCTGTTGGCTTGCTGTATATTGCTTTTCTTATATTTAGATATGAACTTTGTATCGCTGATCTCTCCAAGACCTTTATCATGAAGGGGTGTTGGATGTTGTTAAATGCTTTTTCAGCATCTAGTGAAATGATCATAAGGGGTTTTTTTCTTTCAATTTATTTATATGATGGATGACATTGATAGATTTTTCGTATGTTGAACCATCCCCACATCTCCAAGATGAAGATGCCCCTCAACTGAAAAATGACTAAAGTAAAGGTGGCACATTTACACATTTGAGTACTACTCAGCAGTAAAAACAATGGCATCTTGGATCTTGAATGCAAATGGATGGGACTAGAAAAAAAAACATTCTGGGTGAGGTAGCCCAGACCCAGAAAGATGAGCATGGTATGTACTCACTCATAGGTGAATACTATCTGTAGACAAAGGACATTGAGCCTATAGTTCATGATCTTAGAGAAGCTAAGTAGCAAGGTGAACCCTAAGAAAAGCATTCAGAGATTCACCTGGAAAGGAAAACAGATAAGATTGGGAGCATGGGGGTAGGGGGAAGTATGGACAGAAGTGCAAGACAAGGGGAGAAGGGGAGTGGGAAGGAGAAGTTGAGGGAACAGGATGGTTGAGATGGAGGAAGGACAGAGATGGGAGCAAAGAAAGAGATAACTTGATTGAGGGAGCTATTATAAGGTTAGCAAGAAACCTGGCACTAGAGAAATTCCCAGGAATCCACAAGGATGACCCAAGTTAAGATCCTAAGCAATAGAGAAGAGGGTACCTGAACTGGCCTTGCCTTGTAGTCAGAGTGATGAATATCTTAAATATCACCATAGAACCTACATCCAACAACTGATGGAAACAGAGGCAGAGACTTGCAGCGGAGCACTGGGCTGAGCTCTCAAAGTTCAGCTGAAGAGTGGGAGGAGTGAGAATATGAGCAAAGTGGTCAAGACCATACTGGGTACACCCACTGAAACAGTTTACCTGAGCTAATGGGAGCTCACCAACTCCAGCTGGTCAGGGAAGTAAACAACCAACATAGGTCCAAACTAGTCCCTCTGAATGTGAGTGACAGTTGTATGGCTGGGGCAGACTGCAGGGGGCCACTGGAAGTGGCACCAGGATTTATCTCTACTGCTTGTTCTGGCTTTTTTGAAACCTATTCTCTTTGGATGGTATCTTGCTCAGCCCATATACAGTAGGGAAGGCCTTGGACCTTCCCCAAAGCAATGCGCCTTACCCTCTCTGATGAGAGGATGAGGGTGGGGTGATGTTTATGTGGAGGGAAGGGGAGGGGAGGTGAGAATTGGGATTGATATGTAAAATGAAAAATATTGTTTTCTTTTTAAAATAATTTTTTTCAAAAAAGAAATGGTGACATTACAACATTTGAACACTAGATGGCAGTCAATGATGCTAAAAATCAAGTCGTCCTTGACCGCAGGCCGTCTGTGTTGGGCAGGAGCAGCAAGAGCAAGCGGCCCACTCCTTGATCTTCTGAACTGTCCCATTCTCTTCCTGGGACTCTCCAAAACCTTGGAGAATGGTTTTGGGGTGCAAATCTCCAAGGCCAAGAAGGGATGAAGCCAATCCGCACACTGCTGATGCTGTTAGTCTTTGGGGTGGAGCAGAGGGCATACGATGGAAACAAAGTAAGCCAGGGTTGCCCTGCCAGCCTGCAACTGAGGGAAACCCCAGACTGCACCTCTGCTGCTGCTTCTCTGACAGAGCAGATGCCTCTTGTGAACATTTTATTTGAATAAGAATTGATTGATTGGAAATCTATCAAATCGGAGAGGATCATCATGGCTTTTCTAAGTCTCTCTCATCTCAGGAGTCAAAATATGGAGACTGGCTGCCCCATAGGTCTCAGCAGAGACCCCGTAGGTCTCACCATACAATGTCTCTGAATTTCCTGGAGCCTTAGTGACCTCCGCGTTACTCTCTTCTTCCCAGAAGCCTTCAGAAACGACTCCACCTCATGAGGCCTGCTAACCTAGTTTTTCCTTCAGCGTGTGGCCAGGGTGGAGCAGAGAGACTGTTAGTGGCCCCTGGGTGGGTCTGGGAGAGGCAGTGGTGGTAGTGGTGGCTGCCAGGGTGGGGCAGGGTGTGACTGAACTCTGTGGCTCAGGGCTGGGCGACAGAGCAGGAGGAGCAAGGTTCAGGCAACAGGTCTGAGTTCCTCTTAGGCTCATGGCTGAGGAAGTGAATAGGTAACTCCCTGGCACTCCGTGTATTCTGGATAGAAGAGGCTCTGTATCAAACCAGCTCTTTGTGTCCAGCCTGAGTTTATGAAACCATTTTGGGGTAGGCAACTACACCCAGCTTACAGACAGCTAAGGGCTGGGCTATGCATCGGGAGGGTGGGTAAGGGTCTCTATAATTCTCTTCCCCGACAGATGGGCAACAGAAGCCTATTCCTGGAGAACGAAAGAGAGGAGCCTTGTATAAAACCAAGAGCATCCTGGTATAGGGAGCCACGGGTTCAAAGACTCTGAGACTGAACCAGAGCAAGTGATACATAGCACTTGAGAGTTAGGCTTATTCCAAGGGCAATGGTATGGAAGAATCTGGTCCCAGGGCTGGAGAGATGGCTCAGTGGTTAAGAGCACTGCCTGCTTTCCAAAGGTCCAAAGTAAAAGAAGAGTTGCCTGCTGACATACAGAAGAATATAATAAATAAATAAATATTAAAAAAAAAAAAAGAATTGGACCACTTTCAGGTTGAGAAGAAAACACCATGTAAGGGCATAGAGGTGCCTTATGGAACTGCTGTAGAAGGGGACGACAGTCGGCCAGATATGGCTCTGGAAATAAGGAGAGCGTTCATGAGAACAGGCAGCACCCTGTTTTGTGCAGCTGCGCTAAAGAGCAGGGATGGGCCCTGTGGTCATGCAGTGGTAAATTATCCCACAAGAGGGCGCCAATAGACTTCTTTCCTTTACTTCACTCTGCCCAGCTGTGTGTGCCTTTAGTCATGTTTGTAGGGCCTTTTGTGTTTGTTCTTACAGTTTAAAAGAATGGTTTACTATTGCTCGAAGACGGGGGTGGAAGAAGGTGACACTCACCGGGACCCTGTTTCTCCTGGTACCTGGCACCCTGTACCCTGCTGTGTTGGGCTGGCTTTTGTCTCCACTGACCTTTGAACTAAGGGAACACGCGTTAAGATTTCCTTGATTGTGACACTGCACTTGGCAATGACCCCAGAGACTTCTCAGCCAGCTGGGTAAATTTAAGGGTGGAAGATTGAAAACGGCTGGTCAGAGTTTAGCACAATAAAAAGAAGGGCGGGTCGGTCATTAACTTGGCTCTAATTAGGGTAGCTGTGGAACAGTGGGGGAGAAAGGGCAGCTTCAGAAGCCAGGGTGTAATTCCTGGCTCTGGCGGAGTCTAGCTGAGTGTGGTGTCTGCCTGACTCCGCTAAGCTCACTCTGTTGGCAGCAGGCAGGGCGCACCGAAGACAGTGGTAAAATGGGGCGTGCTTCTAACTGTTGCCAGCATGGTTGGCTTGAGACCCGCCCGCACACCCTTGCACTTAAGAGCTCCCGAATGTGTCCCTTAAGGAGGAGGACCAGAAGCCAGTGCCGGGAGCTGGGGAAGGAAGGAGCCAGGGAACTGAGAGCAAGATGGGGCACAGTAGATAGGAAGAGCAAAGCAAGTGGGTTGACTCCTCTCAGCTCCTCCCCTAACTCCCAACCCACCCAAGGTAATGTTCTCTCTGTCCTTACCAATTCAACTTTATGCCCCTGCCCCTGTGTGAAGGCCAGGGATCAATCGCCAGTGTTATCTTAGGTGCCATCAGCCTTATTTTTGGAAACAGGGTTTCTATCTTGGTCTGGAGCTCCTTCATTCAGTAGGGTTGGCTGGCCAGTGAGCCCTACGCATCTCCCTGGCTGCTTCTACCCAGCACTAGGATGAGAAATGCCTGCCACTACACCCAGGTTTAACGGGGGTGCTAGGACTCCAACTCAGGTGTTCTTACTTGCGCAGTAGGCACCTCATCCAGCAGAGCTTTCGGCCGATGCTGCTGCGTTCACAGCTGGCTCATGGTGATGTTTCTTTGTGTGCTGTGATTTTCACTGTGAGCCCCTAGAGAGGGGGATTATAGGGCTAGCTGGAAGGCACATTCCAACACAGAGATTGCAATCGCTTCTGCCAGACATCACAACAATACGAACAGCCAGACCCGACTTGTTTTGTTTTGTTTTGACTGACCATCTTGAGGTTTTCGAGACAATGCTTTTTTTAAAGTTTATATAATTTCTTTCTTCTTTTTGTCTTTTTTTGGTTTTGTTTTTTTTAAAAAAAAAACAACAAAAAACAATGTCTTCTCATGGTACATCCCAATCCAAGTTCCCACTCCCTCCCTTGCTCCCATTCTCTCCACATCACCCTCCCATGCTACCTGTATCCACTCCTCAAAGAGGGTAAGGCACATTGCTTTAGGGGAAGGTCCTAGGCCCTCCCTACTATATATAGGCTGAGCAAGGTACCCATCCAAAGAGAATAGGTTCCCAAAAAGCCAGTACATGCAGTGGGGATAAATCCTGGTACCACTGCCTGTGGCCCCCCAGTCTGCCCCAGCCATGCAACTGTCAACCACATTCAGAGGGACTAGTTTGGTCCTATGCATGTTCCTTCCTAGTCCAACTGGAGTTGGTGAGCTCCCATTAGCTCAGGTAGACTGTTTCATTGGGTGTACCCGTCACGGTCTTGATCTGTTTACTCATATTCTCACTCCTCCCACACTTCAACTGACTTTGAGAGTTCAGTTCAGTGTTCCGATGTGGGTCTCTGCCTCTGATTTCATCAGTTGCTGAATGAGGGTTCTATGGTGATACATAAGATATTCATCAATCTGACTACAGGGCAAGTCAAGATTGGGCCCCCCTTCTCTATTGCTTAGGTCTTAGCTGGGGTCATCCTTGTGGATTCCTGGGAATTTCTCTAGTGCCAGGTTTCTTGCTAACCCTATAATCAAGATATCTCCCTCAATCAAGATATTTCTTTCCTTGCTCTCATCTCTGTCCTACCTTTCTCAACTATCCCATTCCCTCAATTTCTCCTCACCCCTCTCCTTCTCCCCTCCTATTCCTCTTCCACCCTTCCTTCTCTCCCCACCCCCATGCTCCCAACTTTGTCAGGAGGTCTTGTATGTTTCCACTTTCCAGGTGGATCTATATATGTTTTTCTGAGGGTTTGCCTTATTAGCTTCTCTAGGATCATGAACACTAGGCTCAATATCGTCTATTTATAGCTAGTATCCATGTATGAGTGAGTACATACCATATTCATCTCTTTGACCTCACACAGGACAGTGTTTTCTAATTCCACCCAATTGAATGCAAAATTCAAGATGTCCTTGTTTTTTGTTTTTGTTATTGTTTTTACCACTGAGTAGTACTCTAATGTGTAAATGTTTGGATGATTTTTTGATGTGTTCTTAGATTCGGTTTGCCAGTATTTTGTTGAGTATTTTTACATCCATGTTCATGTGTGAGATTGCTCTGTAATTCCCTTTTTTGGGTGAGTCTTAGTATGGTTTTGGTATCAGGGTTACTGTAGCCTTATAAAAAGAGTTTGGCTATGTTCCTTCTGTTTCTATTATGTGGCACACTTTTAGGAGTGCAGGTTTAGCTCTTCTTGGAAGTTCTGGTAGAATTCTGCACTAAAACCTTCCAGCCCTGGGTGTTTTGGGCTGGGAAGTTTTTGATGACAGCCTCTATTTTCTTGCTCTATTTTATATTTTATAGCTCTATTTAAATTGTTCACCTGGTCTTGATTTAATTTTGGCATATGGTATCTATCTAGAAAACAGTCCATTTCTTTTACGTTTTCCAGTTTTGTGGAGTATAGGTTTTTGTAGTATGACCTAATGATTCTCTGGATTTCCTCAGTGTCTGTTGTTATGCCCCCTTTTTATTTCTGATTTTGTTAATTTGGATGTTCTCTCTCTCTGCCTTCTGATTGGTTTGGATAAGGGTTTGTCTGTCTTGTTGATTTTCTCAAAGAACAAGCTCTTTGTTTCATTGATTCTTTGTATTATTTTCTTTGTTTCTATTTTGTTGATTTTAGCCCACAATTTGATTATTTCTTGTATTCTACTGCTCCTGGGTGAGTCTGCTTTTTTTTTTTTGTTCTAGAGCTTTCAGGTGTGCTGTTAAGTCACTAATGTGAGCTTTCTTCATTTTCTTTATGTAGGCACTTAGTGCTATGAACTTTCCTCTTAACACTGCTTTCATGGTGTCCCATAGGTTTGGATACATTGTGCCTTCATTTTCGTTGAATTGAAGCAAGTCTTTAATTTCTTTCTTTATTTCTTCCTTGACCCAAGGGTGGTTCAGTAGTTTGCTGTTTAATTTCCATGATTTTGTAGACTTTCTGAGAGTAGTATTGTTGTTAAATTCTGACTTTACTCCATGGTGATCTGATAAGACACAGAGGCTTACTCCATTTTTTTTTTTTTTTTGTATCTGTGGAGGTTTGCTTTGTTACTGAGTATGTGATCAATTTTAGAGAAGGTTTCATGAGGTGGTGAGAAGAAGGTATATTCTTTTATGTTTGGGTGGAATGTTCTGTAGATGTCTGTTAAGTCCATTTGAGTCATGACATCTGTTAGCTCTCTTATTTCTCTGTTAAGTTTCTATCTGGTTAACCTGTCCATTGGCGAGAGTGGAGTGTTGAAGTCTCTTACTATTAATGTGTGCAGTCTGATGTGTGATTTAAACTTTAGTAATGTTTCTTTTACATATGTGGGTGGTCCTGTATTAGAGCCTTAGATGTTCAGGATTGAGACTTCATCTTGTAGTTCCTGGTATGAGTATAAAGTGTCCTTCTCCATGTCTTCTGATTGCTTTTAGTTTGAAATCTATTTTGTTAGACATTAGGATAGTTAGTTACACTGGCTTGTTTCTTAGGTCCATTTGATTGGAAACTTTTTCCCAACCCTTTACTCTGAGGTTGTGTCTGTTTGTGAGGTTGAGGTGTGTTTCTTGTATATTGCAGAAGGCTGGATCTTGTTTTCATATCCATTCTCTTAGCCTGTGTCTTTTTATAGGTGAATTGAATCCATTTATATTAAGATATATTAATGGCCAGTGGTTGCTAATTCTGGTTATTTTTTACTATTAGTGTTTGTGTGTTTTCCTTCTTTGGGTCATGCTGGGGGGAACGGGTTATCAGTTGCCTGTGTTTTTGTGTGTGCAGTTAGCTTCCTTGGGTTGGGGTTTTCCTTCTAGTACTTTTTATAGGGCTGTGTTTGTGAATATGTATTGTTTAAATCTGGTTTTGTCATGGAATATCTTGCTTTCTCCATCAATGGTGATTGGTAGCTTTGCTGGGTAGAGTAGTCTAGGCTTGCATCCATGGTCTCTTAGTGTCTGCAGCACGTCTGTCCAGGACCTTCTGATTTTCATGGTTTCCATTGAGAAGTCAGGTGTAATTCTGATAGGTCTACCTTTATATGTTACTTGACCTTTTCCTTTGCAGCTCTTAATATTCTTTCTTTATTCTGTATGTTTTGCATTTTTGATTATTATATGGCAAGGGGACTTTCTTGATCCAGTCTATTTGGGGTTCTGTAAGCTTCTTGTACCTTCATAGGGATATCTTTCTTCAGGTTGGGAAAGTTTTCGTCTATGATTTTGTTGAATATATTTTTTGTGCCTTTGAGCTGGAGTTTTTTCTCCTTCTTCTACTCCTATTATTCTTAGGTTTGGTCTTTTTTTCATGGTGTCCCAGATTTCCTGAATGTTTTGTGTTAAGAATTTGTAGAATTTAATGTTTTCTTTGACCAGTGAGTCTATTTCCTCTATAGTATCTTCAGCACCTGGGAGTCTTTATTCTATCTCTTGTATTCTGTTAGTTATACTTATCTCTGTAGTTCCTGTTTGTTTACCCAGATTTTCTATATCCAGAATTCCCTTGGTTTGTGTTTTCTTTATTACCCCTATTTCAGTCTTCAAGTCTTGAACTGTTTGCTTCACCTGTTTGATTGTTTTTTCTTGGTTTCCTTGGGTTTCTTTGAGGGATTTGTTAATTTCTTCGATTTTTGTTTATCTTTTCCTCCATTTCTTTAAGGGAGTTTTTCATTTCCTCTTTAAAGATCTCCATCATTTTCATAAAGCTACTTTTAAAGTCTTTTTCTTCTGCTTCTTCTGGGTTAGGATGATCAAGTCTTCCCGTTGTGTGTCCATTGGGTTCTAGTGTTACCATGTTGTTTCTGAGGTTATTGGATGAATTCTTGCCTGGGCACCTACCCATCTCTTCCTTCAAATAATGCTGACAGCATCTTTGCATCTTAGCCCAATCCTTGAAGTGGCTGTCTGAGTGTTTGGGAATTTTTCCTGGTCTGCTCTGTAATGTCAATTTCTGTGTCTCTGGAAGCCTCTGAGGTCTCTCTAAGCCTGTCTCTTGGTCTTCTCTCCTGGTTCACTCTCTTGGCCCCCTGAGTGTTGTAGCAAACTCTTGATACCCTCAGTATTGTAGCAAGCTCTTGGTCCCCTCAGTAGTATAGCAAGCTCTCAGCTCTTAGGCAGGGTGGGGCTATTAGCTTGGAGGGGCCAGTGGTGGAGTTGGGTTTGGGGGTAGCTTACCCACAGAAAACTCTCCTGCTGGCTGGCTAAAAAAGCTGAGGGAGTTGGGGCCCGGGGTTTTGTCCCACTGTGTAGGTCCTAGAGAGTGGGGTGTCCCTCAGCGTGGCTGTTCACTTACCTCTTAAGTCTCCTCAGTATTAGCACAAGCTGTGTTTCAGAGTTCCACCGAGGTTGAGGATCGGCGAGTTTCTGGAGACCATGCTTAACATAGTTAGGTCACAGTCCCTAACCATGCTTAAGGTAGTGTTAACCATGCTTAAGATAGTGTTAGGTCACAGTCCCTAACCATGAGTGCGTGACCAGTAGCTCTGAAACCTCCAGGAGCTTTCTTCCCCACCAAGCCCAAATCAAAACAGACAAGGACTTCATTTTCTTTTTCTACTCTTTTCAGGGAGCGTAGCTACCCCTGAGGACTGTTTTCTACAGAGACATCGCCAGCACAATTCTGTACCCTGCCAGGGTAAGGGGATCAGTGGAGAGTGTCAGCATTCCCCTTCTACCTAGCAAATCCTGTGGCTTAACAAACAAATGCCAAACAATGGCAGAAAATGTCCAGTGTACGCCAGTTTCCTCACACATGTATGCTTGGATCTGTCTTCATGCTGGCAGGGCTCTCCTGCCCTCAAGTCTGTCCTGCTTCAAAAGATGCCCTTCTTGTGTGTCTGTGTTTCATCGACTGAGAGTTTGGAGACAGCCTCAGCATCACTTAAGAGCTCATAACACATTTGCATCTCACACCCCTCCCACACCCTCTGAATCAGAACCTGTAGCTTTCCCAGTGTCCTGGGACTTACCCACATTGCAAAGCAGAGCTCTGTCTTTCCAGACGATGCAGAGCAGGAATGGGGTAAGAGTCTGGGTGACGTGTGAGGGTGGGACCAGACAAGACAGGTCTTCCTTCCACCTGCTTCTCTCCCAGAGTTGTCAGAATGGATCCTCATCTGTCAACTGTTGCCTTTCAGTCCATCAGACAGCACAATTGACAGAGTCAGCTGTGGGCAGCTCCTGAGTCAGGCATAGTCACCAGGAAGTGGGCTCAGAGACCCTGGTGCTGTTCCGCCTGGAGCTTTCAAGGTACCCTTGTACCTCCTGAGCCTTCTCCTGCCTCCAGTTTTCTTTACCCCCTCCGCCAAGTCCGTGTGATTGCCTTATCTTAGACTCATGCTAAGAACAGTAGACGCACCAACCCTTGAGCCCATCACTGCCCATCTTAACTCTCAAGAAGATAAGATACACCCCCTGCCCCACAAACACAGGCTGAGTGTCTGCACTCTTAAAGCCTTCAGCTTCTCACCATTGTGGACCTCAAGAAACTTCCTGAGAGCCAGAGGCAGAACTAGGAAGTTCTGCATGGAAGAATTTCTGACTGGTCCTGTATTCATTCGTAATGTGGAAGACATCCATAAGTGTCCACAGGGTCACAGCTAAAGTGACAGGACTTTGTCCTTCAGTATACATAGTCTCTGGGAAGAAGGCGAATGAAGGATGCCATCTGGAGTCCAGCATCAAGAACTATAAAATTAAGTAAGATTGCTTTAAATTCCTATGTAAAATGCCCTACCCTCCTGCTCCTCACTTGAGGTTCATTTTGTACTCAGAATCTCTGGCCCCTAACGGGGCGGTAGCTTCTTGCAACATGCTCAGCCAGCAGCAGGAAGGAATTGGGATAACACCCCCATGAGCCTTGCCTCATGCTGTCCCACAACATCCCCATACAGAGGAGAGGGGGGTGATGGGAGTCACAGGGAGACACAGACTTGGGGAGGTGGGATTCTGAGCAAACGCAGACAGCCTGCGGTCCCAGTCAGGCAGCCAGTCAACGGAGAGCTTGCAATGAGAATGCAGGTGTTCGTGACACCGCAAACCGTTTCCTAGCGGGTCCTCAGCCCCCAACGAAATGCTTGGCAAAATAAATAAGCACTAATTAAATCTTTGAAAATGAATAAATCTTGACATGTGAAGATTACTTGGGTTTTGCTAAGTTCTGAGTGCCTATGATAGGCAACGGTTTTCTGTGTGTGTGTTCCACGGCACCGAAGAGATCCACGTTTGTTTCACCAGTCGCCAAAGTTCAGAGCGGCTGGGTTTCTCAGCCACAGGTGAGCTGCTGAGGAAAGGTTTAAACTGAGTCTTTCTGGTACCTAAAGCTGTATGCAGTCTCCTGCACCTCCCTTCCCCTACACTCTCTCCTGCACCTCCCCCCAGACTCTCTCTTGCACCTACCGCCCCCCCCCATAAAGGTGGAGGATTTAACCTTAGTTTTGATGTCTTGGAGCTGATGCATTGCCAGTGGCTCTGAGAACAGACTCCTTAGCAGTGGGTGAAAACTACTCGGAGATGGATGGTGGCTGCAGACACAGGGTAGTAACCTGGAGCAAGTGACACCCGTGCTGTCACCTCTCCAGAAAAGCACGAAGACATGCCTGCCTAGGCTAGTTGGCACAGCAACCTCTGAGTCACTTTAAGCCTTGATTGTGTCACATGCTCCCATTCTCTTGGTCAGCTCTGGACATGTCCTCAAGAATGGCTTGACCAGCCATCTAAGCAGAGTGGTTCAGAAGCACAGGCCCCTCCCTCTCCAGGTTCCTAGAGAGTATGTGGCAAAGTCTGGGCTGCAGAGGAGGACTGTGGGGAGAGCTTAGTGAGTCCCCAGCCAGCTTACCTCCTATTTCAGCCCCCACCAGTGACGCTTAAGGGGTACACAAATGAGGTCTAACTAGTAATGTTGGACCCTAGAATCCGACCACCAAGGAGGAGTCATACCAAGAGACCATCTCTCACACCACAGCTGGTGTAAAAGCACAAGGATTTTATTAATTCTGTCATGACAGGGTCTTTCAGCATTCGAGGAGCCAGAAAGACCCTGTATGACTGGTACAGGCTATTTTTAAAGGGAAAAAAAAAACACAAAAGCAAGGGGGTGTCTGGGGGTTGTTCTTTAACTATTAGGATTGGCTTATTTAAAAGGGCTATTACCAATAATTGGCTGGAGAGCAGTTGCCAGATCAGATGAAGTAAGGGGAACATCTGAGGGTCACTTTGCCTCTTTCCCAGGGCCTGAGTCAAAATATCAAGTAGTACATGCATGTGTAGTTGTTAACTGAGTCAACAGCTAAGGGTTATCTTGCCCCTATTCACAAGGACTCAGGGAGATGGAAAGTTCCCAACATCTCAGTATGTTTATGCATAGCTGTTAAGTCCTTGGTTCCCGGGGGAGGGGAACTACTGCTGAGAGGCCTCAAAATTGGCCTCAGAGTTGTCTTAAAGTTTTACAGTAGGTTCTAATCTCCGCCTTCATCTGGGGAGAGGACCCTGAAATAAATGGGGCCCACTGAGATTTACAGCTGAATGTCAAAGGTCTGCTCCTCTAAAACCCCATCTTCTCATCAGGCAGTCTGAGCTGGGAGCCATGAATGCTTCAACCTGTACTTGGATAGGAAATGACATGTTTGGCCTCGGCTCTGCATGGTGAGTTGAGCCAAGGTTCACCAGCCTGAAGCTCAGCCACCTGCTTTTCATGCTAAAACCTTCTCAAGCTGGAATGTCATGAGTAACAATCTTGTCACAGCTGACAAGATGTTTCTAGTGTGGCCCCTGGGAGCCTGGGAGGTCCCACCTGGAAGGAGATCTGGATGCCCCTCACCCACCATCCACGGATCATGGAGGCCCCACACCCACCATCCACACACCATGCAACTCACATTTTAAGACGTGGTGGAGGATCAAGGCCCTGATCCCACAGAGGCTCGTGGTTTCTAAGGGGCTCATCCAGAGTATGCTCCAGCTCCCTCCCTCCCTTCCTCCTCCCTCCTTCTCCCTCTACCCCCCTCCCCCCTCTCTCCCTCTCTCTCTTTCTCTCTCCCTCTCTCTCTTCACATGCATTTCCATGGTCAAATGCACATCTGTGCACTTGGAGACCAGAAGTCTATCTTGAATGTGAGTGTCATTCCTCGGAATCCATCTAGTGACTAGATGTCACTTGGAACTTGCCAATTATCTAGGCTGGCTGGCTGATGTGCCCCAGGGAGCCACCTCCACACGGCTGGTATTACAGACAGGCACCACCACTCCTGGATTTTTATGAGGGTAGCAGGAATTGGATTTAGTTCCTTATGCTCATACAGCAAGAACTTTAGCAACTAAGCTATCTAGTCATTCCTGAGCTATATTTCTTTTTTAAAGGATTTATTTTCATTTTATTTTTACTTTTTATGTAGGAGTGTTTTGCTTGTGAGTCTACTGTATGTGTGCCTGGTGCCTCCAGAGTCCAGAATAGGGCATCAGATACCGTGGACTTGGGGTTACAGATGTTTGTGAGTTCCCATGGAAACTAGTGATTAAACCTGAGTCTTCCAAAAGAGCAGCAAGTGCTCTTTGCCAGTAAATGCTTTCTCCAGCCCCTGATCTAGAACTCTTGCCTCTAAAGCTCATGATGGGAATTCACTGAGTTTTGTGGGGAAGTCTTGTAATTTCTTTCATCCAAACAGACTCTCAGAATAATTTTATAATCATGAGGTTATTATAGGCCAATACCATACCTTGGCCCCCAGTTTTACCCAGCAAGTTAATCCTTGTAAGGTTCTCTTGGGGTGACATGATATGTCTGCCTCATTTCACAAGAGAGGGCAGTGTGGCATGTGGCCCAGGTCTAAGGCCCACCTCCCTCTCAACTACATGGCCTTGGACAAGTTCAATTAGTTAACCTGACCCTGAGTTTGAACGATTGGCCTTTGGGGGATATGGTGATAGCTGAATGAAATCACAGTATCAGAGAACTTAGAACAATGTTTGACACATGACAGATACCCACTAAACATGGACCAGCCATAGACGTGTGTGTGTGTGTGTGTGTGTGTGTGTTCATCTCAGAGGGGTCCACACTCCGAACAGCACAGACTGAGCAGGTGGTCCCAGGCGGTCTTTCCTATACAGCACTCCTCAGCTCCTCATGGCAGAGATAGGTATTGCTATCGTCATGGAGCATCTGAAGCTGACTTGCCAGCTACCATCTTTCACACATGTAGAGCTGGGATATGATCTCTACTTTGTGTGGCTCTCCTGTAAGAGTCTTCTGTGCCTCTGAAGGCCAACCTGCAAGGACTGAACACGTTGTGTCACTGAGCAGCGGTAGTGACACAAACCCCCAACTGAGTTAACCTGGGCCTGAACCTCCAGAGATACGGCTCTGCGGTGCTTGTTGTACAACTTGAAGCCATCACATCTCCTCTCTGAGCCCCAGTGCTTTCATCTGTCATCCAAATATGTCAGTGAGACAATCTCTAAGGCCTGCACCAGCTCTGGCCTGCCACCTTGCTCCTCCGATTTCAGCAAGGACTCAGGGACTCCACCCTTGAAGCCAGTGGACTCTAAGATCTCAAATCAGCCTTCTTCCTTGAACCCATGTTTTTGTGCAGGAATTCAAGATTTGCCAGGCAAAATCTCTGTAATTATCCTACGGGGACTAGCTTGGCTAATAATTACCCCTATTATTTTTAATTGTATTTTACAAGGTACCTTTCATCCAAGATCTCAAAGGACTTCTCAAACATTCATTAGCCAGGCCCCACCCTTCCCCATTGGTATGAAAGGCAGAGGCTGATTTTTAGTGTCAGAAACAAGAGGTGGGAAGGGGAAGGGCACTGCCATCCCTGGAGTGATATTACCCTGGCATTCAAAGGAGAGGAGAGAAGACCTATGCGTGGAAATGCTCACCTTCTGAGCTAGCTCATGGGACTTCCAGGAGTGGCTAAATGGGGGCCATCTGCCTTCTTTGTGTTCAGTTACTTAGGAGAGAGTGGTTTGGCCTGGCTCAATCCAGTCACCAGTTACACTTCACCTTGGGCCTCAGCTGGGCTTTGAGCTGCCCTCTAGCAGACAGACCTGTGGCAGGTGACCCCAAAGACACAAGTGAGCAAAACAGGCTAACCTTCCCATCACAGGACTTCAAATCCCAGAGGACTGTGCAGCACACACAGGGAGGGACCTGTGAGCGTGCAAAGGGACAGCAGAATAAAGCTGACCAAGGAAAGGGCATGTAAGGGTCGTTCTGCCCAGCATCCAGTCCTTTCTTTTCTGCCAGTGCCACCCTGTGCTCGCGCTCAGTCCCTGAGCTTCACTGTACTCAGCATCATCTCTGCGCTTTGTGGGGACATTCATGACAAGTCCAACCCAACAACACCCAACCCGTCCTAGCCATAAGATTTGTTTGCACGTGACTCAGGCTGGGCCAGTGAGAAGCCTCTTGAAGACTTTTCTAGAACTCCTAAGGGGAAGACAACCTTTTCTTTGAGGTCACCAGGCTAGCATGGTACAGACATGGTCTGGATGAGAAGGACTAAGGATGTCTAAAGGATGCAGAGCTTCAGGATAAAAGGGCACTGACTGCAAACTCCTAGTAATGTTTTAGCGGTTACTTAATTCAATGCATTTCCTTTCCACCCCCCCCCCCATAAGCCACTTTAAGCTTGTTTCATTTATAGCTAAAACACTTTGCTCCTACGCCTACCAGATGAATAATGTTGTGGAAGGGGTCCTGGGTCTGCTAGAGCATTACCTGACTCTGTCTTAGTGATCCTCCTCATAAACGTTCCATTCAACCACGCATTCCTTCACTAGGACACATTTGAAGTACATAAAAATGGTGTTTGATGCACGTTGCTGAGTGAAGAGATGGATGACGAATTTGCCACGACAGATTGGGTAACAAAGATCCCTCACCACCTATAATCCTATGTGGACATTAGTTGATGAACTGCAAGGCAAATTATGAACCGAGAACTTAGAGCTGAGTCAGGAGCTCCCCTCCCCAGAACAGCCAGGCTTCATTCTATCATACTACAGCCCAAATGGGAGGGTCTGGATGTCATTGGCAAGCATGTGGAGTTTCCTGTTGGAGCTGGTGCTGATACTGTGACTCCCTGGTGATGTGAGTGAGACTTGCCAAGGAGAGCCTTCATAAGACCTGTTTTGTTCCTTATACCGGGGTGATCACTTTAAGCATGGAGCTACCCAGGGGGTGCAGAGGCCAGGCGAGTGCTCATTCCTCCAGGATGCTGCTGCAGCATCCAAGGACCACAGTGTGTGAACATATACCAGTCACTCTCTTCATTCTCTTGTTGCTCCAAGGAAATTTGTAACTCACAGGGAAGAACAAGAAGAGAGTGATCTGAAGCCTCATGTCCCCAGCCAAGGCACTCCGGGTCTGTCATTCCTTCCTAGAACTACCACACAGAGCAAGTTGTGTTGGCTCCAATGGTTCATTTTCTCTGATAATTTACTAGTAAGTTCGTTAGTACGTGCTAATGGTACTTGACTGTCTCACTATGTATGTTGTCTATTTTCATTTGCTTGTGAACCTCATTGGCAAGGCTGTCACAGAATTTGTGGGGGAAAAACTTAAAAACTACACGGTTCAACTCCTGTCCAATGTTTGTGTCCCCTCTTTGTGCCACCACACACATTCATCAGATGTTCAGGTGAAAGCCTGGCAGGGACTGGGAGCTGTGTTTTTGGCTCCCTTGCCTTCCTGACCCCTGTAAGACATCAACATATCAGATGCTTCCTCCCTCCCTCTATAAAATCTCCAGCCTTCTCCATACCCCCTTCTTCTTAGCTAATAAATATACTAAGTAGTTCCATAGAGCAATTATGCTAATAAATAGTCTTCTTTTATTCTATCACGTGTCTAGCGAGCTTCTGATACTACATCCTGACACAGAATTTCTTGAAAGATCCATTTATGCAGCTGCCCACTCTTCATTATGATATACCCACCTTCAGGAGGATAACTTCTTCCACTGGTCACTAATGAATTAATAATTAAGCCTGGGGTCTTTGCTTAGTCAGAAACTTTCTTATTCTTCAGTATTGGGGCATTTTATTTGCTTTCATGTCCGTGTCTCATTTGCTTTTAGTTTCTCCCCGCCTGCTCCCACCCCCCGCACCCTGCACCTGAGACTCTGTGCATTGATGGTTCTATTCATTCAGTTCTTCATTAAGCATAGGTACTGTGCTCGGAGCTGGAGATGCAGACATTGACCATATGTCATTCTTGAGCTAAGGTGGGTTTCCAATTGGTTGATATGGACAGTTACGTTCATCCCAACACCATGTGGTGCTAAGCGCTGGACCACAGATGCAAACAAACACAGAAGTGAGAGACAAAAACAGTCTTGGCAATCTAGAGGTCTGGTTCTTACACTGTGCATAAGAGGGAACTGAGGCACAGAGAAAGAAAGTCAGGTGCCCATGGATTACAAAGAGTTAGCAGAAAAATTAAGAATGGATGTGTGCTCTTCAAATATATTCTTCTGAGAACGGCCAAAGATGACTTTACTTGTGATAAAAAAAAAAAAAACACCTTTGGAGGGTGCTCTGGCGACGCATTTCACTCCTCTCATTCTGTAACTGAGCACCTGTCTTCCTGCAGACAGCCCACTAGCATGCCTGCTGTGGTATCTAGAACCGCCCTTCCTATAGAAGTGACAGGGGCGGGGAACCACTGAACCCTTGCAATGAGACAAAAAACCAAGACCTAAAAGTTAAATGGTAGAAGCTAAGCCAGGATTAGAATTCAGGTTCCCTGCCCCCTTGCCTATTATTTTTTTCTTGAACTATGGGAGAGGGAATGCTGAGCTCAGACCTGCCCAGAGCAGAACTAAAACTCTTGTTGTACTCTACCGATGCTAGACCCTGCTCTGAATCTATCATAAGTGTTTAGATAGGAACCTGTGTTCAACCTTTCTCCAAGTCAAGACCAGGACCACAGGCATGTGATGTGAGCTTTGCTTTGTGCTGCCAACTTGAAATTCTTCAGAGTCAACAAGGGACCCTGTTCTGTTCCCAAATCCAAGGTTCCAAAGTTTCATTGTCCTACTCAAAATGTCCCAGTTCATGCATTTGAGTGGTTTGCCTGTCTCTATTTGTGTCACTCTCCGAAGACTATAGAAAAGATTACTCAAGAATGAGCCAAAGCAAGGTCACCCCGAGGCCTCTCTGGGGTCCTTGGACTATTTCTTGGAAGGGTTTTGACCTTTCTAGACATCACGAAGTACCTGATGACAGAGTATGTCAGACAGTACCATTTTCCTGGAAATGACAGAGTATATCAGACACCAGACACCAAAGCAGTCACCACTGTAACAGTCTCCTGCTCTGGTTCATGAGCCCTCGGTGGCTCTCCCAGCCACCAGCAGAATTCAGCATCTACAGCTAGCATCCTCCATATTTTTCATGCAGCATTGTGTTTCAACTTTTCACGTGTACAGTCTCTGCTGTGGCCAGTGTCTTCTCTTCCTCTTCTGGATTCTCCTTAGCTGTTCTGCCCACCATCACTATCCCTTTCCTACCCTTCTGATCAACTGATAGGTCCTCATGCTTTGAGGGCTGTCCGGTTGTGGCCCCATCTTCTCTGTGAACAGCTTCCTCTGACTGTTCTTCCTTCCAGACTCCATTCCTGCAAGGCTGCACACTTGTTGAAGACAACCAGTGCCCCCATGCTGTGTTCCCCATGCCCCACTCACAGCCACACAGCCAGCAACGATCAATGATGAGTTACTGATACCTTGATTCTCTTTGGAAGAGGAAAGACAGGAAACCAACTTCCTGGTGTGACTGGGTCACAGGTTCCCAGATCCAGCTTGCCTGGTGTTGGAAGGTGAGTCAGACAGAGCCTTGTGCAACCTGTTCCGCTGGTTGAGGCTCTTAGCCCAGGCCTGTTCCCAATGTCCATGCTGACCAGAGATCTCACTGGAGGGATAACATTGCATGGTGGCCCAGATGCTTACAGGAGGAGGTACCTTTGCATAAGATCCAAATTGTGTGTGAATATGAGACAGGGCTCTAGGCTCTGGAAGGGGGCCTTTCTACAACTAGTCAGAGTTATCTAATGTTTGCTTGTGATTAAATCAACAGAGGGGGGATGAAAGGCGACACGGAGCTGGGCCGTGGTGGCGCATGCCTTTAATCCCAGCACTCGGGAGGCAGAGGCAGGTGAATCTCTGTGAGTTTGAGGCCAGCCTGGTCTACAAGAGCTAGTTCCAGGACAGGCTCTAAAGCTACAGAGAAACCCTGTCTCAAAAAACCAAAAAAAAAGAAAGAAAGAAAGAAAGAAAGAAAGAAAGAAAGAAAGAAAGAAAGAAAGAAAGAAAGAAAGGCAACAGGGGAAAAAAGCACAGAAAGTCATGTCTACTAGGAAGAAGCTGTAGGAACTAGAGGAAAAAGAATTTAGAGAATGTGGTTTATGATTAAGACCGCTATCAGGTTGCTGCGGACAAGTTGAAGCGGGGACCGTACTGTGTGGCCAGGCTGTGAAGTCACAGGAAGCAAAGTTCTGCTCAGCAGGGCCTTTGCACAGTGAAGGATGGGCTGACTTTTCCTCATTGGGAATATCCAGTCAGAGGTTCCAACCCCAGGTTCTAGTTCTCACATGACTCCTGCTTCTCATCTCTCAGAACACTTACTAAATTGTCCTCCTCCAAGAACCTGATTCTACCTCAGTGTAAATGTATTAGCTCAGCTCCATCCCTGGTGCCCCATCTGGTTCCACTCTCTCTGGCAATAGTCTCCTAAGCACTTCTCAAAATCCCATCAGTCTGCCTCTATGCTTCCAAAGTAAGATCTCTGAAATAAAGGTCTCAATAACTGTCCAGTGCACGGTTGGTATCCCAAGTAATGGGATACCACAACCTTTAAGAATCTTCGTGTTTTGGGCCCTGCCTCCCTTGTACTGCATAAGCCAGCAACACTGGTTAATTAAGATCCCAGGCCCACCACCCTCGGTCTGACCTCTGAGCCTTTGTTTGTGCTGCTTTCGCCACCCCGGAAGACTCATTACCACTGCCTCAACTTCTCCTCTAGTCAACCTTGCTTTCTGCTACCTATCCCCCTGGGTCTCGGATTCTGTATCGCTTCTCCAGGAAGCCACATCTGGATGAGGCATATCCCTATCACAGCTCTCTTAGCATCCTACCACAGGTCACAGACTTCCGCCAGTCAGTAATGTATGTGTCTGTGGTTACCTGGAGAGTCACCCTTTCCTAACCTTACGTGGTAGGCTGTCACGTAGAACAGGAATCCCCAGTGTTCGCTCTCTGATTCTGACAGTTTTTCTGAGTCTACACCATGATACACCAGGAAGCAGGAGTTTCCTGAGCACCCAGGACTGACAGGATTTGGTTGCACAATGCGATGACAGGAGAAAGACTCGCCCATTTGTTTAGTTTCTATAGCATCCAGTTTCTTCTAGAACATGGGAGGGCAATTAATTTCATGTGAGGGGCGATTTACACATCCCGCCTCTGTGCATAGCCTCTTACTCCTGCGGCTCTTGTAGAAACGGGTGTTGCCACCGCTCAGCAGAAACAAAGGGCAGAAAGTCAGCCATCAGTAGGGTGAACCTTGGGTAGCCTTCTCTCACACGTTATACAGGGACTCAGGAAGAACATAGCCCTCAATGGGAAAAGTAAAGCTTTTAAATGACAACACGAGAGACAATGTTTGTCATCTTTAGTCAGGAAAAAAGTTCTTAGATATATCCCCAAATAAATCTCAGTACAAAACAAGGGGAAATCCATTGGATTTCATTAAATCTAGATTCTTACACTTCTGTGAAAGTCATTACATTCAGAAGACTGAATGGAAAGTACTACCTGAAGAAAAATATTTTCAACAGGTGTATGTGACAAAGGGCCCATTTCCAAGACTGAGGACTTCCAAACTCAAGAAGCGATGTGTTAAAAACAGAGAAGCACGTGGACACTGCTCTGCACAAGGTATGTGGATGGCCAGCCTTGCTACCTATCAGAGAAACGCAAATTAGAGGTGCCCCATTCTAAAGCTTCTTAGAATGCCAATTGCAGAAAGACAGAGGAAGTCAGGAGATACTGGATCTTGAAGATTACTGGTGAGCAGGCAGCATGGTAGATCCACTCTGGAAATGGGTGGCAATTTCTTCAAGTGTTAGCGATGTTTGTGCCCTATGACTGGCCAATCACAATACTGGGCATTCATCTCAGAGAAATTAATAGTCGCTTAAAATCTGATAAACAACACTCACAGCAGCATTGTGTATAACAGGGAAACATTACAAACAACCCAGTTGTCTTTCAGTGGGTGGAGGTTAACTCACTGTGGTATAGCTGCACCGTGACTATGACCCAGCAATAAGAAGGACTGAATTATTGACAAACAAAACAACTTAGGTGGATCATAAAAGTACTGGAACAAATGGGAAAAGCCAGTCTCAAAGAGTGGGAAACTATCTGAATCCACTTACAAAACAACAATGTGTAGGGAAGGGGAATTGCCAAGTGGTGGGGGTGAGAGAAACAGCGATGAGGGTGAGTCTACAGGGTATCACCAGAGAGATCCTTTGTGGTGATGGACAGATAGATCTGTGATGGTTGTGCAAAGGCACAAACAAGTAAATACATGCAAGAGCTGGTGATGTCACTGTCGCAGGTAACTGGGTATTAGGTATAAGGGACCGACTTCCTGATGTTGTTTTCAAATTTTCTGCGAGTTCACAATTATTTCAGCATAATGTGTTACATAGTCCATTAGAAGCAGACTGAGGAGGAGGAGGAGGAGGAAGGAAAGCAGCCTTGTACGCATTAGACATCTAACTTAGAACAAGTTAGCTTGTTCGTTTATTCGACTTACTTCCTGCCTTGTCTGTACAAAGCACTGTGATTGGAAACACAATGCCTACGGCCTTTTTGCTATCACAGCTAGCTGTCAAAGGTTAAGCAGGCGTGATTCGAAGCTGTGGCCCTGCCCTTGGAAAGACAATGGTGTCACTAGAACTTTTCAAGTATAGCATAGCCCCATAGCTCTCCTTATCCGGTTTCTCATTGAGCTGCCCTAATTCGGAGCCCCAAAATGTTTTTGAATAATTAGCAATCTTACTGCCAAGGGTAGGACTTCAACCTTATTAGGATTCTGTTTTGTTTTGTTTTGTCTCTGTCAGATGGAGCCAGCCTCTCCAGAACTGAAGCAGTGTGTGTCGTGAAAAGACACTGGAATAATTGGTTAACTTTACCTTTACTTTTTGTTGGGAGGGGGATGCAGGGTGCCTGTGTGTTCATGTGTGTGCACCTCTGTGTGTATATGCACACATGCATATATACACATGTGCTGGCCAAGGTTAGCACTGGCTGTCTTCCTCTGTTGTTCTGAACCTTGATTGTGAGACCAGGTTTCCCACAGAACTGGGAGGTCACCAGGTTGTTAAACTAGCTCTCCAGTGAGCCCCCGGATCCTCCTGTCTTCACCTCCCCAGTATTGGGATTACTGGCATGTACTTTCATGCCCAGGTTTATGGGTGCTGGGGATCTGAACTCAGGTCCTCATTCCTGCAAGCTAGTACTTTACTCATCAAGTCATTTCCCAACTCTGTTTTTTTTTGTAACACTTAGAACAGTTTTATTAATTTTTTTAAATTGCTGATTATAGTTGAAAGCGAGTTTTCAATAAGTATTTTTGAATCAAGAAGGGATTGTATTTATATTTTCCAAGGAAAGAAAACAATCGCTGTTTTTTTTTTTAAAAAAAATAAATACAACCTTTTGACACCTGACACCAACCTCTGAGAAAGGAGGATAATTTGAGCCCCTTAAATGGTTCCTCTCCATTGTCAACCCTGGCTGTGACCTCACTGACTCCCTTAGCATGTTGTTACCCAGGAATGCCCATCCCTCTGATACCCTCTTCCTATATAATTAAGAGTGCTGAGATGTCTGAGTGTTGACATCACCTGGCCCTGAGGATAGGACAGAACCAGGTAGCCAAGCTTATTATCATGACTTGATCATGAATGCATCAAGAAATAATCCCAACACTACCAGTGAAGTGAAGATGGGCAGAGTCTTCCCAGAGAACCCTGGGACTAAATGTGTCATTCCTTTAACCCTGGAGTTCTTTCTGCTTTCCCTATCCTCTGTGATGGTATTTTCTGATCTTTAAAGTACATGACAGTCTTATCCTTTTAAAAAGCATAAAAGACATTAAAAAAATAAAAATTGACTGTTACCTGTTTCTCTCAGTGTGTCGCTTTTCTTGCCTGTCCTAGACCTACATAAATTAGGCCTGTGCTGAGGTCTGTATTCAGTTAGTTAAGCAAAAGAGTTAGTTGGAAACAGTAACAACGCAAACAATCAATTGAAATAAAAAATAAAAATAATAAAAAGTATTTGCATATTTACTCTGTTAATTTAGCATGCTAATGATTCAGTGTTGGTGCTTGAGTGGCTGCCGAAGTCTGTCTTTCTTATAGACATCATAATGCCAAAGCAATAGGAAGAGAACCTAAAATTGTCAGTGAAATACTCCAAAAAGATGATCCAGGTCCTGCAGGACGGCCCCTGCTTCCTTCACAGTTACCTTCCTACCCACAAGGGCACCGCTTTTGAGCTCTCTTGATCATTCATCTTCATTTTGTAGATTAACTTCTTGGGTCCTTCCATTTACGTAATATTTAATTATGAAATCACAACAACAGTGAACTGGTACACAGGTAACCACACAGACAGCTAGCTGCACAAGGGGCTCCTGCTAAGCACACAAGCTGTCCCCCAGGAGCAAATGTGGGTGGGTCGGAAGTCTTAGAGCCTTCCACCCTGAACTCTCAGGCAGCCTGAGGCTTTCTGAGTGGAAGGGGGAGAACTGACTCACCTGTCAGATAACTAAGTGGTTGGCAGCTGAGTAAGAGAGTTCGCGCTGCTTATAAAGATATTCACGCCCCAGCTGACGGGAGACAGGACCATACTGCAGACATACTGTTTTAGCTCATCATGTAACTCATCTCCACACCGTAAATGTGGGCTGGCATCGCTGCTCTGAATGACAGCCCAGTGTCCTGTCCTTTGACTGTGCTGTCTTTACAGAGTTCTTTCCAAGACCTCCCAGATTCTGTTACATTTTATGGTTGTATTCTTAGAATGCTTGTGTGATTGTTCCATAGAATAACACTCTAGTCCCGGAATTCCTGCACTGCAGGACACCGATGCTATTAACTCTTTTGATGTATATAACCAACTCTCTGGAAGACATGTAGCAATGTATATACCCCTACCGACCCCTGCTACTCTCAGTCAGCCTCCTGCTGAGCTTGAGAACTTCCGGGATGTAAAGGCTTGGCGTGGAAGGTAAGACTTCATAGAGACACGAATGGGTTGAACTGTAAACTGTGACTGCGTGTTCGTTCCCGGCCACCCAGACCCAAATGATGACACAGAAACTATATAAATTACAACACTGTTTGGCCTATTAGCTCAGGCTGGGTCCAGGAACACAGCTTGTGTGTGGCCAGGATGAACAGAAACAGAATTGCTTCCCCAAATGGCGGATAAATCCATGGCAGTAAGGGTGGAAGGGATTATTTAAAGCAAAGTTCTAGAGCACACGGGGGTTATTCGGAGCCATTGACACAATTTTATCTGCAGTGTAAATGCATAATTCAGTCTATAGGGCTGCTGCATCAGAGATCATCATTTCAGTCTCTTGATACCCAATCTTATCTGCCCCTTTTAGTTCCTAACTCAGGGATACCCAGGCATTGACAGTCTGGAACCTGAAGAAGTGGTCTCTAATCTCTCACTGGGCCATACTCAGCACTGGGCCCAGGGATCCTCTTGCTCTTCCCCCAGGAGGAGAGAAGTCCACAGCATTGAATACTCACTCTGTGGCCAGCACATGGAGTGGACTTCTACGCTTATCTTAGCCTTGCAGTTAAGAGAAGAGGCCATAGACAACACTCAGGCCTGGTTTCAAAGCCCTCATCTTCTTCATGATCTTGGCTAAGTCTAATATTAGATGTCTCTGAGCTTCTTATTTCATGTTTGGAAAAGGAAACAATGCTTGACCAACAAGGTCATAATGTACATTTTTGTACGCAAACACACAGAGCAATTTGGTCCTGTGTGGTAACTGTTATATCGGGGTGGTGTAGGGGGTCCTTCTGTCTATGTGTTGTTTTTAATTGGTTAATGGATAAAGAACTGCTTTGAGCCTATGGCAAGGGCAAAACAGAGCTAGGCGGAAAAAGCTAAGCTATATGCTGGGAGAAAGAGGGCGGAGTCAGAGAGAAGCCGTGGCGCCTCCAGAGACAGATGCTGGGACCTTCACTTAGTAAGCCTCAGCCAAGTGGCAATATACAGATTAATAGAAATGGGTTAAATTAATGTAAGACTTAACTAATAACTTGTCCCAATAAGAAGCTAGAGCTGGGTCAAGCAGTGATTTAATTAATACAGTTTCTGTGTGATTATTTTGGTTCTGGGCGGCCAAGACAAACAAGCAGCCTCCCTCCTATAACTGGGGTTACCCTGACACAATCTACCTGGTCTTGACCTTCGTGATACAAGATTTACATTTCCTAAGCCAACTGCCAACATGTGCTTGGTCCTGGCTTCCCTGTATGATCCCAGTTCCTGCCCTGCCTAGTTATACCTCCTGCCTGACATTATCATCTGTTTTGATTAAAGTAATCCTTTTAAAGTAATAGCTCTTACAAGCCTGAGCCTCATTCATTAGAAGGTATTATGCTAAGCATTTGACATGTGCTGCTTCCACTAGCCATTTTAGAAGTTAGGCATTAACAGGCTAACGTTACAGGCAAAACAAAAGAGCAACAACTGAGCCAACAAGTTTCAACCACTTTCTCGTGGTCATTCAAGTAGACCGTGAGTGAATGCCTTTGAAACAGTTTCTCGTGTGACAAGTTTGTCTTCTTGGTGTTTGACAAAATCCTTAGAAGCCAGGAAGGACGAGTGTTCTATCAACTTCTTGTTTTATAGCAAAAAAAAAAAAAGCTTACTGTCAGTCAGTGCATGTCAGGATCACACAGCAAGTTGGGCCAAGCTATGAGCCAGTTCTCAGCAAAAGCCCTATTCAAAGCCGTTTAGAGACAGCAAATGGTGAGGGACAGTTTTCTGACTCCAACGGAAGGAAAGAAAAAAATGAGACACTTGGAGATGAGTTTACAGTATTCATCTTCAGAGACAGAGAAGGGCTTGTCCCTGGGTTTATCCCGTGGAAACTTGAAG
This sequence comes from Microtus obscurus, assembly GCA_963919715.1. Lineage (NCBI taxonomy): Eukaryota > Metazoa > Chordata > Mammalia > Rodentia > Cricetidae > Microtus > Microtus obscurus. Next base: position 732,457 of record CAWTZC010000707.1, read on the forward strand.
TGATGCTGGAGTTCAGAAAGAGCTTGCTGTCACACCCAGGAAGACTACACAGGAGGCTACATAGCTACCAGCCTTGAAGGATTCATACTATTTGATTAAACAGAGTTGGTGGTGGCTGGATGCCTGGCAAGTGTACAGCCCTGTCTTCAAATTAACATACACCAGATGGCTACTGTGATCCAGGCAAGACATTAGCACACATTCACAGTGATGTTATTTTGGTGATATTATTTTAAGTTAGTATTGCTGAATGCTTTGTCTGTGTTTGCTAATGTTTAGCGTTCATAAACTGTTTCCCCAACTTACTATGTTTTTTGAGCCTTACACTGTATGTTGAGGTAGACACGCATGGACTGTTCTCATTTTATAGATGAGGAAACAGAGTTCAAAAAGGAGGTGTCAAATAGGCCTCACACTGACTTCCTAGAAGACCCTGTTGAGAGTTCTGAGTTTAATAGCAGAGGGTAGGCAAAATTTGTCACCGTGATCAATGACCAGTATCTTCAAGAGGCACAGAAAAGGGAGAGCACTGGCATTCATGCTGGTGACCTAAAGACTCAGGGTTCCTGATGTCCAGCCCATGGTCTTTTTCTACTGCACGTTGCTCACATTGCCCTGCAGGCAGGGGCTCAGGTCTGCACAAGAAGCCGGACAGGAGCCAGCCAACCAAACACCAGCATTCATCTCATATCCCGCTCCGGCCTCCATGCTTTCCCACCATGATGGACAAACATTTGTGGCTTTTTGTCAGATATTTGGTCACAGTAATGTCAAGTTTGTGGTAACTGTTACAGAGACCACAGAAACTAACACAGTCATTAAGTGGTCACTTCCTATCTCTTCCCAACCTTCTAAAGCAAAATACACACACAAGCCAACCTACATACACATGCATACACATACATGATACAACAATAATATACTTTTATGCACATTCCATTGCCAACAAGAAAGGTCTCTATTATGAGCAGATATGCTAAACTTATCCTAGGGCATATTAATACTGTACCACACAGAGTGTGTCTGTGCCTGGATACTAAATAATAATTGACCCACTTGGTCCCCCTCCTGTCAGTCCAGTGTTTTGTCTGGCACTTCTTTCAGCTCGTAAATACAATGATAACATTTTGAGCTGATGGCGCTTTCCTACAAGAAAGCTTGGTCGCTGCATCGTAGCAGAGACTTTTTCTTTGCTTGCTTATTTTGGTTTCTGAAGGTGCTGGGGCTTCAGGGTTTTTCCCTTCCAGGAAGAAAAAACTGGCAAGGAATCACACGTTTGGTATGGTATAAAATCAGTACACAGAGTCCAAGGCTACCAAACCAGAGATGAAAAACCATCCCAATCTCAGCTCCTTGGTTTTGGAGCCCAAGTTAGAACAGAAAGCCATCATGAGAAGTGAAACCCCTCACAAAAAGATCTCCCTGGATGCATGTGTTCTGGTGAGACTCTGGGGCATAATTTGGAGAAGTTTGTGGAGTGCCTAATACCCAGGATCCAGAAGATGCCCATCACGGACAACCACGGTGCAAATATTAAATCTCAAGTCGTGTGCCACTGTGCTTTACTGATACTCTTCATAAGCCACAGTCAGAATACAACACCTGCTGCAGGAAGACACAGAGGACATGGAACCCTACAAAATCACTTCACTCAATGGAGCATCCACCAGGGTAGAGGTGCCTGGTGTCTGATGGTTTGCGGAGGAAGAGATTCGGGTAGGGGTTTAACCCCTCTTCACCTTATTGCACAGATGAAGAGCCCAAGACTCAGAAGACCTACGTTAGATGGACTATAATGAACTAACACAAGATAATTTTCTATCAAGCTGTGGAGTGGTGCACACGTACAACACAAGTACTCAGGCAGATCCCAAGCTCGTCCGAGGTCAGTCTAGGCTACGCAGAGTGACCTGCCTCCGAGAACAAGTAAATGCCCCCTACTCTCGGCCTGTACCTTTACCTACTCTAGGCCTTTACCACCTAGGACATCACACCAATGAACCACACTCCTCATCAGAGACAGGCTGTATCTCATCTCTAGGCTTTCTGAAACACCTGCCAGATCAAGTTAATCTACAGCCTGTAATTATGAGAGTCTGGCTTCTTTACACCTGCCCTGCTGATCACTGATGGGAAAACAAGGTTCCTCCTGAGCTGGGTACCTGAATACAGGGAAGGAAGCAGGACAGCTACAGTCCTCAGTCAAGACAAATCTCTGGCCTCCAATAACCTCAGATCACCGTTGTCTAAACAGGAGAAAGCCCCAGGAAACTCAATCGAGGCAAAACTTCACTCAGCTTTACTCACTACCCCAACAAGACCAAACCCCTACAGCCTAAGCTAACACAATTTTTGAAATTGAATAATTTATTTCAGTAGCTGCAAAGTCCTGAAAAACGACAACAGTGACTTTCTCAGTGTGGCACTGGGATAGCTATGGAAGGCCATGCCAGGTCGTACAGAGCAAGTGGCTGCTGCTGTCCCACTCAGAGACACGCAAATGATGATGGTTACAGCGGGCAGGCTCCAGTCTGCCCAGCAGATGGTCAGTGCAGGATTAGTGTTGTTGACTGATGCATTCATTCTCTCCAGCCATCTTGGTAATGCTCCCCTCCTTGGCTTCGTACGTTCTTGGAGAAGAAGCCTGGAGTGATGCTCCTCCCTAATTTCTGTCTCCCTCTCTTGCATCCTTTCTCTCACCTCATCGCAAATGTAAAAGTGACACACCTAGTGAGAGAGTTTAGGAGGCAAGCGTTGCATACCTCATCCAGCCTCCCGTTCTTCCGTTTTGGATCTGTCTGTCTCCGTGGAGCATCTCTTTCCCTGCATTCCAGGAAGATGATGGGATGCTGACAGCAGTCCAGACGCAGCGAGAATTGCAGTTGGCTAAACTTGCTGTTGAAGAGGTGAGATATTAAGTCATTGACAAGAAGACCTAAACCTTTTTTCTAACTTTATCAGCTTTTATCAGGAGTAAAGCCAGAACGTCTATCTCTGTCCACATGACTTCTCTGGGCATTTATCTTTTTGAATTTGTATGGAGATACCATTTTCTGACTTCTAAAACTCCAAAGACAATTAAGCTTATCACTGTGCATGAACTGTGAAGGCATAAATACCAGGTTGAGTAGGACAGGACCACATCTCCCCAGCGACTGTCAGGACAAACAGAAGATGATTCATCCTAGTTTTAGCAATGAAAGTCCAGTTGTGCTGGTCTGTCCTTTGTCAACTTGACACAACTGGGGCTAATCTAGGAAAGGGGGACCTCAATAGAAAAAAAAAATACCTTTATCATTGGCCTCCATGGATTAGCCTGTGGTCAAATCTATACGGCATTTTCTTTTTTACTCATTATTGATGTGTGAGGGCCAAGCCCACTGTGGATAGTCATTCCTGGTCTTCTGGTCACAGGTTTTGTAAAGAAGTCTGAGTATTCCCTGGGAAGCAAGCCAGTAAGCAGCATCCCTCCACGGTGTCTGCTTTAGTCCCAGTCTCTAGCTTCCACTCAGACTTCTCTTCATGATGGACTGTAAGTTATAAGATAAAATAAACCCTTTTCTTCCCCAAGCTGCTTTATGTTCACAGTGTTTATTGCAACAATAGAGCAGCAAACTAACATGCTAGCTCGCCAGGAAGACTCTCGGTCCTGCGGGAACCGGGTGGGTATTAACCTCAAAGTGAAGGCTCTTGTGCAATGATGCAATCAATACTAAAGCGATACACAGAATCCAAAGGGGCACATAAAGAAAGTGGTAACTCCGTGGGACGTATAGGTAACTTGGAGAGGAAGTGCCGCTTACTTGGTAGTGAAGGACAGGGGTGTGGGGATGGAAGTGGGGTAAGTGACTTCCTGGACTCTAGATTATCCAGGAAGTAAAGCTTAAAGTAGGCATACACCTTTTTTGTCCCCCAAAACAGGGTTTCTCTCTGTGTAGTTTTGGAGTCTTTCCTGGAACTAGTTCTCATAGACCAGGCTGGCCTCAAAGTCACAGAGATCCACCTGCCTCTGCCTCCCAAGTGCTGGGATTAAAGGTGTATGCCAACTACCGCCCGGCTTGGCATACACATTTTTTAAGGTCACTTGATGTGTTAGCCAGCCCAGAACCTTAAATTGTACCTCATGTCCTCAAGGTAAGAACCAAGCCTGTTTTCTTAGAAAGGCCTTCCAATTTGTGAATAGATAACGAAGGCATTCTATGTTATTCTGGTTTGCTTTTCTCCCTGAAGTATTTGTAACATTCTAAAATGAAAATATCACAGTTTAAAAATACAGAGAACAGGCTCCAGAGATCAGTTGGTTCCATGCTTTGTTGTATAAGCAGGAAGACCCTTCGATCCTCAGACCCTACATTAAAATGGCAAGTGTGACTGTTCATGCTTGTAACATCGGTGCTGGGAAGCTGGGGACACTGGGGCTCACATCAGCCAGCTCAGCCTAATCTGTGACAGGCAAGCCAATGAAGACACTTGACTCAAAAGAGAAACTGGAAGCTGGGCAGTAGGGGCGCATGCCTTTAATCCCAGCACTCGGGAGGCAGAGGCAGGCGGATCTCTGTGAGTTCAAGGCCAGCCTGGTCTACAAGAGCTAGTTCCAGGATAGGCTTCAAAGCTACAGAGAAACCTTGTCTCGAAAAAAACCAAAGAGAGAAAGAGAGAGAAAAGAGGGAAAGAGAGAGGAATGAAGAGGGAGGGAAGAAGGGAAGGAGGGAGGGAGGGAGGGAGGGAGGAAGGGAGGTGGGTGGCACCTGAGAAACAGTATTCAGGATTGATCTCCAGTGTGGAGGGGGCGGGGGGGAGAGAGAGAGAGATCAAATGACAAGCTTTTTTAAAGCATAATTCTTCTGAAAAAATATAATTTCAGCTAACGTATCTATGATTCTGGCACCATCCATCCCCCAAACCACTTATCCGCAGGTACCATACCATCCATATGGTTCTCTCAATTAGGCTTCTCAAACCTTACAAAACCGGAGCAGACCTGTGAAAGGTTGTGTGACTTGGCTAAAAGGACTCAGCTACTGGGCAAGAGTCCCCAAGGAAGAGCTAGCTCCCAGATCAGCAGACCCCATCGCTTTGCCTCCATAGCAACTGAAGAAAGGCTGGAGCGACAGAAGGTGTTTAACCAGGAAGACAACACGCTGGAAAGCGGTGGTATCATCGTGCATTCAAGTATCAGTGGCCTTCACTGTAAGACAGAAGCTTGACTGAAAATGTGTGTGAAGACAAGCAGAACCAATGGGGACACAGAGTTCTACTTAAAATAAAGTAAATATGATAGAGAACAGACACACATTTCTGTAGGTGTTCTGGAGATAATGACAACAACTTTTACAGGCTGTGACAGAGAGAAATAACCCTGACTCAGAGAATGCACAGAGTGGAGAACCTTTAGAATATTTTTCAAATGTATTATTAACAAACAGGTGTGTGTGTGTGTGTGTGTGTGTGTGTGTGTGTGTGTGTGTGTGTGTGTGTGTTTGGGTGCTGCAGCACCTGTGTAGAGGTCAGAGTGCAACTTCGTGGAGTTGCTTCCTTTTTTCTGCATCTACATGGACCCAGGATTGAACTCAAAACATCAGCCTTGCACAGTAAGCTCCCTTACTGGTTCAACCATCTTGTAGGCTCTGGGTACAAGACTTTTAATGACCATTTTTTTAGATTTACTTGAACATTTCTTGATTGATTGACTTGGGGAGCAGAGGGCATGAATGTGCCACAGCACACATTTGGAAACCAGAGAGCAACTTTCAGTAATCAGTTCTTTCATTGAACTCGAGGTTTTAGGTTTGGCATAAAGCACTGCCCACTGGCAGAAAGGGATCACACTGGCTCAGAAATTACTTCTTGTGTTCTGTGTACTCCATTTCCTGAAGTTAGAGTCATTTGAAATTTGGTTTATAATCTGGTCAATCCCAACTGGTAAATTGCCTTAATTAATTAATTAAACATGTAAATAAATAAAAATTATCCATTGGTTAAAAGAAATTTTGTGTCAATGATTATTGTAAACATCTTTGTGCTTGAAACTGTTCTGATCTACCCCAGACTTCCCAGAATTCTTAGTTTCATGTTTATTACTTAAAATACTCCATTTTTAAACATTTTAAGATAACTCTGCTTAAGCTTAGTTGAGAATTTTTTTTTAACAATTTTAATATTCTTCCTCATCGTATAAGTGAATTACCTAAAGGAAGTGAGGGGAGAATGCCCAGGCTTCAGTGGGTATCATGTCGGCACTTGCTTCTGTCTCCCTCTGCCTTGTTCATGGGTACCTGACCCCAGGTTCTGCACAGAGTAGCATCATGGAAGGGCTTCCCTTTTTCAGAAGTAGGACTCCAGCTTGTCCTTCACAGAGGACAATCTTCCATGGGTCTCCACAGGTGTTGGGGCTGAGATCAACGGATAATTTCTTTTGTTTTTGTTTTTTGTTTTTTGTTTTTGTTTTTTATTTTGTTTTGTTTTGTTTTGGTCTGTCCCTGAAGATGAGCAACACAGGCAGATTTCCCATGGTACCACATTCCAACGTGTGCCCCAATGTGCTGTGTCCACAGATCCATTTTACAGGACAGGAAACTAAGACTAGAGACTGACTCTCTTGTCTGAGTCTGTGTGCCAGCGATGGCTGTGATGACTTAAAGGACATGGAGAATCTTGCCCTGTGTTCCTTCACCTGCCGCACACAGCTCCATCACCAGGTTCAATTGCTGCATCTCTAATTGAGGAGGAAACTGACCTAGGAAAAGGCACACTGTGGTTCTGTGAGGTGGCCCAGCTCTGATCACAGCTTGAAGACTGGCCTCTAGTACCCTCCATTCAGGTAACCCCGTGACACAACCTTTCTGTTCTACCCTGGGGACATATTAGTTGTGTGACCTCTTCATGGTTCTGTTGCATGATGCTTCCAGACATTTGAGTTCTTCATGTGACTGGTTCTGGCACCTGTACAGTGGGCTTTCACCAGAAGTCTGCAGCTCCCTGAAGAAAGGGGAAGGTGGACTATTCTTCTCCTGACTCAGCCCTGAGGGGGCAAGGACCTATGCAGAATTTGGAAGTGAGTCATGTGACTATCTGAGTTGGGAGTTCTGGGTTAACTTCTACTTTCTCTTTGCCCACTGTGCCTCTTCAACCATGTCTTTAGGATAGAGTTCCTGACCAGTTTTATCCGCCTCACCCAGCAAGCATTTATGAGACCTAGGCTTTCCCAGTCACGCGTTGGAGGCAGTGGCAGACACAATACAGTGAGATAAACCCATTGCCAGCGTGCCGAGCTATGGGGCGGAGGCAATGGCCATCCAGGCCCCAGCTAACTCTTCCTCCCTGTCAATCTTTCTTTCCCTCTCCCTGGCTCACTCATTCTTCCCTTCTCCATTTTGCTCTCTTCGCTGAGTACTTACTATTTTTCCATTCTCCTGCATGGGGTGAGATATTTACTCTGGATTCTTGTGACTCATATAGTATATACTTGGTCAAGAATCCATTTTCTTCCAATTTCCTAACATTTTTGTTTCCTCCCTCTCCCACCCCCACCACCAGAATCCCAGTGGCCTTCACTCTCTCTCAGGTATCCAGAGCCCCTCATGATCTCATTCTCTTGGCCTCTGTCTCTAGAAAGCACTTCTTATCTCGTCTGACTTCTAACTCAGTTCTCTCTACTCCGTCATCAAACATGATGCTATTTTAGAACCTCTCAGACGGATATGAATTGGGCGAGATCTCACTTCCTCCCCTCACTTTCTGATGTGGGTTGAATTGTGCCCTCCAAACACAGGTGTTCAAGGCTTAAGTCCTGGCACCTGGGACTATGACTATATTTGAAAATGGGGTTTTATAGAAACAATCAAGTAAAGATGAGTTCACATTGGGTAAAGGTGGAATTTACACCGGTGACCCCTGTTACGGGAGGTCCTTCCGCTCCTCCAGCCTATAGCTGCTGAGATGCCAGCCCATTGGGGCATGGTCTCTCTCCCTTTAAAAAAGTGGCTACTTCCCTCGTGCTCTCTCTCTTCACTTCCTGCTCCGCTGGCCACTTGACTCCCTTCCTGGTTGTGCAGAGGGCTGTTGTCTGGGACGGTGATCTGTAAGTTTTTTCCCCTTTAAATAAATACCACCCTATTAATCATAATTCCAAACTGGTGTGGCATTGTTCGTGACTTACGCCTTCAGACCCCTGCTCTTGCCAGAAGGGAAGAACAGTGCAGAAATAAGAACCATGGGTAAATGGCATGGAAGAAGCAGCCATTGAAAGGCTACACCTACAGACACAGTGTGCAAGGATTGCTAGTGACCACCAGACATGAGGAAGCGTCAAGGGGGCTCCTGCCCTAGAACTTCAGAAGACCATAGCCCTCTTAACATTGTTGTTTAGGGCTTCTAGTCTATAAAACTATGAGGAAATGATTATATGTTCTTTAAAGTCGCCTGTTGTATTATTTTTCTCTGATGGCCCTAGAACATTGATAAATGATCCTGAATGTGTTTAGATATGAGTGGGGGGTGACTTTTTTAGGACTTGGAATTTCTAATGCTGTAGGTTCCTTTTCCTGGAAATTGTTCTTACCTGAAGCCCTGGGAGATCCTAGCAGAAACAAGATACCCCAGCACAGCTGTGTAGACAAGATGGATAAGTAACTGGAGAAGTCGGAAGCCACTGAATAAATAACTGCAAAGTCGCTTTTCTCTTTGAAGAGTCTGAATAAAGATACATAGTAGATTCAGGGATGAGCAAGCAATATGTCATGGCCTTGTGAGATGCTACAAAGTCAGAGCTGTTCCCTGTGTTCTAAGAGAAAGTATACTGTCTTCATTTTATCCTCTGTGAAGTGGGTACTATTGGTATTCCCACCTTACAAATTAGATCATAGAAACCCAGAGTTGTAGGGCTTTTCTAGAGTGAGGCAAAGAGTAGGTTCTATAACCCATGTCTTAGCTTCATTCTCCAGAGTAACTGGGAGCTTGAGAATGTCGCTTAAAGCACCTGGATAAAGTTCTCAATGGCTCTGAATTTGGAGCTAATTCCTGGATTCTGAATTTAATTCTCCCCAGTGATTGTGCTGCCAAAGTCACAAGTGGGAAACTGTGCTGCTCAAGCCATTGGGTATTCTGTCGGAGACCAGCTCTGACAGAAATACCACTTATCAGAGTAGGGGCATGGGGATCAGAAAAACTGTAAAGAGGATGAAGACATGAATGAAAATAATAAAACAGGAAGCATAGGATAGTATCTAGAGGGAGCCCCAGTGACTACTGAAATCCACTGCGTTTAATTTTCCATATACTTTTATACCCCAATACAACAGGGGAGAAGACAAAAGGCTGCTTTAACTTGCTACAAAGGACAATTAGAACAGTTACTTCAGTACTTTGAGATATCAAGTCATTAGCATTCTGTTGTTTAGGCAGTGAACCCACCCTAGACTAAATCCTGAAGACAGCCACTCCCAAGGTCAAACCTCCTTTTTCAAAAGAGGAGCAGAAGTATGCTTGCACAGCCTGACCATTTGTCAGGGTGGAGTGGATCTACCTGTGTGGGCCATCTTAAAGAAAAAGGAACCAAGTAGCCACATCCTGGGTCAGGATGTATAGCTCTGGTTGTTGTCAACAATTTTGAGCCAACCTCAAACTCTGACCTTCAGACAAGGTGGAAAAGGCTCACATTTTGGGGCCTCCACAGTATTTTTGGGCCTTAGTTTTTTGATATTATCTTGCTTGATGCTCTTAGATACCTGATTATCCTTCCGAGGCACATAACAATGCTAAGTCTATGGGGGAGGGGGGGAGGCTGATCCCTGCTCTGCCTGTTCCACAATCTTGTTGGAGCCTCAACCTAAGTGGCAGTCAAGTAGTTTGCAAACTGTACAGAGGGTTCTTTAAGGTAGATCAATGTTTTTGAGTACTTGGTAATTGTGCTAGCTTCCAGAGATATAAATGAAAATGACAGCTATCTGATTTTGCACTCAACAGCTGAAGGTTGAGCAGTTCCCATGGGCCCTGTACTATGATGTATGTTGAGAATAAGTTTATATTGAGACAACTCAGGTCTTGTGCTCACGAAACTGCTCATGTTGTGTAGGAAATGTTAGGTTCAGGGGGGTCGTGCAAAAATGGGACAGACCACCAAAGTCTAATAAACCAGAAGCAAACTTTATTCCAGAAACAGATTCCAGAAAAAAAATTAAAAAATTAAAAAAACTCTCCATGGGGCACAAAAAGCTTATCAGCTAGCTGAGACTACAGCCAGAGATGGATTTTGTAAGGCTGTGGCAAAGGCTGGTTTTTGAACCCACCTTTTTATACTAGGGGCAGCAGGCATTAGGTCTGAACAAAGGATGTTTTACAATCTCGAGGTAAAACTTAGATACAGATTTCCTTTCTTTACGATCTCCATTAACAGAGTTTCTCAGTTAAACTAGTGTTTGTACTTAATCTATTATCTTCCTTGGTACTTCCAGGTAGTGCTTACTGAAGCCCTGTGCTCTCCCCTTTGGAGCTGCCACTCTCACATAAGCAGAGAAAATGTGTAACCCTATCTCCTAAAAGTTAACTCAGCTCATATCTGTTGTTAATCAAGGATGGCCAGGGGTGTTAGGCTCTCAATTTGTAGAGAGATGCTTCAGCCTTGTAAATAGAGCTATGATTGTAAAGCCGAGTAAACCCACTGTTAATTTTTAAGCTGCTGAGAAAGCTGCTGACAGTCTGTTCTCATTCTCCTAGGCTTACAACTTTATATTTTTTTTATTTCTACATTCTTATTTTTGGAATCTACATATTCTTATTCTTGGACCCTTCAGGGAAGATAGATGTTCTAAATGTGAATGCAATGTAGCCATAATGTTCCATGGATGCTGTGATAGAAGTATTAGGATTCCAGGATCTCTTAATGTTTGCTGTCTGCTGTGACAAAAAAAAAAAAAAAAAAAGCCACCAAGACAAAAAAGCAAGTTGGGGAGGGAATGGTTTGTTTGGCTTACACTTCCACATTGCTGTTCATCACCAAAGGAAGTCAGGACAGAAACTCAAGCAGGGCAGAAGCCTGGAGATAAGAGTTGATGCAGAGGCCATGAAAGAGTGTTCCTTACTGGTTTGCTTTGCCTACATTTTTATAGAACCAGGACTACATGTCTAGGGTTGGCACCACCCACTATTGACTGGGCCTTCCCCCACTGATCACTAATTGACTCTGGCTTGTCAAGTTGACACACAAAATCAGCCAGTACAAAATCCTAATATGAATTCTCAATTCAAATAATTTCTCAATATGGTGAAATCAGCACTTAGTACGATTTGTGGATCTGAGCCACCTTTGATGTCACCCTTTACAGACCACTTTTTACATGTGGTTGTTTGTATGTTTGAACACTTCTTGTTATCTTTCAACGCTTGTCAGATGTACAAAGCATGATAGAGGTGGGGGAAATATGGACGTTCACCAACAGCCCATGGCCATGAAGAAAAGTAATGATCTACTCAACAATTACACCAACTATAAGAGGGGAGTCCTGGTGAGTTGGTTATAGAGTCTTTCTCTATGTGCTAGACAGTAAGCCATGGGGATCAAGAAAACAAGTCTCTTTCTTGCTCAAATGCTCTTTCCCAATGCTGAGCAATGTCTGGTATGTAGGAGAAAGTTGACACGTGTATACTCTTCTTAGGAAAGTTACATGATCAAAACTAAGAGGAACCATAAAAACCTCAGCTTCGAGGCAACTTACATACGAGGACACTTAACAGAAAGGGGAAATGGTTTGCTCAGAATCACACAGGGTTGTGGGCAGAAGAATGCCCTGCCTCTGTCCCTCCATATCTGAAATCTTAAACTCCCGTGCTTCAAAATGGAACTGTATTTGTCTAAATGGTTTCTTTTACATAAGAATAGTAAAATATGGTCAGGGTGGGCTCTAATTCAATTTAACTCCTGCCCATACAAGAAGAGCGAATTAGGATACAATACACGCAAAGGCAATCACATGAAGGCACGTGGAAAACATGACCATCTCCAAGCTAACAAGACCAGCCTCAGAAGAAGCCAAGCTTGCTAAGACCTTGACCTTAGGCTCCAGACTTCAGATCTATATGACAATAATTCCCTGGCACCTTAGCCACTCAGTCAATACTGTCTTTTTCTGTGGCAACCCTGGGAATCTAATACACGCAAAAAGTGTAAACTTGCTGGATCTCTATCCTTCCCCCTTTACACAACAGCACCCAGCTGGTCCCATTCAACACTCTCCCAGTCCCATTCCTGAGGAAGAGCATGGCAATTATAATAAGCAGTCCATTGACAAGTCTAGAATGTACCAAAGCAGTTTTGGGAGCATGCACACTCATTTATGCTTTTCTACTGAGCCAAGTCTACAGTCATTTCAAAGGTGAGAGACAGTGACAGCACTCAGCAGCATCCCTGGGCTCGCTGCCATAGAGGAACTAGACACGAATATGCTTATCTTAATCTGAAGTAGCTTGTTGGGGGCGGGGGGGGGGGGTTGAAGCTAATGGCAGAGTGGAATTAGGAGCCTGGCTAAGAAGTGGGGCGTTAGTTAAAATGTATTCAGTACAGACTCTTCCAGTATTGTAGGTCATCAAAACAAAAGCATGGAATAGAAGATTTCAAGGCTCCCTCAAGTTCAACAGCACCTTGTTAACTCCTTAAAGATGAAAGAACCAAACCACATTGGCCACAGCACCAACTAATGAAAGAAATGGGATTGAATCCTCTTTCTGCCACTCACTAGCCAAATGACTTGGAATTTATGGAATCAGTCAGAAGCAACTCATGGATTAGAGTTAATATATGCAGAACACTGGCGCAGTTGCCAACACACACTAGGCAATCAATAAATAAACAAATCATTACCTGATTAGGTAATGAGTGGGAAGGACCACACCAAAAGGTTCTCCCCTCTTTAGAACCCTCCCCAGGCTTCGTCCTCCCAGCTCTGAAGGAAGTCCCTTGCCCTTCCTTCTCTTTGTCATTCAGTTTGTTCTGCATGCCATCTTAAAAGTTGATGACACATTCGTACATCCACCCATCTACTCATTGTAATTATGGTAAATAATTTCGAAGTCTCAGTGATGTTCTGTGCAGTGGGAGTTCCAAGACAAATACAATATGCTTCCCATCTTCACTGGGTGTAGGTTTTGTGGGTATGCCCAATAAGTAGGGCCACTGGCAATAACAACAATACACTTACAATCTTACTGTTTCAAAGTAATACTTTCCTCCTGGGTAAACCCAACACTTTATTTCCAGACACTTTATAGGATTCTGAACTAGCTTCTAAGGATCTAAGTCAGCTGACTTAGCAGGAGACACGTTGAGGAATTATTACAAAGCACTGTGTTGAGTGCTGGCCCAGGAAAGCCCTATTGTTTTCTGAATGCTGAGGAAGGAGAGCTCACCATCGGTAGGATCCAAGAGTTTTCTTGTTTCATAACCCATCAATCTTTGTAAGCCTTACGCGCTAGCTCCTCCCTGCAGTCCACCAAAAGCGGCAGGGTGAGACTTGTCCAATTTATCTGCACCTTCCCTGTGGAATTCATATATCTTCTACTATAAAACAACAACTTATTTTGTTGCATTTATTAATTTATTTGTGGGGGTGCTGGTAAGAGAGCTTCTCTGCGTGCGTGCGTTCGTGCGTGTGTAGATTAGAGGACAACTTTGAGACTTTTTCCTTTCTGCCATGAAAGGGAAACACACCCGGGGACCACACTTGGGTTGTGAGACTTGTTGGTAAGCGCCTTTGCCCACTGAGCCATGAGGAAACAGGCCGTGATGGTAGAAGTGCCTCCCTTAGAGCACATGGCTCAAGAGCAGCAGATTTTAACAGTTAATATCCGTGAGCCTGCCCATGAGTCAGAATGCACTTCATTTGCCAAATCTCTGCTGAGGGACTATGCATAATTTTCCTCAGTTCATCCTCCCAACGCTTAGATGAAGTTGTTCTTGACTCCATTTCACAGTTGGGGAGACTGGGGTGAGGTAGAGATTTCCACAAGGACATCTAGATTTGGGCTAGCCCACTCCTGGACATTGAAATAACAGACTGAACAGAAACCCATAGGGCCTCCAGAATGGGAAGCTGAGGTTTGCCAAGGGTGGGGCTGAGGCAAATAGCATAGCGGGGGCGGGGCGGAGGGCGGGGCAGGACCGGCCGTTCCCTAGAGACGAGAAAGCCCCGCCTCCATGCGAGAGAGGGCGGGGATTGTCTTGGCGTCGCGGATTGGCAGCGCGGGGACGCGCGCAGCTACGGGGGCGGGGCGCGATCCGGAAGTGAGCGAGAGGCGGCCGAGGCGTGCTGGCGGGCAGAGCCGCGGCCGCCACTCTGCGCGCAGAAGCCGCTGCCGGGCGGGCGCCGGGCGTGATGGAGGGCCCCGGGCTGGGCTCGCAGGTGAGCGCGGCTTGGCCGGGCGGGGACGGCGGTGGGGACCCGAGCGGTGGCCAGGTGAGGTGGCTCCGCGAGGGTGGCGGGGCCCGATGCTGCTTGTCCTCTGCTGTGGCCGCGTAGCGAGGGCGGCCGCGCCTGCCGCTTCCCTTCGGCTGCAGGGCGTCACGCACCGGCCCCTGGGTCGACTGGGACCGGGAGGGTTTCAGGTGACACACCTCGGGCGGCCCTGTCAGCCTGAGACCTCGGCCAGCAGTCTGAGAGATTCTGATGAGTAGTTTTCAGCCGAGGCTGCCGCCTTCCCTCCACCCTCTGCTGTCTTAGCTCTCGTTCCCACCCACATCCTTCCTACTCCTTGGAAGGGAAGCCTTGAGGCTGTGGGCGCTGGAGGATGGGAGCTCCTTGGTGCCGGGTACAAAATCCCAAAGGACTTCCCAAGCTAGGTCAGCTCCAGGGGCCACGGGGGAAGCTGTCAAAGCCGAGAGAACTGAGAATTTGTCCCTTTGGGTTGTGACCTCCAAAAACTAATAACTGGCCTTCAGTAGATGCTCACTGAGTATCTCCAGGCTTATGCAGTCCAAGAGCGTCCTTCACATCTCTCTTTTTTTTCTTCTTCAACCAGTTTGGTGTAGGTTTGGGTAGAAAATAACATGCTGAAGTGTTTTTATTGGGAATTCTTGCCTTTTTAAAAGAAAAAATGCTGTGCAGGGAGACTGGATTTTATAAAAGGGTGTAGACTCTACATAAAATTGCCTCATTATTTTCCTCGGACTCCAAAGTTGGCAAGAGTAGCCATCGTTTCTTAACTGCCGTCACTCTATAATAAAAGCCCGTAAGGGCTAAAAGTTTACTCCTGCCTGCTGAAGGGAAAATGACCCTGCCCAAGGCCTATGACTTCAGAAGGGGGGAGGATGATTTCAGAGGTTGGAGTTGGCAAGAGAGATTGTTGTTAGTAATAATTGCTTCTGGTACTTTCTTCAGTTATATCGGGAAGAGCTTAGACTTTGTAGAAATTCCCCATTCCTGGTCCTCACTACCCGCTTGTGGGCTAGGAGAGAGTAATTATTTCTAATTTTAAATGTGAGAACTGAGACTCAAAGAAAGTGAACTCACAGCTATAAGAGCAGCTGCCACCACCAAGATTCCATTCATTTAGCAAACGTGTTTTGAATGTCCTCCAGAAGCTCGGCTCTGCACTTCATGCACAAAACAGACAAAAAAACATCCCTTTTATTGAATTTGCTTCTTAGTGCTGATAGGTTTTTGCCAGATTTTTTGTACCCAGTCTGGTTCTTGGTTACATTTAAGACTTCATATGTTAGATTTGTTTGTTCGGTAAACTCCCAGCTACACTGGGCTCCAGGCTGTTGTATTTGTTTGCTCTGTCTATCCTGTGCATTGCTGCGGCTTATTCCTCCATCTCTATAACGTCTTCAGACAAATCTCACCTCCATGTAGCATTGTTCATCCCTCTTACTTAAAACTGCAAGCCTTTCCATTGTCATCACTAGCAACAGCACGCCCTGCCCTCCTTCCTGGTTTCATATTTCACCCAGCATTTAAGACCGTGCAATAGAGTCGCTGATCCTGAAGATGCCCTCTTTCCCCTCTGACAGAAATAAGTGCTATGAGGGCAGTGAGTTGTATCAGATGCTTTCATTACTTGTGTCAAGCAGAGAAATGAGAGTTCTAACACTGGTATTGTTCAACCACTAGTGAAGTTAGAAACTTAACTCTGATACTTCTGTTAATATTGTGACAAATTTTAATGGTTTTCTGTCATAGCTCCCTATCCCATTTTATTAATTAGTGAGGATAATAACCCTCACCAGAGTTTTCCAAATCATGGTTTTCTCTTAAAGCCCATTATAACATCAAGAGTACTTACTGTTTTTAAAATAGTTTGATTGCATGATGATTCTCCTGTAGCTTAAAGATGCTGTAATTATGTGTTGTGGTATAACAAGCCACTGAGAAGCATAATGGTATGAAGAACGGCTATTGTTAACTCATGGATCTGTGCATCAGAAGTCTGAGAATACTGCTTAGGTGTTTGTGTTCCATTGTGTCTAGAGCCTCAGCTGGAAATACTCACAGGCTAGGGGTGAATTGCTAGCAGGGGCTGGTATCCAGGAGTGTCTTCACTCACAGATCTGGCAGTTCATGCTGACTTTCAACAGACATTTCTGTGTGGCATGTGACCTGGTCTACACAGTATGGTAGCTGGACTCTAAAAGAAGCGTGTCTTAAAAGAGACAGAAAGAGGAAGGTACCAGTTTCTAAGGCATAGACTTGTAAACTGGCACGGTAGCATTTCTGCAATATTTTACTGTTCATAGAGCTTGACGTCAAGAGGAAGTGGCATAGACCACTCTTGATCTTGAAAATAAGAAAACTTGGGAGCCTATTATAAAGATTGCCACAGATGTACCTGTATGCCTCTTATATAGTGTTCCTAGTTCAACCCCTTTCTTTCTCGTGAAAAAGTAATCAGCCAATTACATCTTTCTTGTTATTCCTTTCCTTCCATTTCTCCCCAACAACCCATGTATCTTATAAAAACAAGAAACAAAACATGTTATCCTGGTACCTTGAGTCATTTGCGGAGTGGAATCCTAATGAATCAAAATCATAGACTGCTTAGAGCCAGAGATTTTCTAGCTTTCGTCCAGTTAAATAGATTATCATTACTGATTGACAAAGAATCCTAAAAGGTTCTTACTTTCATTTTACTGTAGCTAAGTACATGTTGCTTTTGGCGATGTATGACTCTGTTTGATTTTTTTTTTTTTTTAAGCAGAGAGCCAAACAGACCTATTAAAAAGATCATTATGGTTCTGGTTCTGGGTAAAATGAAAGGGTGGAAAACACACCTTTCTCTTCTACATCTTCAG
The DNA here is from genome assembly GCA_963919715.1 of Microtus obscurus. Taxonomy (NCBI): domain Eukaryota; kingdom Metazoa; phylum Chordata; class Mammalia; order Rodentia; family Cricetidae; genus Microtus; species Microtus obscurus. The sequence continues at coordinate 749,735 of CAWTZC010000707.1, forward strand.
GACTCTGGAAAAGTAAATGGTAGAAAGCAGATTGAAATGACCAAAAGTCAGACTCTACCAACACACCAGATAATTTACGTTTCTTTGCTTCTGGTTTACCCTTGGTGTAGACTTGAGCCTTGAGAAAGGGCATCTGGGTAGACAGAGCTCCATAAGCAATTCGGTTCACTCAAGAGGCAAGAAAAGAATCTTCTGGCAGCATGGGTGTCAGAACATTCTTCAGTTGCCGGAAGAATTGTGATTTCAAGAGTAGTTCCTGGAACTGAGCACAAAATAAACATTCATCTGTGAAATAGCAAGTTGAAAAACTGGACATGAAAATGTAAAACTTACCCCATGAATGACTCTAGGGAACATATTTGCAAGTCACATATCTAGATTGTTTAAAGTCAAGAACTCTTAAAACTAACAGTAAGAAACAAATAGCACAAATGGAAAATGGAAGCTAATCATGTTAGCACATGCCTGAAATCCTAGTTCTTAGGAAGCTGAAGCAGGGGGATCACCACAAGTTAGAGCCAAACTGTATGTAGTGGGACCCTGTATCAAAAAAGGGAGGGTGGCAAAGACGTGAACAGAAATTTCATTGAAGATATGCAGAAGACAGATGAGCACATGAAATAACGCCCAGCCTCATTCGCCATTAGGGATATGCACATTAAGACCTCTGAAATATACTGTGTATCTGTTGTGCTAACAGTTGGCCAAGTTGAGGCATTGGATAGTGCTTTTTTAAAAGTCTCTCTGATCCCCAGGTTGGTATTTTGTTTCTCTATCCTGTGTTATTTTGTGTTCACTCATACTACAGTCAATGAAAGAGGTGTAATTTCAGTTCTGTTTCCTTCATGAATTGAAACATTTTTTTACTTCATGAATTGAAACATTAGAATTCAATACACATTCAGTGTTGTTATATCTTCTTAATGAATTAGCTTTATAATATTATGAACTCTTTACTCCTCAAAATACTGCTGACACTTGCTTTGTCATATCTTCTTATAACCACTGCCTTTCTCTATGCTTAAAGTTTGTGTACCTCTGTGTAAATACACAGATGTTTAAATTGAGCTTTGCATAGACAGCCTTTTTGTAGCCTTATAGAGTTGACCCTGTACACACCTGTATAGAGTACATTCTTTTTATTTGTTTTAATTTAGAATATATGCATGTTGAAACTGGGGCGTCGGGTTGTGTCCCCAACACCCCAGCCGTCTGGCTAGCTTATGCCCGAAATAAGAACACACAAACTGTATTCATTTAATCACTGCCTGGCCCATTATTGGCTAGCTCTTACATATTGACCTAACCCATTTCTGATAATCTGTGTTAGCACCCCAAGGTGCGCTTACCGGGGAGATTCTAGCCTACGTCCATCTTGGGTTGGTCGGAGCTTCATCTCGAGCATGCCTCAGAGAGCTGGGCCATCCTGTCTGCCCGCTAGACAGGAGCGTCTGGCTTCTCTGAGCAGAGCTGCGTTCTCTGAGCTCACTTCCTCTTCCTGTCCGCATACTATTCTGTTTACTCCTCCCACCTATGTTCTAACCAATTGGGCCAAGCAGTTTATTTACTGCTTATCCAATGAAATCAATAGATTGATATATGACACTCCCACATCATATGCAAATAATGTCTTTTTGTGTTTAGGAAGCATTGAGAAATTTTAAGTATCTCAAATCTTAAGCTTCCACCCCCCCACACACACACACACTTTCTTCCCTGCTCAGATTATTTCTCTCTTGAAATTTGTTCTCAACTTGAGCTACCCCAGCCTATTTCATTTATTACTTCTGACTTCTCATTTATAAAGAGAGGCCTTGAGGCTCTAGCAGGCCCTTTAACATTGCAACACAGTGTTGTTACAGAGTTGTTTAAACAATCACCAACAACCTCAATGTATTAAGTAAGCTTACTATTTTGTTTTGGTCTGTGTTCAGCCAATGAGGCTAGTGGTAATTCTGAAATTTTTAGGCTTATGGTAAGGTTCACCCACATCCCTTCCTTCCATTCTTTTTTATTGAAAAATCTATTTTTCATACACTGTACTGATCATGGTTTCCCTTACCAAAGATCCTCCCAGATCCTCCCCACTTTTCTACCCATGTCTAACTCCATACAGTTTTATTCTCTCTCCCTCTCTTTACAAAACAAACTTTTGTTCTTAAACTCTGATTTATTACCGATCATATTCATACCTTCCTATTGTTCACAGTTAAATAGTTTATTTCTGGTATTTTCTCTGGTTTTCTAGGCCTTCTTTAAAATAGCAGGACAGCCAGTGATGAGATCTAATTCTGGTTATTGCATTGTGCACAAAAGTAGAAGGCCCTGTTTTATTTTATAAATAGCTAAGAAAAGAACTTGTACTCAGATACATAGGTGCTGTCATCTAAGAAAACAAGATAGAAATTCCATAAAGCAGCAGCAAAATCAGAGTCTGATGACACCAGCAGTTTGTGAGAACAAAAACATGAAAGTTCCAGGCCCTGCTCTGAGAACCTTAACTGATGTAGCCATTCTAAAGATGGGCTTAGTATGCCTTTAATGCCAAAGAGTTACACTTCGGACTACATATTGTTAAGAATTGTTCATGCATGGATACCCAGAGACATATACAAGAAAGTGCACAGCAGTATTGTATGCAGTAACCCCAAACTTGGAAGATCCAAGTGGCCACTTAAATGAGTTGGTAGTGGTATGTTAAGGTATCATTTTACTTCAGTAGGAATGAACTAATTGTAACTTCATAGATCAACTTTTGAGTCTAATATTAAGCAAAACAAAGGTTACATATTAATATGATTCCACACCAGATTAAATGAGTAAAAAACTAATTTTAAGGTTGCATATATAAGGGATGGCACTGTAAGGAAAAGCTAAAGCAATTATTCCTAATATAAGGAAGCTTTCTTCAGGGTGGGAATAGTGTGAGTTGGAGCCAGTGTTAATGGAGTGCGGGCAGTGTGATGGGGTGCCAGCAGTGTGGTGTTGGTGATAGTTTTGTGTAGTTCATTTAATACTTACTCTGTACACTGTATAAAAGAAGCAGTCAAGGCCATATAGGGAATACATTCCTACAGTTCTTGCACTTTCCAGGTGGATACAGGAGGATCATAAAATGCACTATTAGACTTTTTCATACAGCTCTGACAGTTTCAGGAAGAAAATTCTAGAATATTTCAAGGTAATATAATTGTAATAACTAATAACCAAGGAAACTATATGAAAGGTGTAAGTACTGCTGATTTTTATAAATCATCTGTAACTTGTAGATAAGTACCTCTTAGTTTGCTTAATAGTAATTCAGGAATTTACCCTCTACTCTACTGTTGCCTCAGTCTTTGAGCAGTGATCCTAGGGCCTCATACATGTTAGGTAAGCACTCTGTCACTGACATATAGCCCTCAGTCTGCTTTCAATGCCATTTCTTTTTTTTCCTTTTTTTTAAAAAATTGATTTTATTGAGCTCTACGTTTTTCTCTGCTCCCCTTCTTCTCCCTTCCCCTTCAACCCTCTCTCATGGTCCCCACGCTCTCAATTTACTCAGGAGATCTTGTCTTTTTCTACTTCCCATGTAAATTAGATCTATGTGAGTCTCATTGTTGTCTAGGTTCTCTGGGATTGTGATTTGTAGGCTGGTTTTCTTTGCTTTATGTTTAAAAACAACTTAATGAGTGGGTACATATGATAACTGTCTTTCTGGATCTGGATTACCTCACTCAATATGATGTTTTCTAGATCCATCCATTTGCCTGCAAATTTCAAGATGTCATTTTTTTCTGCTATGTAGTACTCCATTGTGTAAATGTACCACATTTTCCTTATCCATTCTTCAGTTGAGGTGTAGTGATGAGGCAAGCAGGCCTGCTTTTCGTCCCATCCAGCTCTCGCATGGCTAGCTTAACACCCGAAATAACAACACACAAATTGTATTCTTTTAAACACTGCCTGGCCCATTAGTTCCAGCCTCTTAATGGCTAATTCTCATACAGTTGAGGGGCATTTAGGTTGTCCCCAGGTTCTGGCTATGAGAAACAAAGCTGCTGTGAACATAGTTGGACACATGTCCTTGTGGCACGATTGAGCATCCTTTGGGTATATACCCAAAAGTGATATTGCTGGGTCTTGAGGAGGTTGTTTCCTAATTTTCTGAGAAATCGCCAAACTGATATTCAAAGGGGCTGTACCAGCTTGCACTCCCACCAGCAATACAGGACTCTTCCCTTTACCCCACATCCTCTCCAGCATAAGTTGTCATCAGTGTTTTTGATCTTGGCCTTCAATGTCACTTCTTAGCATAAGCAATAATACATTTATTGACATTGAATACTTTATTTCTACTTGAGAATTTGAACAGTTTAAGAGATTGATTTGATTGGTTATCTTACTAATGAATGCTGTACATTTAGAATTTTTTTAATTTTAGAATACATACAAATAATATCTTTGTTATCAAGAAGCATTGAGAAATGTTGAAAAGTGTCTGTAATCTTCAGCTGTTAAGAGTCTTTCAAATAAAATTAGATCCTTGCTTTGGGGGCATTACAGTAACTAAGTGAGCCTCATTTGATTTTAACCCATTTCCAATCTCTACCCTGATACTTGGCAGCATTTGATATCTTAATAAAGTTGTTGACAATTGTCAAGTGTGCCACCACCACCTAGCTTGTAGGCCAATCTTTTTTTTTTTTTTTTTTTTTTTTTTTTGGTTTTTCGAGACAGGGTTTCTCTGTGGTTTTGGAGCCTGTCCTGGAACTAGCTCTGTAGACCAGGCTGGTCTCGAACTCAGAGATCCGCCTGCCTCTGCCTCCCAAGTGCTGGGATTAAAGGCGTGCGCCACCACCGCCCGGCCGTCCAATCTTGATTGTTAACTTGACTACACCTGTAATCAACTAAAATCCAAGCAGCTAGTCATTCCTGTGAGAGGTTTCTATTTTTATAATTGTTAATAACTTATCCACTGATGTTTTGCTTGCATGAATGTCTCTGTGAAGGATTGGTCAGATCCCTTGGAACTGGAATTACTAGGTCTGAGCTCAGGCCTGGCTGATGGGACTCCTTCCCTGAACTCTGTGGTCACTTCTGTACTGGCTATCTGTTGCTGTACAACAAATGACCACACCTGTAATGGCTTAAAGTGTTAATTAACTCAGTGTTTCTGCTTGTCAGAGGTCCACATACAGCTTAGCTGGATCCTTTTTTCAGGGTGTCACAAGCAGGTGTCATGGTGGAGCTGTGTTCCCTTATGGAATTTAAAGAGTTCTTTCTCAAGCTCGTGTGGTTAGTGATGCAAGTCAGCTCTTTGTGGATGCTTGATGATCGCTTTCATTTTCTTGATGTCTGTCACCAGGGGCACTTTCAGTTCTAGAAGCTGCCCCCCAGCCTTGCCACTTGGGCTTCTTGCCATCCCTTTTGTTTCGTAGCAGCCTGCTTTTTGCAAAACCATTAGGAAGGAGCCTCTGCTAAGACACTCATATCAACATTGTCATAGAAGGCATTGTCCCACCACCTTTGCCATGTTCCTTGCCACAGGGTGTTTCCATTTTCAAAAAAAGGGGAAAACACAAGATCTTGATTCTTGAGGATGTGGGGAGAATATTTTTAGGGTGTACCCACAACTCTAAAAATAAGATCCTCATAATGTCCCTACAGTGTCAGTAGCCATGACCCTCTATTGGTACAACTACCAAGGCACATCCGTGCCTTTTCTGATAACCTGTTCTTTGACAACATTTATAATGTGGGTTTTTCCAATAGTAAGTATCTAAGATAAATCTTTTCCAAGATACTCCTGTAAGAGATTAAAGCACAGGTATTGATAGTTGAATGCTTCGCTACATAATTGAATTATGACATTGATTCTTTTACATGCTTTGTCAATTGCTCTTACTCTTCAGTGCAGGAATCACAGCCATGGCTCCCACCTTCCGGGATTTGGACGACACAACGTCTGTGCACACGAAAACCAAGAACTTGTGAAGGCAAAAGAAATTCTTCCTCTTATAGAGGACTCCAGTAACTGTGACATTGTCAAGGCTACACAGTGAGTCTACTAGATGCCCTGTTTGATCATGTGTGTAAAGTTGCTGGTACTTGATGGGCACTTCCTTACTGTATCCTACAGCTCAGTGCCAGCACCAGTGTGTCTGCCATTTCAGCATCAGAGTACTTAGTGCAGTATACAGGCTGTGCATCAGGCACTTCCGTTTGGTTGTGAGCAGCTTTTTAGCAAAATTAAATCTCCTTTATATTTGTAGCCCCAGGCCTTTTGCATAGTTTCTGTCTTTTAAGTGCTTGATAAAATTATTTACTGAATGAATGAGTGGATGAATGAATGAATGAATGAATGATTTGGGACAAGACTAAAACCAGACTCTAAATTTGAATTTAAAGCATGCTGTAACCTAATACAGGAGTGAGATGGGAAATACTAGCTCATGTTTATAGATATTAATTGTTAATTATTATGTATTTCCTATATTTTTGTTTGCTGGCACCAGAGGACAAGATAGAAGTATACTCTTGATTACTTGAAGCAAATAATGGGTCTGAAAATAGAAATGCATCTAAGATATTTCTGCTTGTGGTCATACGTGGACATCTAGAACATCGGTTATTAGCAGATATTTCTGCTTGTGATCATATGTGGATTTCTATAACATCGGTTATTAGCAGTGTTTTCATCTTCGTAGGGCCTGTTTGTTTTAGTGGCTGTCTCACCTCTTGCATTTGAGCATATTTTGAAATACATTGTCTATCAGACAGAATTCGGTAGTTATTTATATTGAGGTAATCAAGTATAAACATTATAATGTTCATTTAACATAAGTCACACTCATCAAATCACCATTAAAAAAAAAAACTAGTATTACCAGATTATCTTGGTATGATTTCTGTTAAATCTCTGGTTGGCCTTAACACTGACTAAAGTTTATGTTCATAATTCATATATTGACAATTACTTGAGTATCCTAATTACCAGGGTTTCTAAAGTTTAGAGGCTCAGGGCCCACTATATTGGGTGAATATGATTTGGTAGTTTGTATTGCTATGAAGACAAGAGTGTTCATAAGGGGAATATTGGCTTAAATCAGAATGGGAATTACTGAAATGTCTCTGTCACCTGGAAAGCTTTGTTGTGGCAAATGCTAGGTACCCGCTGCATTCACAAGGACGCTCAGTGAGAACTCATCTCTGATGTTCCGTTAGGTCTTAGACCTTCTCAAATGACTGTGGAGACATCTTTAGTTAGTTGTTTTGGGAGGAGAAATGAGCAGAGAGAAAGACATTCTAAACTACCAGCAATGTTTCTCAAATAAAAGGAATATTCTTTTCCAGTAAAATAACCCAGGTGACCTTCAAAAGATGAAGCATACAACTGTGACATTGTGCCATTATCAGAAACCTCCACATACTGTTCTCACTTTGTATTGAATTGACATACATGTGCCTCTGCTCTTTAAAACACTATGAAGCATTTAACATTTAACGGTGTGGAAAAGTGAGATCATTTGCCAGTTGATTTGATTTTTGACCTCTGAGAGCCAGCTGACATTTTCAGGTTCTTCTAGATAGAAATGAGTTTCAGAGAAAGTGCCAAAGATATATGCTGTGCTTACTTTCTGTTGGAAAGAAATGTTGTGCAGGTGGTGGTGCATGCCTTTAATCTCAGCACTCAGGAGGCAGAGGCGGGTGGATCTCTAAGCTCAAGGCCGGTCTGGCCTGCAGAGCAAGTTCCAGCCAGAGCTACAGAGAAACTGAGGCAGGGGGAGGGGGAGTTGCTAATGAATGATTTTTGAAGTTATGAAAGTATTAGAAGAAATACCTCAATAGGTTGAGTATCTCCTAGATGCACCTTTTGCATTTCTGTTTAGGTTCTCTGCCATCACCCCTTTGTTGGTCTCTGAACTCTATTCTTAAGCTGATCTGAGTAGCTTCTATATTGCCACTAATGTAATCGTTCTTAAAACTTAAATTCCCGGGACTTTTCTTTTCAAGTTACTCTCTTGGTTTCCCACTGAACTGTAGAGTCTTATCTTCTTCTACCTTGAGTGGTCTTGCCTCTCGCCCTTACTACTCTTCTCTTCCTTCTCTACTGTATTGTTTGTGCTCAGCATTGCTGAGTTGCTTCTGTTTCTTTGAACATCTGTATAATATTTCACATCTCAGTTTTTATACATGCTGTTTCTCCAGTCTAGAATGCTCCTTAAAATACAGCATGTCTATCATCTTTTAGGTTCTCCAGGAAGGAATCCTCATTCCCTCCTTGCCTAGATCTACATTTTGGCCATTTCTTGTTGAATTTATTCCATTCCAAGTTTGTCTGCATTGTGAGGTAGTTGCATAGGTGCACTTTGCTTCAGAGATAAGTCAGGAGGATGCTGTAAAATCACCACAGTCTTTAGCCGTGCTCAGAGGTCTTGTGTGTTGGCTGCTCCACTGTCCTCTGTCAGCCTACAGGCCGAAAAGCAAGGCTGACAGAAGGACGCTCCTTTAGGAGGAAGCAGCACTTAAAAACATCTGATTCGAGATGAGTGGGAACCATCCCAATAAAACATTTTGGATTTAAAAAAAAAAAGATTAAGTCAGGAGCCAATACGATATGTACTTAGACAAATGCAATTATATTGCAGGGGGTAAGTGTGAGCACTAAAGTTTAAGAAAGTCTCTTTCAGCTCCACATGGATTAATCCATCAGATCATACAGCTGAGCTTACTTTTGTTTGACTTTGCATTATGTTCCCTTCGTGCATTAATTAGAGTTGGACCATATCAAAGAGTTCTCCATTGTGGAGTTAAGCAAGCGTAGTTTCAACCAATCTTGAGTTCAAAATGTTTTCAAGAAATACTGCACCAGCACTGGTACTGTACATTCATAAAATTGTAAAGCTTCGTCTTGGTCACCTATACAATATGGTATGACAGCTGTTTACATGGCATCTATAGTGTGTGAGTAACCTATAATTGACTTAAGTATGTAGGAAGATATGCATAATTATTATATGTGACACTGTTTTATGTAAGGGACTTAACTATGCACAGATGTTGGCATCTGCGGGAATTCCTCTAAGGATACTGAGGGACTTTGTATTTCCATTTGATTAGAGAGTTGTGTAGATTTAAAAAAAAAATAAAAATAAAAAACAAAGGTCATGATAAAGGGAAGAAATTTTACACATAAAATTATTATAATGTATTAACTATGCTTTTCTTTTTCTTATTTAAGATACGGAATTTTTGAACGATGTAAAGAGTTGGTAGAAGCAGGATATGATGTCAGACAACCAGACAGAGAAAATGTGTCTCTTCTTCACTGGGCTGCCATTAACAACAGACTGGAGCTTGTAAAGTAAGATGGGGGTTTGTGCGCATGCAAACTGGTCTTTGTGGTTCTAGAACTCACTCTTGTCTTGTTTTTTCGTACGAGTTGGGCCACCTATGGTCTTCTATTGTAAATGAATACCTGGAGTATGCAGTCTTACTATAGAGTTGAAGAGGACCATCATAAAGATAAAGGCTAGTAAGTAAAAGCAGATGTGTTCTGAAAAAAAAGGACTAGCATTACATCAGTCTCAGGAGAGAAGCTGATTCTGGAAAAAGCACTGAAACATTTCGTGTTCTAGCAGCAGGAGGAATAGATAGGTAGAGAATTAAACTTTGAGAAAAGCTCAATGTGGAATACGTTTGAAGTGAGCATGGAATAGTTTATATAGTTCTTTAAAAAGGATGCTCTGCTGCCTACCTGTTGTTTGTGAAAGGTTTTTAATCTGAGCAAAGCAATCCCGAGTGGTCCCAGGGGAAGAACTGAAACCATGAGGGGAAACCATGAGGAGGGGGCTTTGAATGCCCTCTGGGGATGGAGCCACCATTTGTGGACTTTCTCAGGGACAGACAGGGTCTGGAATGGGAGGAGAGGGGCTGGGTGGAGCTTCCTAACAGTTTGGTATAACAGTTTCTACTTTAGTGTGTAAAATGGCAGTGGGTAGTGAGTATTTGAGTGTACATGGTCTTATCAGAGGACTATAGTATAAAATCCTTGAGGCCTAAAGAACTAAATTTATTAGTTTAAAATCTTCTAACAGATTATACCAACAGACAAACTCATGGTATATTCTTTAGATAATGTGATATACAAAGCATATCTTTGAAGTAAGAAAATAAACTTCTCTAAATTAGAGATGGAAATTATTTTTTATTACATTAGAGGTTCAATGTAACAGTACCCCATATTCTGTGTTCTCAAAAATAGAACGTTCATAATTTATCTAAACATTTCTAATTTGTCTAAAATGATTTTAAATTCTTTTTATTTTGCTACTTTAAAAATTCCTTGCCACATGCTACTTCTTATTTTGAACTGCTGAAAATGATAAAATCTCACCATTCTCTTTCCACTTTTGAAGCTATAAGAGTACTATAGTCATTAAGATGTTCAGGGAAGTTACTACGTGTTGTAACTATGTGGGTGATAGTGGAATGCTATTTATAGCAGAAAAAATTATACATAAACTATTGTTTCACCAGAAAGTTGTCTGCTGCTGTCCATACATATTTTTGAGACTTCTGTAGATTTGGGCCCTTCAGGAGAGTTACTGTAATTTCTGTTTTATAACATAGTGCTGAGAAAAAGTTAGACTGGGTTGGTAGAGTACTTGCCTAGCAGACACAGCCCTAGGTTGGATCCCAGTGTCACATGCAAACTGGATGTGATGATGCACACCTCTAATCCCAGCACCCAGGACGTGGGGACAGGAGGATCAGAAGTTAGTTCAGGTCATCTTTACAACGTAGCGAGTTTGAGGCCCGGCTGGGATACATGAGACCTTGTCTTGGGCCGGTGGGGAGATAGAGGAAGGACTTTTCTTTCTCAGTATGAATCTTAAGTTTCATGTCTTATTGTCGTTGCTTTTAACAGGTTTTATATTTCCAAAGGTGCTGTGATAGATCAGTTGGGTGGTGATTTAAATTCAACTCCTCTTCACTGGGCCATCCGGTAAGATGTCTTTCCAAGCTGACATTAAGCTATGTGGCTTGTGGGGGCAGGTCTCAACCTCAGCTGCAGGTGGGAGAATGGTTTTCTTTTCTTTTGTTCCCTCTTTTCAAAATGAAGTACTGTTTTAACATTTCCAGAAGAGTTGTTTAGTGTTTGGCCCTGTGCTGCAGTATGGTTATCAGACTCAAATGTATTAGAATTTCTGTTTCGAAACTGGAATGAACATCTCTTCTATTTGGTTTGTGTGAATTAAAGCAGTAATTCAACTGTAAATTCACTCTCCAGCCTTTCAGATTGATTTTGCCAGTCAGTAGTGGTGCAGGCCTTTATTCCCAGCACTCAATAGGCAGATGGATCCCTTGAGTTCAAGGCCAGCATGGTCTACAGAGTGAGTTTCTGGTCAGCCAGGGCTACACAGAGAAACCCTGTCTTGAAAACACAAAAAAATAGATAGATAGATAGATAGATAGATAGATAGATAGATAGATAGATAGATAGATAGATAGATAGATAGATGAAAGAGATTTATTTTTTAGAGAATAGAAGTAAAAAGATCAAATGGGTAAATGCCTTTGAAGTTGATGTATGATGATCTTGAGTAGGCTGGCTGACCGTGACAGTTATGATATCTAGCCTCCCTGTTTGCTGTGTGATCCACTGATCCTATGACACTGAGGGAATGAGTCTGTCTGCCTGACCACTCTGGTTGGTGAGGTTGGAACTGAAGTGAACAGTTAGTTGTTACTGCAAAGCAGAGCACTGGATCTGTTCTCCACAGGCAAGAGTTTTGAAGAGCTGAAGGGTTACTCTTCTACTTCAAGCTGCTGATGTTGTTAGTTTACATGAAAATGAGTTACATTTGGAGATATACGTACATATATGTATCTATGTGTGTATCATATACATATATGGTTTTTTATATGTATATGGTTTTTAAATATGGTTTATAAACATATATATGGTTCTTAACATTTTCACAATTACACTGATAATTATACTTAATTTTATATTTCTAGCATATGATTATGTTTTAGTTTCTGAACCAGTTCCACTGTTGGCATTAGTCATTTGCTGTTGCTGTTTACACATGCTTTAGCAGCATAACATTTGATTTAAAGTGTAAGGTTATCAAGTTTATCATTTGCCCCGAGCATGATCATGTAATTCTGAATCTAGAGTATTAAGTAAAAGATATTTGGGGCTGGAGAGATGGCTCAGTGCCTAAGAACCCTTCTGCTCTTACAGAAGACCAGACCAGAGTTCTGGCTTAGAACCCACTGTAGAGTGGTTTATAACTGCCTGCAACTCCAGCTCCAGGGAATCAGACACCCTTCTCTGGCCTCTTCTGGCTTGTACACATATGTATATACACACCTAAACATGAATAAAAATGTACAACTGCCAGTATTTAAAACATCTTCCTATTGGAGAGCATTCTTTCATCCAGCCAGAATCCCTCATGTCTTAGACGTGTAGCTTCTTCCTGGATATTTTTTTTTCTGCATTAATTCTACTTCCTCAGAACGCAGTACATTTAAAATTGTTCTATTTACAGACAAGGGCATTTGCCTATGGTCATATTATTACTCCAGCATGGTGCAGACCCCACTCTAATTGACGGGGAGGGGTTCAGCAGCATTCATCTGGCTGTCCTGTTTCAGCATATGCCGATCATAGCGTATCTCATCTCGAAGGGACAGGTACGTTCTGAAATGTTCCTGTATTCCAGGTAGTGTGGTATGAAGGTATCAGGAAGGTCATTGGCCCTAATCTATTCTGACTTTTAAACTATAAGTTAATGGATGTTCACATACCCAGAATTAACCTTGGTAAGCCAATCTAGCTGTTCAGCACTGGGGTTTTTGACTACATTAAGGGGGAAAGACAGGTTATTTTAGCTCAGCATCATTTAATGTTTCTGAAACGTGTAAGCCTGTAATAGTTTTTCTGACGAGACCAGTAATTTTCAGGGTTTTTCAGAAACATGCCCTCAAAGCCTGTATTTTTCTTTTGCTTGAGTGTAGAAATGGTAGTCAGATCACTATTAACCCATCGTTTGCTTTCATTATTTGGACTCACATGGGAGGCCAGTTTGAATGTTTGCATCTTATTCTTTGTTCTCTGAGTAATTCCATGAAAATGATGTCCTTCAGAGCACAGGTTAAATTATAGGCTGTCAGCAGTGGGAGTTTCGCTGTGAGCTGTGCTTGCTGGATGGAGTGTGCTCTCTGACAGCAAGGTGGTTTATGTGTTAGCAGTCTTGTCTGGAATGGGTGTGAAAGCGTGTTTGCACAAATGCCATTGGATTGATTATTCTCCCTCTATAAGCACTTTCTCTCAGACAGCCCAGGGAAGTAGAATAATTATAGCCTCCTCCCGTGCTTCATATTGGGAAGATGTAGGAGGGGGAGACCTTTGTGCTTCTCCCAAGTTCTGGTACTCCAGGGCCTTGAGAACCCACAGTACTTTAGACTCTTTGACGTGATGAGAGCCACTGTGTGTGAAAAAGGACTGTGTGGCCTTACTGGGATATGATTTCCCTTTTCCTTCTCTTCCAGAAAATATAGAGTTTTGAATTTTTCTTGTTTAACTGTTTGAAGCAAGTGCAAAAAAAAAAAAGTGACTCTGAAGATAGGTAATTCACTATTATTGGATGGATGTTAGTGTGAATCCATGTGTCTAGGTTTAAATCATATGTCATCTAGATCTCTGTGTCATATTTGATGGTGACTGTCAGCTGTCCTTTCTTCCTTTTGCATCATAGAACACTTTATATCATATATTCAGATTCTCCCTTGTTTTTTTATTTATATATTATGTATACAATATTCTGTCAGTGTGTATGCCTGAAGGCCAGATTTGGGCACCAGATCTCATTACATGAGATGGTTGTGAGGCACCATGTGGTTGCTGGGAATTGAACTCGGGACCTTTGGAAAAGCAGGCAATGCTCTTAATTGTTGAGCCATCTCTCCAGCCCCTCTTCTATGGGTTTTTATGCTGTAAAAGCAATCTTTTTTTTTTTTGTTTTTAACTTAAATGATATTTGAACTATTTTTGTAGAGCAGTGATGGGCTGAACATGTTAAAGTATTTATTTACTAAGAAATGCAACTTTTTATACTATATTCACAGTTGCTAATTGATTCCTTTTGACTAGAGTGTGAATATGACAGATGTCAATGGCCAGACGCCTCTCATGCTGTCAGCGTACAAAGTCATTGGGTGAGTGTTACTGGATCCCTTCATTCTGCTTCTTGGTCCTTGTAAGTTTTCTGTAAATATAATCTCAGGTATCTTGGTCTGTGAGTTGCTAGTACATGCTGAAGATTTTACACATGGTCATGACTGTCTGTACATAAAATGCACCATTGAAGGACATTGTTTTCTCTTGGTAGCTTTGATGAAAAGTTTGAAAGTTTACAGAGAGCCCGGAGATGGTGGCGCACGCCTTTAATCCCAGCACTAGGGAGGCAGAGGCAGGTGGATCTCTGTGAGTTCGAGACCAGCCTGGTCTACAGAGCTAGTTCCAGGACAGGCTCCAAAGCCACAGAGAAACCCTGTCTCGAAAAACCAAAAAAAAAAGAAAGTTTACAGAGTTGATATTCCTTAGTATATGCTTATTAATTGACTGATTTCTTCTTTTGTACCTGAAAAGATGACAAATTTAAATGTTCTCATAATCATAAATCTCTATGATAAGCTCACTTTTCTGACAGCAGTGAAATTGAGTTTCTCTGCTATTGCTGACTACTCTGAAGACACCGATAGAGCTGGTGTGTGACAAGAGTCTGTTACAGGATGTGATCAGATACATATTCATAAACGCATTTACTTAATGCCCACCATGTGGTCCAGCTATCATTATTCCTTGTACACACATGCGTGTTATAGTTTTCTCCTTATCAATTTGTTTCCAGTGTTGTACTGAATCCCCAGGTCTGCTTATCCTCGACACAGCTCTTGCTGTAGCTGGCCTTGTTAGAGGACCATTCTTCTGGTCTTCTTTTTAGGTAGCAGTGGGGTCACAGGTAGCATTTGACTAGAAATATTCTTAGAGCTAATCGAGTAATTAAAGTCAGATCTTATTCTTACTGGGTAGATCTCCTGAAAGAATGGAAAGTATTGATGATTAAAAAAGAGAAAAAAAGAAAAAATATTTCATTGAATTGTTTGCTTGGTTATCACTTTCTTTTTCATTTATTTGCATGTATGTATGTTTTGAGGCAAGGTTTCTCTTTGTAGCCCTAGCTGTCTTGGAACTCATTTCGTAGACCAGGCTGGCTTGAACTCAGAAATCTGCCTACCTCTGCCTCCCAAGTGCTGGAAATAAAGACATGCACCACCACTGTTTGGCTTAGCTTATCACTTCCTAAAATATTACTAATATTTTAGGAAGTAAAGGGTGAACATTCCTAATCTCAGAATCCTAAGTCCTAAATGTTTAAAATCTTATCTTTTTTTAGACAATATAATGTCTGTATAAGTTGAGCATTACTAATTTTGGAATATTAATAATACTAAATATTATTAAAATTATTATTAAAATCTGAATTATTTAGACAACATGATACCTTATTATATCATACATAATGCAAAGAATCATTAAAAATATTACTTTAGACTATATATAAGATGTATATGAAGCAAATGAATTTCAGTTTAGATTTGTTGCATATCCTTAAGGACTCACGGATATCCTAAAATATCCACTATTCCTTAAGGATGAACAGCAAAAAGAAAATACAAGATACCTTTCTGGTTCCAAGTATTTTAGGAAAGGAATATCCGGCCTATGTTTGCACCTATTTTCCCTAGTAGGTGATAGAAAGAGAGTGTAAAGGTAGCTTTTAGTTTATCTGCTCAAGTAAGACATGCAATTAGTGTTCGGTTGTACACCATTTAATAGTAGCCAAGGTTAAATTGACAGTTTTAAAAATACTAATCACTAAATAGAACAAAAACATGAAGAGAATTTTCCTTATCTTCTGAATTGCTAACTAAATTATGTCATTGATACAGCAGGCTGCCATTTAAGAGCTGTCTTGTTTGTTTCCTCTTCTCTGCTAGTAACTAGAAGAGAACTGGTCATTTGCTATTACTGTTTGCACACGCTATGGCAGCATAAGGTTTAATTTAGATCGTGAGGTTATCAAGTTTATCATTTGCCCCGAGCATGATCATGTAATTCTGAATCTGGAGTATTTAAGTAAAAGACATTTGGGACTGGAGAGATGGCTCAGTGCCTAAGAGCTCCTGCTGCTCTTACAGAAGACCAGACCAGAGTTCTGGCTTAGAACTCACTGTAGAGTGGTTTACAATTGCCTGCCAACTCCAGCTCCAGGGAATCAGACACCCTTCTCTGGCCTCCTCTAGCTTGCACACATATGTATATACACACCTAAACATAAATAAAAATAGCCCCCTTTTTTTAAGAGGAAAAGATACTTGTACAGCTGCCAATATTCTTGTTCTTCAGAATGCTTACTTGTTACTTGATATACTACCTTAAAATTTCTGTTTGCATTTTCTCCTCACATCTTCCTCCCTACTAATGCCTTTATTGTCTTGACACAGACCAGAACCAACTGGATTTCTTTTAAAGTTTAATCCTTCTCTCAGTGTTGTTGACAAAACACATCAGAACACTGCGCTTCATTGGGCAGTTGCGTCAGGAAATGTCAGTGCAGTTGATAAGCTATTGGAAGCTGGTTCTAGCCTGGACATCCGAAATGCTAAGGTATGACCTGGTGTTCGCTTTTCTAGTTCATTATCTCTTCAGCCAAAGATGGAGAATATTTAATGCCCTGGTAGCTATTCATTTGGATTTTAGATACCACAATATAAATATTAACAATAATATCTACACTTAGAATAAATGTATTGAATATATGAATCTAATGAAGAAGTGTTTTATTACCTGTACTATATCCAAAAATAAAATTATAATTGATCTTTTTTAAAGGGTGAAACACCTCTTGATATGGCTGTACAAAATAAAAACCAGCTCATTATTCACATGCTGAAAACAGAAGCCAAGAGGAGAGTGAACAAAAAGTTTAGACTTTGGAGATGGCTTCATAAATGCGAGGTATGCTGTGTGATAAAAGTTTGTTAGTTTTTGTTTCTAGGGCCACAGAAGAGGCTGGAGATTAAACTTTGATTATATTGCTATGGATCTGCTAATGACATTTTTGCCATAACATTAATTCTCAGGTGGATGGCACCCAAACTATGAGTTACCTGATGGATATTTGCTAATTACCTAACGAATCAATTGAAATGCAAAATGGGCTTGATTCTTAGAGTGGCACCTACTTGACCCTCTGGTTCATTGTCTAGTAGACATTTGCAATGTGAGGTCTCAGAACTGGCCTCCTGCTCCTGCCCACCTGTGACTAAGCCTTCTGATCTCCTTAGGTAGTATGTGCTGTCAGTCATACCCCATATCCATGGTGATGTGCTTCTGGTTGGTCCTGCTGTCAGTTTGTCACTAGAACGTGATCTCATCATGTCACGAATGGCCACATTAGTCCAGCCCCATTAGTCTTTATGTAGATTTATTTCCTACTGAAAATAACTTTTTTTAACTTAACAATTCTTCTCTATAGTGTTCTGAACTTAAAGTAAGCTAAACAGTAAAAAAGGGTTTAGGAACTTCAGCTTTCTCTCAAATGTCTAAGAAAACTAAGCCATAGTTGTAAATATAATTCACGATGATAAAAATGGGTATTGGGTTGATTAATTTTTTTCTCAAATATGATAGTGTCTTTTCAAGCAATAGTAGTAATTACAATTGAAGGATAATTCTGACTAACAGATGCAAGATTTTTACATAGAAAATCCCTGTGAGTACTATGCTTAGTTTTCAGTTGGGGTGAAGAAAGGGGCTGTTACTCTCCAACTTCTTAGGAGTAGAGATGCCAAGATTCTGTCCATTCATCCGTCCTTTAAATGATATTTGCATCTTGACTGCCCCCAACATGGAGGGTCCTGCTTGTTGTTGGGGTTTTTGTCCTGCCCGGTACCCCACAACTGTTTAGCTCCAAAGAAAATCACACATAGGTCTCCATAAATTATAAGCTGATTGGCCCATTAGCTCTAGCCTCTCTCTGGCTAACTCTCACATCTTGATTAACCCATTTTTCTGATCTGTGTTAGCCATGTGGCTCAGTACCTTTTTCAGTGGGGCAGATCACATCCTGCTGCTTTGGTGGTCTGGGCAGGAGTGGGGGGGGGGGGGGGGGGAATCAACTTCCTCCTTCCCAGAATTCTCCTGATCTCATTGCATCACTTCTACTTCCTGTCTGGTTTTCCCACCTATACTTCCTGCCTGGCCAATCAGTGTTTATTTAAAACATGATTGACAGAATACAGACAATTCTCTCACACCAGTTTGGCCCAACCCGTCAATGTTCGATTATTTTTGAAACTTTTAATTTTTATTATCACTTTCCTTTTAAACATGCCATGTTTTGAGGAAAAGAAAAAGGAAAATGTCATTAAGCAAAATTTATAAGATTATCTCTAAGGTGTATGAATGAATCATATTTTTAAGTTTGACAACTATTTGAAGAAAATCTGCTAGTTGGGTTGTTTGTTCTGTACTTAGGAAGCAGTTCTTGTACTGAGCCAATTCTTGTTAGGAGGTGTGATCTAAAATTCTAAATTAGAATTTTAAGTTCTAAATTAGTTCTAAAATCTAATCTCTCGATAGCTCTTCCTGCTGCTGATCCTCTCTGTGGTTACCCTGTGGGCCGTTGGATACATCCTGGACTTCAATTCAGATTCTTGGCTTTTGAAAGGATGTCTTCTAGTAGCATTGTTTTTTCTGACATCTCTGTTTCCAAGGTGTGTATATTAGTCTTTGCAAAGCTGTTCTAAGTCAACTGGAATTTCAGATTGATGTTGAGCTATAAATAATACTGAATCACATCCTCGGGATGGTAGGAAGAATGAGATTTGGTGGTATAGCTTTGGGTTGAAAGCAGACAATTGGTGAAAAATAAATATTGTGGGTCACACACTGTATCATTCAGTTTGTCCGTGATAAAGTTCTGTTACCATTTTATGTCCTGAATCATTTTACCCATTTTTCACATTTTTTTCTCTTTTAAGAGCTAAATTCATTTTATACTAATTATTTTTCCACATGATGGTTTTAGTTGAAGCAACCTTAATATAATGGGGGGGGGGATAATGAAAGTAAATACATTGTAGGTCTCTTTAAAAATAACCCACAGAGAAATATGCAGGATTGTACTGATGAGCTAGTCATTGTCTGGATCCAGATTCGGTTTTAACGTATACCAGTCTGATCTAAAACAAGTTGTTCTTCCTCTCTGCGCCTCAGTTTCTTGATCTCTAAGTGAAGATAATTGTGATGATGCCCACTTCGTGACTAATGCATGTAACTGCTCAGCACATTGTCTGGTACACTGTCTGTACTTGGAATGCATGTAACTGCTCAGCACGTTGTCTGGTACACTGTCTGTACTTGGAATGCATGTAACTGCTCAGCACGTTGTCTGGTACACTGTCTGTACTTGGAATGCATGTAACTGCTCAGCACGTTGTCTGGTACACTGTCTGTACTTGGAATGCATGTAACTGCTCAGCACGTTGTCTGGTACACTGTCTGTACTTGGAATGCATGTAACTGCTCAGCACATTGTCTGGTACACTGTCTGTACTTGGAATGCATGTAACTGCTCAGCACGTTGTCTGGTACACTGCCTGTACTTGGAATCAATCATGTCACATCCCAGTCTCTCCCCCATTCCCCACCTTAGTGGCAAGGTGTCAGTTCTCACACGGATGGGGTGTCATCCTCGAGTTCCTTGCATCCTTGACTCTCCCCTTGCCTTCACTCCTAACATTTAGCCCTTCATAAAGAATTCCTGCCAAGCCTCCCTGCTGGTCTCCTGCCTTTATCCCTACAGGGTGTCCCCACTTAACAGTCAAGGCTTGGCATTTCTGCCTGGTTTTCTTGTATAAATCTCCCTTAAAACTTAACTGTTATGCTCAGAAAAAAAACAGACCAGATTCCCTCCCTGCTGCTTTCATCCCTTGTCCATCCCCACACTGCCCTGCACCTTCTTTCTGCTTCTGGAACACAAGCTTGTTCCCTGAGCCTTGCTGGTGTCCCTCGGACCTGGGTTCAGACCCCACCCCTTGTGAGGCTGTCCTGATGCAGGTCTGCATCTTAACTGTCTTCCTGGCACCTCCTATAATGTAAAGCCCAGGAAAGTAGAAGCTTGTCTCTGCTGCTGAACGTTTCATTCCCGAATGAGACAACCTGTAAAGATAAGTCCATAGAAAAGAGCTGGAGGACAGTTTGCAGCCTGCCGGCTGAGACTCATGTGCCTGTCCAAGACCTTTTGCTGCCTGCGTGTTCTAGAATAAGCGTGCACTGCTTTCTGTCATAAGAAAGTCAGTGTTACAGGAATCTTTACTTAGTCACCCAAAGACCAGGATAGTTAGATGGAAACAAACTAGAATTTAAATGTGAAAGCTCAAATTTCTAAAATATAGCAAAATGCCTAAAATTGTCTGATTCAGAAAACATGACCTAAAAATACTCATTTTTCACTATATGTTTGAATACACTTTATGCCACACTAGCAGGAATCAGTCATTAGATTTTTTTTTAAGACGCAGCAAGGGCTTACCTAGCAATTCATACTCTCAACAGGAACATTTTTAAAATCCAAATTATTAAAAAATAATTGTATGAATAGCTTTGGTTTGATATCTTCAGCCGCCATGATTGTCATAGAATTACATTCCAGATAGGAGTCAAGCGCATGTGACAGGTTGGTCCACTGCCTTAGTTTTCTCATATTCCTCTAGAGTTTAAGTTTTACGCAGGTAAGCAGCTGCACGCTTCTGTTGTTATTTGGCTCAAGGGGCGATTGCTTCTTGGTCTAGACTTCTGTGTCACCTATCAGAAATAACAAGTTCTTGTGGATTTGGCAGTTCATTGCACTGTTTTATTAGACCAAGTGCACTTTTTATCCCCTGTAAAATCTTAGTTCAGACATGGAGGTTACAGTAGATTTTATTTTTACCAGGCATATACCTGGTGCCAGAGGTTGAGGTCTTTGGTTCTTCTCAGGTAGGCTTTTATCCTAATTATGGCTGTGGTCATTGTGGCATTTTTTTTTCCTTTTAACTAACCCAAATTTCAGGTGTTTCTGTCATAGGCCTCAGTTGCCAGCCCTTGTTTCCACCTCTCCCCCCTTTTTAACCCACCACTAGCCATTTCCAGTAGAAATTCTAAATCTTATGTAGGTAGAGTATATTTGTTTATAAGATAACTATATTGAACTTGATGTTTCAAGCGTATATTTGATATACGCCGTTATGTTTTACTTTTGAAACTACAGTATTCATCTTTTAAACAAATCACACAAGAGCATTAGCTGCCTGCTGTAGGGCCGAGATTGTTAGTGCTGTGGTGACATTTTAGCTGATGTGTATTTTCGTGTTGTGACTGCTCCTCACGCTAGTTCATGCATCAGCTTGTACACCTGCTGTTTTATAAGCATAGGGCTGCCCACCTGACAAAAGCTTGCTTAGACACGAAGGTGAATTTCCACGTATTTCAATGTCTGTGTCTTGGTATATTTCAAAATTACATGAAAAAATACAGTATTGCAATAGAAATACCAATTATTCACTGAACATGTATTGTTATAAATGAAATAATTATGAAATAGCTTAGGAGAACTGGAATATGTGCTTTTGGAAGGTTATGGTACAGTTTTCTCATGTGAAAGATTGAACTGACATATAAACAGGGGCAACTTATTGTTGGGGAGTTAGAACTGAATTGACATGAAACCACACCAATTCCTTACTTCACTAACTTTTTATGTTTCCTTTTTTCCAGGTTTTTGGTTGGCTATAAGAACCTTGTGTACTTACCAACAGTCTTTCTGCTAAGTTCCATTTTTTGGATATTTATGACTTGGTTCGTCCTATTCTTTCCTGATATCCTTTAAATTTAAATGAAACACATACCACGTTTTACTTTCAAAATCAGTAATGCCATTATTAGCACTTTAGATATTAGAAAAAATCTAGGGGCTATAACTTGTGTCTGCACTCACATATTAATTTTGACTGAGCTTAATGTTGAATATAGTTGCTTCTGTTAAATCTGCTTGGTGCTGTGCAGACATTAGTCTCCAGTGTCCTTCCTTCCTGGAGCATGGCAATATAATGCATACTGCTTTACCTGGGCCCATAAAAAACGTGTTGGTGTTTTGAGATACTTCAAGGTCAGATGGTTCTTTTAACTTACTCAGCAGTTACATTGATGAGTAAGTCTTCTGAGTACCAAAATTGGCTGTGTGGGAGAGATTGGGGAATATGGCTTTCTCAGTAATGCTGAGCAATTCAGAGCTAGTGGCTTGGGCAGGGATTCTCAGCAACATTAAGTGCACTTTGAATGGGTGTGAGGCAGGTCTCAGAAAACCACCCCTCATGTGTGCTTTACCATGCTTCATCCTTGGTCCTCTTAAAATTTTAAGAGGCCCAAGGCCCACATTATTCTTTCATGGCCTACTCGTGTGGTTTCAAATAGATCTTCTGTCTAGTGAGTATGTTTATTCCATGAAGACAGGGACCCAGGTCCTCTTGATGGTGACCAGATTCAGCCACCTAAAACATGAAGGGGGGTTGCTCTTTGGATGATATCCGTTTTTAACATTGTAAACATGTCCAGGCTTCTGTCTCTTTCCAGACTTCCTTCTCTCCTCCCTGTGAGACCTTTTTATTACTGCTTATGTGCCAGGGAAAGAGGAAGAGTGGGAGGAAGAGATGTGCTTTTTAGTTTATTGCCTTACTTTCTGTGTCTGTGTTTCTTTCTGGTAATATTTCTGAAAGGAAAGAAGAGGATATTTATCTAGGTAATGCAAAAGGGAAATTTAAGAATCTTTCCCACAGGAGTGAATGGGGTGGGCATATGAGTTCTCAGAGTGCATAGGTCTACAGCCATCCCACAGGAATAAATGGGGTGGGTGTATGAGTTCTCAGAGTGCATAGGTCTACAGCCACCATGCCATGTTTCTCCTTTAATGCTGTTTCATTATTTCTAACATGGTTTGTTTTCCTTTAACCTAAATGAAAAGCATAAATACCATAGATGTAACTGGGCTTTTAAAAGAATTACCTCTAACCACTGTCTTGTAATTACTGATTTGATGAGGGTTTTAATTAACACTGGCTTTCGTATCACTACTTAGGACAGCATAGTTTCTACCACATCATTCACAGATGACCCAGTGCTCTTAGATGCTGGGACAGTGGGCATTATACTAAAAAGGAATGATTCATACTTTTGTGTCAATGAGCAATTTTTGAAATGGTGGTTTTTGAATAATTTTTTAAACATAAGCAATTTCAGTTATTCCAGATTTTGCACATCAGATTATTTTGGTTTTGCAGAATCAAAAATTAGCAAAACATATAATCCCAGTGTAATCTATTAACCTCATTTGCAGAAATTCTCACTTGACTGTAACTAAGAACTACTTGGTACTTGTGAAGGTATATTATGTCAGGGGAATTGATTATCACACTAGATAGAATCTGGGGATGTCAGCATGAACACAATGGAATATGTCACATGCTGAACCTTGAAGCACCACTTTAACCATACTGCTGTGAAATCATGTGAACCAGTAGGTGGCACACTTCACCCAAGGGTAGTGTTTTCCAGGATGAACGCTACATGCTGCTAGAACTGCCCTGTGGGTTTGCTGCTTCTTTTTTTTTTCTTGTAGAGACCTCAACTAAATATTTAAATTTGCATTGCTCAGGCTGCCAGTTAGGATTTACCAGGGGCTTCTTCCTATAGCCCGTGTGTTATCAGGCAGCGTGCTTCTGAATTTCAGGACCTTTTTCTTGTTTTGTTTATTTCAGATGAGGTCCCACTTTGTAGTTCTAGCTGCCCTACTTGGCTGTCGTGACAAGGCTGGCCTCAAACTCGCTGAGATACATCTGCTAAGTACTCCAGCGTAAAGGCTGGCTTTCCTCTCTGTCAGGGACTTGATCACCAGTCTCCCACAAGATAGGCAAAGACACTCACCACTGTACTAACAAGAATTACCTTTTCTTTTTATTAATATGTATCATTGGGCAGGTTACTTGACTTCAGGTTTATGTTTGTTGAGGACAGCAGTTCCAAGCTCTTGGAGTGGCTGCAAGACTTCCTATACTGTTGATGTCTAGAGGCTGTGCAGAGTCCCCATTACATAATTGGTATTTTTAAATAATACGCTGTGTCTTAGGGACAACTCAGTGATCTTTTTCTGTTGGTCTCTTTTATGTGTTCAGTTTGCTTTTATGAGAGGGACTGGATGAAAGGAAAGAAAACTTTAATAATGATTCAAGCTACAATTAGGACTTGGTAAAGAAATGATAAACCACTGAGTGTTTCCTTTACGATGCTGGCTGTACTAAAGTCTGATCTGGGTACGTGAAAAGCCCCCGTGGTTTCAGTCAGCTGTCGGTATGACTTAGTTTTTAAGTCAAGTAGCAGAGACTCAAGAGCTTGCTGTGCTGATGCATGCATGCATGTCTGTGACTCCAGCGCTTGGGAGATGAGGTAGGAGAATAGAAAGCTTGAGGCTGACCTGGGCTATACATTGAATTCAGATCCAGCACAAACCCTGGGTTTGATACTTAGCACCAGAAGAAGAAAAGAGGGAAGAGAGACTTGGGAACTTTGAGTGGCTACACTGAACTGAGTGACTGAGTGGCTGAGCTGTGGTGTAGTAGTACAAGGACTTGAGTCCCCAGGCAAAGGACAACAGCTGCTCTCTGAAATGATCAGTACAGACCCAAAGTGTGATGCCCTCTTGAATTCTATTGTTTTGGAGAAAATGGTAAGTAATGCAAGCATGTTATTTACAGGAGCATGGCCAGTAAACTGGTATGTGAGGAACAGCCTTGCTGCTACCCTAGAGATGGCATCACTCCTCCCAGTTTCACATGCTGGGAGATGTCATTTGGAATGACATTGTCACTCTGGAGCCATTAAGAAATGCATGTATTGAGCAAATGCGGGAATAAGCTGATGCCGGGTAATGCTAAAGGAGAGCAGTAGTGTGGACTACAGGCAGAGAGTCCGAGGGACGAAGCCAGGTGGTCATGTTGTAGGGCAGCAGGTTTTAGCCCTGCATCTTCAGTAGTGCCACCA
The DNA here is from genome assembly GCA_963919715.1 of Microtus obscurus. Taxonomy (NCBI): domain Eukaryota; kingdom Metazoa; phylum Chordata; class Mammalia; order Rodentia; family Cricetidae; genus Microtus; species Microtus obscurus. The sequence continues at coordinate 774,933 of CAWTZC010000707.1, forward strand.
GCTTACAAGGGAAGCCAACACATCTCCAGATACTGTATTTGAAATTCTGAAAGCCATAGAGAGCATTCCTGGGTTCAGGAAAAGGTGAAGTCTTTCAACAAATCTGAAAAGACAAGCAAGAGAGATAATGAAGTTGAGTCTTGAACATTTTGTAATTGTGACTTTAAAAATAAGTTAGTGGAGAATATTCATGGTTAACACAGAAATGAGGAATCTGCCTTCCATGTGAGGGGTTAAAGTGCAGGTCCCTTTATTTCGGAGAGGGAAGCCAGTGATACTTCTAGGGCTTGTCTTAAAGTTATTATAGTGGAAACACCAGGTTCAGTCAACTTACCCTGCAGGACTACCCCAAGCCTGAACCAAAGGAATTTTGAGGCTATAACATGTAAATTATTAGGACTTAGTAGAAGAAAACTGCATCTACTTTTTAATAAAAATTCATTTTGTATATCATTTAAAAGTGTACCTCTTCATTCAGTGTAACCTTTGTTAAACTTCCATTTCATAGAATTTATCTAGCCTCTATATCTTTCTTAAAAGTAGTCTCACATATATATTAACTGTGATAAACTAAATGTCTTGGTTATGGCTTTTATTGCTGCGATACAGCACCATGGTCAAAAGCAACTTAGGGAGGAAAGGGCTTTTTCAGCTTTTAGCTTGTTGTTCATCTTCCACAGAAGTCAGGGCAGGAATCTGGGGTTAGGAACTGCTCCCAGAGGCCATGGAGGGGAGCTATTTATTGTCTTGCTCAGCCTACTTTCTTGTAACACCAGGACCTGCCTCTGGGTAACACCATAGAGGGCAGGGCCCTGCCACATCAATCACCAATCAAGAAAATGCACCGCAGGTCAGTCTGGTGGGAATACTTTCTCAACTGAGGGTCTCCCTCTCTTTCCAAATGATTAAACTGGCTCAAGTTGACATAAAACTAGCTAGCACAGTCAGCCAGCAGGATTCGTTCTGTCTGTCTGAACCAGGCATGTTTGTGCTAGTCTCTGGATTAGCTCAGTGTTTCTCAGACTTCAGTGTGGGATGAAGCCTGTAGAGAGCGCCATAAATCCAGTCTAGGGTGGTCAGTGTGGCCTGTTCAGAAGTTGACCTTAGCTGCCTGACTGTCTGCCTATGTTCTTCCCTTCCTGTCCCTCGTTTTGTTGTTGTTGTTCCTCTTCCTTTTTCTCTCCTTCCCTTCCCACTTTCTTCCCATTTAGTTTCATTTCTGTTAGATCTTTGAGATAGTGTCTTATCAGTAGCTCAGACTAACATAGAACTGCCCCTGTAGCCTAGGTTGGCCTCTACTCGAAAGCCTCCTGCCTGAGCACTCCTTGTCTTGGCATTCAGCTCAAAGTTGATTGCTGGTTGGTTGGTGGACCGCACTTTGAATAGTAAGAATTGAACCTCTGTTTTATGGCCTCCTTTTCTGTTCTGAAGTTAGCACAAGGTGGCTTGGTAACACCTTGTAAGGCAATAGTTACTGTGCTAAACCAATAATATTTACACTGGGCACGGCCAGGCTTATTGCTGTCTCGTTGACTTATTACTGCATACTTGTTTCTTCTCTGTAGCAAAATAGTACTTAGTATTTTTTTAAAGTACCACTTTAAAAACATTTTAAAGTGGACAGTTTTTAGTCCTTGTAATCTTTTTCAGCATAAACTTACTCCTATTTCCAGTAGTGTGTAATTTGTACTCATTTTGCAAGAAGGGTAATTTTTAATCCAGAGCAGTTAAAAGGACAGGTTACTAAACTTTCCAGTAGGAAATGCATGCAGTCAGTTCTGTACTTTACAGGAAAGTGCATTGAAACCTCTGACCCAAGGCTTATGAAAGTGGTTTGGAGAATATTTTTCTCGATGATCTGAGAAGTTAATTTGGGGAGGCCTAGATATTTCCATATCTAGAATGATTACAGCTTTTGTTAGTATTCAAAATGGTTTTGACTAACTAGGAACAAACCTGTGTAGGATTAGAACATGGAACAGGGCCACTTTGGGTGGGTGGTGTGTGTCCATGGGGAAGTTGGGAGCAGGTTGCATGAAAGAGAGGTTCAGAGAGACAGTGATAACACTGCTCACGTCACACACTGATGCTTTCCTCAGTATGTTCCTTAACATGACTTTAACATGTAGCAGGCAGCCCTTTCTATTTTGCTTTCATTTTCAGCATCATAGCCTTTCTCTATTTTTTCTACAAGACTTGGGCAACGGATCCAGGCTTCACTAAGGCTTCTGAGGAAGAGAGGAAAGTGGTGAGTCTTTTTTTTTTTAAATGTCTTTTTCTAAAAGTCATGGCCGTATTGGCCTTTGGTGCAGCTGCATCTATACTGCCTGCCACTGAACAGATACAGTGTCAATGTGGGCTGATGAGAGATCCATCAAAATGGGATTCCTACACAGTTACACTTAAGTTTTAGAAATGCCTATTTTCTGTAAAAGTGACACCCTACCATACTTTTCTAGAGTTGATTTTTGTTCTTGGATCTCCCCCTTCATTACAGTTTTGGATTAGTGCCTTTTGTCTAGAATGCCTAGCTCCATGAAGGAGTGATGATGCTGGAGTGTAGTGGGTTCCCCCTTCCTAGTAGCTGAGAAGATACCCCCTTTCTTCCTTAAGTATGAAGTGCCCAGAGACATTTGCTCCTGGGGTTTAGAAGTAGGGGAGAACGTTGTCTTCTTCTACCTAAGACCTGTCCGAAAGACCCAGGCCTCCTGCTTGTAGCCTTAAGTTTGGGCTTTTATCCATGAATTTTGTTTTGTTAATGAGTAGGTGTGTGTGTGTGTGTGTGTGTGTGTGTGTGTGTGTGTGTGTGTGTGTTTCTTTGTCCTAGCAGGCTATAACTGGAAGGTGCTTGCCATTTGAGAGAAGGTAGTAAAGGGTGTGGGAGTATAATTTTTATGCAGTCAGATTTCTTGGCTGCTGCCTGAGAGAACACCTTGAAAAGTCACGTTATTTCAGGACCAGAATGGTTGATGGTTGGGTGGGGAGTATTCCAGACTGTGCTGCTGGCTGCTTTTGAAGCTGGAAGTGGAGTGAGAGCTGTGAAAAGTGCATACCATGCGTGACTGCCCAGGCAAACGCACCCTAAGGCCAGACTTGTGTCTTTCAGAGTATTGTCACCCTCGCAGAGACTGGCTGTCTGGACTTCAGATCATTTTGCACATCATGTCTTGTGAGTCTCTTCTGTTACTACTTTGTGTTCCATAATTCTTAGTAGCGTTGCTTATGTAAGCATTTGTCAGTTCTTCATAGCATGTGGATACACTTTTGTTTTTCTCCCTGGCTCTAAGTTTGTATTACTATCAGACCAGTTTTCCACCATGAGCCTATGAAAGAGTATTTATAATCTCATGAAGCTCCCTGTGGTTAACTCTTCGTAAATTATCTGTAGTGCTTTTTATTTGCTTTTCCTATTATGAAGTGTATGTTAGAATTCACTGTAAGTCAGAGGCACCTCATCATCTCAAAATGCAAATGGGAACCTCCTATTTTGCTTAGAAGAAGAGAGTAAATGGTTGGAAGAGCCTGAAGGGGAACTGAGGTTTCCGTTTTCTTACTCCAGTGCTCATGCTGACTGTGTCACTGTTTGAGTTTCCCTTAGCCTCCTGGAGGTGCAGAAGTAAATACTAGTAAGGCCTTGTCAGGGCTTCTGTGCGAGTGAGTCATCTAATTAGGATTACTTATGCCAGTCTTCTGTGACATAAGGTTAAAGGTTTGCTTATGCTCTGTTACCAAAGACTGTTTTTGCTTAGGCCTCTCTTAATTTCCCTCAGATAAGGAAGCCTTTAAGGTCACTGCATTGCCATGTATGCAACTCTTGTGTGGCTCGATTTGATCAGCACTGCTTCTGGACTGGACGCTGCATAGGTGAGAGACTTAATTTTTTACTTAGCTCTTTGGTGAAGTAAAGTGTGTTTAGTTATCTGTGTTGCTCAAAAAGAAATGGAAGGCTTTCCACGGTCTCCATTTTGTAGCTTTTCCTCAAGAATCTTTACGGTTAAGACTTGGGACAATGATTAACAGGTTGCTGATGACAGTGTAGCATTTTAGAGTTTATGAAATACTTTCATATCTGGTTCCAGTTTGGTCATCTGAGCGTACCTGTGAGGTTGTTATTACTATTTCCATTTCAGGGCAAAAGGTGTAAACAGTTGAGATTATTTTGTAGTATTCATTTTCCACTCCAAATGTCACACTCTTTTCTTATGTTGTGACTTACCTTCTTCACCTGCCTCCTTCAGTGCTCAGGTGGGAGACAGAAGATGACAGAGATGACAGAAGGAGCTATGAGGGATTTCAGTAGGGATTTTCTTTTATTCCCCCTGAGGAACTTGAGGCTTCAGGTCAGGCAGGTTCCTGTGATATATTCTGATGTTCTCTTTGCTTCCTGTGAAAGGTAGCTGGGTGATTCCTGGGGTCCCAGTCTTCCCAGGCCCCATTCTCTCATAAAGATTAGATGGTTGGCATTATACCAGCCAGATTGAATGACAGCAAGAAAGCAGTCCTATGTTTACCAAACTGCATTTGATAGTGTTTCCACATGCAGAGTCCTGTTTGCTTACCACAGGCCTATGAAGTGAGAGAGGTCTTATCTCCTCTTGTTATCATAAATGAGACTGCAGGATCAGAAAATCCAGTGGTGTTAGCTACAGTAATAACAGCTGATAATCATAAGCAAGGGTCGCTTGTTGCAGTGGGTGCATTCAGATGCTACTGAATATTGCTGCTTCAGAGGAAAATGAAGCTGAGGAACATTCATGTTGTTAGCACCAAAATGCTCCCACCTCTACCATCAAGCAGCTAACACATTGTAGGAAGAGCTTTGGTTGCCTGGAGTCCCTTACCCCTTCCTTCTACAGCCTTTTTTAGGCCGTGTTCCCCCACTTTGCTATGTAGTCCACCAAGGTAGGTTATGTACTTGCTGCTCTTCAGTTTTGCTGTTTCTGTTCCCTTTCATGTTAGTCTTTGATGCCCATAGGTTGTTCTTACCTAAACAAAACACATTCCATGAGAAAGGGACAGATGTGATTTCACCTGTTAACCTCCCACTAGTAGTGTACAGCGAGCGGTTCAAAGGTGGTTTTGCCTACTTAACTTTGCTCTATGTATAATGTCTTCTTTTCGGCTAGTAGGAATTTTTTTTTTTCTTTCTCTTTCGGTTTTTTTGAGACAGGGTTTCTCTGTAGCTTTGGAGCTTGTCCTGGAACTAGCTCTTGTAGACCAGGCTGGCCTCGAACTCACAGAGATCCGCCTGCCTCTGCCTCCCGAGTGCTGGGATTAAAAGCGTGCACCACCACTGCCCAGCGGGAAATATTATTTAACACAAACACGTGACTGTCCTATCAGAGCTTCTGGTTTAGTAGTATTCAAAAGCAAAGCAAGCCTGTTTCTTCTGTTTGCTTTGAAGATATTTCACAGAAGAGCAGTCTGGGGAGTCATTAGGAAAGGAAAATATTAAGTATGTTTTCTTTCTTTCTGACTCAGGTTTTGGCAACCATCATCATTACATCTTCTTCTTGCTTTCTCTTTCCATGGTATGTGACTGGATCATTTATGGATCTTTCGTCTGTAAGTATAAATGTTTCTTACAAGCTTGTGCGCCTGTACCCAGTTCTTTTCCTTATGAACCCTTGTCTGCCACACTCTAGCCAGTGTGTAAACCTTAGTCCTACTGAAAGAATGAGTGGGGCCTTTAAAACTTTCACAGTGGAAAGCTGCAAGAGCTATAAGAAGGAGGTAGTAGCTCTGCCGTACTTGGGAGAGTGCCTGGGTGAATCAGAGTGATCAGAAAGACACCGATTATGTCGCGTGTAGACATGTCCTCCTGGAAGAGAGACCTGGCACCCGAGTGCAGAGCAGCAGGTGCGGAGTAAATGAGACAGAAAGAAGAGGCTGGTGGTGAGAGGTTGAAGGACGTGGCCACAGCAAATCAAAGAAAAGACCCCGAGAGTACAGGCCATTTGAGAAGAATCACACTGAAATTGAGAACAGAGGGGAAGCTGTCACCCAGGAGAAATTGGGAAGAAAATGCTGGCTCACTTGTTCTGCAGTCCTGGAGGAGAAAATAACCTTCAGTAGCGTGTTTTAAAGATGCCTAGGTGTGTCGTGCAGGGCTGTTCTGAGGTGACTATTAAGGTCAGGGTTTAATCTGAAGCATACAGGACATTTTGGTGAGCTCTTAAGAATTGTGTACCTGCACTCTTCACACCCTGAGAGAGGTCGCCTAAGGGAAGAACCTGTAGTGCTAGTATTTCTTATCTATGTATTTATTTGAACTTTGGGTTTTAACTATTCATTGTTTATATATTTTGAAGACTGGGAAAATTTAGACATGGTTAATCTTTTCACACCTGGTGTCCTCCTCCGTATTGTTGCCGCTAATGTCCTAGCTTGTTGCTCTGCGTGAATGTCTTCAGAAACACAGTGTTTTCTTTTTCCTCCACATCCCAAGCCCGAGCACTCTTGTCCTCTCTGGCTGTCTCCTCTTTGCATCATCCTCACTTCTATTCCCACTTCCTTGTTTAAGTTTAGAGGGTTTGGGTGGGGGGATTGTCTTACATTTATTTATTTGTGTTTGGAGGACAATTTGCAGGAATCATTTCTCTCCTTCAGAGATCTTCAGGGATCAAACTCAGGTCAGCAGGCTGGCAGCAGCAGCCTTAAGCAACTAAGACAGCTCTTTGTGTGTGTGTCTTCCCTCCTGTAAACAGCCAGGGTTAGGTTCTATTGTGTTTGAGTTTTCTTGTTTGGAGGTTGGAGGAAACCAGGGCTTGGTTGCCTCTTGCCCTGACACAGGCATAGTGCAGGCTTCAGCCACTGTCAGACCTTTCCCTCCTGACATGGTGGGTGTCTGTTCTCTAGAGAAGGCTTTATAAAATATAACCATGGCCGACTCAGACAGGCTTAGTTCTTGTCCAAATCCATAGCAGCCTTGAGTGTTTTAAACCGTCTTGTAACAAAAAGCCTTCAAGATCTTCACAGAGCTTCTCTGACAGCGGCCTTCTAAGGCTCGACAATGAAACCTGTTCTTGGAAACCTTCTAAGTCGGCCCGTGGGCCAGCTTGTCTCTTGGACTTGATCCTAGCAGAAAGGAGCCAGACTTTGCACCACCCCATCTCTCCTTCACTAAAAATAACCACGTTATTTGGTGTTGAGGTCCAGCACAACACCATGTTGATAAGGACAGCAGCAATTTCCATCGTATTCAGTCTTTTCAAGTTGGTTTTATGACAGATATTTATTCTTTCCCTTCATTGTTTTCTTTTTCTAACTTTGACCAGTTTTCCTATGGTGTTTTGTTTGTGAGGAGTCACATTGTCTTAAATTCTGTAAACCAGCTGAGCATGCTTTGTCATTGATGAACGTATTGTCTCATTTGTCTTTTTGTCCAGACAGCAAGCTCAAGCTTGTGCTCCATTTCTCTTAACAAGAGAGAAATGCCCCTTCCTTGCCACCCACGCCTTGGTTTGCCATTCGTTTGTTACCACTAGAGTTACATCACACACCCTCTTCCTATGGCCCACTGCCTGCCGCTGCTGCTTCAGCACAGACTCTGTCCACTGCTCTTAGAGAGTAGAAAGAGGTGAATCAGAAAGTCAGCATCCTACAGGGTGTTGGGAGAAAGCATTACATCATATCAGGAAGGGCCGTGTAACTGTCAGAGCTACCTAAGGATGACTGCCCTGGAACAGTAAGAATTCGCTGTAGGGAAAGGGAGTGGATTTAGGTGGAGGGGAGGTGGGGAAGAATTGGGAGGAGTAAAGGGAGGGGAAACCATAATCAAGATAGATTATGTGAGAGGACTAAAATCTGTTCTCAGACTACCTAGGAAGGCTGCATCCGCATGGATTAAGTTGTTACCTTGCATAAGATAATATAGATGACCACCTGCAGCCATATCTTTGATAAATCCAAAGTCAGTGTGAGTGCTTTGCTGTAGGTCATGCTGTTATATTTAAAAAAAAAAGAAAAAGAAAATCCCAGGAGGAAGCAGTAGAAATTCATGAAGAAGCTAGATAGTCTCCCCATTCAACAGCTGTTTCTTCTACCTGCTGTGGAAATTATATTCCTTCTTTTTCCTTTTTCCATCCAGCACACAGGATGCCTTCTTTCTTTGCTATCTGAATGAGAAGCCCTAAAATGTGGCATTTGCTTTGACGTGTTGCCTTGATTGTTACTCAGCTCTTAGGTGCTTTAGGCATGTGTTCATGAAAGATGGTTAGGAATCAAAATGGGGGAAATTAGATGTTCAAGACTAAAATGAACGGCCTTGAGCTCATTTTCTTCCTGTCTCAGAAGCTGCTCATCTAGTTTGGGTGAATGTCTGAAACTGCTTATAGATTGTCAGAGGGCTTTGCGAAATACCAAAATGCAAATCTACAGAATTCTCGCTTCAGAAGTGATCTACCTTTTATGTGCTGTCATGGCGCCTGTGAGCCTCATGACCTTGACGATTTGTTTCCTTGTTTCTTCTGCTTCCTACCTGTTTTCTCCTTGCTGCTGCTCTCAGTTTATGGGCTAGGGGTTAGAATCATTGCCACAGCAAAAGCCTCTTTTAATTGGAATTAGACACCCTGGAGGAGAAAGTGGGCAGTGACCATTTAAATCTTGCTCTGTATTCTTGTGCTGGACTGGTATATCTGTGAGGCCTTCACCCTGGCCTTTCTTGAGAGACCTGGCTCCCTATCACAGGTTGTGTCCTGGAGGTATCTGAATGTTTGTATTATGCATGGTGTTCTGTATGAGCAATCCTGCTCATCTGAACCTTTAGTAGGTGTGTATATTCAGTCCTGTACTCAGTCTAACTTCCCTTTAAGTGAAGATAACGTTCTTAAATTATTACATTTTATTAGATATCATTATCCTCACTTGTCAAACCCTTTGAAAAAAAAAAAAAAAAAAAAACTCTGGCCGGTGTATTTTATATGCCGAGTGTGCTGTTTTTAGTGGGGGTTTTTCTGGGCCCTTTTTATTTTCACTCCCTCCCCTGTCGGCTGCTGGTGTGGTGCTGTCAAAGCCTCTCTACAGCTCGGGCCCCATTCACATCTCCAGCCCTGAGCTGGCTTGTAGAGAGTGAACTCCTGAACTTTAATCTGCTTTTGTTTTTTATTTGATTTGTTTTACTTTTGATGCTTGGAGCTTGGACCAAGGACCATATACCCATTAAGGATACTCTCCACCCTGAGCTACTCTTCCCCTTCCTAAAGTTAAATTCTAATCTATTCTGTTGTCTGTCATTTCTCCCTAACTGTATAATTCTTTTTAGAGGATACCTAGTTTTGTTTTGTTTTTTTTTTTTTCATTGTTAATAATGCTTTTTTCCCCCTGTGGATTTACAGACTGGTCAAACCATTGTGCCACAACGTTCAAGGAAGACGGACTATGGACCTACCTCAGTCAGATAGTGGCCTGTTCTCCCTGGGTTTTGTACATCTTCATGCTAGCAGCTTTCCATTTCTCATGGTCAACATTTTTATTAATAAATCAACTTTTTCAGGTATTCTCATTATGGCTCTGAGTGAAATTTCCAGGGACTCATAGTTGGGTAGAAAGACTTGACTTTAAAATTAGAAGACTAGCATCCAGCTCGTCCGGGGCACCCTCTGCGGGTCTAGCATGTCATCTCTCACTCTTTAATTTTAGTTTCCTTATCTGTGAGCTGAGGACAATAAAGTCCATCTGTTCTCACGGGCAGCTTAAAGGTTAGAATAATAGATTGCTTGCTGAAACTGTACCCACTCGGGAATGGCCTAATCTGGCCTTTTAATTTATGTACAGAGAAGTGCAGTGAGTTGCTCAGTGTCACTCAGTGAGTGGCAGAATCAGAAATGGAGACTTCATTCTTCCGACAGTCCCATTCAGTGTTCTTTTCATGTTATATTTAAGCTGTGTAATATGTGAAAACATGATAGAAACTTTAAAGTATTGCACAAATGCAAAGCAATTAATTCCTTCTGTTCTTCCAGTTCTGTTACCTTATACAGTTCTTAGGTAGATGCAAGAGGGGGGAAGACGAAAGTCGGGCCACTGACCAGTGGACTGGGTGACCACCTGTTGAGGAAGTTCACATGCCAGGGCAGTAGCAGCTTCAGCTTTCTGCAGAGCTTCCTTCCTGTGCTGTGCCCTGTTGCTGCAACCTGTCTACGTGAAGTAGACAACAGTGATCAGTATAAGGCAGTATTATAAGACTAGGGTTTAGAGTATAATATTACTCTGCAAAAGCAGAGCAGATCCCACTTTTGTGAGGAAAATCATGATAGAAGTAAGAGGACAGGAGTCAGGAAATGCTAAGGAAGGGGCCAACACTGATGAAACTGAGCATCCGTCCCTTCCTGACATCAGCCACTCAGCAGTGAGCATCAGTATTACCAGTGGATGCTCACCTGTTAATATTTAATTTATAAGCACACTTTCCAAAGCGTTTACACATCTAGTTCATCATAAACGCCTGAGGTGGGGAACATACCAGAGGAGTAGCTCAATTCATTAGGTGGGGAAATGAACTCTGACAAAGGCCAGAAGCCTAATGATAAGGTGATATATGAGGTTCAGATACCCTAGTAGCCAAGGTGGGCTTGGAGTCATAACAGCTCTAACGCAAGCTGCCAAGAGTTTAAAACATGAGAACTAGAAATTAAAGGCCAGCTTGGGCTACATAGCAAGACCTGGCTCCAAAACAAGCAGATGGTAGCATTAATATTTAAAGAAAGATTCATATATTTGTCTGCACTAAAGAAGAAAAATAAAGATTCCAGATAATTTTCACAGACAAGAATCTCACAATTGTTTATTTAAGGAACAAAACAATCCAGTTCTTTGAAAACTTTGATTTCCTAAATCCCGCAATATAAGATGACTTTAACTGCATTAAATCAAGCTGAGCATGCGGGCTGATGGTTGGGAGCAGAAGCCAGTCCCAGCTCTGCCTCTCTCTCAGCTCTGTGCCTTGGACCACTTACTTTACCTCTCTGAGCCTCAGCATGTGCCTTAGATGTGTTAGCTCAGATCCTCAGCATAGGCTGATGAGGATGAGGTGATCACTCTATTCACAGATTGGGAATTGACACACAGTGTTTTAAGGTTTAGACGAGGTAACCATGTGAACTGTTGTGGTCTCTAACGATTTAAGAATCTCTTAATCATCTTAGTCCTAACTCTTCCAATTTCTGAGTTGGTTATTCCCTTTAGTGTAAACTCTTAGCTTTGCAACTTTTAAAGAAAAGTTCAGAACTCAGAAACTGATAATTGTGCTGATATTACCTTATACCCTGTTTCATTTCTTCAACAGATATATGTTTCTGTATTGAAGTATTGAAATCTAAATATGGCCACAAGACATGGCTGTAGTAAAAAATTATTTCATAATTCTGAGTCAATATATAGTGCTCTCTTGAATATTTGTAAGATTCAGATAATAAGTCTAGCTATTGTGTTTACAAGGGGAAATGCAGTTTAAGGTTGTGAAGTCTGGGGCTGTAGCCTTGGTAGAGTACTAAATGTTTACCACTATTCTATAATGCGCTTTTAAAATGTAGTAATTTCTGATGTGCCTCCATCTTTTTCAGATTGCATTTCTGGGCCTAACCTCCCATGAGAGAATCAACCTGATAAAGCAGAGCAGGCACATGAAACAGGCATTGTCCCTCAGGAAGACACCATATAAGTAAGTGAATTCTGGTCTGTTCACCAGTCCTTGGAAGATTCCCAGCCACGGATTTCTAGACCTAGTTCCATTCTCTAACTTACTATCTGCTAGAGCTGAGCCTGTCTTTCTTGGAAGCCTCAGTGTTAGGTTTTAAGTGATAAGGTCATATGCCCAGTGGGGTCAGGAATTTAGTCTGCTGGACTCAGCACAAATATTATACTTTGAAGTTTTGCCAGAATGGGGTCTCTCCAGTTGAACCAAGTGATCACAAGGTTGTGTGTGGCTGGCATGGAGTCAGCATGAGATAGTTAAACATGTGACTGACAGGCCAGCCTTTCCAGAACCTGAGCGTGGCTTTCCAGCCCCAGCCATTCTTTTAGTTCTGTGTAATCTGCCCACTTGTATTGGGGAGAAGCTAGATTTTTAGACTGGGATGCGCCCCCTAGAGCACTGGCTCTGTGAAACCGGCCCTCAGTTTTAAAGTTAGAGCGCTTTCAGGGCTCTGGTCTCTGGTGTGAAAGGCAAGGCTTTGAAGCCTATCTTCCCTGAACCCTACAGCAGTGTCTCAGAGGCTGGGAGTGTGGCAGAGGTGACCCAGAGCCCTCAAGGGATTTGTGCACTCAGTGCTTTATCTCAGTGGCTGTCTGCCTCAAAGCCTGCTCCTGGTGTTAGGCTGATAGACAAGGGAACCAGGGACTGATGTTACAGTGTGTATTTATGGAGGAGAGAAGAGGTGGCTACAGAGAGGACTGGAGAGCACTTTAAAGCTGGTGATGATTACTTCAGGCTGCAGTCCATATCTTGGTAGTTTTGCTTGAGGAATGAATATTTACTCCATTGAAGTCTAGAAACAGGACAGAGGTGATAGTGTTGACTGAGGTTTCTGACCTGCCTGGTCCCTGCAGTCGTTAAGTCCCAAAGAAATCACACAGAGTTCTACATTAGTTATAAACTGATTGACCCATTAGCCCAGGCTTCTTATTAACTCTTATAACTTATATTAGACTATTATTCTTGCCTGTTAGCCACATGGCTTGGTACCTTATTCAGTGAGGCAGTCACATCTTGCTTCTTCTGTGGCTGGGTCAGGACTGCAGAAAGCAGAATCCTCTTCCCAGAATTCTCCCGTTCTCGTTGCCCCGCCTCTACTTCCTACCTGGTTGTCCCACCTATACTTCCTGCCTGGCTACTAGCCAATCAGCATTTATTTAAAACATACCTGACAGAATACAGACCATTGTCCCACACCAGTGATGAAGAAAGGTATACTCAAGTTGCTGACCTGGTGTCAGAGTCTCACAATAGTAATTCAGGTCCAAAAATGGAGCTAGGTTTCAGCTTTAGGGTTCCATACAGGGAGCTGCCGCTTACCTCTCAATTTTCCAGAAGGTCCTCAGAGAGAGTGTATCGCAGTTGCTCAGGGATTACCTACAGTCTGGATGAATGCTTGTCAGGAGCAACACAGGAAGCATAGTAAGCCATCTTCTCTTCTTTTCTTGACAGCCTTGGATTCACACAGAACCTGGCAGATTTCTTTCAGTGTGGCTGCTTTGGCTTAGTGAAGCCCTGCATGATAGACTGGACATCCCAGTACACCATGGTTTTCCACCCAGCCAAAGAGAAAGTTCTTCGCTCTGTATGAAGAAAAGCACCTCCGAACACACCTTGACTTGTTTTTGTTTCTGTTGGTGCTGGGAGGTCTGAAAGTGAAGTGACATGCTGAGCTCACCATAGTTCAAAACTCTGGGCACACAGTCCTCAGGAGCGCGTACCCTCTGTCAGACCTCGGAAGAAGGCATGTTACTGAGCAGTCTGACAGACATACTTCAAAATCTTCCATATTTCCCCCAAGAATATGAGTTACTTTTTAAAAAACAGAATAGTCACTGATGATGGATTAAAATAGAGTATTTTCAGATACTGTATTGGCTTTCTAAAAATCGTACTCTTTAAACTTTTAATTTTTAATAAGTTATTTGTCCTTGTTGTACCTATAAATATGTAAAGAGTATTTAAATAGATGTACCTGTTTTACTTTCACACTTAATAAAAATATTTTTTTTATACTTGAGACTTATTTCTGAAGCTTAACTTCTGTAGAATCTTGAGAAAACAGGTTGCCAGACATAGGGAAACTAATTTATGATTTTAGGAATGGGTGGAAATTGCTGTTGATGCCAGTAAGCAATGTTTTGCTTAATTTTCCTCTTAGAATTTGAATACATGAAGTCTTAAATATTCATATCAATTTTTTACCCAGTGCCATTAAAATATTAGTTGCCTGGTGATTGTACTTACTGCTCTCCCTTGTTCTAGAAGAAACGCTGATTCTACCTAAGTATCGTTTGCACAGCTCTCCCAGTTAATCTCCCACTGAATCCTCCCGTGGGTTCTCGTCATGGCCTGTCAGCCCCCAAATGATGCTGTTTTATTGTACCAGTGTCGCTCTAGACCACTGTTCAGTCTTCAAGGATCCTTGCTCCTTCCTCCAGGAAGGACCTAAATGCAAAAGAAGCATCTTCTGCAGGGTCATATGGGTGTTTAGTGTGGATGCCCTGTAGAGTGTCAATCACCTAGAATATTGCCTAGTACAGTGTTCATGCAATAAATATTTGAATTAATGAGTTGAATGAAATAAAGAATTTTTAAGTAAGTTATGATGTATGTGATCAGGATCACGAATGGTGGACAGGACTTTCCCAAGCTCTCTCCTCACCCTTCCTCACCAGCCCCTGTCTCAGCATTCTTTTGCTGTGAAGAGATACCGTGACCGTAGCAGCTGTTATGGAGGAAAGCATTTAATCAGGGATGACTTACAGTTCAGAGCTTTAGTCCATTATTGTCATGGTTGGAAGCATGGTGGCACTCAGACAGACATGGTGCTGGAGAGCACTAGGTCTAGATCCATAGGTAGCAGGAAGAGAGTGTGAACCACTGGGCCTGCCTTGAGCTTCTGAGACCTCAAAACCCACCTTCAATGACACACTTACTCCAACAAGGCCACACTTAATAGTGCCATTTCCTATATGCCTGTGGGGGCCATGCCGTTTTCACTCAAAGCACACCTACCAAGTCAGTTTACTCAGATTGTCCACAGAACATTTAGATCAGAATGAAGGAAACTAGTAAGAGTCCCGGACTCAAATACAAACTCCCTACCTGAGACCTTCGGAACAACCATATGTAGAATGAATTCTAATTGGTGTTAATATTAAAACACGGAGTCAGATATTAGGGGGTGAAAGCTGAAAGATCAGAGAAGAAGCAGTCAGCCACTAGCTCTGACCTCTATGAAATCCTCAGACTGAAAGGGATATCCTTTCTCTACAAGTCCTCAGACTGAATGCTTTGACCGTATGTCTCCTCACGCCTTATCCTTATATTATTCTCTCCACCCAGCCTTATCCCTTCCTGTCTCCACCTCCCTAGTGCTGGAATTAAAGGTGTGTGCCACCACTGCCTGGCCTCTGACTAACTAGTGGCTTACCTCTACGCTCTGATCTAAAGGCAAGCTTTATTTGTTAGATCACAAACAAAATATCACCACAACCATATTCCAGGTCTTTATAGATAGAAAGTGCATTTTGTGTATTTAGGTTACTCCACACCGGTATATTGACCTGTTATAATCATGGAGCTTTGTAAGCCAGAGGAAATGGCACTTTAAATGAAACTAGTATAAGGTAGCGAACATTAAAAGTGGTTCAGAGTAATGCAAATATGACATAAGAATTGAGAGGCTAAGGAGAAACTCGGTGGATACTATCAAGGGATTGTTTATAAATGGTGATGTGGGATTCCCCTCTGTATGCTATGAATACCTTTGGTTAATAAAGAACTGTCTTGGGTCTATGCAGGGAATAGAGGTAGGTGGGGAAAACTAAACTGAATGCTGGGAAAAAGGAAGAGTTAGAAGCCATGAAGCCCCGCCGGAGACAGATGCCTGAACTTTACCCAGTAAGCCACAGCCGCATGGCAATACACAGATTTATGGAGATGGGTTAAATTAATACGTAAGAACTAGTTACTAAGAAGGTAGAGCTAATGGGCCAAGCAGTGTTTTAAATATTACAGTTTGTGTGTGGTTATTTCACACAAGTGGCCTTCCTCCAACAAATTGGCACCCAACATGGCCAACTAAAATCCACTTAAAACCTGAGAGGGCTTGAAAAGGAATTCTAGACAAAAAATACAGAATTTAACACAGATTTTTGCTGTTTGCTGGTGGTGTGCCACAGTTCCTTTAAGAAAGCTTTTCCTGTAGTAGGTGGAAAAAGCCACGTCATTATGAAATGGTGGCTTTCTGGGCCATGCTGCCAGTGTGACCTCTGGTTCTTTCAGGAGGCCGAGCATTTAAATGGGGTTTATAAGCAGCATGTTACAAACTGCTTAATGGCTCAACGTAGACCCACTACATACATGGAACTGGGGCAATGTGCATGGCTTGCAGAGGCAGTAAATAGACTTCTATCATGTTAGACTGTGCAGAGCAAGCAGACAGGGCCATATAAACCCTAGTAATGCCACAGCTTAAGTTTTTAAGACATGCTTAGCATTTTAAGAAATGTTCCTAGATAGTAAAGAATTACAGATACACAATAAGGACAGATTCTAAATGGATCACAGTGTTGGATAAATGTATGTAGGCTTGGGAGAGAGAAGAAAAAGAGTTTAGGGAGTTATAAAAATAAATTGTTAAATAAAACACAGTCTTTAAAGAGACAGTACAGACAATCATAGATTAAAGGAGTAAAGATAATAAAAATAATAAGCCATGTAAAGATAGAATATTCACAGAGAGTCTGGTTTATGTATATTGTGTTTTCTTTGAATTTTTTGACTGTGAAGGAGCTAAGTAACCAACATACATTAAAGTTGTTGTCTTCAAAATTTGGGTCTAAGGATATGTTGCTTTGGAAAAGAGATTCTTCTTTTGTTTCCACAGAGGATGAGAACCTGTGGATTGCTTCTAGACTAATATGGATTGATGGACCAAGACCCCCTGAAAGGTCACCGTGAACCCCTCAAAAAATTACTTTACTCAATAAACAGCAGGAAGCAGTTTGGAGAGAAATATGGCCATATTCCCAAATATTATTTGTAAATGTTTCTTTACATTTTAAAGGAGTATATGCTATAGAGATTTGCATTGGTATGGATCTTGGTCTATTGGTACAAATTTAAGGTCAATTTTGTTTTATATGTATATTTCTGCTCTTGATTAATTGTGTTTGTGCAGTTCATTTTAAAATGTAATACATAATTAAGAAATATAGGTTAATAGATAGTCATCTATAATAGTCAAACTTGTAGTCATGTTAGTTAGATTTTCTAGATGTATAGAGATATATTTTAGTTAGATAGGTAGTCTTCAAATTTTTCAGAGACCTTCAGAATATTGCATTTAAAATGTTTTAAGAAGTTAGGACTTTTCATGACATGAAACACATCTGCTCAGGCAGCATCAATCTACTTCAAGAGGAAGATGGGCATTGAAGAGGCTACTTATAGAGTTGGTTAGCCATTTGAGCAAGAAACTGCTCTTGCCTGGACTGCTTGATGAACTGGACATACAGGATCCACAGAGAAATGACTGCTGAACTTGCCTAAAGATGAGACTATCCTTTGGGGTTCCTGCTTCATGGAAGAGTCTGCCAGACATTATTAAGGACACAGAAGAAAGTGACTGACAAACTGCCAATATAGGCAGAACTATATTTGCAATATCTTGCTTCATGGAAAAGTCTGCTGGATACTATAGGCCTGTAGGCTGAAGATGGATGCCCCAGCAGTACAGATATCTCTGTCAATTCTAGAGTTTTGAAAGTTGCTTACAATGCACTTCATGCTGTGAATACCATTGGTTAATAAAGTAATAAACTGTCTTGAGCCTGCACAGGGAAAACTAAACTGAATTCTGGGAGAAAGAAGGAGGAGTTAGAAGCCATGTAGCCCTACCAGAGACAGATGCCAGAATTTTACCCTGTAAGTCACGTGGATATACACAGATTTATGGAGATGGGTTAAATTAATATGTAAGAGTTAACCAATAAGAAGCTAAAGCTAATGGGTCAAGCAGTGTTTTAAATAATAAGTCTGTGTAGTTATTTCAGTTCTGGGTGGCCAGGACGGAACAAGCAGCCTCCCTCCAACAGAATGGTAGCATTTACAAAAAACAGGGTAGGCCCCCCAAAGCAACAAGAAGAAGGATAACTTGGTTGTAGTAAATTTGGTACTTCAAGGGAAGTCAAGGGAACTAATGTGATAGTAACTATCTCCTCAATGGCTTTAAGTATCCTCAGTATTAGTGTCTAAACACAGCATAAGACTCATTTCTTCCTTCTGTTGCGGTCCAGATGTCAGCAGGTGTCCTTCCATTCAGAGACACACCATTACTGAATGTTTTCACATCTAAGGCACTTTCTGTGTGGAGAGAACATAAATACTCATCCAAGAAACTTTGGCCAACAGGGCTTCATTGGTCAAACCCCATCATCTGTCCCAGAGAGCTACAAAAGCATCTAGGAAATGGAGTGTATTCAAGTGCCTGAGATTGTCCACCATGAGGTTCTCTGATGTTCTTAACTTTCCTCATTGCATGTCTTCTCAATGTTGGTGCATTCTGTTCTGTCTGGCTTCTGTTCTCTTCTACTGCACTCAGCAGATATTTATAAAGTGCTTTGATTTGTGCCTTTGTTGTTCAATGAAAGGGCATCCCATTCTAACAAGGATGCAAGGAAATTCAAAATTCGAGGCAAGGAGGTCGTACACCAGCTGTGGGAGTGCAAAGGTGGGCTCATCTGCTCAGATACTTGAAAAAGTACTTTGAAAGCATTTGACTTGGGCCAGAAGGAGTCAGGTTAAGGAATAAAGAGGGAGGGAGTCTCCATTTTCCAGGAATTCAAAGCAGAAAGAAGAGCATCAGCAAAGACATAGTAAGCAGAGAGTACAGGGCGTGTTAGGACAGACTTAAATCTGAGTGTTGCCTGAACTTGTGTGGAGGATAAGTTATGTGATAGACTTTTACTGGTGGTAGTGCCTCCCCAGAATTTATGTTAAGTTCTCAAATCTCGTCCCTCAGAATACAACTATATTTGGAGATAAAACCTTTAGAGAAACAATTAAGGTTGGAGCAGACTATATGGATAGGCCTTGATTAGCTCTGGTGTTCTTATTCAAAGCCAGCTTTAGGACATAGACTCACTTAGTGGGCAGACCATGTAAAGACAAGATAATGAGACTTACAAGAAGCCAATCACGTTGACCCTTGATCTTGGACTTTCAGCCTCCAAGAATGGGAGAGATTTTCTGTTGGTTGAGCCACCCAGTCTGTGGTGCTTTATTACAACAGCCCTAGTAGACCAATATGTAGACCAAATGGGAATGGAAAGTTGTCTTCTAGAAGTCCCCTTGAGTCAGAAGCAAAGGTATTAGGAGTGGGGCAAGAAGATGAAGGACAGATCAAAACCACTGGGTGACAGTTTTAGCTTGGGTGCTTCCTTGGTGGGGCTGGCATCTGAAATGCAGCAGAGGAGGAGGCTACATTGTTCTGTAGTCATGGCACACACGTGTCTTTGACTTCTAGGCAAGCCCGGTGTCTATTACAAGGCAAAATAGTGTATTGCTCTTAAAATCCACCTAGGACCTTGCCCAAGGCAACACGTAGGCAGTGCTAAATGACTGCTTGTTTTAAAGATAGCCTTTCTTGGGGCTTGTTTTCATAGCTTTTATCAAGAGATTTATATTTGTATTCCAAGTAGTTAAGGAATTGCAGAGAGATGGGGAAAACTAAACAGTGTGGTTGCTTTAAGAAGATACATATACTCAAGCCACGGAAGAGGCAGAGAAAGACATGTCTAATTGGCTGTGTTTCATTGGTGAGGCTAGAAATTTGATGTAAGAGGGGCGTCAAGAAAATTACTAAACCCCAAAGAACCACAGAGTAAGAGAAAATCCTCCTGTCATTTGTAACACGGAGCCAACTTTTCATTCATCTATTAGTTCTGATTTTCCTCTTAGCATCGGCTTTCACGTTCTCTGTTTCCTCGGACCGCCTGTTTTCTTCTCTACTCTGGGTGATGAGGGAGATGCTGCCATAGAGACACTGGGACACTGTCTTCCTTTATCTCTTTTCCCAGGCTCTTTTCATGGCTGATACAGAAACTCATAAACCAGTTCTCTCCCGCTCTCTTTGTGGAGAGAGCAGGTCGTTAGGTAAGATAGTTCCAGGACAGGCTCCAAAGCCAGATGTCTCGAAAAAAAAAAAAAAAAAAAAAAAAAAAAAAAAAGCCTTGCCCTCTCTGCAAACAAGACAGACACAGGGCCACTAAAACGTTTATTGCCTCTCCTGCCCCAGGAATAGTGAAAAATGAAGCATCTGTTACAGATTACATCCCGGGGTTTTCTTCCAAATGACTTCAGTGCAACCTATACCTGCTCCTGAGGAGAAACGCCGCCCAGCTACAAAGGAGGCAGTTTGGGGCAAACTCTGTGTCTGCGGGGTTACTTGGCCCTGCTGTTGGCTGGCAGGGTTGTGAGAACGCAGGCCATTTCACTCTTTCTTTTCCACTTGCTGTGTGAGGCCGCCAAACCCAATGCCTGTGGGGCCAAAATTTTTGGCGTAGCAAACTGTGAACCAGAAGATAAGAAAGAATATATGTTAGCGTTGCTATTTTAGGTCCTGTCTAAATATCATCCTTTTTACCTGCCGGTAGTAGCCTTTTGGCAAATTTTACTTTTAAAGAAACAAAGCTGCACTTAGATTTGCTAGTAATCATTTTTTTTTTATGTCTTCGCACTTCACAGTGTTACTGAAACTTCCTTATCAGATAATCCACAAAAGCCAACTTGAATTGCCTGCTCAGCCTTCTGCTCAGCTGCTGCCCCAGGGCTCTCCCTGCTGTGTCCACCAAGCACTCGGAAGTGCTGACAGTTTCTGCAGTGTACTGTAAAGTCCTTCCTGTCAGTGTTCCCTTTTCCTGGGATGCCCCCTCCCAGGCCCACATCACCCTTCAAGCCCAGAGGACTGTCTTCAGAATCGCACCTACTCTGTGGATGCTGCTGCACTCTGAGCACTCCCCACTACAACTCCACTTTTATTCATTTATGTTTTTCACTTTGAAAACTTTTTTTTTACATGCTGGGTTGTTTTTTTTTGTTTTTTTTTTTTGTTTGTTTGTTTGTTTGTTTTTTTTTTTATGGCTACAGCGAGATTCTAGGGTCTTATGGCCTATACATCTCTTCTGCCTACTAGACAGCAAATGAATTCCCATTCTGCGTCATCATGGGGAATGCTCTGAGCAATCTGTGGTCTTTGGACCTGTTTAAACACAGTCCACCAACCCATCCTGACCTTGAATTTCCGTATCTACTTGCTTTTGCCTGCCAGGTGTAGGGATTTTTAGTTTTGTTTTGTTTGTTGTTGTTGTCTCAAGACAGGATTTCGTCGTGGAGCCCTGACAGTCCTGGAACTCGCTCTGTAGTTCAGGCTGGCCTTGAACTCACAGAGATCCACCTGCCTCTGCCTCCCAAGTGCTGGGATAAAAGGCATGTGTCACTACACCCGAAGGTGTGGGGTTTATTTCAAAAGTACGTGCTGCCACACCTGGTACCTAGTCTGAATTAGCAATTTCTCTTCAAGCCACCCCTACTCCCTTGTCTCCACCACACACATTCAAAGCTCCTGGAACACCATCATTAGGTGATGATGTTCTTCTGAACTTCAGACTACACCTTAGAGGTGCTGTAGGGTTGAGGACATATTGCCTTTGCTGCCTATTGTGTCCTTTCTTTCTTTTTATTTTTTTTAAATATTTATTTATTTATTTATTATGTATACAATATTCTGTCTGTATGCCTGAAGGCCAGAAGAGGGTGCCAGATCTCTTTACAGATGGTTGTGAGCCACCATGTGGTTGCTGGGAACTGAACTCAGGACCTTTGGAAGAGTAGGCAATGCTCTTAACCACTGAGCCATCTCTCCAGCCCCTATTGTGTCCTTTCTTTTCCCACTGTCAGTCAGGAGCTGGGCCTCACCATCTACATACATGACCAAAAGATTATGGAAGCAGTTAGCAAAGCTGGAAGGACCAACACTAAAGACAGCTCTCTCCCTGTGGTTGCTAAGTGGCTTGCAACACCAGGAGCAAATGTCAGGAGTGTAGAAAGATTGTGGGAGAGGCATACACATGAGGCCAGGATGATCTGTCACTCAGCAAGACACCCTTTCTGCTTCCCACTGGAAGAGAGTTGCTTGAGTTTCACCGTTCTTCCTTATCTCCTTCCCAGATACCTTTTGTCCTAAACCCCTAAGCTGGAGCTCAAACCCCTGAGCTGGGGCCAGGGGCTGCCCCATTTCTATTGTGTGGTTTTACTACCTTGCAAGAACCCAAACTGCCAAGCTGAGCAGCCTGATTCCTAGCAGACATAGAAGTTGAGCATGGCACAACTTCCACCCAGAAAGTCTCCACACCCACTTACCTTTGCAATAAAGCTCTCCATCCTTGTCTGTGACATTTGTGGACTCCAGGCTCTTCCCACAGATGGCGCAGCGGAAGCAGGTCTTGTGCCAAGGCTGGGAACCGTGAAAGAGTTATTTATCAGGGAGGCAAGCATCACATTGTGGTCCTACTAAAAGTGCACTGATCAGCACTAGACGAGGCAGTGCGCCTACTGCTCTGGTCTTTCTCTTATGAAAGAAGACCCTCAACTAATAATACCAGGGGTTTCAAGAAAATAAGATGCCATGGTTTTGACCAGCAATTCTTAGAACCCTGCTAATGGATTTATAATAATAATTTGCATGTGTGGTTCTTCAGAATAAGCTCAACAGGAAAGGGCTTCCCCAGAGTGATAAGACCAGGGGACAAACTGGCAGGAAAGACTTGCCCCATGAGGCAATGGCAATGTTTATGTTACATATAATGTTCAAGAAACCGAAAGGGAACTAGGCAATTATCCAGGCAAGCCATTTGTTTCTACTCTGTAACTATGATGGCAGAGAGGTGTATGGCTTGGCTTCCAGTAGACCACCTCTGTCCTAGACATCTTTGTCTGCCAGGCATGGCCTGGAGGTCTTGTATGTCTGAAAATGGCTGGTCTTCGTGTGACGTCAGCCCTAAGCTTCAAGCCCTTCAAGTCTCCCCTTCTCCTTATACAGAATGAACACAATTTTTCTTTCCCCAGGTCCAGTTCTTTTGGTGAACACCCTGGGTTTGGACTTAAAGGGCAGTGCACATTCTGAGACCAACTTGATGACTTTCCCCAAACCAGGATATGTGCGAGGGCATGGTAACAGAATCAAGCCGAGTTGCACAGGGCTGATGGGGTTCCAGGGTTGACACACAACTATGGGGGGAGGAAGAGGGTCTTGTGCACCTTTGTATCCATGAAGCATTGCTGCATGTCTTCTTCCCAGTATGTTCTTATTGCGACAGACTCTATAGTTGTAGTTGCCAAAGGGCACTATGTACAGTTACAAAATTTGGAAATGGCTGGGCTGGGGAGGGGGTGCGTGTGAGGCTTCTAAACAGATGTGGAAGCTAAGGAGCATGAAGGGTCTAGCTCCACCCACAGTCCCCACAGATTTCATTTCTCCCACGGATCCAGTGGAGATGAGAAGCCGCTGTTTACCTCACCCGGACATCCTCACCTTGCCACCTCCCATGACCTTCTCAGCAGCGTACACTGACTTCCCGCATCGTGGGCACTTCTCTGATTCTCCGAACTTCGCAGAGAACTTGGAAGGGTTGCTCGTAGTGGCTACGCGTGCTGGCTTCGGGGACCTGGTGGAAACGGCAAGTGGAATGAAGACTGCTCTCGGCACACAGTTGGAAAATTGTGCCTCACGTGATGTACCTCACTCCACTATGCCTCTTTCTCATCATCTACAATAGGCATAATGACAGGACGTGTCTCAGTTGTTGAGGGTGATTGTTGTGTTAAAGCCCTGAAGACAGCGCCTGTCTGTGTGGATGGGCTAATGTGTGTTAGCTCTAACGATTTTACATCTTTCCTTTGACACTTTAGTGAGTATTCCATGCATGCCCATGGGCTGCCATTGCTGTTGTTACTTTGCTTTTGTTCTTTAGATTTCTTTTTTGTACTATCGTGAAGCCAGGTGAAAACTACAGGCCACGATGATGCGCACTTTTCCCAAGATAGAGGCAAGGACTCAGCTCCTTGCAGTTTTAGTCTTTGATGTTCCATTTTATGTGGTATCTCTTGAGTCTCACCAGTGACTGAAGTAGATATGGACAGTGGGAAGAGAGGGAGGACCCAACAGGAGCAAGACTAGGCATCTCCTGGCAGGTGGAGCTAGGAAGAAACCCAGGTCTCCAAAGGCTTTGCACTGTTTCCCCAATGTCAAAAAGTAGGCTTTAGATGATGCAAGACAGCACATGCAGCTGCCATCACCTCGTCGTCTTTAACCGAAGGCCGCTGGCTAGGATGGCGAGTAATGAGAAAAATAAGAAAAGGCCTCTAGTGAGCACACAACCCTCCACGTTTCCAGGCTCTGCAGTGGGTGCCCCTCTTCTCAAGAGACAAAATGACAAACTGCTCTCTGAGTAGGTACTCAGTTCAGCTAGCTGTTTCTGACCAATTGCCCCAGGGCTAGGCCCAGACAGATACCAGCTGGCCAGCCAGCAGCTGTGGACCAGCCACCATCAGATTGTTTTCAAGTCTGGCTAGTGATGGTTAACAGGGAAAGTGAGGAAGCGGATTGAGCTGGCAGTGGCCTCTGTGATATCCCACACCCTCAGAATTGTGTTGGGGGATGTCAGTACTATACAGGTATGGCCGCAGGCAGCCAAGGAGGCCCACAAAACCATCATATTGGTGTTTCCACCTGAGGGTCAGCTCTAGACCCATCTTCTTGCGTTGCAGACATTACTCATCTTACAACCTAAGAGATAAATCTTCACCAACAAGCACACAGAGAATGACCAAGACTTTCTTGCTCTATTTATACGATTTACACAGAAGCTCACGAAGAAGAAAAGAGACTCCATGCAGTTTGCAAAGATCAAATAATGAAACATCTGTACATTATAGGTTCTCTCTTGACACGCAAACTGAGAACCACCATGTAAAAGTAATTGCCCTTTAGAAAAGCAGATAATTTAGAGAGAGACAACGCATTGTTAGGACTTGGTCAGAGTGAGTATTCCTATTGTTGGCAAGCCAACAATAGAGTCCATTCTCCCACTTCTAGAAGATGTTGCTATGGGAACGGAATGAACTGTCTTGATCATTGGAGACTAACAGAGAGAAAAGAAGCATGACAACAACTTACTGTTGGAACTGCAGACCAAGATGCTCGCCTGTGTCCGTGCTGAGGCAGCCAGCGCCTTGTCCAAACCCGATCCCCTTGGGGCCATACTTGCGCCCGTAGCAGACCTTACAGTAGATCTCTGACTCATGAGCTGCCACTGTGGTGCTGTCCAGAGCCTTCCTGCAGGCCACTGCAGAGGGCGGGAAGAGTCAAGGAGTAAGGGTTGACCTCCCCACCTCTCTCTTCTGCACCCAGAGCCCCAGGCCAAGAATACATCTGTGACTCCCAGCACATCTAGAGCAACTGCCTATTCTGAGTCACTTTCAAGACAGACCTGGTCTGGCAGACAAGGAAAGAGGCTCAGAGAAGAGGAACAGATGTTTGGTATACACAGCAGGAAAGTGGTAGAAGTCAGCATTGCAACCGAGTATGGAGTCTTGGACCTGCTCTTAACATTGATCCTGGTGAACTAATGAACCCTACTGAATGACATCAGGGAACTTGTGGGGTGGGGCAGCTTACGTACACCTGAGTCAAATAGGAGCAGTTTCTGTACCCATCAAGGTTTTGTTATCTATGTGTTTGTTTATTTATCTATCTATTTATTTTATTTGGTTTTTCGAAACAGGGTTTGTTCGTTTAGCTTTGGCTGTCCTAAAACTAGCTCTGTAGACCTCACAGATATCCACCTGCCTCTGCCTCCGGAGTGCTGGGATTAAAGGCGCGTGCCACCACTGCCAGCCTTTTGAAGAACACTGTGATATTGTGTCCAGTTCTGGAATCAGGGGTGGGACAGAAGGGACACAAGTGACCCACTGGTCCCCTTTGTCACCTATTGGTTCAAGCCATTATCTATCACTTACCTTATGTCATTTGTCCCCAAATATAAGGTAACTAAATCCAAAGACAAAGATTGCAGAAGGAGTTGATTTTTAAGCTTGAAAAGGCTTTGTGTGTGTGTGTGGGGCGGGGTATGATGTTAGAAATTTAACCCAGGGCCTCAGGTATTCTAACCAAGCTCTCTCCTACTAAGTTATGTAAGCAATCCTGAGGGTGGGACTTTTAAATATGTGGATGAAAATGTTATGTCGTCTTATAATATTTAATAACACACATGAAGAATATACTGGAAGTGCTATTTTTCCTAGTCTCACACGAACTCAAGGATCCCATTCTTTCTTGCCATCCTCATCTGGTACACTCTCTTTGGGGACAGCTGATTGTAGCTAGCTGCCCTGCACAGCTCACGTTCACTTAGCTTTCTGTCTGAGCCTTTGTCAGGCAGCCCTTGTTTGACCCTTGACCAGGAGGCTAAAGCATGAAAATGAGCTCAACGCACAGAGCCTATTACCTACCATAGTTGCTAGGCAGCTGTTAGGGGTAAAGCATTTCCACAACTTAACAAAACACTGCAGTGCTTTGCAATAATGACCATTAAGGGTTTATAGTAATAATCGTTATGTGAGTATAACCTTAGAAATAATAAAACATGGGCATTCGATGTATTTGTTTCTTTAAAATACAAAACAGTTCCACCAAATGATCTTTATAAGGAACCTGGCATGGATGAGATCATCACAGGTTAATATGCCTTTCCGAAATGGCATTTTGTTGTTAAAAATAGAATAATTAAAACAGGCATAAAGGAAGAAGACTATGAATGAAGTAGGATGGGCCAGAGGTTAATGGTTGGGGAGTTTGGAAGATAGGAATATAGGAGAGAATTTATTCAAGTATCTATTGGTGTGGGAGGTCCTTCTGTCTATGTGTTGCTTTTATTGGTTAATGAATAAAGAAACTGCCCTGTGAGAGGGCAAAAGAACAGAGCTAGGTGGGGAAAACTAAAGTGAATGCTGGGAGAAAGGAGGCAGCGTCAGAGAGAAGCCATGTAGCCCGGCTGGAGCTGGACGGAACTTTACCTGGTAAGCCACAACCACGTGAGTGGAAGTCAGAAGTTAACCTGCAGGAATTATTTCTCTCCCTCTACCATATGGGTTCCGGGAATTGAACTCAGGTCATTAGGTTTGGCAACAAACATCTTTCCCCACTGAGCCATCCTGCTGGCCCCCGAAGAGCTTTTGTACATAGCAGTAGAGAACTGTGCTGCTTGGTACCATGGCCACCATCCATACAGGATGTGCTGATAGGCTCACAAAATCATACTCAGTTTCAGTTGAGTGTGAATACTAAAAATATAAAATATCTCATGAGTCATGAGACATATATATTTGACTTATAGCTCATGTATTAAGTGAGATATTTCAAAGCATATTTTACCTAGTCTCATTGGCATATTTATAAAATGATGACTACCATAAAATGCTTACGCTTGCATATGTGGCTTACATACATTTCTCCTAGGTAGACTGTTCTGGAGTTTATCTAAAAGTTAGGACCACACTAGTAGGCTAAAGTGCAGTAGAGCTTCCTCTCTGAGCCCTGTTCCCTGCCAGCAGAGGCTTGGCTTGAGTCTGGTAAGTCTCTTAGATGTAATATAGAAAAGGGTGCCCTCCCCAGAAGCCCCTGCCCCTACGGCTGAAGCCCACATGGCTGAGCTCTCATCCCACCCGTGGGGTATGCTCCCAAGTGTTCAAACCCTTCTCCTATGTCTCCACTGAGCACAGCCAGTGTCATCCTCTGGGAAGTCAAGACAACACCCCCCAACACACACAGTGGGAAGCTTCTGTCCACTCTACTTACTACACAGCATCAAAGTTAATATAAGCAGGACAGTCAGAGTCCAGCTGGCCTTGGTGAGCTCCCAAAGAATCAGCCCCACTGTCTCCACGGGTGGGTGCACCCCTTGTGGTCCTGACTTCTTTGCTCATATTCTCCCTCCTTCTGAGAGGGAGGGGGAGGAGTGGGGGGAGGGGAGGAGGAGAGGGAGGAGTGGGAGGGAAATGGGAGGCGGGGAGGAGGCAGAAATTTCTTTTTTTTCCAATAAAAAAAATATATATATAAGCAGGACAGAGCCTAGAAGGCCAGATTTCCAGGTGTAGGACCCCAGTTTTCTCCTAACAAATCTGTTCTTATCTTGTGGGTAGAGAGATGGTAAAACAGCTCCCTTCTACCCCCAAAGTTACGCAGTTAGTGAATCGAAAAGCCTCAATGTGAAGTTTACCTCCTCTTTGGTTCCAGTTCTCCTTCCGGTTCTGGTCACTTAAAGGACACTGGCTATTTTTAGAGAGCCATTGAAGGCTTGGAGAATGGATAACAAGGTCCAGATAGTTATAAGTGAACACTAGTGAGTATGAGGGATATATAAGATGACTTAAAAGACAATTGCCCATCTTTAAAATCCAAAGCGTTAGTAAGTGTGTCAACTTAATCACCCAGAAGAGTCCTCTTTTTCCTCTATAAACACAGTTGCTGAGGAGGGGGGGGACCATGGACCTTCACCTGAGAACACAGCCGGACACTATTTCTGGCTGATACCAGTGAAGTATGTATCTCTCGGCCCTAACATTTAGAACTTAGGCTTTGAAGTTCATCTGGAGCTCCATCAATGGATGCCTTGCAGCCACCTGAGTGGGGTATGGAGCGAAAACTGAGCTGGCTAACAGATCCTGCCAGATACTGAACAAAGCTAGCCTGTGAGTCATTGCTTTGGCCTAGAAGCAGGGAAGGTGGGTGGCCTTCCCTCAAAGCCATGGCCCATTTGTCCCAGAAAAGGAACTGCAGAATGTGATGTCAAAGAACACTGAGGCAAGGGTCTGACGGTGCAGGGGTTAGCCCTCACTCTGTTGCAGGTGCCTACCACCTCCTTGACCAAAGTCATGTGACAGACCCCGAGTATGTCACAGTAGCTCAGAGCTCCCTCGGTTTGGGCATTTGTAAATCTGTCTGACAGCTGAAGAGTTTCTTCATTCTGATGCCTAAGCCTGACATGTGCTGCCCACTGCCTTCCCTTTCTCAGGGAAGACTAGCCACAGCTGGCTTTGGTGACAGCTGACCAGGGCCACACACACACACACACAAAAATCTAGTTTGGTTCCAGACAACTGCTAGTTTTCTTTCTCTGCCAAGTCATACTTTGCAAATGTCACCGAGAGCAGGGCCAACACTGCTTGTCTTGACTCTTGAGCTAGGTGAAAGTGCTCAAGGGAGCATTCTGCCTACTAATGGAGCCCACAGGCAGGGTTTCTCAGAGCTTCCTGCTCCTGCTCCTGCATGCTGCTGCCCCACTGGGACAATCACAGTAGGATTCAATGAGGACTCAGAGCCCACAGCAAACCCCTGGGGCTCTCCCCAACTCACTGCAGAGGAAACAGGTCTTGTGGAAGCTCCTCCCATTGCACTGGATCTCTTCAGCATGGTAAACCGTCTTTTCGCAGGCTCCACATTTTGCACCTCCTCCCCAGTTTGGCATGGTGAAGACTCTGAGCAAGGTCAACCTAAGAGGATATAAAGCAAATGCCCTATGTTTAGATGGCATTGAGGGTAAACTGACCTAGAAATACAGTGATCTGAGGGCCCGGGTACAGCCTGATTCAGTCAGTCAGTCACTCATTCCACAAATGACTACCTTCTACAAGCAGCCCAGACCCTGCAGGCTTTGAGGCATCTGCTTATTGAGCCATCTCGGTCCCCTCTTCTGTTAAATTTCAGCAACATCGGTCCCTATATATCTCACAGGGCTCCTAGAAGGAATAGGCAACTAATTTTTGTGTGCATAAAATGGTATTCAAATACTATTTTCTTGTCCTCCAAAGTTTGAAAGTTATCTCATCAAAAGTGGGATTAACTTTCTGAACGTGACGTGTTCTTGCCTGTCTACCTTAGATCTCAATATAGCGAAGGGTCGGGCTTGGTGTACCTCAGAGCAGGCAATATTGATGCTGTTGCGGATAGCAGCTTGTGGTCTTGGCTTGTCCAGCTGGCAAAAAATATAGAATATGAAAACTGTCTTGTCGAGTGTTGCTTCTCATGTCTGTTGAAGAATGCCATTGCCGGGCACACTATAGTGGCTCAGCAATCTGTGCTGTCAGCTGCCCTCAGCACGCTCTGCATCTAGAGGGGTTGCAGGACTTTTCTCTATCTCACCCCCCAACACTTCTCTCTGGGGTTGTTTAGGGGACCAGAAGATTCAGTGTATGGGAAGGGATGTAAGAGCTCACAGGCTCAGGGGGAGATGGTACCAACCTGTCCCCTGCACCTTAGAAACACACTCTGCCTAGAGCCATACCTCTCCTCTCTCTCTGCTGATTTTCCCAGAGGATGATGTTTAAGAGATGTTCATAAAAGGCATGATAAGCCAGAATTTTCAGGCCCTTAAGTGTGAACCCAAGTTTTTAGTTTCCTTGGAGCTGAATTAAGCTGTCGATATTCAGTAGACTTCTGAAGCCCTGCCTCTGCCCAAGGAGCTGGATTTTCCCCAGGAACCTTTGGCTTCCTAGAAGCTTGGTGTGCCACCAAATCATGAACACTAAGCACCATCAGGCACTCTGCGAGGCAGTTCTGCCCAGTTCCTTCTTATGATAGTTGCGATTAGCACTAAGCCCTCTTGGGTCACCTCTCCGGGTTGTGTCCCACAGTCTTACAACACTGGTAGTTTTTGCTAAGAAACAGAAGGTAAACAGAAAACAGACCACTGAACCTGACACTGGACTGAAGGGAATGTCTCCACTGAGCGTCTCTGAGATGCCATCCCTTTAGAAGTCATCTTAAACACCCCATGCTTCCTCTCCGTATCTTCTCTGTTTATTTAGAAAAAAAAAAACTAGGAAACAACTTCAAAATAGGAAACATTTTGTAGGCGTTTCTATTCAGAATGAGATAGATGAATGGCTGGAATCAAGTCTGTATTCACTCGCTCTCTCACCGGGGGCTTACTACCCGCCTGCCTGGTACTGAGCTAGGTCCCAAGTGGTGGCTCAAAGAGGAAACATAGAAGAATGAGTGGGTTGCATCCCCGGCATTGAGAAACCCACACTGAGAAAAGAAGACAAGAGCCAGAACACCTTGGACCAGAGTGCTGTGGTAACTTGTGTGAGAGAACTTGAGGGATTGCGGTCACATTAGAGACCACATTCAGATAGTGACTAGGAGTCCAGCAGATACAGAAAAGGGCAAGGACATTTCATGGAGATTTAAGAATTAGCAAAAAGCCATAATGACTTCATATCTCCAAAACAGAGCCAAAGTAGTTCTACTGACTCCATTGAAACAGTAGACTCTTGAGTTGAAATGAATTTTGGAAATTGTCTGGCATACTCATTTCCAGCCAAGATGGCTACATAGAAAGCAAACAACTAGGGTCATTTTTTAGCTAACTTCTTTTTTTCCCAGATCCATCCTCCACATATGAAAGAACACATTTTCTGGGAAAAAAAAAAGAGGAATCACATAATTGTGTTCATGTTCATTTTGATCCTAGGTTTCAACATAATTCAAACAGGGGAGGAATAGTATATTTTATCTGAGAACATGACAGTGACCCTTGTAGAGTTAATGGCATGGAAACTTTCAGTGAAAACCACCTCAGGCCAGATTTCTCATTTCCTATTGTCAGTGATTTCATTGCAAGCAAGTTTAATGGAAGACTGAGAGACTGATATACCTCCGGGGAAAGTACACACACACACACACACACACACACACACACACACACACACACACACACACCCATGCATTTGCCTTGGCATATTTTTCAAAATGAGGGTAAAATTACATATAATACCTCCTCACCAGCTAATGCATCTCAACAACCTGTTTGTAAACGATCATGACTCTATGCCTTACATACATCGAGCTCAAAACCCAAAATAGTAACGCATAAAGATTCGCTTAATAGTGAATCCCATTCCCGAGGAAGGGAGCACAGCAAGGGAAGCTACACAAGGAAAATGGCTTTGATTTCTTCTTCTAGTGCTCATCAAAGGTATAAAGGTATCATAACATGTTCTGAATCAGAATGCATGGACTCTGATTGTCATTTGTCACTTGAACCCGAGGGAAATAAATGTTAGTGTCTTCTTGTGCATGGGACAGTGGTGAAGGTCATGAAAATGTGGTGGAAATTTAAAGCAAGACTGAGCTTTTCCAAGGCAAATGTGATTTTTTGGTTTTCTTTATTACAGGCTATTCAAACGCCACCAATGTTCTAGTTAAGCCACTATGACTTGAGAGTACATTTTGGTCTTGGCTTACAGGTGGCCTTTTTGGCTTCTGCATTGCTTTGGAATAGCTGTGTTTCAACACCCAGAGCTGGGATCTGAATGAGCATTTACCTTGGCACAGTGTCAAGAGATGGGCCATTTGTTTATCAGCGTTGCTTGGAACTGGCAAGGGTCATTGAAGGTAGAACACCAAATATAGGTTTGCCTGTCAGTCGGCACTGTTTATCGCCTGGGTCACCGTCACACCACCTGGCACTGCTTTCTGGAACTATTAGTGAGGTTGCTGTTGTCAGAGACAAGTCATAGGTCAGGGTCAAAAGGGAGACAAGAGTTTATAAGGGTGAGGGTAGAGAGTGAAGCCTACTGTACCAGCTGGGAACAGACTGTTTGCTCCGATCCCACTCAGAGACGGCCTTCAATGGGCTCCTTAAATATTGGCGCTGTGAGAGAGAATTGCCGCTGACTGGGAGTTCTCTTTAGTGATTCAGGGATTGGGTCCCAGCCTACAGTCTAGTCCTTTCTAACCTCTTCAAAGCTGTGTGACCCAGGAAGCCAGTAACCTCTCTGACCTTTAGTGTTCTTCCCAAATGAGGACTCTTTGGGAACTGCTCCGAGAATTGCTTCTGCTTAGGTGCTGACACATGCTCTGTAAACTGAGTGGTACTCAGTTATAAAATGTAGGTTTTGATTGGGTCTGGTACCGCTCTGAACTGCTGTGTGTCACCGGAACTTTCTAAAATAAACTCAAACTGTTCGTTGAACAGTCCTCCAATTTTTGTTCCTCACTCCCTTTCTTCTTCCTCCTCCTCTTTTCTCCTTCTTTCTCTTTCCACTCATCCCCTGCGGAACTATGAGGCTGAAAGATGAGTATACAAAAATCTGCCACTTAGTAACCGTATTGCTTCTTAGAGGCCTGTTTAACAATCTGGGAGAGAAGCTAAGTCAAGACACCTCAGTAACTGTGTTCAGCTTCCTGTTGGCTCACTTGCTCTTCCTAAAAGAAGCCACCACATGGTGAGTCGATCTGTCTACACAAGCTGAGACAGAGTTCTGGACTCCATGGTAGAGTTAGTACTATTTCAGACATTGCCATGAAGTCACACTTTCTAGAGCACAGCCCTTGGATCAGGTACTCAGGAACTCATGACCAGTATGCTATTGTTGAAACCATCTTTGCAGAGAGGGAAATGGGCATTTAGGAAAATTTACATCTCTGTCCTATATCACATAGTTAGACTGGAATTCTGATCTTTGACTCCAGAGCTGTGTTCACATGAATACATTCCATACATTATCTTGGACACTTACAACAGTCAAACAAAGTGAATTGTGTTGTTCCCAAGTTGGGAATGAGAAAACTACACAGAGGCCTAGACGGCTTGACCAAGATCACACGGTCCATAAATGGGAGAGCTGCATCTCAAAGGTAAGTTAACTTGACCCATCTGCCACCTTCTGCTGCCTCCTATCTTCTGGGAGACGAACACCACCATGTTTTTCATCTGGTGGCAACTGAGATCTCACAGACCCATCATCTCTTCACGGGGTATAGGAAGTATTCATGAAAGGAGTCCTGGGGACCCCAACTTGGTAACATAAAGGACTTCCCAGGAACCCGTGGTGTTCACACATGGATAGAACTCCACTAGAGCTGGAGGTCTCTCTACCTGTTGGTTTTCATCTCCTGTGGGGATGGACATCTAAGAGGCTGCAACGCAGAGAAGCATCTTCTGGAGTCCTCCCAGCCCTGAGACCAATTTAAGGACCTGAACTGCCAGCGAGCGAAGACTCTCTTTGCAGAAACGCTGCTCAGTAGTGTTCCCTCTCATGTGCCTCTCCTCTCACAGTTCAGCAAAAAAGGCATCAAAGTGTGAGAAGACACTGGCTTGTGAAAGACCAGAGCCATGTTCAGAACATTAGCAGTCTGATCTGGGCACACGGCTCAGATTCCTGAGCACAGTCCCTATGCATGCCAAAGGAGTGGGTCAGTCCCAGAAGGCTAAAGGCAATAA
Organism: Microtus obscurus; assembly: GCA_963919715.1. NCBI lineage: Eukaryota > Metazoa > Chordata > Mammalia > Rodentia > Cricetidae > Microtus > Microtus obscurus. Next base: position 808,977 of record CAWTZC010000707.1, read on the forward strand.
GTTAGTGTACTCCATATTCATCCATGCTGCACAGAGGGATCCAGGGACTTGCATTGCCTATGTATTATTATGATGGTTGGTTGGTGTCATTTACTCTATAGTTTAATCGATTTTTGCAAAACAAACAAAGCTCTCTGTCTTTTCTCTCTGTGGATCTTCATTTCAGACCACAAATCAACTTTCCCAGTCTTCAGAATCTCAGAGGTTGCCACCCATGTGTGGCCAGCACAGGGGTGGGGAATCTGCTCCCATCTCAGACTGCCAGTACCATTGATTGAGTTGGCCTTCGGCCTACCCTGCCTCTCTGAAGCTCTCACTGAGCTTGCCTTGCCAATCACGGGGCTTTGAAGGGAAGCATGCCCACATGGAGTCACTGTGGCTGAGGGGTATCACATCCTTTTTGCTCTTAGAACAGGAGTCAAGGTCAGAGGACAGCTCCCTCCTGATGTTACAGATCAGGTGTATATAGGACATCTTTCCACCATCTCCTGTCACTAAACCTCAGAAGGACTCCGTGCTTAGAAATAACCATGAATGTTTCCTCTCGGGCATGGTGGACATGAGCTTAGAGAGACTAAGGCACAATCGCAGTAACCCTGCTCTGAATTATCTCTGTAGTGCGGCTGACTTCTGCTCCTGGAAGCCATTCTTGGTTCTGCTTTGACCTTTGTGCTTTAAAGACCACATTGTACCTCAATCCCATCCTGGTTCTGCTGCTTCCTGGCCATGTGATCCCCGTGTGGTTGTTGCAGTCCCTTGAAGTTTAGTTTCTCCCCCTAAAGAATGATTTTTCCAGGACTTTCTGTGACTCTAAAGAAGCCCGTGCTGAGTCTGAAACGGCAAAAGGGCAGCTTGGCAGCATCAGGTGCCCTTCACTGTGCCCAGCCATGTCCTCAGGCTCCACACTCCGCAGCTCCTAGACAATCCCTGCATCCCTTGCTGCAGGATCCTTCCCCGGGAGGGTCACTCAGTTTCCACCTAGGCAGATCATATTTCTCTTTGGACATGACTCCCAACCCTCTATACAGTAAGCACTCCCAGACATCTGGGCAGCATGCTTGAGCTTGGAAGGCTGCCTGCCTGGAGTTGTATTTCCTGCGAACGATACCCCAAAGCCTGTATCCTTCCTCTTGACAAACGTGTCCATCACCTTTTCACTCCTGGCTAGCTTGTTAGCCACTCTGACTGCTGGACTTCTGTCATCATCTTGTACTTCACAGGACATCTTTCCTAACTCAGAGACAGCCCTGTGCCCCTTCTGAAAGGCTTCGTTTACTCATAGTCGTGTGAAATTTGGAAAGTGTTTCCCCGTGTCTTACTCAGTGCACACACATCCCCTAGAGGTAGGTGCTTACCCTTGCATGTTCCTGTTCCAGAAGTGAAAACTGGGAAGCTAAGGGATATGCAGAGCTCTGAGTTGAACCTTTGACTTTGTTTGCTTTGCTTTTCTTCTCACGGCTTTGCAAAACTACCATGTGAAATGAAAGATTTGCATCTACCGTGGTTCTGTCCCACTTTCTGGGTAAGGCTCTTGTGGTTCACCTGTTGGTTGCTGCTGCTTGCTCTTCTCACCCTGTCCCCATCCTACCTCTCACCCCATCTAGGCTCTTTCTGGTAGACTTGCTCTCTTGCCTCTGACAGATATGACCAGGTGATAGAGTACCCATTGGCCCAACCTGGGAACAAGCAACAAGCCCTGGCTGGGGTATAGCTCCTCTTAACAGTGGAGTTGCTGACACTCACTGAGCACAAATAAGAGATGAACCAAAGGCAAATCAGGAAAATCTCGACAGGTTCTGGGAGATAAAACAGTTCTGCACACATTGTAATGACCTGGTTGGAGGATGAAGCATTTTATATTTGAGAGAGGTGTGGTAATTTTACACAGATGGCCATAGTGTTGATTCATAGGAGAGACCCCTGGTCTTTGTTTTGTAGAAAACAGCCTAGCGTTTTCATCTTATACCATTTCCCTTGACACTCAGTCTGCAAAGTAAATCAAGGACACAGACTATCTCCTACCCCTTTTCATGGCTTATGCCTCTACCTGCCCTAATTCTGAGATAGGAGGCAGGTCTTAGGGCCTATAAACTGGCATTGCACCACACTGGAGTTAGACAAGCCCCTCGGATGGCTACCGGGTTCCTCTATTGAGGGTTCACCACCCTGGCTAAGGGCCAGAACAGAAATTAGAAGCAGCATCTTTGATCTGCACAGCATATCTGCCCAAGCCACTGCTTAGAACCGCTCTCATCCTCATTCACTGGATAGCAAAAAGAAATCCTTGACCGAAACTTATAGGAAACACTGGGAATCACCCTTGCCACTGGCAGTGAATTAATCTCCCTATTAAATAAGAGCTTTTAATGGATTTTCAGCATCACGGTGTCTTTTTAAGACCAATTTTGATTAATCTTACACGGCTAAAAGCATGCCTGCCACTGAGTATCTTTGATGTGTATCTATTTTAAAACAACAGACCTGGAATCTCATTGTCTACCCGCACGGCGTGAGTAGCAAAGTTTCGTGATTTGTGCTGAGAAAGGCTCTCTTCTGTGCTATCGGAGCTATGATACCTGCTTTGTAACTGTGTAGTTCTTTAGAGTTTAGAATAAAAGTCACTCTATTTGTATCAAACCCTCGAAGGACAAGAGACCAAGACCCCAAGGGCAGAGACTTCCTTAGAGCTACTTATGTGCTTCTTAGATGGTAGTTCTGAGACCACACAATGCAGGACTCTTAAGCTGCATTTTTCCTCTGCTCTCCTGCCATCTGGGTCAGAGGACCGAAGCTGTCCCTCTGTGACGGTGGCTTTAGACCCAGATAAATCCCACGCTCGTTGCTCTGTCTGAGAGGTTCCCTTGAATTCCCAACTTTTATTTTTTTTAGGATATCAGAAAATCAAACCCAGACCTTCACAAACACTCCCACAACCCCCCCCCCCAATATTAATCATGCTTTTAAGAAGTTTAAAATAACTGCTAGATTCACATGTGGATCACTTATATAATTTGACCCTCCTCATGTGTAGCCAGAGTAGCTACTAGGACGTGTTTGTAAAATATACCTCGGCTCCATAGAACTCTATATAGTCCCATCGGCCACCCAGTTAGTCAACCACCCCAGTCCAACGCCTGGTTCAATCCACTTACCTGCCTGTGTGGTCTCTCTCAGCTCAACTGAGTAAGGGGACTCTAGTCCTCTTTAAATATATCGAGGCTGTCACCAGCCTTGGCTTGCTGAGGGGAGGGCAGGGGGGAGGCTGAGGGGAGGGGGTGAATAAGACATGAGTAACACAACTGCCCAAAATAGCCCATGACCAACGCCTTTAGCTGTGTTCCCCAGCCCCCACACCAGCCGGGAGCCTCCTAGAGAACAATATTAGTTGGGTTCTATTTTAATTGCCATTTGCCTAAGGCACCAAGGGATACATTTGTGAAGTATACAGTTTCCGACCAATGACTTGGACTTGGAAGAAGAGTAAAGGGTTTTAATCTAACATCACTTCTGCGGCGCCCCTCCCCCACACCCAGCCTGTTCTGGAAATCAGTGCAGGGTACCTGCAAATGAACCATGAGCCATGCCTGGGAGCCCTCTGGAATTCCGAGACCCAGGTCACCGCACTTGTGAGGAGAACGCGGTGCTAAAAATAAGAGTGATGGGGTCTGGCACACACTTAGCTAATCTCCTCAAGGAGGCTTCAGGAGAGGTGGGGTTGACATCAGCTAATCGTCAGAGGCCTGTTTATCTGAAGAAGAAAAGGTTTCTCTCAAGGTTTGAGTTTCAAGGATTGATTACCAGGCTATTTCGTGGTTTAGACTAAGGCTTGTGGTGATCTCACAAGGATGGGCATAACATTGCTTTAAATGAAATATACTCAGTTTGTGTTATGGAAACAGTATAACTTCCTCACCTGAGAAATAAGGCAATGATGACTGCCCGGCAAGGTTAAAGGATCTTAAGAATTCTTATAGGAGCCGGGCAATGTGGCCCAAGCTTTTAATCACAACACTCAGAAGCGTAGGTAGGCGAAGCTCTCTGAGTTTGAGGTCTAACAGAACAAGTCCCAGGATAGCCAGGACTATACTGAGAAATCCTGTCTCAAAATCTACCCCCAAAAGAAAGATTTTGTCACAGCTGAGGCCCTTTCGGTTATGTAAGGATTGTACGACCTCATAGGATCGCAACATTTGAAGTCGTATGCATGTGTGTGTGCGTGCGAGTGTAGATGTGTGTGTGTGTGTGTGTGTGTGTGTGTTTAGTCCTCAACCTGTGTAAACCAGCGGAATTGGTACATTCCAGTAATTCCAGCATTTAGGAGTTGGAAGCCAGAGGATCAGAAGTTACCATTCTCAGACTCATAACCAAGTTAAAGCAAGCCTAGGCTGCATAAGACTGTCTCAAAAAACAAACAAATAAACAAAACACACACACACAAAAGAAAACCCAAAACCTTTGAATAATAATTGTGTGTTTTGACACCAACATTTTTTTAATTTAGCGAATGTTAAATGAGGCATCAGTGCATGAAGCCAATAAAACTAGAGTGCCACACTGCTTCTTGTGTGCTCTTTAACGTTGTGTTTTAAAGTCAGGTGTGAGACTACATTACTGAGAGAGAGAGAGCCTGTAATGACTTCACTGAATCCTTAGGTAACCGAAAGGGCCTCAGTTGTGACAAAGCTACGTGTCTCAGGTCTTGATTCCACAGGATTAGTTTCTCTGAAGCCACACTCGTTGGCATGTACGCGAGTCCTGTCTCATGTCTTCCTGTGATCTTCCTTCAGTGTTTGTGTGGCCCCGTGTTTTCTTATAAGGAAACCAGGTATATTGATTAGTGTCTTCTTTGAAACCCCTGTCTCCAAGTGCAGCAGCACAGTCTGAGATTCTGGGGTTAGTTAGGATGTAAATATGGATTTCAGAGGGAGCCAATTCAACCTTCATCTTGCATTCCTCTTGGGCGATTATCATGCTTACACCTGAGAATATATATTCAAGGTGAATATAGATTTATTTCTTTATTTATATGACTATATTCTTTAGTCAGAATTTAGACAGAACTGTCTATAATTGCCCAGTAGTGTTGCAGTGGGTGGTGATATCAGTTTTTTCTTGTTCCTGTATTAATTTGATTTGTTTCCTCTGGAAACTAGATCTCTTAAATCTCATGATTTTTTTTTTTTTTTTTGTCCTTTAAAGGTTATATCACTCGTAATTTAGTGGCTCATTTCAGCCAGAAAACTCCTGTTTCTTTCTTTTGTTTGTTTTGTTTTTAGCTTTGGAAAATTTTAATTTTTTAAATTAATGCCTTCCCTCTAATGCCCATTAAAAATCAAAACATTGTCTTTTTGTGTTTATGCAAAAATCCCTTAGCTCATCATTGTCTAGAACAGTGGTTCTCAACCTGTGAGTGGCAACCCCTTTGGGGAGGGGGGAGTACAGTGTTCAACAAATCTTTCACAGACCATTGGAAAACACAGATAATTACATCATGATTCATAACAGTAGCAAAATTACAGTTACAAAGTAACAATAAAAATAATTTTATGTTTGGACATCACCACAACAAGAGAAACCATGTTAAAAGGTCACAGCATTAGGAAGGTTGGAAACCACTGGCCCAGAGTGAATTTGCATTACATCCAAGTATATTTAGCCACTTACTCATTCACTAATTTAATAATAATTTCATTTACATTTTTTTTCTATTTTTTTTCTGGGATTACAGGTGTGTACCACCACACTTGATTCTGTATAATTTTTAGCACATGTAATTTTTTTGCCCAGCCCATTCTTGCTTTCTGGTTGGCATATATCCTGAACTTCTGCACAGATTAATCACACTAACTGAGGAGAGAGAGGTCTGTTTTCTCTATTCTATTTTCTTGGTTGTTGGTTCTTTTGTGCATCAACTTTTGGGTTCCTGGTAGTGCTGGTTTTTACAAAGTATTCAGGATTCTTGGCTGTCTTTTGTAATTCTGAGAATTCCTGCTTGTTTGCCTCCTGGCTTGTTTCCAATTGGAAAATGTTCCTTGAATTGTGAGCCAGGGATGGATCAGGCTGTGTCTACTTGGGCTGGAGTGGGAATTTCCGGCCCCTTTCACTAGGTCTCTAGAAATCTTTCTGGGCTGCTTCTTCTCTTTCTTCTTTTTCCTCCTCCTCCTCCTCCTCCTCCTCCTCCTCCTCCTCCTCCTCTTCCTGCTCCTCCTCCTCTTCCTGCTCCTCCTCCTTCTTGTTTGTTTGGTTTTTGTTTTGTTTTTTTGAGACACAGTTTCTTTGTGAAACAGCTCTGGCCTGGGCTGTCCTGTTACAGTGCTCTGTAGACCAGGCTGGCCTTGAACTCACAGAGATCTGCCTGCCTCCTTCTCCCTGGGATTAAAGGCATGCACAAGCACCACCCTGCTACTCTAGGGTTCTTGACACTATAGACTTGAAGCTCTCTGGCCCTGCATCTGTTTCCTTGCTTATTATCATGATGGCCTTCAGAGTCTCTTCCACATATTTCTACTGATTTCATTTAGAGCAGCCCCTCCTCATCACAGGGATCCTCCATGTGCTCGGGCCCTCTCTGTATTTCTTCAAATTTCCTTACCTAATGATGGATACTCTCTGTTCTTCACTATTATTTAGGGTTTTTTTTTCCCCCTAATACATCTCTCTCTGGAGTCCCTTAGTCTTCTAGCAATCCTTATTTTTCAACCAAGTAGTCAGTAGCCACACTTGGCTATTCAGATCGAAATGATTTATAGTTGAATAAGACGTGATTTCTTGGTCATTGAAGGTGTTTGATAGTCATGTGTCCAGTGCTAAACACAGAGCATAGCATAGACAGAAAAGTCCCAGCACTATAGAAAGTTCTGTGGGGCTGCCCTCCCATAAAGCTTCCCTGTGTGTGAAAAATGCAGAAGGTACCCACATCCTGTCTGGGGCGTTGTGAAAGAAAGGACAGGCAGCATGCCCGGGGTGTACAGCAGGACACCTGGACAGCAGGAACTGGAAGCTCACTCAGTGGGAAATGAGTGACAATGCTAAGACCTGAGCCCATTGCTCCTGCAGCATTGTTCCTCGAGAGTCACTGTAAGTGAGTGAGCCATCAAGAGACAAGCTGCGATGGACAGCAGGTCAGAGAGAGGATGAGACCATCTAGGACACACACCTGAAACAATACCTTTGAACTTGAAATCAGAAAGGAAAGACACCATATTATAAGGTCTTTACTTAATCCTCACAGTAACTTTGCCAAGATGGTTTTATTATTACTCCCATCGTATTAGTGAGCGGTGAAGAGGCCGCTCCTTAAAGCAGTCGGTTCTCCAACACACACGGGAGTCAGCCAGCCTTCGGCTGAGAACCCACATGTTCCCCTCCTTGCTGCTCCTGGAGTAGCAAGTCACTCAGACACACAGGTCACAAAGGGACAAAGCATTCAAATGCAGCTCTAACTCCAAAACCTTTACACAGTGGTCCTTAGGTTAGCTTGACCGTGGTCCACTGGCAAACATTTTTGAGCAATCTACTATTACGTGTGTGTGCACGCTCATATTTACATAGATATTATGTATATCTAACTTCTTATCATATTCCTGCAGTATGCATATAATGAAGCACATTCAAACTATGCTCTGAAAAGGAAAAAAATATATAATGAAAGTTCTAATTCTTTTTCTCTTGCTCCATTATCTCCCATGCTCCCCTGGTTGCTGCTCGCCATTCCTGGCTTTCAAAATCACTGCTCTGCATTGAGTCACATAAAAGAAGGCATATTTTAAAAAAAGAATCTGCAGCCTAGGAATCTTTGCTTCCATCTGCTCATCCCAACGCCTCTGAAAAGAAACATAATTGGGCCCTGATGTATTCAATGTCAGCCACATTCTTGAAGTAACTAGGGCTTTCTGCTATTTCTACGCACCAGTGGTCTGACGTTTGTCTTCAGTTCTTATTTCAAAGAAGAGAATTAACTCTAACCTCCCGGTCAAAAATTGAGCCTGGCCCTGTGTCCTGTCTGTGAAAGGCACAGAAATGGACAGATGGACACCTGAGTGTGTCACAATGGGTGTTTCTACCTAAGCTGGGTGATAATAGTGCAACTTTTTCTGAATGGAGCTGAGACTGGAAAAAGCAAATGGCGCACTTCTTCCCAGTATCTGGGCATTTTTAATTGGTCACTTCCATGACAACGGTGTTCTTATACAATACTCCTCAGTTTGAGAGCACTTGGATGCACTTGATTCTCTTGGGTTCATCTCTCTCTGTCCATTTACCTCTGTTTCTCTCTCTCTCTGAAGCAGAGGGAAAACAGAGGTGCAAATACCCCTTTTCTACTGATGAAGAAGCTGGCTTGAGAAATTCAATCATACGGCTAGTCAACGGCAAAGTCTAGACTCGGACCTAGTCAGTGCTCCACACCAAAGGCCATGGCTTGGTGGAAATTTTCACTACAGTGGTTTTATACGGATGTCAGAGAAGACTCTGGGTCAGATGCCTGCACAGAGAAAGTACAAACACAACTTCATTTTACACCGAGAGATTGGCAAGGCTTTATAGAATTAGTCCCTTGGAATCAGGAGAGGCTGCTCTTATATTTTATGCCCCTAAGAGTATCCTTGAGCAATATAGTTCCTGAAGTGGCTACCACAGGCCAGCAAACTGATCAGGGCAAGTCAAGTGAACACCATTCATTCTGTGAGACTGTCTTAGGAGTCTGGTCACTGGTCATCTATGTCAACAATATGTTCAACGTCTTTAGAATCCATCCCTTCTTTCTCTTCCTGTAGTTTCTCTTCTTGTCCTCATTCAGACATCTTGCTAGATTGTTCTAGAAGCCCTCGCCAAGCTTCCCCACCCCTCTCTCATTTGGCACATCCACTAGAGTCATTTGAAGCAGTTCTGACAATGACAGCCCCGAGCTCAAAGGCCTCTGCTAAGTGCCCCACTGCTATGAGATCATGCTCAAAAATTGAACATGGCATTTGAGTTTCTTCATCTTACTCCAAACCAGCTTTCCAGCTTCTCCTCAGCCCTTCCTTTATCCTATCTTTCAGCCTCTCCAGTCTAATCTCTGTTCTCCAAAAATAGCCAGGGCAGTCATGCCTCTCGGCTTCGTTCATGTTCTGTGCTCTGCCTGGAATGTCCTCCACCTTCACGTCCGCCCTGGTGGAATCTTCCTCATCCCTTAGAAAACAGCTCATATGATGCTTCTTCCCCAGGGCGCTCATTCCTCCCCTGTCCAGGTGTGATGTGCCTCTCTGGGTACCGGGTCCCCAGAATAGTCTGTTTTTTGCTATGGGAATCTTTTAACGCATAAGATCTTGAGCTTGTTAGGGGCTAGGAGAGTCTTGGTGATCTATGAGCCCTTGGTTTTGATACCTAGCATGTATTCAGAACTTTTTGTTTGAATTCTTTTGTTATAATCCCAGCATTCAGGAGGCCAAAGCAGAAGGATCAGGAACTTGAGGCTAGTCTGGGCTATTACATACAAAGACTTTGTGCCTCCCCGACAAAAAGGCACAATAAATGTATTCATATAATTGAATGATTTTGATAATTTTTAAAGAGTTGATTGATTATTATTTGTATGTGTGAGATGTGTGGAGGTCAGAGAACTTTTGTGGGGTCAGTTTTCTCCTTCCACCATTATGCAAGGTTTTGGGGACAGAACTCAGCTTACAAGGTTTTTCAGCAAACCCTTTCCCTGTGGCCCGGTCTCACCGGTCAGACTTTGAGCGATCTGAAGGAGCCAAATGCCCACTATATCTAAGAGAAGCAACAACTGATAACGTAGAAATTCAGTAAAAACATTACTTGTTTAGGGGTGGAGTCAGCTTATTCGCAGCCTCACAAGGCTGGTTAAATGAGCTTCCATGACAGCTGAAGGTCTATCACTGGCTTTGCTTAGATTTGTGCTCTACCGATGGTGCAAAGACACTGGATTAGAGTGGGCAGTTACTTTGTGCACTCTTCCCATGCTGGGAACAGAAGCTAGAGTCTTGTACACATTAGGCAAGTGTTCTACCACTGAGCCAAAACCCTAGCCCTTCTGGGATGGGTTTCTAGCCACAGCTTTGCTACTAACTAGCTGTGCCCCTTTCTAGCTTCTTTCTCTGTTCACACTAGACCAGTAGACTTCTGAGGCTTCTCCTAAGTCTATAATTTGATGATCCTTATCTTCCAGTGATACAAACCAAGCGTTCATTTCCTTCTGAATGTGAATGACCTTTCTTAACAGGAGTGGTCCGTCTACATTGTCATTAAAACACCTTTATCTTTGGTGCCCCTATTAATAAGACACAGTATTAGGAAAGGCTCTGGATAGCTTTTGGAGTGGGAGTTCTTAATATGGAGGGAAGTAAAAGCAAGAGCGCTCGACAAACAGGAATTTCCTGTAGGGGTAGAGCAACCTCTTCCCCTTCAAATGGTGACAACCCAAAGAGAGGGGAAAGACTTCAGAGACTGCTCGCCTAAGCTGAGTGTGGGGCTCACACCAGCACCTGAGGGGAGAGACAGAAGGATTGCCGTACGTTTGATGCCATCCAAATCTGTAAGGGAAGTTCCAGGCCAGTGAGAGATTCCTAGTAAGAGGAAGGAAGGAAGGAAGAAAGGAAGAAAGGAAGGAAGAAAGAAAGAAAGAAAGAAAGAAAGAAAGAAAGAAAGAAAGAAACCAATAAAAATAAATAAACAAATATTAGGTGATCAGTGAGGAGCTGAAAATGGAGGCTAGAACACCTCTGACAAGACTTGAAGATGAAATAGAAGACTACTGGATGATGAGTTTAAACTTCAGGTCTTTCTAAAAGCTGTCCGAAAGTGACACAGGCCCAGTTAAAGTAACATTCGTTCAGAGCAGTATGTGTCACTGTGTCTCAGGCTCCAAATGGACACCATGACAGCCTTGCCATAAAAGAAGACACCTGTTGTTTCCATTTTTTTTAAAAGCAGTCCTTGTGTTTTAGTAAGTATTGAGATTCATGGCAGAACTGGGTGGAAGTCACAAAGTTTCCATACACAGGCTGCCTCGTAGTAATACATAGTCACACTTTTTTTCCCTTGTTGCTGGGTAGTGAGGGAAGAGACAGGGGACATATACAAACCCTGTGACTTCCTTTCGATTCTGCTGTGAACCCCATTATTATCGCATCATACAGGAAGAGTTTGTTGAGTTTAAAACCCTTTGTGCTCTCTCTTTTAATCCCAACCCCACTAACCCATGAAACCCATCAAACCTCTGTACTGTCCTCATAGCTCTTCCTTCTCCCTGGTGTCTTGTGGTGGCCACATGACATGTCGCCTGTCCATCCCGGCCTCCTCTACTTGGCACTGCACTTTGACTGCTTCCTGCGTCTTCTTAGGCTGTGATAGCTCTTTTCTTCTAAATGCTGAATAATGTTCTACTCTCTGGATGGGCTTCAGATTATTTATCAATTAAGTGACTGCAGGACATCTTGGTTGTGTCTATGCTTTGGCACTTATGAGAAAAAGTCTCTAGAAACACTCATTGTATGTGTGTGTATATACATAAGTTTCTGGGTCAACATAACTCATTTGGGTAAATATAAAGAAGCTCATACTGGATCATATGGTAAGAATATGCTATTTTTTTTAGCTTTGTAAGGAACTGCCAATCTGTCTTCAGAATGGTTAGACCATTCTGCATTCCTACCATCAATAAAAGATGTTGTTGCCCATATCCTTGAGGTTGTCAGCATTTTAGCTTGTGTCCATTCTAACAGCTGTGTAGTAGATCTCATGTTGTTTCCTTTCAACGTTCCTAAGGACATGGGATGCTGGGCCTCTCTTTATTTCCTCTTATCTCACTCAGTCTCTGGTGAAGAGCCTGTTCCAGCCTCTTGTCTGTTCTTTCTTATCTGACTGTTCATTTGCTTATTGTTGAGCCTTGGGAGTTCTTTGTGCATCTTGGATTTATCACAGGTGTGCTTTGAAAACATTTTCTCCTAGACTCTAGCTGCCTTCATATTCTCCTGAGTGTCCTTTGGAAAACATGCTAACACTATCCACCTTCAGTCAACCCACCCAGGTGTTCTTTGGAGAACACGCTAACATTGTACACCTTCAGTCAACCTACCCATGCAAAATTCCACTTCATATCACTTTAGCAGAAATGTCTCATAACCTATAAAAAGTGGTTTTGTTTTCTTTTCTTTTGTTGGTTTTCCTTTGGATACAGGGTTTTATGTAACCAAGGCTATCCTGGAATTCACTATATAGCTTAAAATAACCTTGAATGTCTAATTCAAAAATCCTGGGATAACCTGCATATGCCATCATTCCTAGTTTTAGTCTAAGGATGAAACCCAAGACCCCTTGCATGCTAGGTAAGTACTCTTCCAATCGAACCACATCTCCAGCCCTTGTTTTGTTGTTGTTCTGTTTTATTTTAGAAACAGAGTTTTGCTCTGTACATCAGGCTTTCTTCAAACATAGCTCAGGGGGGCCATGACTTGATTGTAATCCCCCTACTTTGGCCTCCTGGATGCTAGGACTATAGGCATGAGCCACCACTCCTAGTAAAAGTAGGCTATGTTTTATTTATATTTCGTTGACTTAACTATTAGAAGACATAAAAGAAATCACTTTCATCAAATCTAATTATGATTTATAACGTGTCTCCAAAGTTTGTTGAAGATCAGGTATCTTGGGGATGGCCAACTTCAAACCTGTTTCTGAAATATTTTGCTGTATATGATGTCACAGGTCAAAGAATTTCAACTGATGGTCCATAACCCAACAAGGGAAAGTGCATTTCTTAGTAAGTGTGTATACTGTACAGAGTCTATCTGCTGTGACGTGACTGCTGAGATAGTCAGAAACTGATGTGGGGTGTCCTTCTCCTCTTACAAGAAGCTCTGTGAGTGGAGGAACACCGTTCTGAGATTAGGGGGGCATAAAGACGCCCCAATTCCTGGAAGATAGGGGGAGTTTGCCTCTCATTGGAGAGTACTTGAGAGGAAGTGGTCATGGCAATCATAGGATCAGCAGTGCTGGGAAGAGGCTGAGTGTGGTGTGAACTGCAGATCTTTTTATAGCTGTGGATTCTTTTACAGCTGCTGAGATACGGTGATAGGAGCAGAGTGATAGTTATTGTTGATTTGCTTGGTAACGTTTCAGGTCTATGAATTCCTTTGGATTGTGGATTGTCTCCAAATCCTAGACTTTCAAAGCTCTCTAAGAACTCCCAGAGGCTAGGCAGGCACACAGAGCAGGCCAGCCACAAAAATAGATAGCAACGTTGGCTTCTGCAAAGAAAGATTGTATTATGCATTATCTACTGGATTGTGAAATCAGGAACTATGAGATACATTTCAATAACAAAACCTATCTTTGTAGAATCTAAGCTAGTTAGAAATTAAATATGATATTCTGTTATGGTGATTGAGAAAAAGTATTGAAAATGAAGGCAACACTCTGGGAAATGATAATCTTAGACTCTTGTCGTGAGAAAAAGCCCAAAGAACCAGACACATACACTTAGAAGACCTGGAGATGATGGGGATAGGAGAGCCTACAGAAAATCTTCAAATATTTAATGAACCATCATATATAAGGAAGGAATCAATTTCTTTCAAGAAAAAAAATGGGGCTGGTGAGAACTGGCTGGAATAAAACAATGGACTGGTTAAGAGCACTGACTGCTCTTCCAGAGGTCCTGAGTCTGATTCTCAGTAACCATGTGATGGCTCACAGTCATCTATAATGGGATTTGATGCCCTATTCTGGTGTGCAGGTGTACATGCAGAGAAAGCTCTCATACATAAAGTACATAAGCAGAGAGAGAGAGAGAGAGAGAGAAGAAATGGGGTGGCACATGCCTTTAATCCCAACACGCATCCTGGTGTACAGAGCAAGTTCCAGGACAGCCAGGACTATACAAAGAAACCTGTCTTGGAAAAAAAAAAGAGAAAAAGAAAAGAAAAAGGAAAAAGAAAGAAAGAACAAAGCCTGAAACCACTAAGTGTAGAGTAGCAGATGACCTGATTTTATTTCAATGTAAAAGAAAAAATTAAGTTATTCTACAGGGTAATGGTTCATTTTCCAGTGTGTAACAGTGATAGAAGAGGGAGCCTGTCTTATAGCCCACTCTGGGAGAGCAGTGCTGTGGCTCCCACCTGCCTGAGGCAGAGGACAGCTTGGGACCTGTAACCCACTTCCATCAATGTGATTTAGAAGGAAGACCTTCTGTAGGGGAATCAATGATCTTCAAAAGCAGTGAGTTCTTTAACTTCGGGTAAGGTCTGGAAACAACCCAGATAGAGTGTGAAACAGCAGTTTAAAAAATATTCCTAGGAGCTGGAGAGATGGCTCAGAGATTAAGAGCATTGCCTGCTCTTCCAAAGGTCCTGAGTTCAATTCCCAGCAACCACATGGTGGCTCACAACCGTCTGTAATGAGGTCTGGTGCCCTCTTCTGCCCTGCAAGCATACACACAGACAGAATATTGTATACATAATAAATAAATATAAAAAAAATTCCTAGCTGCATATGCTTTTTGATGTATTGTTTGATTGGTTCAAATGGATGCCTAGACTCAAATGACTCCCTGCGGTGACAATGCACTTTGTCAACTTTACTACATCTTGAATCAGCTAAAACACAAGCCGCCAGAAACAGCTATGAAGAATTTTCTAGATCAGATTATTTGAAGCGAGAAGACCTACCCTAAATATGAGTGGTCCCTTGTGACAGATAAAAGGGAGATGGAACCAGAAAAACTTTGCTTTTTGCCCGTTTGTCTTCCTTCACTCTTTCTGTCACCTTCCTTTATCCTGCTGACCACCACCGCCACATTCCTTTACTGATATCATTATAACATTATATTATAGTAAAGACGGTAGCTCTCCAAGAAATCTCCACGCCTTCAGCACCAGATTGAGAGTGCCGAGGCAGCCAGCACTGTGGACTGAGAAACTACTGGACTCTTGGTCTCTAGAGTGAGGCAGCCATTGTTGGACAACCCAGACCATTAAGCTAATCTAATAAACTCTCCTTAATTATGTACACTTATTCTATCAGTTCTGGCCTCTAATGAACCCCAACTAATACAGCCCCAGATTGCCCAGGGCTTTCCTTTAGTTCCCAATCACTTGTAACCACTAATCTGTTTTCCATCCCAAACGTTTGACCTTTGCGGATTGTCATATAAATCAAATTATACAACAGCCTGGCCTTTTGGGTCAGATTTCTTCCACTGAACGTAGTGCATCGGAGATTTACCCACGCCGTCGGCTCATCTCCAGTAAGCTGCTTCTTACTGCTCAGTAGCTGAGATCGTGTGGATCCTCCATAGTCATAGTACATGGCTGTTGGTCTTCTACCCTGACAGTTAAGACACCTGGAAATCATCCCTCCATCTTAACCTCATATAAAAAGCTGGGCAACTTGAATTAAACATCTTGCTTTCTATTCCCCTGAGAACTGAGATCACAGGAAATGGTCTACCCCCAAATTGGGAAAAGAGGCAGGTAGATTAAAACAACACCACAATTTAGCCAAGCGAAAACAAAACAAAAACAACAAAAGCATGAGTAGAAACTCCCATGGAAATCAGAATGTAATAATTTTGCAAGAATACATCAAATTAGGCTTGTAAAAAATGCAAAAAAGCAAGGAATATTATATTCATAGGAAAAACAGATTTGAAGAGACAGAGTAAGCAAGCATCAGACCCCAGCAGGAATACAGCAAGTGTTTGGAGTGATCAGACTAGGAATGTTAAATAATTTGACTCACGTGGAATAATTAAATAATTTGATTCACATAGACAGCAAGGAAGAGTGGGCAGGTTGTGTGACCGGAGGGATGGAGCTCTAAGAAGCACAGAGGGAAAAGTGCTGTTAAAAAAAACAAAGGCTGCCATTAGTCCACAAGGCGCAGGAGGGAGAGTCAGTGAGCTTCAGCATATGGTTACAGATTCCTCAGACCCAAAGCAAAGAAGAAAAAAGCCTGAGAATCAGTGGGGTAAAACAACTGAACACTGTGGGTCAGCCAGGAGAGCTGCTAAGCCACAGAACACCAGGAGGAGGAGAGTGAAGGACAAGAGAATTGTTCGGAGCACTGATGACTGAAAATACCCCAAATTAATGTCAGACACCAGAGGACACGTCATCCACAGTAAATGGAGAGCTACTTGATTGGGTTTTTATAGTAGGGGACAGTTATGAATAAATATACCAAGAACACAGGATTTTATAAAATGGATTTTTTTTAAGTTCTTAACTCTTCATTTTTAAAGGTAATGTCTGAGTAGATATTCTGAGTACCTGTATATCAGTGTTGAGCTTCACAAGAAATAAAGAGCCAAGATACTTTCCATTGACTTTATTAGTACTCTGTGATCATCTTCATGAGCACTGTGTGAATGGAGAGTGGTCCAGCTGGGGGCATCCCCACTAGCACTGTGTGAGTGAAGAGTGGTCCAGCTGTGGACATTCTCATAAGCACTGTGTGAGTGGAAAGTGGTCCACCTGTGGGCATCCCCACCAGCACTGTGTGAGTGGAGAGTGGTCCAGCTGTGGGCATCCCCACCAGCACTGTGTGAGTGGAGAGTGGTCCAGCTGTGGGCATCCCCACCAGCACTGTGTGAGTGGAGAGTGGTCCAGCTGTGGGCATCCCCACCAGCACTGTGTGAGTGGAGAGTGGTCCAGCTGTGGGCATCCTCACCAGCACTGTATGAGTGGAGAGTGGTCCAGGTGTGGGCATCCCCACCAGCACTGTGTGAGTGGAGAGTGGTCCAGGTGTGGGCATCCCCACCAGCACTGTGTGAGTGGAGAGTGGTCCAGGTATGGGCATCCCCACCAGCACTGTGAGAGTGGAGAATGGTCCAGCTGTGGGCATCCCCACCAGCACTGTGGGTGGAGAGAGTTCCAGCTGTGGGCATCCCCACCAGCACTGTGTGAGTGGAGAGTGGTCCAGCTGTGGGCATCCCCACCAGCACTGTGTGAGTGGAGAGTGGTCCAGCTGTGGACATCCCACCAGCACTGTGTGAGTGGAGAGTGGTCCAGCTGTGAGCATCCACACCAGCACTGTGAGTGGAAAGTGGTCCAGCTGTGGGCATCCCATCAGCACTGTGAGTGGAGAGTGGTCCAGCTGTGGGCATCCCCCCAGTACTTGGTAGAGCACTTCATTTGCTTCCTAAGTGTTAATAATCATAACAGTAATATAGCAGTGCTTTAGCATAATTTTAGTCTCAATTCCCCAGTAATTCGTGGCGTGGCACCTCTGTTCTGTCTCCCTTTTTCATATGCTTATTGTCATTATTTCTTCTATAATGAGTCAACTGTTCAAACATGTTGCTTATTTAATGTATTGGGATTGTTTTCTTAGCTTTGAGAGGTTTTTTTGTGTGTCTTTTGTTTTTGTCTGAACGCTGGTCCTTTGCCAGATGTGTGCTCTGCAAATATTTTCTCCATCTATGGCCAGCATTTCATTTTTAAACAGCATCTTTTATGAGCGTATTTTTTTTCATTTTGAAGTCCAGTTCAACAGTCTTTTTCTTTCATAGGTGATATTTTTGAGGTGTTACACAAAAGGTTTTTTACTTAATCCAAGGTAGCTTTTCTCCTAAATGTTTGGTAAGCTGAGGCCTATATCTATATAAAATAGGTTTGTTTTTTTTTTGTAGTTACGGTGTGGATTGGGGGTCATATTTTCATGTGTGTGTCTACTTGATGGAAAGCGCTGTCCTTCCTCCCCTAAAGTGCAACAGCAGCTGACCAACTGACCACAGTCACTGTGAGTTAAGCCATTCTGTTGGCTCCTTGCCTTACTAAAATCTCTGGAAAATAAGGCATTATTTTGTCCTATTGAGACCATTCAGTCAGTTTCTTTTCTTCGGGGGTATTTTAAGGTCTAAAGTCCCCACTGTTCTTTTCTTAGAGTTCGGACTCTTCTGATGAGCGCCTTTGTTTCCATGCATCTCTGGAGAATTCATCTTTATTCATGAAGGCATCGCCAATAGCAGTCACTTAAAAAAGGGTTTTTTTTTGTAATTGTTTGCTGTCTGCTGATTCTCTTCCCCTCAGAGCTGGCCACTTTCCTTTCCTTTTGCTTCTCTTCCACCTTTACATTGGCCAACTAACTTTCAAACACACCCAACAACTCTGAATAGTGGGTACGAAATCCATGATCCCTGTACAATCCTCTAGTGGACATTGTTTTTGTTCATTGTTTGTTTTGGCAGCCATCACCCTGATGTGTCACCTTCTGAGGGCAGAGATGTCAGTGTCACCGTTGAGAGACTGGGGGAACCAAGCACCCAGATCACTGCCATACTGCTCACTCTTGAGCCTGTGACAGGTTACTCTGCCTTGACTAATGTCAGAAGTCTTCAGTGAAAATCTGGATACTAGAAGATTTCCCTAGATCATTAGTCTTCATAGGTAGCAACTGAAAACATAGGTCCAAGAACCCTACCCTATGCCAAGTTAAGGAAATAGAAACCCAAAATCTGTGGGCCACACCTTACCGATACCTTCTGAGTGTTTTTGATACAGTCAACCTAGCACTGGTTTGGGGCCCAACGTTAAGATTGGAATAGAAAGATCTTCAAGGTAAGATCTCCAAGATGCCACATGTCGCAGGATAACCACTCACACAGCTTCTCGTTAGCTAGATGCTAGTCTACTGACCTCCTCTGAACTCCATCGCAAGCTCTAGGTCACATGGGTCACCACACAGAAGACGTTCTCAAGAGGACAGAATTGTTCTAGAACTGAGAAGTAAAGTGAAGGCATTAACCCACCAGGAGAATGAAAGGGACCCAGTGCTAAGATTCCTTTCTTACAAGTAACCACTTCCTGAAATAGTAACAGCGGTCAATTCTAGATCTGCTCATCCAGAGGGAGGCCCAGTGTGTTGAGGTCTGAAGATCAGCGGTTACTCTGGAGGCCCCACCCTCACCCCCGTTCCTCCTTAGGACCAGCCCTTTCCTCTATGCTTGACAGACTGCTGAACGCCCTTTCTGCTTATGTGCTCTGAATCACTACTGAATTTGAATGAGTTTGCCTCTCATAAGGAACCTCAAAAACAACTCCTTGGGATCATTTTTAAAAACTTAATATAATTTCTTTTCATTTTCCAAAAGTTTTGCTAGCACATATTAATTATATGTAATAGTGAGTTTTGTTATATTTTCACATACGTGTATAGTGTTTCTGCCTATCCAACACCCCAATCTCACTCTCCAGCTCCACCGAGGCCCTGCCTCTTCTTTACTAGTCACCCTTTTACTTTCATGCAAGGGGGGGGGGGCAGTGAACTTTGCTGGAGCTGCTCACAAAGGAGAAAATCAGTTCTGAGAGGCTAAGTGCCTTTTCTGGGGCACAGGAGCAGCATTAGAAACCGGACTTCAGCTCCTAGGCTCCAGTGAGCTGAGTGAGTGCTCCAGGCATTTTGACCAGCTCCAGCAGAGGCTGCTGGGAGGTGGCTGGCCTCCAGGTGATGCATTCAGAAAGGGGACTTTGATCTAAGAACATTTCAGCTCCTGGATTTGCAGCTTTGAAAGTACTGGCTGGTAAAATGGCCCACAGCTTGCCAAGTTGTGTGTTAGGACATCCTATTCTCTGGGCTGTGGGAAGTGATGGCCTCTGGCTGTCTCTCTCCCCCACCCTCGTCCCTGGCCCCATCCTCTGTAAGTCCTACATGATATGTTTGTGGTTTAATAAGGAAAGCAGAACTCCGATGAGTTAGGAATAACTTTTAAAGGAAGTAGACCATAACACATTTGGGGTAGGAGAGAGGGAAGTGGAGGTTTAAAATGGCAGATTGCTTGGTCAGTAAAGCCATAGATCAGTCAGCCTAAGAAGCGAGTGCACCTAAGAGAGCTGCCAAGGCAGCTGGTACTAGGAAAGCAACAAAGTTTCTGTTGTTAGGCTGCAGTCACTGCTCAGAGCAGAACTTGGCACCTTGAGGGAGTGCCGGTGGGCACCTTGTGTCTATCCCTGAATTAAATGTCAGTGACCTTCAGAGAGTAGCAGTAACTTTGTCTCTGCTTCCAACATCTTGTGCAAATTCCTACTTGGACCAACTCAAACCTCAGTCACAGGGTAAAAAAAAAAATTACGTAATGTTCTGAAGTAAGCTACTTGATAGAATCAATCAACTCTAATATGAAGCCTGAGACAGCAGCAATGGCTCCCACACGATAGGATTAATACAAGTGAAGCGCCGTTCTCTTTGTTCACGAGCAACGTGGAGTCAGTCTGTTTCTCCACAGTCTGAACGTGTGTGACAGATGGAGGAAGCCTGATCTCTGGAGTGTGATATGCAGTGTGCAGTGTTGTCCCTGCAGACATACGGTGTGGGGGACACTCACACCTTTAGCTTTCTGAAATTAGCCTCCTCAAAGCGGGTTTGATAGTCATTACTTTGTAATGCTGCTAACAAAAGTCCAACAATGTTTATTCCTTATAACTTGCAGGCCTTGCCAGTTGTCTCCCCCACCCCCCACCCGAGCTTCTAGAAGATTGTTTCCCAGAATATCTCTGTGTAGAAATGAACGTCTTGTCCAAGATATAGACACAGAATATATATATATATTCTTTCAGTACTATCATGGTTTAGAGCTCTCCAGTGTTAACATGTCTGGGCCTGAAGGCACAGTGAAGAAGAACACTAATTGTCAAGGGGAAATCTGACCAAGGCTATGTCCCTGTTCCCCATCAGAGAGGAAAGGAACCTCACTCAGTAGGTGGTCAGAAAGGAATCTACTGACTTGGCATGGTTTATAAAGGCAAGGTTGGAGACATGAGTTCCCTGGGAAGCCTTCAGATTTTTTGGGTCAGGAAAGACATCCATCATGAGGGAAGACAGACAAAACAATTAGAAGCTGACGTCAAAGCTGGAGACCAAGAACTATAAAACATGGACCAATGGGCCAGGAGATGACTCAGCAGGAAAAGGCACTGACACCAAGCCCGATAACCTGAGTTAAATCCCTAAGGAAGGAGAGAACTGATTCTGCAGGTTGTCCTGTGACCACAGGTATGCCCTAGCGAGGACACACAGACATAGTAAGGAAAGGAATTAGTAAGTAAACAAACACAATAAAAATTTAAAATACAGGGCTATAAACATAAAATTCTGGGCCATTGATTTCAGAAGGATGATGGTTTACCTAATTAATAACTTCTGAAACACAGCTGTATCTTCAGTTGCCTAAGTGGTGTTCATTGTGTTATATTCAGAAATAGTTGTTAGGAGCCAGGAAGAGGAGTTAAACTGTGGTACAGTCCTGCTTAGGAGTCCAGGAACCACATTATCGCTTAAGAAAGATCCCGATATATTGTATCTGAAAAAAAAAATGTTTTTCTTTTCCTTCTCATTAGCTGAAGGTGGTCTCAAATTCACTATGTAGCCTTGAACTTCTGATCCTTCTGCCTCTACTTCTTAAGTGTTGGGGTTACAGGCATGTACCACCATGTCTTTTTAAAGCAGGACTGGGGATCAAATCCAGAGCTTTGTGCATACCAGCTAAGCATACTACTAAGGAACATCCCCAGTCCTAAGCATATTTTCATTCAGGGTAAAATTTGAGAAGATTTTCATCCAATGAATATTGTATGGAGCATAGAAGAGCGGTACAATGCTCTGTGGAAAAACATCCGGTTTCTCACAACCCCATGAGTCTCACAGCCAGAGACTATGGCAATGCATGTCACTAGCCCAGGACATGATTAAAATTCAAAATCCAAAGCCCTGTTTCTGATGAAGGTCTATCACTTTCATACTATAATAAACCCCTGTAGTCATAAAGCGAAGCATAAACCAGGGACCGTCTGTAGTCTCTAAGCATGCTGCAGATGGCTTGACTGGAAGAAGATGATAGTACTTCCTACCTGCTGCTCTACAGTTGGCCATTGTGATGAGCCCTCATTCAGTGTCTGGTCCCATCAACGATTCCTTATAGCTTCCCAGAGTAGAACATGGAGGTATAAACTTCTCCTTTAAGTGGATTATGGACCGAGAACATTTTAACCTAGAATGATGTTTTCTTTGAGAACCACACAGCCACCGGTGGTGAATATGAAGGATCTACAGTTAGCCCACACTAATCACGCAGTTAATAGGTAAACTCTGCCATAAATTCAAGTCTCTTTCTCCAACATCTTGGGAACCTTACCCACTTGAAAAGGACAAGGTTGGGGAAACTGGCTTTACAGCAGGTTTTAAGTGGGCCTTCTTTGCTGTTGTAGTTTGTTGTTTTTGTTTTGTTGTTGTTGCTTGTTTTCTTGCGTCAACTGTATTGCTCTGGCTCCTTCTATCTCATACCACATATTTCAACTCAAGTCTTTGAGTTGCCATTTGTACTCGAGTGAGCCACTTATGTTCTCTGGTGAGACAGGTATTCTGAAGGCCTTGGTTGCACTTTTGGTGACTTTTGGTTTTTCCAGCCACAGAGACAGCTGGCTGCTCTGAGCAAGAGAAACTCACTGGAGAAATAACAAAGGCTCCGGGGACCAGCAGACAGCTGCGCTCAGATTTACACATAGGTGGGCACCTATGCAGAGGCTAGGAAACTAGAGCCAAGGTGCAGAAAGGAGTCAGAGTGGCCAGGCAACTGGTAGAATAAAGTACGCACTGCTCCAGGAGTTCAGGCAAGGTTGGACGTCTGATCTACTCCTGGTAGGCATGAAGTGGCCTCCAGCTATGATCCGCAGGGCTTCATCCCCATGGAAACAAAATTTCCCAAGAAGGGATGAGCTGAGGATATAGTTCTGTTGGCAGAATGCTGGTTTAGCATCCACAAGGCCCTGCTTTGGTCCCTAGTACTGCATATGCCAGGACTGCACACATTGGCCCGTAATTGAAGCACTCGGGAATTAGAAATAGGAGGATCACAGTTCAAAATCATCTTCATCTACTCTGAGTTTGAGGCCAGCATAGACTATATTAAATCCTGTCTCAAAAAGGGGGCTGAGGAGGGATATGGGAGAGCCATGTGGGAAAAGAAATTGCTCAGGTAAGTGTTCGCTACGGTGGTGCCTCGTGACTTGACAGTTGATCCCAGCTGAGGAAACAGAGCACAATTCTAGAAAAGTCCATGGAGTCCCGTTTCCTTCTCTGGACACCATCAAACAATGAACCATACTATGACAGACAGGAGGAGAATATTTATAAACCCTGGTGGTCTATGTGGGTGCACATATCAACTGCTGTTCAACAGAATTACCACAAAGTTAGTATCTTAAAACAGCACCCATCTGCTTGCTGTCCGAGGCTTCAGACAAGGTGGCCAGTTGGGGCTGTGATCCCTTCGAGGCTCCCCAATGGAATGATCTTGCCAGCTTTCTATTGCTGTGGCAAAAATATCTCAGAAAAGAAAAAATCTAAAGGAAGAAAGCTGTTGTGACTAACAGCTTCAGAGGTCCCCGGACATGGCCATTTGACTGTTGTTAGGGGGCTGTCTGATGCAATGTCATGATTGCATGGTAGCCCCAAGGGATGACTGGAGGGGCCAGGGCCAGAAGTCCCTTTCAAGGACTGCATATGTCCTCGGTGAGGCTACCTTCTCTAACCAGGCCCCACCTCTGAAGGTTTCAACTACTTTCTCGTATTGTATCAAATTACGAATTTGTCAATGTTTAATTCTTCATGCTCTCGCTCACCTGCTAGAGGTCCATACTTCTTAATACTGGGGACCAACACATGAGCCTTTGGGGCCCTTCACACTCTGATCTCCAGTTAGGTGCTGGCGGGATTCAGTTCTCTGTGGCTATAGGTAGAACTCGAGTTGTTTCTTCCTGACTGTGTTAGTTGTTGGCTATCTGTAGCTCCAAAAGGCTGCCCACTTCCTTGGATTATTGTAGCCAAGTCCTCAAAACCAGCAAGAAGAAAGAATTCAAGAGAAGACATGAACTAGTCTGATAAAATCATATAAGCACACAATATCACACATACCCCCATTTTTTTACAGTCTTATCGATTGGAAGCAAGGCATAGGACCTCACCATACTCAAGAAGGGTGTAAAACACCAGGAGGTGGTGATCAAGGAGGTAGCTTCACAATTCTGTGAGTTGCACAACCAAGAGATTCAGTTTGCAGCGCTGTCCTGACATCTAATGTACCGGTAACATTTCTTCCCGGGCATCTAATTTTCCCAGGGAGGTTCTTCACATGGAGGATTGAGAACAAGAACAGAACACTGTTTCCTACCCTATCCACAGGGGCTGCCAAGGCAATTTAAGGAGCCCCACCTCCCAAGAGCTCGTGGCTGTGCTGTGTGTGCAGTTAAGTCTAGTGGCTTCTGTGCAACTATTCCCTCCATATCTGCCAGAGGGAACTTTAGTGCATGGAAATGCCTTATGGATTTATATCTTCCCCAAGTATGAACTCAGGTGCTTTAAAAGCAGGGGCCGTTTTTGACAGCATTGTTTGCTCTGCATTTGCTTCTGAAAGGTTTGCAGCTAGAAAAACAGAAATGGAGTTTCCTGAAGGAAATTCCTTACACTCATTCTCTGGTGCAGAGGAAGAAGGCTAAAGTCAACCAGAAAATCTGCCATTTTGCCTGTGCTTAGCCACATAAAGAGAATGCGTGTGCCCAGGGGGTGACCTTGAATGTCCACAGCAGCTCAGAGCCTCCCACAGCTGGATGGCTTCACCCACTGTTGGACGGGAAGGTTGAGTCCTCACAGTTCCCTTGGATTGGTTGCCTTATTCTGTCTCAGTGGCCTTGTGGTCCTAGCTCATAACATGCAACTCAAGCGTCCTGTAGCTTGTGACATCGGCACATAGGAAGAAGATACGATGTTCTGGGAAGACCCAGGCCAGAGGAGGCCCTTAACTTCTCAGCATGCAGCTTCTCCCCTAATGGCTCAAGAAGATGCACGTTGGACACACCCTAGCTCAGTCCTTTTCCTGGAGCTCACTGCGGGTGCGGTGAATGGTGGTTTCCTACCTAGAGGAAAGTAGAATCCTTACTGCTGTTTCTTCTCTACAGCTGGATCACAGAGAAGGCGTAGGACAGTGTAGAGTAGGCCTGGGATGGGTGCTGGACAGAGCCAAGGTTGCCGAAGCTCCTCCTGCCTTCCATCTGCTCCTTTGACCTCTCCACATCATGTTGTCACTATTCTAGCAAGGCTCAGGACCATGGGGGGGGGGGAAGCTGGGAGAATGTGGACACTTCCTATGAACTCCAAGTATTTGAGGAAGCCTTTCCCAAGAAACTGTCCCTGAGATCAGGCAAGTGTCCAACAGCAAGTGCCCTAAGAGGCCCAGTGAAAACATTAACTACATTTTAGAAGACTTTTAATTTTAACAACTTATGATTAAAAATACATTTTATAAATAATTTTTCCAGACTTGATTGAGGAGGGCTGTAAACTCTACAAAAAGACAGACTGCAACAGCAAAAGATTAAAGAAATTACAAAAAATAAAAAATAAAAATAAAGCTATCTCCTCCCTAGGTAAAAATACATTATATGTCACACAGCATTTCCTTTGTGCAAAAAGTCTGAGCAGGAGCTGTGGTAGGTAAGCCGAACATTTACTGAAAGGGTAGTAAAGTGTAAATTGCATAATAATACAGGCACAGGTGAAAAAAAAAAAAAATGAGTCTTTCTGCCCTAGAAGTTAATGTACCTTAGGTCACCATTTTACTTTATAGTACAGAAGGCTGAATTTGGCCTTGTACAAATGTGTGTGTGCATATATATATAATATATATATATTATATACACATGCACACACATGCATAAGCATGCCAAATATCGCGGTGATATTGAGTGAAACCCCCAAAGTATTTACAGTATTTTCAAAGGTGGTATTCTCTCAATCCGTATGTGTATATCATCTCATTAAACAGCTCTTTAGGAAATTAAATTAAACCACCGTCTTCGCTCAATCAGTGGACATCCTCAGTGGAGACTTGCAGTTTACGCTGTGGGACGAAGAGGGTTCCCAAGGAGGTTTTGTTAGCACCATCAAAATCCATGTAGGGTGAGCTGGTAGGCTTGGTTGGTCCACCTGGGGTACGGAAGAAACTCTCAGCCACCAACTGGGAGCCTTTGGGTGTCACAGGAACAGACTGGTTGGAGAGAGCAAAGGAAAAATGGTGTTAGACCAACGGTGACTAACACTCCCCAGAAGACTCAAGACAGGGCTGGATGATTGATCTGTGGCATTCTGGGAGACGAATACATCCTGATATCCGCATGGAAAGCCCCTAGTTCCTTTGAATTATTGTCACTAAGAGGAGACAAAACCTCATGGGTGCCTTGGGCATTCTTCTTGGGGCTGGAAGAACACTTCCCTCTCCAAAGAGGGGAACACGAGCCTCCTGATACAGATGATTCAATGATTAAATTAAATGGCAATACCAGCACTCGGGAGGCAGAAGCAGGAGGATCAAAACGTCAAGGCCATCTTCAAGCTTTAGGCCTATCTTTAAATTAAATGCAAAGACTCTTACCTGTTGTGGTCCTGCCCCAGCAACTGATTGTCCATTTAGTTGGCTCTGGCCCAGCACTGGCGAGTCATGGTTGGTGGCCCTCCCTTGCCGAAAGCTCAAGTTATCTGGTATGACGCTAGCTGCTTCAACACGAGGGGACACAGGGACTGTGCTAGCTCCAGGCCCGGGGCTGGCAGACATCTGCACACTAGGGGAGATGAGTCCCAGGTGCTGCAGGGTGAAGTTGACAATGGCTGAGCTTGGGTTCTGGGCAGGGCCAGGGTGGCTTGAGTTGAGAGCTGGGCTGTTCCCAACAGGTACGGCTGCCACAGATGTTGGGGAGACCATGAGTTTCAAAGGTGTCACATGGAAAGGGGGAAAATTCACAGCAGTGAGTTCGGACGATGCCACCGGGATAACACCTGGAGGGGACGGGGGAAAGGGCTAAGTCTTAAGAACAGACATTTACTTGTTCAGGAAGATGATAAGGGGACTGCAGGCCAGCTCAGGTCTGAATAGCATCTGGCATATACTCACCTGCAATCGGGGAGCCGTAGATCCTGTGGTTTGGGGAAAGTGTACCTGAGTTTTCTGTGCTAGACAGCACGGATTCTGCCCCCAGGGACGGGCACTGGGTGAGAGGGATTAGGTACCCTGATGGGAACAGGGTCTACAAAATAAGGAGAAAGAATTGATTTCACACACGTACCAAAAGAAGAACAGGGTCAGGTACCGTCCCCTTCCGGAACCATCTCTTGGCTGCTTTTCTAGAGCAGTTTAGGCCATCAGTCTAGCCACCCAGATAGCCCGGGCTGGCCTTGAACCCTGGGTCCTCCTGCTTCAGTCTCCCCAGTGCTGGGACGACCCTTGGGTACCACCATTTTCAACTCAGAAGATACCACTTGAGGCTACTTAAGGGTAGGCTCAGCCAGTACATCACCTTTACACTGGCATCCCAACTCCTGTAATCAGATATCCCTGCGGGAGCCAAGTTTAACAGTGACAAACGCCACATATGACCCTGCTGGGTCACTCCTGGATTGATCTTTAATTCTGAAGACTTGGTATTCCCCTGAGAGTATTCTGAGGGACACTGTTTCTAGGAGATTTAAACAGGAAATACTGAATCACAGCCCAAACAGGATTTGGAAAAACTTAACACAAAACGTCTTTATTGAGGGACTCTAAAATTGATGGATGCCTGTTAGTAACCCAATGGAGAACACTGCGTGTAGCCTTTCCAGTCCATTAGGCAACTAAGTTTTTAGTGGGCCACTGAGGAGGACTAATATACAAAAAAAAAAAGTCTCTA
The DNA here is from genome assembly GCA_963919715.1 of Microtus obscurus. Taxonomy (NCBI): domain Eukaryota; kingdom Metazoa; phylum Chordata; class Mammalia; order Rodentia; family Cricetidae; genus Microtus; species Microtus obscurus. Next base: position 836,687 of record CAWTZC010000707.1, read on the forward strand.
GCAATACTGATTTAGCGAAAGGAAAGGAGTGGCTGAACTATAGTCCTAAACCATGCCCAACCTTTTTTTTTTTTTTTTTTTTGAGAAGGCTTCATTGGAATGTGTCCCACCCTTTGTGCAGGGACCGTTGGACCTCAACAGAGACAGTGGAGTGTGTGCAACAGAGACCCTATGGCCTAGCGAATGGTCCTCTGGGTTTTCTGACTCCTGATTTAGAACTAAGGAACTGCACTGGCAGACAGCTTCCTTGTACTTTTATTCTGACGAAACCTAGCAGCCTGCACACACACAAAGCAAACCGGCAGGCAGAAAAGAGTGCCAACTGGTCCTATTAGAGACCCAGATGCCAAAAGGCACAAGCTCCCACTGCGGTTGGGGTGACGTAGCTCCCACCCTATTAGGTCCCTGAGCTTTTTCAAACACAAAGAGTCTGCTTTCCCCTCCTGGTGCTGACTGACTGGAGACTCTAAAGCAGCTCTTAGAAGCAGGGGCCTCCTTTCATCCTTCCTCAGACTTTTTTTTCTCTCTGTTGTCAAAACAACAGCCCACACTTTGATCCCTAGCTCTTGATCGGTCTCCTGGAGAACCGGGGAACTCAGAATCCGTAGAGCTGAGAGATTTAAACTGTTTCTCAGGGGCCTGGAACTGTTCACATTGGGAATTGGTGCCTTGAAAGCTGCAGGGACAGAGAGCCGTTAACCACTGGGCTTGGGCATTGTACATGGGGCTGCTGATGTCGATCGTCATCCTCCGTGATGGGACAAGGGACTGTGATTGCTGGCTTGACTCACTCAAATCTTTAGTAAAGCCTGTATTACCCCTGAAATAACTATGCCTCAATTTCAACAAATTACATCTATGACAATTCTTTTAGTCGATAGTAATTCCACTTTTTGAAGTTAGCAAGATGAATGAATTTGATGTTTCTTCCCTTGAATGTCACCTCTCCTAGTCTTCTGAGCCCCTATCTTCTGATCATCTATCCTGTTGTTTTCTCAGCCCTTATGAGCTACTATCAGATATGTTTGCATTTATTTGAATACTGCCTTCTCTCTGTCCCTACATGCCCGGGGTTCTCAGAACATATTTATTGAATGAACTTTGCACATGAATCATTTTCTTCGCACTGTTTGGTCCAAGCTAAAGAAGAATCAAAATGAACTCAACAGAGATGAGAGCTAGGGGACACGAGAAATCTAAAACCTCTAATCTGGGGTACCCAGGGAACACCAGGAAACCATTGAAAAAAATCAAGCGTGCTGGCCCACAGATGTTGTGGCCCTCACAGAACACTGAGTCAAGCCAGGGTCTTGTGATTCCCCTACCCCCGGTATGTACATCAAGTGCAAGGGAATACTCCATGAGACAGTGGGTGACATGAATGGTTCCCACAAGGCCATCCTCAGGGAAGACTACACAGACTCAAGCTGCCTTAACAAGCCCAGTGCTAGATAACGCCATTCAGCCTATACGGGGCCCTAGAGGGGTCACAAAGCCCTTTATGCATATCCTTGTGTAATACATTCACTTAAGCCCACAAGAACTGTAAGGTGGCCATCGGGTGAGCACAGAGAAGCAACTGCCATCAAAGGTGGGTGCTGGCTTAGACTTGATCTAGGTCAGTCTTTTCTAACCTAGTAGATAGAGGACCGAGGGGAGAGGGGATGAGGACGGGGGAATGACGTCATGACAAAGAAAAGAGGTGGATAACTAAAGTAACAGCTGGGGGAAGGACGGACTAACTTCTGCATCTGCTAATGACACTGTGCTTCACGTGCGTGCGCTGCTGTCCTGCAAATCAAGTTAGACCTCTGGGCAAAAGATCCTCGAGTCTGATACCTGAAGTGTGGCTAGCTGTCCAATAAACATTCAGTTCATTCTTTCCCAATCTAATCTTACCTAAGAAAATAAATCACCTCGAGGGCCAACACCTTTAGAGGCCAGTGCATATTCGCTGTACCCACACGTTGACAAGATCAGCTTGGCTTTTCCACTTACGCAAAAAAGACTGTGGTAAGTTTGAGGTAGGTAGTTAAAAAGGGGGGAGGGGGGTGGGCAGATTCTCTTCCAGGCAACAGATGCCAGGTACATGACATCAAGCAAACCTTGAGGAATGACTCAGAAGGCACGAGTTAAAGGAGGCCCTTGTATGCCTCCGGTGACAACTGCTTTTAAACTATTTATGACTCTCATGACAGGTGCATGTGTTCCAGTATGGGGTGGCCACCTGTGACGCTTTAAAAAGAGACCAAGTCAGCCCCTCCTCTGTAGGTTTAAAAATGTCCCTGCCGTCATCCCTACGTGAGGATTAGCTGTCTGGGCCTTCATTTGGATACGGGACATTAAGGGACAACTCTTTGTCTTCTGAGAGGCTGCTCTTTGCTCTGGCAAACGTTACAAGCCACCCGTTCTTGTGGAGTCGGCCATGGGATTGCTAAAACTTCCAGGCACCATCAAGGCTGTACTCACCGTGGGGACATTCTCAAGCGCCTTCAGGTCCTCCTTAGGTTTCTTTATAGAGCCACTGTCCTCCGAGGAGCCTGCCCTCTTTGTGCCTCGCTCTCCAGTTGTCTCCTTGCTTCGGTTCTTTGCACCCTGTCTTTCCGGTGCTGGCTGCAGGCTTCCGGGTCTGCAGGAGGCGCTGGGCATGGTGGCATCTGTGGTGGTCCTCTCAGTGGGGGCATCTGTTGGGTCTTTGGATCCAGTAGCATTAGAGGAGTGGGTGGGGCAGACTGTTGGGCTCAGGCCATGGGGTGGTGTCAGCATTTGGGCTTGGGCAGGTTGCAAGTAGATGGCATAGGATGGGCCCGAAGGGGCCTGAGGTAGGATCACAGGCACTGCAGATGACAATGGACTAGGGATCAGGGGGACCACCCCCAGGGGCTGGATGAGGGAGGGTGCAGGCAGCTCCAGCTCGGTGTTCACTGCAGGGTCCAGAGGGGCCAGTGGTTTGTAGTGCCCAGATCTTGCTAGTTTTACTTTCACTTTCTTCCTGGGTTCACTGGGAGAAAAAGAGATGGGGAACATCAGGGAACTGCATCGCTCCTAAGCGTTCTATCTGCATCTGTGTGCGCACGCATACACGTGGAGGTCAGAGGCTGACGGGAGCCGTCTTCCTCAGTGATTTCCACCATTTCAGTGAGCCTGGACTTTATTAGTTAGGTCAGCAGGCCAATGAGCTCTAGGGATCCTACCGTGGCCATAACGCCATACTTTGGTTTTAAGATGGTTGCTGCTATCAAGTGAGCTGGGGTGGCCAGCCAATGAGCCTCCAGTGGCCATACCTTGACTTTGGGATTACAAATGGTTGCTGCCATAGCTGGGCTTTTACATGAGCATAGGAATCTAGATGTAGGTCCTCACGTCTGAGCCGTAGGCACCTCATCCACCAAACCATCCCCCAACCCCTGCACTCGACCACTTTTTGCCCAGGTCACAGCCATACTTTTATGAAAACAGAGGCGGTGTTTTTGTTTTCTTAAATGACCGAGGACAGGTATTTTAAAGGCTATCTCTCCAGTTTCCATAGGTGATGCCCACCCTTGAGTAAAGCGATCGGTTCTAACAACACACTGAGACAGCAGCCCATCCTGTTTCTAGCTACGAGGCCAGCCTACCTTGACTGCTCTTCCAACTGCATCTTGCAGATAGCAGCGAGCTGAGCCATCTTGTTTGGGAGAGGTGGAGAATTTTGAGAACTCTCAGCTGGCAAAAAGAAAGTAGAGGGAAGATGGTCCAAGCTAAAGATTAAGTATTCATATGGAAGGAAACGCAGGTGTCAGAGGAACAGAAAGCATCCATCTGCTACCTAGTTGCACAGCAATTAAACACTAAACCCCACAAACTGCTTTTAATCTTTATAAGTTATATAAATATATGTAAGTTATATATATTATATATATATTTATATGATATATATTCATTTATAAGTTAGACTTATGAGGGATGAAATAGGCTAAAAGAAAGCAGATCAAAAGTAATTCTGTGAAGAGCCCCGACCTCCCAGGAAAACATACCTTTGCTGCTCTTGGCAGGGCTGCTGGGGGCGGAACTGATCTTTCTCCGATCACTTTCTATACTTTTTACCAATTTGATAAGGGATGGGTGTCGAGTGAAGCTGGGTTTCCCCCGTGTAGAAAAGAGGTTTTTGGCACAGTTCTCTTTTGCAGACTGCTCCGCCTCTAAGAAGGAGGTGGTAAGAGGCATGATTGGGCTGGAGCCTGAAAGGGAAAAGGCCGGTATATTAAAGTCCAGTTGATCCTGCTTCCTTCTAACAGAGTAAATCAAAATGCAGCTCTAAAACCATGTCAGGGACAGGGGCTGGAGAGATGGCTCAGTGGTTAAGAGTGCTGGCTATTCTTCCAGAGGACCTGGGTTCAATTCCCAGCACCCTCAGGGCAGCTCCTAACTGTTTGGAACTCTGTTTCCTGGGGAACTAACACCCCCACACAGACATACATGCAGACAAAACACCAATGCACAAAAGTAAAAATAAATAAAACCACGTCAGGGACAAAGGGTTTTTGTCTGTGTGCACCTGCTCTAAACACTGGAACCTCATCGGATCTCCTTCAGTGACTTCATAGATAGCATTTCGGTGCTGCATCTCTGATGCCACAGGGCACAGCTGGCCTTCCACATCTGAGGAGGACTTGCTCCAGAATCCCTCTTACATGCCCAAAGCTGCAGAAGCTCAAGTGCCTTGCACACAACGGCATATGCACGCACAGAAGCTAAACACATCCTCCTGTCTACGCTCCATTCATCTCTTGGTTACTTGAAATACCTAATAGAATGCCATGGCTGTCACATATCATTGCTTAGAAGATAGTGACCAGAAAACATTTGTACATATTTGGTGCAGACCAAAAAATATTTCCAACTTATGGTTGAACCCCTCAATATGAAAATCGTGGCTCTGGAGAGTGGACCGTATCTCACAACCAGAGGAATGCCGGTGTGCATTCACTGTGATTGGTTTTCCTCTTTTGGTGATGTATAAAATCTTGCTTATTTCTCCTTAGGGGAGTGTTAGAGTGGGTGGAAGGCGGAGACCCTCCTGCCTGCTCCAGTTGGGCGGGCCCTCTCAAGAAATGCATTCCGTGGTGGATTTGAGAGCATGGTCCCAGAAGACACTGGCTAAGGACACACTCTAATAAATATCGTGGGCCCGGGGTTATGCAGCTGTCACCACAGCTCCAGGGCCTCCATTCCAAATTCTTGCACCCAAAGGACCTCTCCCCGAGAGTGTCCAATGTCAGAGCATCCAACTTTCTTTAAGAGCAAACTGCTTTTCCAATCATCTACAGATGGTCTTCCCATGGGTGGGGCTGCATGCAGGATGGAGGGGAAAGAATCCATCTAGATTAAAAACAAGCAATGAAAGAAAAACAACAACAAAACCCCATACGCACCACTAGCATTTGGGCTGATTTCTGGGCCTGTCCATTTAAAAGCTGGCTTCCGACCTCTTTCTTCCGTGACGTGGACTTTCTTGATGAGATCCAGGCTACTCAGAACATTAGCAATGTCATACAACCTCCTAATTTTTGCTGTGGGGAAAAAAGGCATGAAGAGCATTAAATAGAATAATGAAAGATGACAAGGATTTGGCCTCCTAAGAAAGTCAGATGTGTTCAAGAGCTATCCTGCCAGCAGCGGGCAGGGACTCTCTCCTGACTCCTTTCAAGTTAGTCTAACAACACTGCTTGGATTAAAACAAAAAAAAAAAATGAGTTTTATGTATTTCAGGAGTCACTGCTGGTCCTGAATTTGGAAAGAAGAGTTGGAAGTGACTCAATGAGATGGCCCTGCTTTATAAAAAGTCACGTTCCTGGGTGTCAAGCCATGTGGCTAAACACAGACAAGCATTATGGGTTAATTTAAGTGGTAAGTGCTAGTTAGTAAAAAGTCCAAACTAATAGGCCAAATAGTTTATTATTGATACAGGCCTCTGTGTGTTTCTTTGGGACTGAAGAGCTGTAAGACCTGGTGGGACAGAACCTTCAGTCTACAGTACAGAGTTACAAACTGACTCTCCCTCTTTACAGCCCTGCTAGAAGTTTCTGTGGTCCCCAAGGATTCAGCAAGTGACACATTCCACTGCTACTAGAATAGTTTCCAAGGGTATGACTGACCAATAAGCAGTGTTGAGCTGAAGAGCACCCGGTGACTCAGAAAAGCATCGACCAAGTGGCAGTATCAGGATGCGTTTTTCTTAAATTGTACTTTCCCCAAGAACTGTCAGAATTACTGCTTTACTCTCTCCTTGATCCTGTCTTGTAGATGTACCGTCAACCCAGGAATATCTGGACTGAACTTCCGCAGACTGGTACAGCTTTACAGAACATGTCATCTTGAGGCCAGGGACCACACAAATCTACAAATGCTGGCTTCTCAGGGCAGCTATGTTTTATAGACAGCTGGTTGCCCAGCAGCTCGCATCTGGGTTATCCTCCAGGGGAGGAGAGAGTGTGGAAGGTCACTCTTGCCTGCTTGGCTCTTTCCTCCACACCTTTCCCTACAATGTCTGGCATAGCCATGGGAACAGAGCTGGTTAGGAACCAGCCAAATCCACAGCAGCCATCTGGCTAAAACTGTTTCAAAGCAGCAGGCCATCTGTGTTGCAGGGCCATCGGGGGACAATTTAGTGGGAATTATTTATGTTATCAATGATCAGTATCAGTGGAGAGATGAGATCTAGGAGCTGGACCTACCTTACAACTGATTGTTCATTTAAGCCCTGGGAGTATTTACCATGTAAAACAGGGAGAGAAGGTTATACATCTTGTTGAATTCCGCCAGTGAGCGGCAGCAGCATCCACCACTGTGGGGGAGGGCGAACATAGACAAATACCCAGAGATCTGCTCAGTGCCTGGTCAAAGGGAAGAACGACGCTTTGTTGTTCACGAATGGATGCCAAACCTCCTGGGTAGCTGTGACACTTACTTTTAAACTTGCTTTTATCCAGATCTTCCACATGGTCCTCCCCAATTAAAATCTTGGCAGCTATTTCCAGGCTCACTATCTGCGGCGTGGACACCAAGAACAGCATCACAAACTTCTGGCTCATCACTCGTAAGGACTTGTCTTTGCGGCTGTTCACGGAAGCTTCAGAGAAGGACGGGGATTAGGGAATTAACAAGAAGGGAAAGCAGCAAGCCTTAAAAATAGCACCTTTGGACCAGCCAGCCCACAGCCGTGGCGTGCGCCCAAAACCTCAGCGCTAGGCAAGTGGAGACGAGAGGACGAGCAGGGACGTGAGGCCAGGGTGGGCCAGAGACCTCGACTCCCCAGCCCTAACCCCACCCAACCCCCAAACAAGTGACAGCAGCTGCAGAGCAGCAGGCTTCATGGCAGTTTTCACAAGCACCACGCAACATCACCTCTCACCTGCCCGGAACTCCACTCCGGGGAGTTCGACAAAACACATGTCTGAATGCCCATTCTGGCCAGTGTTTGACTTGATCACGTGGTCCTCTATGGCACAGCTCTTAATGAAGTCAAACTCTTGTTCGTATTCTTTCCTCTTGATCATCATGATCTGCTCAGCATACTTGTTCTCCTCCCCGACGCTCTTCAGAGTCCCAAGGGTTTTGGTGAGATTGTGCCGGCCGTGCCAGGTGTACCGGTTTTTGGCAAGGCGGCTCACCATGTGCAAGCTCTCTAGTACATTCACAATGTCATAAATCCGTCGCCGTTCAACATCTGCAAAGAACGTGTGGCGGTGTGTTAGCAGGATCAGGCTTTCACTGGGTGTTCGAAGTGGAATAAGGCTTTTCCTATCTGTCAGCAGGTGCATCTGAACAACACAGTAATACAATACACATAACAAACACTACGGAGGCCAGAAAGACATGGCTCCCTCACAGGGGAAATGAGCCTGTTTAAATTAGTCACCATCTTCCCAGGGGTGCAAATTTCATCATTCAGGACAATTGTGCTCTAACGTGTGTGGTGGCCATTGTCACCAGCACCTTACTGGTGAGGATATAGCTCAGACCTTGCTGCAGTGATAGAGAGGAAGTGGCATGCCCAAGCCTCTAAATAGTCTAACTGTTGCAATTCTGAGCCCATTCCTTTATTCCCCTCCTTGTACCCACACCTGTCTGCCATAATCATATCACAGGCACGCAGTGCTTAGACCTGGGCCTGGAGAGACGGCTCAGTGGTTAAGAGCACTTGTGTTCTACCAGAGGACCAGAGTTCAGTTCCCAGCACCCATACTGGGTGACGCACAACCACCTGCAACTCCAGCTACAAGGATTTCAGCGTTCTTTTCTGTCTGGTCTCCAAGATCACACACACACACACACACACACACACACACACACACACACACTTTCACACTTCTTTTTAAAGTGCTGAGGTTTCAGAAAAAAAATATAAAATCAATGATGTCGTTTCTCAAAAACCTACATTAAAAAGGAGAAAGGTCTATCTCTTGGGGTCTAATTTGGCCCATGTTCTGCCTGCCATCAGTGACGGTAAGACTAGCAACTCTGTGGCTCTTAAATCCACAAGGGGATTCAGTGTTCTGCATGATGGGATTCTCCTTGTTTCAGAAATTTTATCTTCACTGTTGATTTCAACTTCAGTACTGGACAGAATAACATATCCTTTCTGGATAGAGCACCCCCTAGTGGCGACTGCCAGGTGAGAAGGAGCAAAAAGAGCTCTACCCTGGGCTGATCCTTCACCCAGGAGCCCTTCTCCCGGATGTCCTCCCAGACCTCTGCTTCTCTTTCAAGCCCTGGACATCGGCTTGATCTGAGCCCTCAGTTTATGGCCAGAAAGCACCGCTCCCACACACCTGGTCCTTTCACCGCTTCCTAGATATCCCAGCATGAATTGTCTGTCACACACGGTCAGTTCCTGCCATGTCCTTTGCTCTGTAGCCGCTGCTCCACTGAAGACAGGTTTCAGTGAAAAGGGAATATTGCCCTTTTTGTTCATGGAGCTATAGAAGCTCCTCTGATGAGTCAAAGAGTACGCATGTGTGCACGCATGCATGCATGCGAGCCAGACGGAGTGCTTGTGAAGAGCAGATGGACCCAAACAGCATAGTCTTAAACCATGAATTAATGTTCCTGCTTCATGAATTAATGTTCCTGCTTAGAAAGGCCATCTTTTTTTTTTTAAATGGGGTGATAGCGACGTATTAAAACACTATCCTGAACACACTTCTTCAGATGCATTCGGGCTGGGGAAATGGCTCCATTGGGAAAGCGCTAGCCTGAGTCAGACCCCAGCACCCAGAGGAAAAGCCAACTTCATTTAATTGGTGAGCCCCAGATCCCAGTGAGACTCATTCCCAGAAGGAAAGGTGGCTGGCTCCTGAGGAATGACACCCAAAGCTGACCTCTGACCCTTTGCACACGAGAACAAACATGTACACCCATACTCTGTCTCTCTCTTAAACACTTACACACACACACACACACACACACACACACGCACGCACGCACGCACTCACGCACGCACACGCGTGCGCACGAAGATATTTAATGACTTCAAAGATATCTTGTATCTTCCAGACTCCTTTTTGGCTCTAGAATCAGGTCTACACCAATCTCAAATGGCTGAGAGGTGGAGTCTTAGAAGCCATCCCTCTGTGTAGCTATGGATACACTGGCTCCTCAAGGCCCAAGGCCAAGGTGAGGGTCAGAGTCACAACTATTTGTAAAGCAAGTTATGAAACTCTACTTCCTTCCTGTGCAGCTCTGGAGACAACCTGAACCCGGAACCCACTCTCCATCGCCTTTTGTGAGACTTCTAATTTCCACATGGCCTCATTTGAATCTGTGGTGCCGTAGTTAAGTCCCGGACTTGCTGTCACTCCTAGCCGTGCCGACGACTGGCATACTCACTGAGCTCCTCGGCCACCTCATCCAGGCAGATGTCATTATTCACAGCAGGGTTGGGGTACCTAGGGTACCGCGCTAGGAATTTGTGGCACAGCAACCCCAAGCTTTTCTCTTTCCGACTTGGCTGGGATTTCTCAAACTCATCTCCAGATAAGTGTTCCTACGGAGGAAAAGGCAAACAATGTCTCATCCTGAAATAAAGTTTGACAGACTTATTGGGGACATCTGGGCTAGATGACTAACACTTCTTACCCCCCCCACCCCCCACCCCCCACACAGTTTGGATCACTGCAGGGTTGGGAGTGGAATTAGAATGGTCTTAAAAGGAAGCCTGGGATGAAGGCCACTCATAAGGTCCAGGACTTCCAGTGTTGTGCTCCAAGGGTACAAACTCTTTCCATGTTCAGCAGGTCAACAGCAGCCTTCCACGGGCTGCTGATTGCTTGACTCTCTGTATTCACCTCCCCTCCCTCAACAAGCCCCCAGCTGACATGAAATTCCTCGCAAACCTACATGCAAACAGTCTCTAGCTTCAGGTAATCCACGGTTGTCAGACAGGCCCCTCTTCTGATCTCGGCTTCTGAGCTCTGGGCTCACCGCACTGATAAGCATTTTCAGGTTGGCTGTGGGTGTCCATGGCTCTCCTTGGCAAACTTCCTTGGGCTTGGTTGGTGTGGTTAAAGGACCCAAGTCAGGCTGGATCTCAGCCAATACTATGTTGGCCTTCGAGGACTCTTGCAAGGGGCTTTTCATCAGTCCCCTTTTATGTGGCTCAGAAAAGAGGTTTTCCTGGTTTTAGAAGGAAGTCACAGCTGAGTTCATCGCAAAAGAGAACCTACCAGAGAGTTTTCTATCTTTAAAATGGATTCACCCCGTGATCCAAGAATCAAATCAATAAATAACTTTAATTACAGGCTCTGTCTTTAAATTTTATTTTCAGATAGGAGAGCTGTAAAGACAGCTTGGAGCTCACACCCTTTCTTACTAGAACCGATCTCTCTAAGTGACCTGAATTCCTAGAGGCAGCCTCTACTCATGTCAAGCAAAGGCCTTCAGGACCAAAGCCATTCTCCACCTCACTGTGTGCAGTGGGGGCTGACTAACACCCTGCTGACCAGGAAGAGAACCAAGCAGCCAAGCTGAGGGTGCCCTTATGGTTAGCCTTATCAGGTAGGGCTTCATGCCTACCAGCAAGACTTTTGACCAGAAAAAAAAAATCTGCTTTCAATATCAACTTTTGAGGCACAGATACAGAAAATAGCCAAGGGAAGTAGCCATTTAAGGCCTCAGGGTCAGTCCCTGCTTGGGAGACACAGTGGTAAGCTAGCACTCCATAAGGCTAGTGGGGACTGGGATTTTCACTTTGGGGAGGGCACCATTCTTAAAAAAGAATTACTTGGGAGGCAACAGCTCAGAGAACAGACACCCACTGTTCCCTCGGTAAGGTAACTTTAGGAACATGGGGTAACAATCCTGTATTGCATGACTATTATCAAGCACCTTCCAGTGTGTATTTCTGCTGAAGTTGGCATTGCTACTTAGCAGAAGAGAACACCAAAGCTGGGAGGTCTCATAGGGCTAGCACCTGAATTTGCTCAGCCCAGTTCTCCCTCAGGAGGTGCTGACCCAAGGGTGGCAGGTTCAGTGAAAACTGCCAGGAACAGGATTTAACTAACATCTAAAATCGATGGGGAAATTTATATAAGTTCACTTGAAAAAAAAAAAGCAAAACAAAACAAAACAATCCACACAATCCCATTGTCAAAGTCTTTTGTAATTTTTACAAAATACTTGCCATAAGTATTAAAAAAAACAACATACCTCCCCTTGTGTATGTGAAACTTACACTAAACTATTGAAACAGAGAGATTACTATTCCTCTTCAAAAATAGAATTTCCTTCTGAATTTCTGTAACAACAGTCAACCAAAAAGGGACATCAATGGCCCTATTAAAGGAAAAACTTTAGCTGTTACTCAGGAAAATACAGCAACGGTGTAGACTTAACTTTAAATATACCTTTTGGTTCTCCATTTTGTCAATTTCTCATACATTTAGTGTGTCTTTAAAAACGAAAAATCTTAAACGCCTTCCCAAATTCGAGTGGTTCAAGAAGTCCAATCGATCCTATTAAAGTTTTTTAGTATCCTTAAAAGAAAAGAAAGAGAGAAATAAGATCTGCTGAAAACGCATTCACGGACACAGGAGGACCCCTGAAACAAAGAAACGAAAAATGACAAATCGGGGTTATATTTGCCCCCCCTCGAGGAAACACCGCTGCTCTAGGCAGATCGCGCCAACAGACAGCGGTAAATTCCTCCATCAAACCCATCTCCTGTCACGAGACTCCAAGTTAACACAATCTGCAGTGACAGTCCTCTCTCACGTTCAAAGACAGCAGTAGCAAGCACCCACCTGTGTACTGATCCGGGCTGCGGATGGAGCGTACGAGCCCGGGTACCGATTGGGCACACACCGAGCTTGCATCTGGGGAGATGCTGAAGTTTTTCGCCTGACACACACGTGCACAGGCTCAGAAGAAAAACTTGGGGAAATGGCCTGAGAGCAACCCTCCAATTCAGCCTTTGCGCTCTAAACGCACGATGGGGCATTTACAGAGCGCTTCAGGATTTGGACCCCTTCTTTTAGACTTGTTTCAATATAAGCAGTAATGCGCGGCTGTGGAAGGGTCTCCCTCGGTGCCTAGGTCACTGCGATGCACAGTAGGTTGCGCTCCCGGCCAGGTACAGTACCCTGCAGTCGCCTGCTTCCCGCCGGGCGCACGCACTGGCTCCTCCTCCCCGAAACTACACCGCCCCCGGGGGCCGCCAGACAGCATCTCACGGTTTCCAGGGCGACGGCTCCCAGCCAATCAGAACGTCCGCTTCAGGCCTGCGATTGGCTAGAGGTCCCCGGGGCGGGGCCGGACCTTCCGCCTTCGATTTAAAAATTTGGCGCGGAAAGCAGGACCGTGGCTGGCACCGCCCCCGAGTGCGCGGGGCTGGAGCGCGAACGAGCCCCTCCCCCGCCCTCTGCGCGGGAGCTCGGCTCCTCCCCACGGGCCCCGGCTGGGCGGGAGGCGGGAGGCGGGAGGCGGGAAACGGCCGCCTTCACCCTACCCCGCTTGTGATCCCGCAGCCCCGCCGCGCCAGTCAGCTCCCCGCTCACCTGTCAATCCTCCTCCGGGGCTGGCGGCTCCGGGCGGCCTGGGCTCCTGGCTGCGCGTTTCCACCGGTACCGGGAGCCCGCGCGTCTCAGGGAGACTCGCTCAGCCCCGCCGCGCAGAGGTGGGTGCCCGGGGGCGGCACCGGGGCCGAGGCTGGGGGGTGCGGCGGGCGGGCCGTGGGAGCGTGGCCGTCCCGGAGCAGTCCAGCCCCCGATTTGAAATTAACCCGCTCCCGGCGCGAGCCGCTCCCGAGGGCGCGGAGCCTCCCCTCCCCCCACGCCCGCTCTCCCGGCCCGGGACCCCGCGCGCCAATCGGCGCCTCTGGACCGCTGCCGCGGCGAATCAGGCTGTAGGCACCTCCCTCCGACCCCGCCTCCAGCCAGACTTGGGGAAAAGTCCTCAAAAACTTTTCCTTTTTTTTTTTTCTTTTTGCAAACACCCTTTATCCGAGATCGAAGTTGGGGGATGAAATTTGGCTCGTCCAGGGCTAGCTAGCAAGGGCACGCGGGCTCCCTGCCATCCTCAGCTTGGGGCCATATCAACCGGTGCACAGCCCGGAGTCTGCTCACCTGCCCTTCGGTCCCCAGCGGGGTCCTTTCTCGTGCCACCCTTTGCATAACCGTGCTCAACTTCTGCCCTACGGCTTCCAGAACGTGTGAGAAAGAAGGAGCTTCGGTGTCCGAAGTTGACGGGCGCGGGGCGTTGGCGGATCTCTGAACACGCAGGTGTGGGAGTAGGCGGAGTATCGCGGGAAACGCGCCAAGCTTGTCCCCAGCGTCCCGCGTCTTCCTTTCCCTTCCTTTGCTCTTCTCTCGATTTTCCCGCTTTTCCTTTACGAGCCCCGGGCTTCGGCCTGGTGTATCGTACAGGTTTAGGGAACTTCAAAGTTAGGAGACCCTCTCGTCCTTAATCCTCATTTTGCAGAAGTGGAAACCGAAGCCCGGCGACCCAGCGCTGCCTTTCCGTGCCCGAATCTTTTTGCGCCCGCCTTAGCCTTACAACGTTTCCCCTTTTCTGATCACTCCTGGGGTCTCCGGAACCGCAAGTTGCCTAACCCGCTTCCATCTAAGACTGTGTTTTGGGCTCTTCTCGCTTTTTATTTTGTGTCTTCAGGCTCCAGAGGAGCTCGGGACCATTCTGCCTAAATTCCATCACTGAGCTTAGCCATCAGTGAAAACCATCCATTGCTGACTCCAAGCAAAATACTGTGTTTTTCTTTAGTGGTTAGGGTGGGGATGGAGTAACACCGCTGCGGGATCCAGGTGCGCAGGAAATACACCCGGGGCCAAGGTCTAGGTAGCGAGCCCGGACCTCTGTTCAATTCTAGTAACTGTCAGAAGTGCGGGCGCCAGGGATCACCCAAGTAACTCCAAGACCAGGATTGGACCTGAAAGCTCAGATGCTGTGCAGAACGGGCTGGCTGCCCGTAGCCACGGATGTGGTTGTAAAATAAAGCCCTGTTTAGAAGGCAGGGCTGGAGGCTCACAGGACAAATAAATCTTACTGAGCCCAGCTACACCCTTTTAGAGCAAAGATGAAGTTTAAACACATCAAGAAGAATTGTGTGGGCTTCTACCGAGGCCACTGCCTGCCAGGTTACCATCTCAAATCTCTCACCGTCAGTGTTTGGAGCCCCAAAAGGGTTAAGTGATGTCCAATTTATATCTAGAGCCAGAAGCAAAACTCAGGTCTCCTTGTTGTCACTTCATATACCCCAGTGCATTATCTCAGAAAATTCTCAGGACAGAGAAGTCAGTGACTTGGAGGCCGGGTCCCAGCCATTTCAAGCCCTCCCTCAGCACAGGAGGAAAAGGCAAGATAATGTAATTTTTGTTTAATGATGGCTGCCGTGTCAGTTAAACCAAACTCATGAAACAGGATGAGGAAAGTCTTGAAGTCGTGACGACCCTGTCAGTCATGAGACTTTGAGAAGGAAGCGAGAATCTGGAGATTTAGCTCACGGCAGAGCGATGACTTAACACGCTCCAGGCCCCAGGGTTCAATCTTCAGGGTCAAGCGCACACGTCCAGTGTGTCAATTTGAAGCTAGGCCTGGCTCTAAGGAAAGAGGACCACGAAAAGCCTTCATGCTTATTGCTCAGATAGAAAGAGTCAGAGGACAAGCTGGAAGTAATTTTTCTTACTTTCCCTTCAAGTATGTTTTCTAGTTATCGATTATATAATCCAAGAAGATTTTCGTGCTTTTCTGGTCATCCGCGTTGCGTAATAGCCCATATCTCGCTGAGTGCGGCCAGTTTTTCCACTTTGCTGCCATCCTTCTGGATTACACAACCGAGAGAGTTGTGTAACATATTCAACGATAAATAAGGTATTATGAAAAAAAGATACCAGAGGTGGGGCTGGGGTGAGAGGCATCCTCCGAGGTACTGAGATTCAAAGGCAGCCTATGGAACCTCTAAGTCATGTCCCTCTGGACTGTCAGAGGGTGTAAGAGGAGCAGCCAAGTCCTTCCTCCATGACCAGGATAGGATGGAGGCCTAAGTTCTGACTCTCACAGCCCCCTCCTCCCAAGTGCTTTTTGTGACTAGCTGGCTCAGTGTGGAGACTCCTGTGAATTGGCATGACCGCCCCTAACCAGCTGTTGGGAACATTAAACTAAACAAATCACCACAGATGTTCACAAGCAGATCTCAGCCCTCCCCTGTCCCTTGAACAAGATAGTTATTCTGTGGATAAATGGTGTTTCAGAGACCAGGAGCAAAGGACTTAGGAGAGCTGGCACTGGTCCTGGCCTTGGGGCTGTGGTACAGGACTTGGTCAGAACTTGCCCTAGGAAGGGCTGAAATCCTGCCTGTTAGACTTGCTCTGGGCAGCTGCTCCTGAGGCCTGGGCACAGATCTGCGGCTAGGGACTCAGTGGCAGCAGCTGCCATTGCTGCTGTGTATCGAGCAATTACTGCCCCTACATTTTTAAAATACCTCGAGGAAACATCAGAAATACTAAGGGCCCCTTTCCAGAGCGGGTGTCTGAATTCTGTCATTGTATGAGTGTGCCGAGAATCTGAAACTGTTAGAGAGCCGAGGTCACGTCCTCTTGTGCTTATCAGGAGGTTGGAAGGACAGTTTTCCCTGTTCCAGGACACCGCAGACACTGTCCTGGTTCTGGGGATTAGAGGAGGGGATTGACCACACACACCAAAAAAGTCTAAACCAAAGCAGGACCCTGTAGCCTCCCTGAGGAGCCCTTACTGCTTTTTCTCAAAGCCTGTGGGGGCGGAACATCTGTGTGGATCCCCTCTGGGCAGATGTCTCACATCCTGTATGAGTGAGAATCCCTAACCCTGTACTTGCCTTTCTGCCATGGACTCCTCCCTCTGACCCCACTGTATCTTCCCAGGGAGCAAGGAAGATGACTCTGTTCTCCCTTGGACTCCCCAGCATCTAGCCTGGAGCCAGGCCCACGAAAAGGGCGTGGTGAGTGTTGGCTGGTCAAGGTTCTGCCTTAGAATGTTATCCCACCAAGGAGGGAGGGATTTTCTTTTTTTCTTTTTCTTTATCTCATTACCTGCAGCGTCAAGTCCAGATGTGAACACACACTGAGCGCTCTATAAAAAGAGAGAAGTGGCTCTTATAACAACCTCCTCTGATTGATAGAGGGCGCATGCGCTTGCTCATAGACAGCTTAGCCAGATGCTTCTCACTCATTCACTAAAGCGTGTCTGAATGTCAGCCTCTTGCTCTGAACCTGGGGTTGTGTTCAGCGTGAGGTTCAGGACGAACTGGCTCTCCTGGAATCCCAGCACTAAGGCCAGCTCCACTGACTCATGGCCTTCTCCCAGACTTGTGAAACTGTTTTGTACAAATGGACCGCTTGTTTGAGTTCTTCAAACTTGCGGCTTCTGAGTCACTGGAGGTGGCTCTGCCCCTACCCCTCCTGAAGTGGTTGCTGACTTTGGTATAAATGGGGCTGTTGAATATTGGCATGTTCTCTGGCCTGGAGCAGGGTGCTGCAGAGGGAGAACAGGCTCTGATGCTCATGCCCTTCCCAAATGAGGTTTTGGGCAGTCATTAAGAGTGTTATCAACCCACTCCCGAGCCCTGAGCCAGTCTCTGCTCACGCCCAGGCCCTTCTGAACACCCTTTAGTTATGAATTTGAAGATCTGATTTGACGATCAGCCCCAAAAATGCTCAGGTCTGTTGTGGTTGAGTTTTACTCTTTATCGTATACCTTTGTCATACCATAAACAGCTGCATCTTCCTAACTTGTGTAGACAGAACAGTCATGGTCATTCCCGCTGAAAATGGACAGGGAAAGCTCAAAACGTCTCTCAGTGTGGAAAGCGTTGGAGTAAAACGATGGTCTCACGGACACAGCCAGGGATGAACTGCGTTTGGGTTTCCCCGTGTGGTTTTGGAATAGGCTGCACTTTATTACAGATTCAGTCTTTGGAATCAGCCGTCACCGTTTTAATGTTAATTGAAGGATACACCCCACCATTACTGGACTGGGAGAGAACTCACGGGCAGAGTGCTTGCCTAGTGTTCGTGAGCCTGTATGTGGGTTCAGCCACCAGCACCAAAATGATTTTATTGACAGAGAACAATGTTTGCTGGGCTGGCTTACGGTCAATGTGCTAGCCAGGCCCTACCTGGGTCCCGCTGTGGATGGCTGCTTTAGGGGGGACTCACATTTGGAAAGCAAGCACCTTCTAGTCATCTCTCTTTGAGGTAGTGGGTCTGGAGTGATGGCTCAGCAGTGAAGAGCACATACTGCTCTTGAGGATCTAGGTTCAAATCCCAGCAGATCCAACTCCAGAGTATCAAATACATCTGTTTCTGAGGACACAGGCACTAGCATGGACAATACCCACCCCCATACTCCTTCCCACACATATACACGATTAGAAAACAGAACAGTACCTAGGGTTTGGAGTAGACCTTGCTTTTAAAACCCCATATTGTTATTTCAACTTTGTAGGCTTAAGCAAACACTTTCTCAGCAACCCCCCCCCCCGCCCACTCACATACAGATACACTAAAAGGGGAATCCTGGAGGGGCCTGGTGAGGAATAGGCGAGTTCCTGCATGAAAACCAGTACAGTGTTTAGCATGTAAGTGCTCAAAGAAAGCTACTATATATTGTCATACGTGATCTAATCCAAAGCAACCCGCACACATGCATATCTGGGCTTGTTTTTATTTACCCACATTCTAACCAACACAGTGAACTTCCTAGTAGCCAGACAGAAATGGTTTCTTCTGGTCCACTGCCTCCTCTGTCCCTTCCCCACCTCCCTGTTTTGTCCGCTGTCTTAAGGACATAGTATCCAGAGTTGCGTGAGAAAGAGACCCTGAGTAACACTCGGAGATGATGTGTTCTTATTAGAGTTAGTGATTGTAACTTGCCTGGCTCGTCTGCATGCTGGTCAGGATCCTCCCCCTGAGTTTTCTTCTGCTCTTGCTCCCAGAACACAGACGCTTAGTGCTGGAAGCACAAGCCTGGCCAGGGAGTTTGAGTCGGTGACTACTCGCCAAATGGCTTAGAATCCGGAAGATAGAATTCTCTCTATCAGGAAGTATCCGATCACTCTGCAACCCAGCCCCCTCCTCGGTGAAAGGGGTTTCATTGGTAGTGTGGGAACCAAGCTGGCACGTAGGGGAACCACCGTATGGAAGTCTTAGTTGCCATCTGATGGTAAGGAAATGACCTTAGCGATCTGATCAAGCTCCTTCCTAACTCATTAGTTCCATCCAGAAAGCTACCATTCACGTGGTCTTAGATCCCTTCCAGCTGAGCTTGTCTCCCTGTGACATCAGGAGGCCTGATGACTTAAATCTCTGGACCCTGTTCAGTTCTGCGCTGGTGTCAGGCTCCCTTGGAAACCAGAACCCGCTAGGCTTTGAAGCCTAACGACCGGGGCCCATCCCTTCTTTGTAGGTGCACAGCTTTCTGGCCCTCAGACAACTGACTCAGAGCGTTCATGACATTTCCTGTTGGCTTATTTTTGAGATTATCGTTTTATATCTTCTCTCCAAGCCTTCCCATATCGCTACTCCTTGATGTCCTTCAAATTAATGCTCTCTTTTCTACCAGTTGTTATTACATGCATATTGGTATTTGTGTATACCTATATATTCCCAAGTATAGCCCGATGAGTGAGTACATCTAATGTTACTTGTATGCATGTTTCAGGGCTGATCATTTGGCAGGCAACCAGTTGTTGTGCACTTTCCTGAGGAGGCCCATCTCTCTCTCTCAGCTTTCCTCAGATATTCGTGCTTCTTTGTGCAGGGTTGAGGCAGTCTGGCATGCCCACTGGTGTCAGGACATTTTTTTTTAAATGGCAGCTGTTTGGCTCAAGTGGATATAATTGCCTGCAGTGAGACATCAGCTGGGAACTGATGTCTCCAATGACGAAGGAAATAAAAAAGGATCTGGTTGAGATTCTTCTCTCTACAAATTCCAGTGTCCTGTGAGGTAGGTCACTGGCATGTCATTCCCGGTGACTAAACCAGAGTGCTTTGAGCTGGGGTAGAGCCCTGGTCCCCTTGGGTGGGCTTTCAGGGAGTGGCAGCAGCCACCTCTCAGGCTGTCCCGGCCTCCGGCTCAGGGGTGTGCAGCTGTGTCAACAGGCCTTTGAAGTCCGCAGTCACCGGATGACTGGTCCGCAGACCCCGGGACTGTCACCGCACACACACACTAGGTCACAAGAGATCGCAAAAGGCTTGTGGGAGGAAGCTCTGCCAGAGGGAGGGGGAGGACCCTCCCCAGATTCGCAAATTCATTTATTCCACAGGGGTGGCTGCCACCTCCCCAGGCTCTGCCTGCAGGTCCACACAGTCGTCTGGTTTATTTCGCTCTGACCTGAGGAAGCACTTCCATAAAGCTTAAGCAGGATGACAGTGCTGAGGGGCAGCGGGATCCGGGAAAGACTCCTGAGTCATCAAGACATGAAGGGACGTGAGCAGGGCAGCTTCAGCTGTTAGACTTTTTGGTATTCTGCCTTTTTAAGGCTTTCTCTTCTGTTTCCTGAGCAGTCTCCCTTGTGGCAGGCACTGCCGCAGGCAGGCCCCACCAGCACCAGGGGGCTCGCTCCTTTGGGCTCGTGTGTTCCAAAGAAGGTGGAGGTTCAATCCCCATGTTGCAGAAGCAACGGAAGCGCTGGAGGGGGGTTAGAAACTGGGAGGGAGCAGCTAGCCACCTCCTCCTCTAGGAAGAAAAGAGAGCTAAGTTCAAAACCACGTAGTCATCTCTCTTTTTTTTTTTTTTTTTTCTCCTTTTAAAGACCGGACCTTACTGCCGCTTCCTCCTCCCAGGGAGTGTCTACAGAATTTCTTGTAGGTCCAGTGGTTTTCTTCTGTGTAGCTCAGCCTGGCCTCAAACTCACAGCAGCCCTCCTTCCTTAGATTCCTGAACATTGGACTTACAGGTACACATCACTATGCTGGGCTGTCTTTCTTGCTCTGTACAGCCATCTGGCCACTGAGTCACATCCGCTTGTCTCTGTGTCCCCGTATCCTGTCTTCATTCTTATCCCTCACCAGCACACTTTTGCAAAGTACAGCAGCCTGTCTGCCCCCTTTGCCGGCAGGCCCGCCATCCTGTCTGCCCACCCTGGCCAGATCCATCTTCCTCTAATACTGTATGTGTGGTCAGGCACACTGCATTGGATGAGGTCTTGACATGGACTCTCCCCTCCCAGTCCTTGTGTCCTCTGAGCTCTTTTCCAGGCTTGCCCATCCCTATATTTAAAGTTGTCTTGGTTTTGTTGTTGTAGTTTAACTTTGGAATCTTTGCTTATGAAGTATCCTTTCCTAAAAGGTGTCACACGCCTGCCTACCCTACTTCCTTCTCTGTTTGGAATCTCCCAGCCAGGCTTTAGAGCAAGGATTCTCAGCCTGTGGATCGTGACCCCTTTGGTGGTTGACTGAGACTTTCACAGGGGCCGCGTATCAGCCCTCCTGCATATTTGGTATTTGCATTACAATTCATAACAGCAGTAAAATTTCAATTTTAAAGCAGCAAAGAAAATAGTCTTATGGTCGGGGGTGACCACAGCATGAGGAACTGTATTAAGGGTTGCTGCATTTGGAAGGCTGAGAACCACTGCTGTAGGGAAGCTTCCTCTTGCTGCATTTCCTGGAATGCTCTTCCTCCACCATTTTGTAGTATTTAAGCGGTGCACCTCACAAGCTGCTTCGGTGTAATTATTATTACTTTTTTTAGTTTAATGTATTTTAATAGCAAACTTACAGGAGCAGCACAGGACAACATTAAAAGCATGTACTTGCATGAAGGACAACTCAGAAGAGTATAGTGAACCGATGGAATCTTCTGTGTAAAAGAAATGCTACAGTCACCATTTAGTTGCCATCGATAAGAAATCTACTTATTAAAAAAAATGCTGGCATTGTCCAGAAAATTGTAACAGGTTTGTTTATAACTGTTATAGTGTTGAACTGTTGGAATGTGTTCACGGAAACATTTTGCTTGCATTGAGGCTTTACTTATTGCATTTATATTAAAAATTCACACACAAATGAAAATAACAAAAGTTTCAACATCTGATTTCTGCCCCCTACTTTTTCACTCTCAACCATATGCTTAGGTACCTTCTGACCCCCACTGGAAAAAAAAATCTCTGAAACTACTGATAACAAGAAGAAGAGGGAAAAAGAATTTTTTGAGAATGAAATGTTTCCCCTCATGGTAGATTCTTAAGCCGGTTCTCCACGTATGCGGCGTGATAGCTGGGTATCTTTTGGCATAATTGTTAACGTTTGGCATGGATAGCACACAGGTTGGTATCTTCAAAAAGGTCAGTCCGATAGACCTCACTTGCCTCCTGCAAAGCACCAATAGCTGCACTCTGGAAGCGTAGATCTGCTTTGAAATCCTGAGCAATTTCTCACACCAGACGCTGGAAGGGGAGTTTGCGAATCACAAGTTCAGTGGATTTCTGATAGCGTTTGATTTCACGGAGTGCCACAGCGCCAGGCCTGTAACGATGAGGTTTCTTCACGCCTCCAGGAGAGGGCGCACTCTTGTGAGCGGCTTTTGTAGCCAGTTGTTTCCTACGGGTGGATTTGCGGGCAGTCGGCTTTGTTCGAGCCGTGGTATGGGCACCTCCTTACTGATCCCCTTTCTTCTTCAGCTGGAGCTCAGCAAGCGAGAGTCGGCATTGGCTTTAGAGAGCAGTGTGCAGGGACCGCTTCCAACAACCAGTGCAATGATTTGATTGCCAGAGTTTATGCATACATTACAGAATTTATGCATGCCAGTTACTTTGTCTCAAAGTGAATATGAAGTGTGTGTCCCAGTTTGTGTATATATGTCCCAGAGTGTGTGTCCTGTTTGTATGTTCCAGTGTATATATGTTCCCCAGTTTTTGTGTATTTCAGGTTTGTGTGTATGAGTGCACACACGCACGTGTGCACTGGTGTGTGTGTGTGTGTGTGTGTGCATGCCAGTCTGTATGTATGTGTCCCAGTGTATATGTGTTCCCCAGATTTTGTGTATTTTAGGTTTGTGTGTGTGTGCGCACACACACGCGTGTGCCCCAGTGTGTGTGTGTCCCAGAGTGTGTGTCCTGTTAGCGTGTCCCAGTTTATATGTGTTCCCCAGATTTTGTGTACTTCAGGTTTGTGTGTATGTGTGTGCACACGCGCATGTGCCGCAGTGCGTGTGTACCTGTTTGATCACTGGCAAAGTGCAATGAACCTGGTGGGCCCTTTTGAAGTGGTTGAACTAATTACTGGAGAAAACACAGTAGTGAGGAACAATCACAATACAGCGAGTGTTTACTGTGGCTGGCAGTTCCTTAGTCCTAGCAGAAGGTGTCACTCCTGTAAGCCTTGCAACCACCTTGTTAACTACACTTGACAGGTAGGTGACCCTGTGTCTCTGTGGCAGATAAAGGGTTAGTGATTGGTTTGGGATTCCAGTCCAGGTCTTAGCATCCACTGTGGCCACTTCTGTTACTTTTCTCGTTACTGTAACCAAGCGCTTGACTAGAGAAAATTGAAGGGAGGAAGGCATTATTTTGACTCACAGTTTGGGGGAATAGTCCAAGGCAGGAATGGCAGGGGACATGAGCAGCTAGTCACATGCTGTGTGTAGTTAGGGAGCAGAGAGGAGGAATGCTGGCTTTCTCTCCTTCACCATAGGACGTGCAGCCCACATTCAGAGTGAGTTTTCCCGTCACAAACCACACCCAGAGGTGTGTCTCCTAGATGGTTCCAAACCTAGTAAACTTGACTGTGAAGATTAAACATCTCACCTGACCCTTCCTGGGGCTCTTTGCCTCTGCATGGAGGGGCCTGGCAGGTTGATTGGCGTGCACTCCGAACAGCTACTTCACAGCAACAAGCACTTGGCAAACTGGGACATTGTAACAAATGGACAAGATCAAGGACGTGTGCAGAGTGGGAGTAAGGACCACCACGGAATGGCTGCATAACTGAACTTGGGTAAGAAGGGAAGAAAGCAAGTGTGCTGAGCAGCGAGAGAGGCGAGAGGCGAGGCGAGAGGCACTTTATCTGTGAGCAAGTTGGTGAGCCAATATAGGCAGCTTGCAAGTGCGGACGCTCCTGGGTGGCAGGTGCTGTGTGAAAAGGAAGCATGTTTTCCACGTCTTAGAAAATGTGCTATCTTCATTATGTACTAGTCAGACTGCGGGCTTGGGACTTCTCTAATTCTCCACCTTTGGCGTGAGATGATTACTTGGTTAATAATCCTAATCTGCCCAGTGCATGTGCGTACCCTGTGCTTATCGCTCCTGTCTTATAATTAACTTTTATATTTTCCTTAACTTTACAACTCAATCTGCGCGCCAGAGTGACTGCAACCCCGTCTTTATCTAATTTAGCAAGCATTTGCCTGCACTGCAATTAGACTCGCATGTTGTATGATCAACGTCCTTTGCTAATTGCATAATTCCTTTTGAGCTTAACCATCACGTGGCAGCCTTCATTTTTTTTTAACTGTCTGTGTGGTTTGCTGTCGGTTGTGAGCTGTGTGCGATGTAGAATCTCAGTTGGAGGCATCTGCACTCCCACAGCTAGAGGTCTTCCAGAGTCAAAGATAAGGGAGGAACTGTCTTCCTGCACTGTGGAGAAACGGACACAAGGATGTCAAAGGGACCTGCCCTTCTTTAGCAGTTCCGGAAGAAGCTGGAGGATGAACACGTCTGCAGAGTGGAGCACTCGCACTACCCCAGTGTGGGAACTCATGAATAATTCAAACGGGGCCTGATGATAAACGGGGAGCTTAAGTCTGGACAAAACCAGGTGACGGGCCAGGAGGGTCCCAGGATAGACTGAAATTGTATCCTTCAGTAACTGTTTAAGGCTCTTCATCCTTTACATCGCAACCAGATGTATCATTGGTAGGGAGGCAGGCTGTGTTCTCTCTCCTTCCTGCCTGCCTCTGGGAGTTTTTGTTGTTACTCTGAAGGTAGGTTAGAAGAAAGTAGAAACTGCCCTCA
This sequence comes from Microtus obscurus, assembly GCA_963919715.1. Lineage (NCBI taxonomy): Eukaryota > Metazoa > Chordata > Mammalia > Rodentia > Cricetidae > Microtus > Microtus obscurus. The sequence goes on from CAWTZC010000707.1 coordinate 861,165, forward strand.
GGATCTGCTGGTCCACAAGGAAAGAATCAGAATATTCTGCTGAAGTGAGTCTAAGGTGCGGCTTCCTCAGTTTGCTTGTTGATTGGACCCTTTAGCAATAGGCTCGGAAGGGTTCATCTGAAATTACAGAGTTGGGGTCCATGCCTCTTAACTCCAGGCTTGGGTCACCACAGTGACCTAATGGACAGTCCAGCAGCCGATGCTTTCCCTGACTCCTTCTTGGACTCAGCACCTTGTCAGGACTTCAGAGTGCCCAGTACTGAGCCAGGAGTGGAGAGATGCAGAGGCTCCAACCTCGATCTTGGCTGAGATACAAGGGTCAGGGTGGAGGGTCAGATAGAGAAGGCACCACTCCCTGGGGAAGAGCTTCTTGACTCAGGTTTTAAGAAAATGCCATGGAGCCTGTTATAGAACCTGGCCTATTGTAGGGACGTTACATTCTTGGTGACCATGTGCCCTAGCCAGGGAGGGCATTGTTAGGCAAAAACGATGTAATATTTTAATTAAAGTTTTGTTTTGTTTTAATGACATCAACAAACTAGCTGCTGGCCCGTGAAGTTCTTGAGCCTGGGAAGATATGAGACACTCTCTGCTATGGACTTGGTTTTTGTTTTTGTTTTTTTGTCTGCCCAGAAAGACCTGGTCAGCAAGGGAAACATTAAGAACCACTGTGTCCAGAAAACGCAGTCTAGTGGTGCAGGGGCCGGGAGACAAGCAGTAAAGCACTTACCTTGCAGGCACGAGGACCAGAGTTTGATCCGCAGACCTCCTGTAAAAAACGTCAGGCATGATAGCGTTTCCTATCCCAGTGTTGGGTGGGTGGAGACGGACAGATCCACAGGGCTGGCTGAGCAGCCAGCATAGCCTACCTGACAAGTTCCATGCCAATGAGAGCCACTGGCTTAGAAAGACAAGGTGGACCACCTCTGAGAAAGGATAATCAAGGAGCCTCTGGCCCCTATGCACATGCAGTTGCATGCACACAAATCGTGTGCACACATATACAAGATTGCAAAGCTTGATTTTCGCCTCTGCCACGTCTCCTGAGCTGGAAAGCCTGCGTGCCTGCTGTGCGCAGCCTGCTTTCCTATTAGCAGTCAGGGCATGCCTCTGTCAAGGTCCTCACCATCCTGTCAGATAGACACACCATCAGCATCTCCTGACTTCTCACACAGCATCTAGGCCAGGGGGTGGTAGATTTGGGATAGGGAATACATCCTCGGTGAATTGGATGCTGTTGAGTTGCTTGTACCTCACCACATCTACAGGGTAAGGCAACACATGGACCAGACAAAGAAGCTTTTGATGCTCTGATAGCTGGGTGTGTATTCTAACACCAGGGAGACAGAGGCAGTTGGACAAAATTTCAAGGTCAGCCTGGTCTACAGTGTTACAGAATGAAACTGCTTCATCAAAAAACAAAAGGGAAAAAATATGTAGATGGAAAACAAAACAAAATCTAGTGGAAATGTAACCTAAACTCTACATTTAAGCTAAACACAAACCAAAGAGCGGATGAAACATGAAGGGGTAAGCCTGTTGAAAAAGCACACGGGAAAGGCCATAGTGGGCCGTGGTTGAATTCTCCACACAGCCACAGAACAAGGCTGGATCCCATAAGAAAGCAGATGCTTGCCCTTAAAGGGACCTCCCTGTAGCCGTTGTGTGGGGGTCGGGTCATGCTCCAGCATGATGTCTGCTTGGGGAACTGGTAGCTATATCTTATCCTGAACCCCAAGCTCTATTTCACAAAGGATTTTCATGGTCGTTTTCCTGTCAGCGTCCTCATGAAATGGTTTGTGTATGGTCAAGGGCAAGTTGACTTGTCCAAGGTAACCCGGGCAGTGAACCCAGCCTTCTGCCCCCTGTCAGCACTCCTCTAGCGCAGCCTTGCCGTCTTTGTGCAGCCCACAGCTCCTGCTGGCAGCGTCTAAAGCGAAGCTGGCGTGACACTTGTCAGGCGCATCGACGGTGGACACGCTCAGATGGGCACCTCACCATTAGCCTGGCTGACAGTCATGGTTCAAAGAACACTTTTCCTAACTCGGGGGTGGGGTACGTGATGGGCCAGCTCCCTCTGAGCGAGCCCAGCTGGGTGGAAGTGGGGAAGAGCAGAGGACCTGTCTCTTCCCAGGTGCCTGCTGAAAACATGCTGGGAAGTCTGCACATTTGTCTGTGTTTCTTTCTTTTTTTTTTAATTTTTATTTATTTATTTATTAAAGATTTCTGTCTCTTCCCCGCCACCGCCTCCCATTTCCCTCCCCCTCCTCCAATCAAGTCCCCCTCCCTTGTAAGCCCAAAGAGCAATCAGGGTTCCCTGCCCTGTGGGAAGTCCAAGGACCTCCCACCTCCATCCAGGTCTAGTAAGGTGAGCATCCAGGCTGCCTAGGCTCCCACAAAGCCAGTACGTGCAGTAGGATCAAAAACCCAATGCCATTGTTCTTGAGTTCTCAAGTAGTCCTCATTGTCCGCTATTATGTTTAGCATAGACCTCTGTGTAGCCTCCTGCTTGTCCTGACCATTTGACTCTGGTACATACGCACATTGTTCGCCATAATATTATGTCATAACATAAGGTCTCTACCAGTGATAAATACTCATTCATCCTGGAAAACCGTAAAACAAGGAGGGCAAGAATTTGTTCCTTATTTTTCCTGAGGAACAATGGTGTCTGTCCGTCCATGTTTTCATTCAGATAACCGTTATTAATGCACTCCTGTGTTCGAGGAACTGTGAAATGCAGGGGAAACAGGAGGGTTTGGAAAGCTCCAGGGAGAATATACACATCCATTGGGGCAGGAGGAGAGAAGGGGCAGACTGGAATGAGAAGATGGCATGTCATTGCTCGCTGTGGCCAGTAGGTGGCACCCAGGGTTCCAGGAGGCTCAAGAGTCCGCAGGCCAAAGCTTTCATTTCATATCCATTACTGGGCTTAAAATCAAATTCTAAGACATATTGAAAGGCTGCATTCAATTTGACTTTAATTCCATTTATTTGCCATTAATTGTTCCATGCTTTTCTAAAAAGTGGTCACATTTAATCTGGTTGTGTTGCGGCCTCCCGGTAAGTGAAAGGCATGGCCAAGAAAATTAGCCTCCTAAATACGTTAGCACCTCCAGTCAATGGTATTAGCAAATGCTTGTGAAGAGCTAATGCTGTCAGGGAAAGATCTGGAAGGATATACACAAAGATGTTAGATATCGCTCAGTGCAGAACTCCTCCAGATGGCTTTAATTTTATATATATATACTTGTCGACATTAGGGGGAAAAAAGTGCACTTTAGCACTTTATTTTGCCTGGGTGTTTGCCTGCCTGCGTGTATGTCTACGCACCATATGCACGTCTGGTGGCCACAGATGGTAGAAAACGGACACCCTGGAACTGGAGCTACACTGTTGTGAGCCACCATGTGGGAGCTGGGAATCACACCTGGGCCCTCTGAAAGGGCAGCCAGCGCTCTCAAGCACTGAGCCGTGGCTCTAGCCTTGCAAATTAGTATTTTTATAAAGAGAAGTGCTAAAGCGACTAAATATGTGGAAAGTCCTCTGTTGCTGGAGGCCAGGGGACACTTCAGCATCAGAGGGTGTTCAGAGTGTGGTACTAGTCACCATCGTGGGACTGACTTAGATGCAGCAGCACGGGGCCTTTGAGAAAAGAACAGAACAGCAAGGGACAGGTGTACAGACACACAAGCTTTAACTGCACTGCTCGACAGCTGGCGGGACTTGTTCACACCCTCTGGTTATGTTTTGGGAGTCTCCCTCTCTGATTGTGCTTTGGGGCAGATTTGGGTTTTGTTTGTTTGTTTGTTGTTCTCAGCGGCCCAGTTTTCTTACCTTAAACGCAGGGTTACCAGAACTGGAGGAAATAGGCAAGAGAAAAAACAAAGCAAAAGACTCAGATCCCTTCTGGTTTCAGACGATTCCCAGGTCGAATTCTCTGCATAGCATAACCCAGCGTGCCCATTGCTCCCTTTCATAGCAGCTGGGTTGATTTCTCTGCATAACCCAGCATGCCCATCGGTCCCTTTCATGACCCGCTCCTCTGCATCTCCCTGGCAACCATAGAAGCAGGTGTCATCCTGCTCACAGAGCAGCACAGCCGCGTGAGAGTGTTTGTGTGGGAAAGTGTGCAGGTGCCAAGAAAGGGCTGGAAGGCAGGAAAGGGGACCAAGTGTGTCTGCAGTTGAGCCCTGGGACCCACAGGTGGGGAGGATCTCTCTCCATCTACCCAGCCACCAGCTCGGCGACTGAGTAGGGGTAATGGTGCCCACCTCATCTGCTGAGGGGCTGAATGGGTTTGGCATCCAGCAAGTGCCCTTTGCTGTGCTGATCTCAGGCCAGTTGCCCCCCCCCCTTACTCCTCAGCTTTCTCCCCCAATCTTCCACCCAGTCCTGCAGAAAGTCAATGTGGTCCCAGATGTCAGAAGAGGAGACACAATGAGTGGGGGAAGAAAGTCAGCAAGTAAAACCCAACAGAAGTATCTTTACCTGGGATGCAGCTCAGCTGCAGAGAGCTTGCCTAGCATGCGAGAGAGGCCCTGCAGTTGCTGACGATGCTCATGTGGATATGCACGCATGTGCGTGCATATGAGTGAGCCTATGCGCACGCACAAGCACGCATGCACGCACACACACAGAGTTTCCGTTTCTGTTAGAGATGAGTGACATGGTGGTAACAGGTTGGTGGTGTCATTTCATAGGCTGCTTGACGGGGGTCACTATAGGAGAAAACCCCACAGCTGACTAGGAGTCATTCCATGAGGTACCCAGGAAGCCACACTCTAGACCGAGGAAAAGCACGTTTTCTTGCTTCAAAATGAAGAGAGGAGACCTATCTATCTCCTACAGCAGTAAGAGTCGGGTAAAGAGATTTCAAGCTCTCCCAAACTTTTCTCATGGTTCAGCAGCTTCAATCCCAGATGACCCAGGCCAGTTTGTTGCTTTAGATTTAGGGTAGAGCTATGCCGCAAAGCCTGTGCCCCGAGTAGCTCCCACCTGATTGGGACAGTCAGTACAGACTCCTGTTTGAGGTTGTTGTAACCACTGAGCTTGCATCTCATTCTGGAATGTTCCTCTTCTTTATTTTTTCTTTCACCAATCTCAATTGCCAGAAGAGGAGGAGAAGAAGAAAGAGGAGGAGAAGAGGGGTGACGAGGAAGAGAAAGAGAATGCTCTATAGGTTTATCACGATAAAGAACGGGGCTCAGGGCTTTCGAGCGAGAAAAGGCTGGGTGGGCGGGCTGAAGTTCAATCTCCTTATATATAGGTGCTTGACCCTAAGTTGCACAGCATACCACCCTGTTCCCTGATCTCCTCACCTGCAATGGGCTCAGCAGTACCACCTGTTAGGAGCTTTGAGAATTCACTGAAGTGAGAGCACCGGACACAGGAGCTGTGCGGAAAATCAGTTCTCATTTACTACTTTGAGTTTTTAAGCTTCATTCATTTGATTGATCAATAATTACTGAGAGCCTACTGTGTGCTAGGTTTTCTTCTAGGGCCAAGGGAAACAACACAAAACTCCCTCCCCCATTTGTACAGGGAAGATGATAAATGAACAAAGTGATACTATAACAGGTAGTCGTAACTGCTATGGAGACAAAACAGGGAAGAGGGAGGTGTGAGTGGGGGTTGGGGCGGAGAGGAAGGAACCGACACTCTATACATGCTCTCAGTTGAGCAGACAGGAGGTGTGAATGCCCAGACGTGGGATCATCCTCGCTTGTGTGTTTCAGGGAACAGCCAGGAGGTCAGCACGGCAGAGCTAGTCAGAGAGGGGGAAGAGGGGCAGAGATGACACAGAACACAGGGGCCTCCATCTTCCCAGCTGTCTCCAGAGCCAGGGCTCAGCAGACACTTGAGAATAGCTTGGATTTGGTAGTACTTACTCTCAAGTGGCTGGCAGGGTCCTGGAGCTGAGGCTCAGGGGTGATTTCCACCCAAGTGTGAGTATGGGGCCTTTAACTTTCCTTCCCACAGTGCTTAGCGTGAGATGTACAGTGGCTCTAAGACTCTCAGGCTTGGATGTGTCATTTCCAGCAAAAACAGAATTCATTCAGTCTTATGAAACCAACCCCGTCTTTTCAACGTGAGTGACTGTCGAGGGCCCTACACATACGCAGTGGACCCTTGTTTGCCATCGCTTCCGAATCTGGGCGTTGACTCACTTGCTAGAGTCAATTTGTAACCCATAAATCAAAGTGCATTGTGCTTGCTGATCAGTTTTAGACAAGTGTACAGCAGGGGAAACCTTGAGCCACTCTTCAGGAACATTCCCGGGGTGGGGGTGGGGTGAGTGAAGCCAGGCGGTGGCTTCCTTTGTGCGTTCCTTGTCACAAACAAGTGCCTTTTGTGTGAGCGACTTAGTGCGGTGCTGTTTGGATGTTTTCCATGCGTGCGCATTCATGATTCTGCTGCTTGAAACATTCCCGAGCAGGCTGCATGCTCTCCAGTGTTCTTAAGTGCAGCAAGCTGCAGGGTGGCTTTACCGACGACGAGACAAGCGTCTTGTTTGACAGGTTCTGCTCAGCTCTGCACTACGAGGCTGTCGGTGGAGAATCGATGTTAATGGGTAAGCACGTGGAATAAGGTGTCTTGAACAGAAACGCATCCAACAGGGTTGGTTATCGACTGACAGGTGAAAATATAACCAGAGGCTGAGAAGATGACAAGATCCTAACCCTGCACTTCAACAGTGGTTCTGAATTACAGTTGGTGACTTCATAGAAAACAGGAAGCCAATTGCTTCCCCCACAGAAGTACACTGGGAATGACTGTATAAGCACATTAGATCTACTCCACGCCTGTCAGCGTCAGCCATCAGAATTTGAAAGAGTCCCTTCTAATTGGGTAGACAAAAGGGCTATCTCACTCTGTCAAGAGTTTCATGACTCCAGGTAAGGGTGGATGCCTGTGGTGGTTTGAATGAGAATGTTCCCCTTAAACTCAGGCATTTGAACACATGCTCTTCGAAGGTGCTTAGGAGATGCCGCATTTCCAGGACATCGTGGGGATAGACGTTAAGATTATAAAAATCCTTGCCCTACTTCCAGTTTGCTCTCTCGGTTTCATGCTATGGTTGAAGCTGTGAGCTCTCGGCTCCTTGCCCCTGCTGCCATGCCTACAGCTTGCTGCCACGCCTCTGCCCCATTCACACCCCTCTAGGACAGTGAGCTAAAGAAAACCTTCCCTCTGTAAGTTGCTTCGGTTCTGGTGTTTCATCATAACAGCAGAAAGGTAACTACCACAATGTGTCTTCTTGTTTCCAGGACAAAATTTGGTGAATTTTCGAAGAGGAAGAAAGGACCAAAGTGCTATTGGACGACACAGAATAGATCACAGGGTTTGCTTCAAACCAACGGAAACCACGGTATGTGTAAGCAAAGGCCAAGCTTCCTCTACACCTCTTCCCTGGGGAAACGGAGCCAGCTCTGTTTTCTGAGCCGTTGACTCAGACAAGTTAGAGCACAATTCTCAACCAGACGTTTCTCATCAGGAGACAGCAACTGCTCACTGGATGTGTGGGCTCGGGCAGCTTTCATAACCTCGGTGTCCTCCTTTGTAGAGATCGGGACAGCAACCTCATTTCCTTGTCTCAAACACTTGCCACGTGGGTCAAACAAGTCAGTAGATGAAGAGAACTGAGAACAAAGCTTGGCAGAGTGTACCGGCTTTGTGCGTCTTCCCAGCATCTCCACGACAGCCCAATGGCTGCTGTTCTGGTCGCTCAGTGCTCTTCTCCGTGGGGAGTATGGCTTAGCAGACAAAACTCAGAAGAGCAGATAGGAGTTCTAGTGCTGTTTGCAGTTTGTTGGACTCTTGGGACCTCATCTTTACCTGTTCAAAATAGAAGCAATAGCTGGGCAGTGCTGGTGTACGCCTTTAATCCCAGCACTTGGGAGGCAGAGGCAGGCAGATTGCTGTGGGTTCGAGGCCAACCTGGCCTACAGAGCGAATTTCAGGACAGCCAGGGTTATGCAGAGAGACTCTGTCTTGAAAAAAAAAAAAAGACAACAAGCACAAGCTAGAAGCCACTGTGGCATCCTCCACTACATTCTCGCATCGGTTACAGGCCTTCTAAGTATCCTGCAGCATCCCATGGTTACTAAGTGCCAGCAAGATTCACACCCAAGAAATTTTTAAACTATACATGCAGCAATGACTTAAAGGACAACTGGAAGGTCCCCACAGTATAGAGAAGGAAACAGCAACTTGGAGGCCAAGGGCATTTTTCTGAGATCCTGGGGCTTCTGAGAGAATGACCTTTTGGACAGATAGTGTTCTTCCTGTGGGGTAGGAGGGGCTTGGTTTGGGTTCTCCACCTCTGCAGGAAGTCTACGATCATTGTGGGTTGGGGAACGGAACTTACTTTGTAGGAGCGATTGGCTTCATTTCGATGTGCTGCTGTTGCTCCGACAGTGCTAGGGCGCAGGCAGTTCTACAGTGTACACAGTGGACATTCCTACATTGCAACATTGTACTAACCACTTTTCATTTTTTTTAAAGAACTATCCTTTGAGCTGGGGAAAGGAGGGTACGCACACATGCTCCACCATTGAGCGTATCTTCTCTGCTTCCCTCCCCATTATTTTTACTTCCTTTTTTTGAGGCAGGGCTTTGCTGACTTTCCCAGGCTGCTCTTGAACACACTCTGTAGCCCAAATGGGCACTGAATTGCTATCCTCCTTTCTGACCCTCTCAAGTAGATGAGATTGCAGGTGTGCACCGCTAGGCTCGGCTATGCGCTGCCTCTTCTGACTGTCCCCTCTCCGTTCTCATGAAGTAACTGCCTGAGTCACTTCCATCATGTTTCCAGAGGAGGCTGCTCTGACCTGAGCGTGTGGACAGAGCCCACATTGGCCTACCCTTCTTTCTGTCTTTTTCCGAAGCCATAGTAAACAAGTCTTCTGTAGGAGAGTTGTGCAAATCTGAATTTTTTTTTATTCACAGCCACCTGGGCAACTGGCTGGTGAGTGTGCTGCCTGCCACCCAGACACGGCTGGACAAAAAGATCTAAAACCCCTCTGAAGCACGAGTCTAATTAGTCTTAATCAATAAAATTTTGGAGTCAGATATTAGGGTAGAAGTTCAAAGATCAGAGAAGCAGAGCAGCCAGAGCAGCCAGCCACCAGAAACCTCTTACCACTACTAAATTTCAAACCAAATAGGGACTCCGGTCTCTATGAATCCTCAGACTGAATGGTCCTTAGATTCTGTCTTCACCTCCCTGGTGCTGGGATTAAAGGCATGTGCCTCCCAAGTCCTGGGATCAAAGGCATGAGATCCCAAGTGCTGGGATCAAAGGTGTGAGCCACCACCATGGGGTTCTGTTTCTCATGTATCCCAGAGTGACTTTGAACTCCATATCTTCCTGCTTCTTCCTCCCAAGTGCTGGGTGGGATTATAGGTGTGTGTGTGTGACACCAATGCTTGGCCTCTATGGTTAACTAGTGTTAGTTTGGCTCTCTGATCTCCAGGCAAGCTTTATTTGTCAGAACACACACAAAATCTCATACAACACTCCTCCCTGGCTCTTCCATCCTGAGCACAGCAAGCTCGCTGTGGCCCCTTTCTTGCAGCATGACTCTTGGATATTAGACACATGGAGATTCAAGGCCCCACCACCTTTCCCATGCAGGTCACAGGCGTGATATTGAGACTTCAGTTTCTGTTTTCCCTCTGTCTTGGCTATTTGGCTGTAGAGGACCCTGGTCCTATCCTTTCAGAGTCTGAAATGAATTTTATGGACTCGTGTCACTACCAGTTCAGTAAGAGTGGCATCCCCAGGTCTGCGCTGTCGCTGGAGCCCGTTTCAGGGCCTGGGTCTGTCTGGGGAGGAGGGGCTGTGGAATTAATGCTGCCTTTGTGCCCTGTTTCTCTGTTGAGTTTAGCAGCGAAGCAGACATGGTTAATAATAGCATGTCTGTGTGGGGACAACCAAATCCAAGTGCAGAAGTAAATGCATCTACTAGTAAACAAAAAAGACTGAGACTGCAGGGAGAGTCCCCATGAAGATAATTCCTGCAGGGAGTCATTCCTAGTGCGCATGTGGAGCCTCTGTCCGCCTGCTGCTGGTACAGCCATGACTGTAGCTCTTAGTATCGTGATGTGGTGCTCTGGTTTCTCAGCAGACCAGGGGGCTCCCTGAGGCATTTTTGTGACTGCCGATTGATGTGGGAGAGGCCATCCCTGGACAGGTGCTTTTGGGGGTATCTAAGGAAGCAGGCTGAGCCAAACATGAGAGCCCAGAAGCAGGCTCCTCTGTGGTTTCTGCTTCCCTTCCTGCTGGTTCCTGCCCTGCCTTCCCTCACTGAAGGACTGTGACCTGCAAGTGTTAGCCAAATAAACCTTTGCCCCTCCATTTTGCTCATTGTCTCTGTGCGTCCCCACCCTGCCACAGCTCTGGGATCTCAGATGAGGGCCTTTAAGCGGGTGTTTGGAATCCAAACTCAGGTCCTCACGGCGTTTTACTCACCGGATTTCATACCATGGCTGCTATGACTAGCGCTGGGGCGAACATGGGGGTGTAGGTGTCTCCTACACACCGCTTCCAATTCCTTCGGCTGCACAGTGGTTGGGTACCAGAGTCATGTGACCAGTTTATTTTTCAGTCTCCTGAGGGCGGCCCATACTGCTCTCCATTACAGGGGCACTGACATCCCCCACCCAAGGCGCATGAGTGTTTACCACTCGCTGTCTCCTCCTCAGACTCAGAGCCATTCTAGCTGCTGTGGGAGGAGGAGGTCGAGGTCCACATTGTGGAGACAAGGTCTGATGGGCTTTGGGGGAGAATCCCTTGCCCAAGACTGGTCACTCTTGTTTCTCCTTAGTTCTCCTGTGTCTTAGCACCACACGCACGTGAGCGCGCGCGGCACGCGCGCACGCACGCACGCACGCGCACACACACACACACACACACACACCACACATATTTCTGAAGAGAAGCACTCTAGCTGTCTGTGTCTGCTCTCACACTGAAAAGAAAGGATATGTTCTAGTCCAGAGTTGGGAGATCCAGAGAGAACCTTCCTGCCCCCCACCAACTCTTTTTATGACACTGATTCAGAGTGAAAAAAGTAATTTTAAACTATCAGTGTTCATTTACGACTCCTATTAATCACACGCTAATAGCCTCCCAATTATTAAATTATAGAGACATGTATTCCCTCACCCAAACAGAATCATTATTTACTAAGATAAATTAACATATAGAAAAACCTTCGTTCTATGGAGGCTGAAACTTAACATAATGAGTTTATCAGGCATAGAAGAAACCAGTCAGGCGTTTTAGGGTGAAATAAATACAGTGATCTCAGTGAGCTTATCCCTGAATGCCCGAGTCACTTGCTGTTCCTCTAATAAACACAGATCAAGTTGTTCATCTGTCCCATATAATTTATCCAGAGGCTCTGCTTCACAATTAAAAGCCTGGGGTAGGGTGGGAGGAATTTATGTTCCTTTAGCTTCCTCTTTTTGCTCCCCAATTTTGCTCATTTTAAGCACTCTTTGTTTTTTAATAGGCCTGCCAATCAGCATGCTACAGTGCACAGATCTGATCGACGCTGACAATGTTCTTGTCAGTAGGAAATGCATTTCCAGGACATCAGCCTTAGCGGGGTAGGGGGAGCCAGTCAAGGGGAAACGATTATGCAAATTTAAATTTGTGCTCTCTGGAGCCCCTGCCACACAGCCTAGGAGAAGATAAAGGTCTACTTCCTATCTCTTTCTCCAGGGGCAGCATTCTCTCCTGTATAGACAGACCTTCCAGGGGGATTCCAGAGATATTCAAGCTTCTCCAAAATGGCCCTGGACATATGGTTGGGAAATGGGATCGAGGGTAAGTTGCTCAAATGCTCTTGTTTTAGGGGCACTCACAAAGTCACTGAGCCACCCAAATGCTTAGAGATTGCATTAGCATTGACTGAAGGACATTCGTTCAACAAGCCTGTGATAACCTACGTGCTTCACAGCCTCTCTAAGAAGCAGGCTGCAGAGATAAACGGCTCAGCTTTTTGGAGTATTTCCGACTCTCACAGAGGATCGTAGTTCAGTACCCAGCCCTCACACAGGGTGGCACACAACTGCCTGGAACTCAAGCTCTGGGGGTCCCAACCCCTTCTTCTGGCCTCCGTGAGCACCATGCTCACCTGCATGTACTCACACACAGCCATCCACACATACAGATACTTAAAAACAAAAATAGAATGTCTTTAAATGATAAGGAGGATTTGAAATGTTTTCACTGCCCCAAAAGTGTTGAGGCTGTGAGGTAATGGATAAGTTAATTATCTTGATTTAATAGTCCTATGATATGTGCATGCATTAAAACATGGCATTTACCCCAGAAGTACATTTGATTATTTCTCAGTTAAAAATAGAAATAAAGTAAAGAGGCCAAACACAAATTTTAGGATACAATACAAGGATCTTATAGCTTACCTGTTTTCCTTAAATATGTGTATCAGACATCTTCTGCAGCAGGCCCCAGAGTGGGAAAGCGAGGGAGACATCATGAACTCACAGCAGCCCTGTTTGCAGGTCTTGAAAGAGCCACGGAAGAGCTTGAACTTGGGGATGTTGGGTAAAGAGTGTGCAGATGCTGTAGCATGGACTGTGGAGAGCCATGGGTGTATTGGGACCACAACCTCATGTAACTCTCTGCTCTCGTGACTCACTAGGCACAGAGTGAGGGGTGCCTCTCCTGAGGAGGTGACATGGGGGTATATCTTCCCCTCCTGATGGCTTCCTTTGACTCTCCCTTGCTCCAATGAAGTACCTGGCATGTTGGGAGCACAGTGGCCCCAGTCCGAATCTCCAGAGATGCCTGTGAGACCCAGGTAGCTTCTCCGGGATTCTTGCTCCAGACACTGTGAGCATCTGAATGTCATCACATGGGAATTAAGACCACCACATGTGTCCATGCTGTTTTCATGGCAATAGATAGGAATACAGGGATAGGGGAAGGAGAGAGAGATTATGGACCAATACACAAAGAAGGAAATGACAGTTGGTGACAAGCTGTTACTGATTGCTTTTTTTCTTTCATTTATTTAGTTATTTTACATCCTGACCAAAGTTTGCCCTCCCTCCTCTCCTCCTATCTTTCCCCCTTCTCTCTATAGCCCCTCCATCCACTCCTCTTTTGTTTCTGTTCAGAAAGGGGCAGGCCTCCCATAGGGATATAAAGTTGCCATAAGACTAAGCACCGCCCCTTGTATTAAGGCTAGGCAAAACAGCCCAGTATGAGGAACAGGTTTCCAAGAACCAGCCAAAGTGTTAGGGACAGCCCTGCTCCCATGGTTAGGAGTCCACAAATAGACCAAGCTACACCAGTCACATATATGTAGAGAGCCTAGGTCAGTCCCACACAGGCTCCCTGGTTATTGGTTCAGACCTCTGTGTTCCCATGAACCAGCTTAGTTGTTTTTGTGGGTTGGCTTTTGACATCTATTGAACACTGTAGCTCCTACAATCCTCCCTCCCTCCCTCTCTTCAGCAGGAGTCCTTGAGTTTGGTGTAATGTTTGGCTGTGGTTCTCTGTATCCGTTTCTATCAGTTACTGCATGAAGGCTCTCTGATGACAATTGGAGTAGTGTCTAATCTGATCATAGGAGATGGCCAGTTCAGGCTACATAGTCACGATTTCTAGGAGTCTTAGCTGGGGGAGGGGGTCATCCTTGTAGACTCGTGGGAGTTTCCCTTGCGTCAGGTTTCTACCTGACTCTGAAAAGCGTCCCCCTTTCCAGCCATCCCTTTCAGTACTCTCCCCCCATCTCCCCAACCTGATCCCTCAAGGTCCCATCTCTACTCGCCCCTGTCCACCCAGGTAGACCTCTTCTATATCCCCGCCCAGGGAGATCCATGCATTCCCCGCTTTGGGCCTCCTTGTTGCCTGTGCTACTGATTGTTAATGGAGGGTGATAGATAACCAGAGTCAGGGTGGCTGGTGGAGGAGAACATGGAATGCAGATTTACTAGGGTCAGCACTTCCCTCCTGGGTGGAAGATTCTTGGTGAGAGCAACTCCATGTCTCTGTTATTCTGTCCTATATTTAGAAGAAGACGTTTGCTGCTGGGCTGCCAACTATATCCCTTTGGTTGTATATCTTGGGTCCTGGTTCTTCCTTCTGGGCTGATGAGCATCTATATCCCAGACAGATGCTCTCTCCAACCCCTCGTCACGCTGGTGTACCTACCGCATCATGCCGCATCCTTCCCTTGCATGACAAGCCCCTCTGGTAACTGAGAGTGGCTGTCAGAGACCATCTGAGCATCTTCATCCCCAGGAGACCCATGCCCACCTCCCTAGCATCTCACCCCGCTTTGGGGATCTCCTCTCTGTCTCCACTGGCCTCATTTATCAACTTTATAGAGGGGTCCCCAGAGGATGGCTCCTATAGCTGCTGCTAGATGTTGTTCTGTGAGGATGCTGTCAGTCCCTTGAGTGCGGCATGCCTTCTGCTTCCCTGCCTCTCATCTGCTTTCCCACCTCTGCCTTCTGTCATGCTGAGACGAGGCCTGGGCCTTTTCCAGGCACCACCTTCTCCTGCTCTCCATCTGATGGCTCAGACTCTGATGTGGACCCAAATGCAGGCCCATCTGGAGCCGTTCTTTCTTCCCTACTTTCTAAACGAATCTGTCAGCAATCTACCGAAGTTTTCTTCTCAGAGTATCTTTCCTCCTGTCACGTTCCAGAACCACGTTCTCATCAGATCACCTTTAATAATCCATGCCAGGGGACTGGCAACATCACTACAAGACAATGTCTAGAGGGAGCTAGACACGGAGCCGTCCTCTGGGGACCCTGCTGCAGAGGTGATAATTGATGCCAGTGGAGAGAGAAGAAGAAATCCCCAGAGCCAGCAAGGATACTGGGGAGGTAGGCATGTTTAGCCCAGAGATGAAGATGCTTAATTGGCGTCTGGTGGCTACTTTCAGCCAACAGAGTGAGAGAGAGGTGTGGTGTGATGCACTAGGGACATTAGCAACACAGGAGCAGGTGGAGACTATGGAGAGGGTCCAAATAAGAAGAGGAAGGGGCGTGTTATATAAGGGATAATGTCAGGCATCACGAGTATAGTGAAGGTAACTCAGGCCTGATCCTTCATCATGGACTGTGAAGTTAGCCAGAGTGTGAACACCCACAATCATGGGCTTGCATTAGCACCTACAGTGTTACCTTGTCTGGTTAGGCTAGATCCACGACAGTTGGAGATAAGTTCTTCCCAGATGAACTGGGCAGGGAAAGGGGTGGGGGGGGGCTTGGCAATGGCTTTGATAATTAGCAGCAGTAAATGAGAAGAATGTCTAGGAAATGACACTCTCTCACACACTATCTACCTGAGGAGCTAGAAAGCTTCTGGAACATGCTAGAAGGGCTCTCAGGCATGTCCTAGAACCTCCATCAGAGTCAGAAGTTCTTAGGACAGTATTGCCCTCTCTGCTTTGCCTAGCTATGCTCAATGCTTGGTTTTTCAACTTTTTTTCCCGGAACTTTCCAAGCACTCTTCGTGGAGCTTCAGAGGATCCTGAAACTAGATGTTGATGACGATGACGATGATGATGGTGGTGGTGGTGGTGGTGGTGGTGATGATGATGGTGGTGGTGGTGATGATGACTGAGTGAGTGAGGAGACAGTTATGTAACACTCATTGACTTCAATATCACAGAGATCTGCCTACCTCTTTTTTCCAAGTTCTCAGATTAATGGCCTGTACCACCATACTGCATTAAACTGTATTCTTGAGGCTCAATTATAGGATCACTTTTGGCTCCAAATTATTTAGGGACTCATGGGCAGAGCATCAATAGTGTCCTTTTGATTATGCATTTTCTGTTTCCTTCTTCTTCCCTTTTTCCTGCCCCCTTCACTTATAGTTCCATTCTTTATAGCTCAGCTTGCCCCAGCTGTTCCTCAGTTGTGAGAGAAATTGCAGTTTTGACCTTGCTTCCTGCTGGGATTACTGCCTCAGGAACTCTGACCTGCCTCCCAGTTTGAGGGAGGAGCTCACTGAGTGCTGCAGCAGAGCTGGGTTAAAGACCTGCGTGGCACCTCTCTGAGCCTCTCTTAAAATCACTCACATGTAGAGTGCAGGGTCAGCTCTCTCTCCCTCTCTCTGAGGGCTGCTGTGAAGACATAATGAGACCTTAGGTAGGACAGGGTTTCTGTGACTCTCACCTGCTGTGTGAAGCTTTGTGAAGTCAGGAAAGTGGACCGGGAAGATAGTCAGGCAACCTTCGCCCTGATACATGGTCTAACTGACCACAGGGCCTTGAGAATGAAGAGGAGTTGGGGGAAGGAGAGTGAGAAGAGAGAGAAGGGACAGGAGAGATGTGGGGAGAGGAAGAAAGAAAGAGAAAGTATCTCAGGTAGCACTCTGCACTGATGATGGCAGATGGCAGACAACATCAGGACCAGATTCCAGAACAGGGGAAGAAGTGCATTGCTGGAAGGATGCTATGGGGAGTTCCTCAAGCTTTCTCATGTTTAAAGAAGTCTCCTTGACTGGCCAGCAGAATTCTGAAGACAGAGCTTGAGACCAGGCAAGGAACGTTTACATAAAGCAGGCCTGGTGAAGACAGCAACCACCTGGCCATTTTAGAAGGGCTCAGGCCTCTTTCAGCAACACTCATGTTGAAACCCATGTGTAGGTTCTCAAACCACAGAGAATATGCTCATTACATATTCAAAAGTATTGAGTAAAAAGGGAAACCACACAAACAAAGAAGTAGACAACTAAAGAGCAAAACAAAACTCCCTTCCAAGAAGTTTTCTCTGTATGTATGTATACAGGTAGAAAATCTTTGACAAAACAAATGTGAGCTGTGTTTTGGAAGCTGATAGCTGGCCAGCTGTGCGTCCTCTTTAACTACTAAGAACACATTTTATCAGTAAACATCCCAGCTTGGCGGCCTGAGGGACCATTGCTCGCTGTATGGGCGCTCCATGATGTATCTTGCCCTGTCCTGTTTAGGACACTTGGATGGTTTCCTTGCTTTGGTTAGAGCCAGCAATATGATAAATATTGTTGTAGCTTGGTCTTTTCATAAGCTGTTTTTATTTCTTCAGTATCTATTTCTCAAATAATAAGGATTTAAAAAAAAACTTCTGGAAAACTTTAAATTGTTCTAAGCCGATCTAATTTCTTTAACTGCAGCCAGGTTTGCAGGGATGTAAGAATAGCCAGACGCAGTGTTTGCAGTGTGATGCCTCTGAGGGGTGCTGCTGACACCACCCCATCTCTCCCCTGATTGACACCATGAGAGGGCGCTGTTGTTCCTGTTTTATACATGGGCATCTGGGGGTCAGTGAATCAGTTGCTCTTCTCATTGCTGGGACCAAATACCCAATGGAAGCAACTTAGAGAAGGATTTCTTTGATCTCGCAGCTCAAGGGCATACAGGCTCATCATGGTGGAGGAGACGGCTGCTGGAGCCGAAGGTGGATGGTCGTATTGCGTCTGCAGTTAGGAGATGGAGAGGGATGGAAGCCGGTGCTCCATTCCCTTTCTCCGTTGTATTCAGTCCTAGAACTCCATGGGACGGTACTGCCTGCATTCAGGGGAGTTCTCCCGCCTTAGTCAAAGCTCTCTAGAAACAATCTCAACAGCATGTCCAGACATGTGTTCCCATGGTAATTCTAAACCCAATCAGCTGACCAGGAAGATTAAGCACCAAAGATGGGCAACCAGACTTGCTCAAAGTCATGCGGCCAGGTATCACCGTCCAGGGGCTCCAGCCCACCTCAGGCAGGCTCAGGACACCGTCTTCTCTGTAAGGTGTTCTGTTTCCACTGGGCATCTAGGGAAACTGGCACCTGAGGACACACCTGCTTCATCTCCCCCACCCCCCCTTTTTTTTTTGTCAAGCTAAATGTTCATGTTCCCTTTGGCTTCTGCTTCCACAGGCTAAAGAGGCTCCGAATGACTGAGAACCACTTTTGATTAATCAGACTTTTGTTGCCAAGCAATTAATTTGGTTCTCCATCCCCTCCTCCTGCTCAAATAGCACACAACAAAATGATTTTAGCAGTGGGGATAACTGGGACAAAATGTGGTGTTCACTTGAAGGGAATACAAATATTTTAGAATTTTTATTCTTCTTAGGACCACCTGTGTAGAAAGAAAAGAGAGTAGGACCTAGCAAACCTCAGGAGAGCAGACACCAACCTGGTCACTCATGGCCACTTCTATCTTTACCCTCTGGAAATAGAAGAGGAACAGCCTTGAGCCTGAGACTAGCTGAAGCTTGTTGGAATGGCTGAGCCTCAAGTACTGGGGAGGAGGCAGAGTGCGCACAGGCAAAGGCAGACGGGGCCTCTTCCTGAAACCCTGCTCACAGGGTCGCCTGAACGTCGCTAAGCCCCAGCACAGGTTTACAGGTTTACTCTTGCTGCTCTGGGGGGAAGCTGCAGACCCCCCTCCCCCCCCAGACAGCTCTTTTGCCCTATGCCTGTCCTCAACTTTGGATTTTACCCCTTGTGCTGGAACATCCCCGGGTTGCTTCCTGAGAGAAGATTTAAGAAGATATTTGGCTCACATTACTTCGAGACTCAGCATGCTTTCCTTCTACTTTGATCGATTCAAACCATAACTTGATTCCAGAGTTGTGGGCAGAGAACTAGAATCTTGAAAGTGTCCTTAAAGGTGTTTCTGCTACCACGTGCTGCTCAGTGTGGCCCTGGCCCAGGCTTGCTCTGTAAGCTGGATGCCACCCACCTGCTGTGGGGAGCACAGAAGAGAAATGGTTGCATGTTGATGTTAATTTGATCGTGTCCCTTTCTGTTTATTGAGACTGATAGTAAAACTGCGGGCTTTTAATTCACGCATCTTCTAGGAACTTATTTTTGTAATCCTTTGTTGTGGCTCTTTAGTCTGTACTGTTTTGGAGCACTCTCTGGCAGACTGAGAGCCAAGGCTGGTCCTTGGCCATATCTTGGGATTGATGTTTGAAAAATAATGTCCCAAGATACAGCTTTGTCCTCGAGAGAGTCTGCCCATCTGAGCCTGGTTTATAAGTAGTTTCCTTCCAGGCTTTTTAGGGTTTGGCTTTGAATACATGGTTCCAAGGTCTTGGTGGGATCTTTTGTTATCCCAGTGAGAGGTCCCTGTGGCTCCTTCATCCCAGTGGTCCATTCCTTCAGTGCCTTGTCCATCCTGCTCCCGTCCCTCCTCTTCAGCACCTACTCCTCCTCAGTCCTTGCTGAGTCTTCTGCTTTATCCTCATATTTCTAGTCTTTTCTCTTCTTCTTAGACTTTTCCAACTTTATTCCCTAACTCTCTGTTTATATAGGCCGTCCTATTTTTAATTCAAACATCTTTCTCCCTCTTAGCCTTTTCTGCAGTTTTCTGCTCCTTTGGGCATGCATTAACTGCTTTTTTGCTTGTTTGTTAGTTTTACTGGTTGTGTGAGACAAGACCTCACTGTGGTTGAGAGGTTGGCCTTGAACTAAAGGAAATCTGCCTACCTCTGCCTCCCAGTGCTGGAATTGGAAGTATACACCTGGTTGCAATATTATTCTTTGAAAAGGAACAATTGCTAGGTGTGCTTTTCCATCCATGTCTTTGCCTCTTTCGTGGTATTTGTTTCCTGCACCTTCCTTTCTGTTGGTCCAGTGTCACTTTAGCTCGTTCTGTTGATTGACAGCCACCTCTGTTCACATTGACTCTTTTCAAAGAGTTTTCACATCTAAGAAGGTGTTACAATTTGGATGGATGGTTTTCTGTGTCTCCATGGTTTGTGTTGTGGCAGGTCGTGGTCGTGGGCAGCTGGCGAGGAGGCTGCTGTTTGGGGAAACCCAGCTTTCACTATGAGTCTTTTGTTTGGAGCTGTTCGGTTTCTTCAGAAAAGAATTTCCCTGGGGACAGGTCAGTGATGGGTGGGGTTGTAGAGGTGTTAGCTGCTGCTCTCTGCGCGTGACAAAGATGGGACAGGGCTCCTGTGTTGACTCAACTGTTCAGCTTTACCTGCCCTTCCTCAAGGCGACTTTGGTCAAATCTCAAATTTCCCTAAAGTTCCAGGGCTGGACAGACAACCATTTCTTGAAATCTCACATCCATGGATATGTGCTGTCTGATTCGCTTTGCCTGAGTTGGAAAAGAGATCAACATCTGTGGTTAGTTGAATATTTGTTTATTTTTGTAACAGGGCCTCACTATGTATCCCTAGCCAGCTGGTAACTCATTCTGGAGACTGGGCTGTCCTCGGTTCAGAGAGTTACCTGCCTCTGCCTCTCACAGGTGCTAGGATCGAAAGCATGCACCAGCCCAACTACTTTTTAACTTTCTTTTTATTGTTTTTTTGTGGTTTTCGCATCAGACATCTCGATTCCACTCATTTCCCCGTCCCTTTGTATCTGCCCTCTGCCCTTGCCATCCTCCCCCTGAAATCAAATAAAATTTAAGAGAAGAAAAGGGGGTGGGAGGAAAAAAATATCTCCTCATGGAAGCTACAGTGTGACATGCTCCTACAGATCATGGGTGGGGTGGATGTTCAGGTAGACCAACTCATAACCCTGGTTCTGGGCCTGGGTAGTTGCAGGGTTGGTCAACCCACCTGTTCTACCCTGTCCTCACCATCTCAGCGTATTCTCCAGCATTGCCCCTGCTAGTTTACACCCCTTGCAGAGATGAGCAAGGGGCAGGGCCAATTCTCCTGCTTTCACACACTCAAGGTTGGCTCTGCCACACCTGGACTATCAGGGCCAGCTCTACTGTGTTGCCCAGGCAAGGTACAAGGACCACTCTCCCGAGCCCTGCAGCTGGTGAGGGGCAGGGATAGATCTCCTGCACTTTTAACATCAGGGCCAGCATTCCACCCCACTGCAGGTGGCGAGGGGGTGGAGAGCATCTCTCCCCCTGCCCACACCACCAAATGGCAGATGAGGGGAGGGCCAGATCTTCCATGTTCATGTTCTCAGGCCAGTTCACCCTCAACCCTGCCAATAGGGTCAGCTCTGTTGCGCTCCCCAGATGAGGTGCAGGGCCCACTTTTCTGAGGGCTGCAGCTGGTAAAGGGGAGGGTCAACTTCCTTACCCATCACAGGGCAGTCCAAACATTTTTAAGCACGTATGCTTTCAGAGTTAACTTTTGAAACAGTGAGTATTTACTTATCCATTAGTTCTAGACAAATTAGGACTTCATTACACAAGGCAGAATTTGATGGAGACGTCGCTCAAATCTTCATCTGACTCACTGGTGAAGATGAGGGAATGATAACATTGAGCAAGATCAAGGAGTGGGCCAGTGGTGTGTTCCTAAGGATTCTTCCTGCCCTAATGAAGGCAGATGCAGTGCCTGCCTTGTGCAGTGGGTAACCGGGTGCTCAAGTTCAACACTGGGCTAGTATGCTGCTGAATATGACCTCCTTCGGAAGGGCTGTAGGGTAACAACCTTGTGAATCTTGTCTACATGAGCCACACTGCTTGCTGTGAGCGCCTCTTCCCTATTGCTCATTAAATGGGATTTCAAAACAATTGCCCAGGGGCTGGAGAGATGGCTCAGTGGTTAAGAGCATTGCCTGCTCTACCAAAGGTCCTGAGTTCAATTCGCAGCAACCACATGGTGGCTCACAACCATGTGTAAAGAGGTCTGGTGCCCTCTTCTGGTCTGCAGACATGCACACAGACAGAATATTGTACACATAATAAATAAATAAATATTAAATAATAATAATAAAAACAATTGCCCAGCACTTTTTGACTTCTCCAGAGACTGGTGCTCAACGTGTTGGTGGTGGTTTTGGAATAACAGCATCGCCTTCTGTTCTCAGAGTTCTAACGTGGATGCTGGAGATGTGCTCTCTGCCTGCGGTTACTGACCGACCCTGTGGACCCGACCTGGTGTTCTCATTTACATTAACCATCTTACCTCGGTGTATCCTTCACCTGCACCTTCTCTGATTTCTACTTTGAAGATCATTGCTTTCAGCAGTGAAAATAGAAGCTGGAGGAGATGGCAGCTCTTGCTTTCTCTTTTTCGTTCTGTGATCATTACCCTGAACCAGGCAGCTGGTATCCTCTGGGTCTCAACATCGATTTTCATCAAGGGAGACAATAAGCTAACACTTGGTAGGATCCTCCAATCTTACCCTGGGAATCAATTGATTTTACTTAAATCCATCTTCAACTGCCTGGAGAGAAAGCTCTTGTATTTACTTGACACAATATGTCCTGATAATTGCCTACCCCCAGACTAGCCACACCTAATGCAGAAACTGTCCAGCAAGGACCAGAGTCTCTGAGTGTCACAGGTAAGAGTCCTGTGGGAGCCAGGTGAGGTCAACGAGATGTCATATGACCCGGAAGGTCCCACCAGCAGTAGCCCTTGACCACATCTCCTTGTTTGTTATGCTCTTCACTCCAGCTCGACTGGTTTTGCTGTTCTGCAGAGGCGTTCAACCTGTCCATGCCTGAGGCTCTGCATTTGGGTTCTGGACGCCTGATAGCTCACTCTTTGCCTAAATATCCACGTTCACAGCAACTTCCCTCCATTCTCACGTGAATGGGTAGTTTGCATAGGCGTGGTCCCTGACCATGTTAGACAAACTGTCTTCTCCCACCCCGCATTAATCTATTATTATTAATCATCTTTGTGTCACATATCTTTACTAAAAATTGTTCTTTCCTTGCTTCTTATTCCCTCCTCTCTCCAGTATAAACTCCAGGGACTTCACTTAGTGCTCAGGCCAGAGCCAGGCTTCCTGGACACAATGCCTTTACGGGAGGAAGCCAATGAGGACAGCTTTGCCAACCAGCCAGTTTTCCTCAGGGTCATCCCGGAGTACCACAGGCACACCCTGCAGATGCCCAGCCGATACTCTAGAGAAAGTCCAGCAAATGATTGCCCATGGGTCAAACTTGGCATTGTCTGTTTCTGCAAACAAAGTTTTTATCAGAATATGGTCTCAGTCACTCCTTACGTATCATCTGTGGCAGAGCGTAGTGTTCCGGCAAGCGGCTTCGTGCCTTCTTGTGAAGAACGGTCTCCTTCGTCTCAGTGTTAGGTGCGGGGCTCAATCTGTAGGCAGAAGTGCTGGCCTCCGTAGCCTGCTTCATTCCACTCTGACCTGAATTACCCGGAGAACAGAGAACAGCATGTTTTTTCTAATTAGTAATTGTCTGGGTGACTCACAGAATAAGCCACTCCGCCCGCCTGCCCTTTTATCCAGAGGAAGAGGTTAGCGAAATACCTTGGTGGCACAGAAACTAGACTTTTAAGTGTGAGATTTTTATTATTTTTATGATTTCTCTTTGCTTAGATCTCTGGAAGGATCATGATGTTTCCAAGGCAACACATCGCTTGGGGGGAAATGGGAGAATATTCCCGACGCAGAGGATAACATCCAGCTAGCAGACAACGCCAGCCGCGCACGGATGTCGGTGTTCAGAGGGACCCAGCTGTCTTGATTAGATTTAGAAGGCTTAGCTTTCAAAGTACAATGGCCGCGTTCCCATCCAGTGGATCTGAAAACCCTTCTTCATGTGTGGAGAAAGAGCAGGCAGACCGCACGGTGCAGGCGGTGGCTCCTGGTTTATCTGTGTGTGCGGTGGCTGCCAGGGTAGCTCATTGTCTCGCTCAGGTGAAGCTCACACTTCTGAGTCTCATTTCCGGTGTGCATGCCCACTGGGGACACATTTTCTCTATTTTTCATCCCAAATATTAAGGAGTTGTTCCGAGCACCAGACTGTTTCCTCAAGAAGACTTGTTTCTTCAAAAATCTTTAAACTGTCATTACACAGACAGGGTGTAGAAAGCCATACAGTTACTTAATATCAGCGCACCTGGCTGAGCTAACCTTTATTAGTATTTTAAGCCCTCCCTTACTTTGCTGCAAGGACTGATGGATGCGCGCGCACACACACACACACACACACACACACACACGTGTACATATATATGTATCCACACTGGGTGCACAAGGTATGATATATACATTATTTCATAAACTGCTTTCCTAATGGCTGAACGGGATGCCGTGAGGGTTTTCTCCCTCTCCTGGAGTGAGGTGGTGTGGTAGTTGGCACATGCTCTAGGCCCAGGGACTCTGTACTGGATGTGACCCTGTCAGTGAGCAGCTCTGTGACCTGGAGTTACACAGCATCTCTGGTGCCTTGGAATCCTCCTCTGTCAAGTGGATGAGACCCACAATGTCGGGTTGGTACGACAGTGAAATATGTGAAGGACACAACAGACCTGGGTGCAGTGCCCAGCGCACGGACCCCTAGAGATGCTCACTGTGGGCATCTGTCCAGGTTATCGCCACTCTCTGCAGCACAGTCACATTGGCTGTGTAGAGTGTCCCTCTGTACTGGTTCGTAAGCCCTTTTCTCTGTGCTCCCTTTGAGCTTGTGGTGTTTAATGCGGTGCAGCTCCGTCCTGTTTTGATGAACCAGGCCTAGAGCTATCCTAGACCCGCTGTATGGGGGTGAACAGCAGAGAGGAACCCTAAGGTCTCGGGGACTGTGCTATGGGCATGTGGAAAGGGAGAGCGGACTCTGTAGCTGTGGTGCTTAGCAGATAAGAGGGGGTGCTGGGACCATGCATGAGCCTCTGTGGGGCCTGCTCTTGGGTCTCTGAGAATCACAAGCACCCTCCTCAACATCTGCAGAGCTTACTACTCAGATGTGAAAAGAAGAATCTCTGAGTGTCTTCCTCCTTGGCTCCTCATGAGCGTTGAATTAGGTCATTTGTCTTAATAAATATTAGATGTTATTAGAAATCAGAAGCTAGTATTCACACACACACACACACACGCACACTATTAACATATGGCTATACATATTCTAATTTATTGCTGCAACAATCCCTTAGTGTACTGTAAGTTTATTCCTTTTCCTCTTCTGTTTCCATTGCCCCTCGCAGTGCAATAAACTTCTGGTTCACAAGTTATTGTTTTAGTTTTAACCTTATTTTTCTCTGAGACAGGGCTCACTCTATACCCTGTTCTAGCCTCAGCCTTGCTAGACAGCTCAGATTGGCTCACCAGTATTTCTGCCTCCATTTCCTGAGTTCTGGGATGACAGGCACATGCCATCATTCCTGGTCTCACACCCTTTCATACCCTGCTTTTCCATTTCACCTTTTCCATCTGGAGTCATAGCCGGCTCTAGCTACTATGGAAACAGGAGGAGGGTATGTGTTTCTTCCTGTGTGTTTCTACCTCTGGTCACCACCAGCCATTATCCCAGCCACCCTTCACCCCATCCCTCCACACCCCGACCCTCTGTCACTGAAACCATGCCACTTTACCGGGGCAGGGATGGTTTCAATAGAGCAGGTTGCTCTGGTTTTATTTTCCCCACACTCACAGCAGTCTCAGCAGCCGCCCCAGCTGTGAGCATCCTTCCTCACGCATGGCTCCATGTCTGAGGGCCTCCCTTCTGTTCATCGATTCTCTGGCCGAGACAGTGCTTCCTGCTCCCTGTCTCCAGGCGGCTTCAGCATCCTCTTTGTCTTGCAATTCTCTGATTCCTGGTGAAAAACCACTCGCATCAGATAATCTCGTAGAATTCCATGCCCTGACTGGACTTTCTTTGATATTCTCTTCAAACTCCACTCTCTCCAAATGAGCCAGTTGAGAAAGGTATGCTAATTTTAGGAGAAAACTTTGCACTAAGGAATGGGTGTGGGTGCTTTGCCTGTCCCCTGGCTCTGGACTGACTCACAATTGCACTTCACGTGGCCTAGCTCACCTCAGGCCCAGATGATGCCCTGAAGGTCCGGCACCTAGTGTCTCTGCTTTGGGGCTGCCACCAAGGACACAGGCAGAGCCAAAGCATCCAGTGACTGACTGCATTTTGGAAACAGAGTAGTCAGTCGTGTAAGAATGTGAGAAGAAGTGAGGGAAGGGTTAAAGCCCAGTGGAGAAAGATGGGGTTCGGTGCTGGGAGCCGATTTGAGTGGCTGCCATTACAAGATGGCATTTGGCCCCGGCCTCGCTTGATAAATAGCTCCATATTAAGGTTGCAGTTCTTCCACCAGAAAACAGGATGAGTTGTTGTGATCTAGTTGCCCACACTTCCCCTGACCGGCAGGGGAACTTCCTTGTGGTCTGTAATTGACAGGGATGTTCCCCTGCTTTCGTTCCTGCCAGTAGGTCTCCAGGAAAGCAGTTAAAGTATCAAAGTGTCAAAGTATCAAAGGTTGCTAGGCAGAATCCCTATATGAGCAGCTATAGTTGAGAGCTCGGGGCCCCTTGCTTTCTGCTCTCCCTTCAACCAAGAGGCTCCAATAAAGCGTGATTTGAGAAGAATCCTCGTCGTGTGGCTGTTCTTTCCTGCTGGCCAGGGAGTTCACCGCAGTTCGGAAAGGCAGCTGAGTAAATTCAGTGTGCAAATGTTGCTGACAGAATGAAGGGAGAAAGCAGGTCACCAAAAGCTGACAGTTCGGAGCAAGGGAGGCAGGAGCCACAGAGACTGTTAGCCAGGCTGCTGTGGGAGGTTTTCCTCTCCCTTACCTGCCAATAATAAAAGGGCAGACACAGTAGATGGGTCAACACCGCTTTCCTGCTCTGGTGGTTTCCAATCTGCCTCCCTGTTCCCTGCTGGGTTTTGCCAGAAGCCTGTTTGAGACCTTTCGCCCTTGGCCTCCTCATTCAGATTCAGGACTCCCCACTCCCCCACACTTTTGTCTGTTTGCCTCTCTCCTCTCTTCTCTCCCCCCTCTTCTCTCTTACACCCCCCCCCCACACACACTTTACACATGAGGCACCCTTGGCCTCAGATGAGACACTCCTTTGCAATATACCCTTAAACCATGGTCAAGTAGGTCCAGACAGACGGACTTTAAGAGCACGGAGAGAAAGCAGCCCTTGTCCTCTGATCTTCAGCAGGTAGATCACAATGTGACCAGTTGGCTTTGTTGACTCAGGAAGCCAGGTCTGCTGCTAGCCTGGGGGCAGGCAGCAGGGACTCTGGTGAGATGAGCTTGTGTGTCACCCCCGGGATGTTTTGTGTGGACATCTGCCAATCATCATCTGTGGGCATCAAGCGTTCCTGTCCTTGACCAACAGTTTGACTATTCTGGTTGAAAAGAAAACATACCCTTTGCTTCTTGAGAGGCCATTCGGAAGGAGGGGTTCCAATAAGATTCTCTGAAGCAGATGACCGTGTCATAATTTTGCTGTCACAGGCAGCCCTACTGACAGCCAAGCCCTCCCTCTTCCTTGTATTAACATCCGTGTCATCGTGGCACCTGCAACAACTCAAAGAAACAAATAATAACACGTTGCTGTTAGTTGCTAAACTCCAGCCTACATTCCTATTTCACCACCCTCTCCATTTAAGTCCTCTTCTGTCCCAGGATCCTATGTGGGATGCCACACTACAGTTTGGGAGTCTTGGTTTCTGTCTTTTCCTTGGTTGTGACACCTCGAGGAATCCTGCCAGGGATTCACAGGCATCCGTAATTTGAGTCTGCTTGTGTCTGCTGTAATTAAACTGTGGACTATGGACCTGGGAGAAGATGACTGGGGTCCCTTAGCACAGAGGAGAGACATACAGTGACACTGATTCCTTGGCTCATCAGTGATTCTGTGTGCAGAGCTCAGGGTCCGGCTTCAAGGATTTTCCTCCAGGATGGAATCTAGATGCCGAGACTTGGATTGTTATCAGGAAGCACACGGAAGGGGGTGGGCTAGGGATGGGCAGAACATGTGTAAGGAAGACAGCCTAGCAGCCGCGGGTCTGACAAACCAGAAGGCTCCTTTCTTCTCTGACCCTAGTGAACTTGCATGCAAAAACGCTGGCTGTCTTCTCTGCTACTCGTGTGACAATGCCTCTGACTGTAGAGAGGCACTCGACATTTTGTAGGATGGCTTTGTGGGCTTGGAGACTTGGAGACTAGATTTGATTACGTTAATCTTAGGTTCCTATTTTCTCCGAGTCTTTCTTTTCCTTATCTGTGAGTTTAAGACAATGACATGGTACTTCCCACAGGATTAATTTGGGTTATCGACATAAAGCACTTGGGAAAGGGTCTTAGAGTAAGTATTACACAAATGCTATCCACCTACATCCGCATGGTTATTACTGCAAGGACTTTAAAGGGCAGAAATTATAACTGTTCTCATAGTTGTGTGGTTCCACTGTCTAGCATGCTGGGCATGTGGAAGGAGCCCACATGCCCATGCGTTTGCGGAAATTTAGATCCAGGGACCCTTCAGCAAATCCAAAGTTCCTGTGACCACTTCACATAGTGCTCTCTTGCTTATACTGGCTGGGCTGTTAGACAAAATAAAAACAAACCAAGCCAAATCTCAATACAGAAAGCCACAACTCCTCTGGGAAGATACGGTCATGGCAAGTCTGTTCCCACGGAATTGGAACATCATCAACTGAAACCTTCGGAAAACTGAGCAGAGTCCACCCATCTCAGAGCGTGTGCTGTTCATCCTTGACACGGTACCGGCTTCAGAGGACGAGAGACGGGTCCCACACTGCGAGGGCACCGTGCCGGCACGGAGAAGGCTGGGGATGGCCAGTTGGTGGACATCTACCTCAGGGAGGAAGCACCAGTTCATGGCAGCTGATTCTTAAATTTTCCGGATTTTGGCAAGCCAGCTATTGAACACCAAAATTATTTTTTAAAAAAGTCAGTTTATATAAACAAATTTAAAAGAAAGGTTAATGGGTCAGGAAGTTGGCTCAGTCCACAAAGTGCTTTGCTGTGTAAGCATTGGAATCAGAGTTCAGACTCTCAGGATTCCCATAATAGGTCAGGTACAGCAGTGTACTTCTCTAATCCCAGCACCAGGGATGCAGAATATGGGGACCTCTGGAGCTTGCTGGCCAGCCAGTAGCCCATCCAAGAGCTCCAGGTTCAATGACAAACCTCCTTGTCTAAAAGAACAAGGTGGAGACCAATTAAAGAAGATAACTGACTTCAACTTCTGATTTTTGTCCTCCACATCCATATTCACACTCACACACACAAGTCACACACACAGTCACACACACACACAGTAAAAATCAATACGTAGCCAACTATATCCAGCCTGACTATAGATAGTCAATTACGGAGTTAAAAAATTACTGTGTAGCAGTATGTTCTTTTCTCTCCTTCACATTTAATGAATGCGGTATCGAAAGTTTGAAGTTGGTGGGTGCACCCATCGTGGTCCTGAGTTCCTTGCTCGTGCTCTCTCTCCTTCTGCTCCTGATTTGGACTTGAGATTTCAGTCCAGTGCTCCAATGTGGGTCTCTGTCTCTGTCTCCTTTCATCGCCTGATGAAGGTTAATAATCAGGAGGATGCCTATTTGTTTTTCTTTGGGTTCTCCTTCTTATTTAGCTTCTCTAATATCACGAATTATAGGCTCAATGCCCTTTATGGCTAGAAACCAAATATGAGTGAGTACATCCCATGTTCCTCTTTTGGGACTGGCTTACCTCACTCAGGATAGTGTTTTTTATTTCCATCCATTTGCCTGCAAACTTCAAGAAGTCCTTGTTTTTTACTGCTGAGTAGTCCTCTAATATGTATATATTCCATACTTTCTTCATCTATTCTTTTATTGAAGGGCATCTAGGTTGTTACCAGGTTCTGGCTATTACAAACAATGCTGCTATGAACATAGTAGAGCATATACTTTTGTTGTATGATAAGGCCTCTCTTGGGTATATTCCCAAGAGTGGAATAGCTGGGTCCAGGAGTAGGTTGATCCCGAATTTCCTGAGAAACCTCCACACTGCTTTCCAAAGTGGTTGTACCAGTTTGCATTCCCACCAGCAATGGATGAGTGTACTCCTTTCTCCACAACCTCTCCAGCAAAGGCTATCATTGGTGTTTTTTATTTTCGCCAATCTGACAGGTGTAAGATGGTATCTTAAAGTTGTCTTGATTTGCATTTCCTGATCACTAAGGAAGTTGAGCATGACCTTAGGTGTCTTTTGGCCATGACAATGGGGATGTTCTATGGGGAACGCACCAAGGCCAGCTGGCCTGGGCCTGAAAAAAAGCCCGGGATAAAACTGGTCTCGCTGAACATAGTGGACCATGAGGACTACTGAGAACTCAAGAACAATGACAATGGGTTTTTGATCCTACTGCACGTACTGGCTTTGTGAGAGCCTAGGCAGTGTGGATGCTCACCTTACTAGACCTGGAGGTGGGTGGTCCTTGGACTTCCCACAGGGCAGGGAACCCTGATTGCTCTTTTGGCTGATGAAGGAGGGGGACTTGATTGGGGGAGGGGGGGAGGGAAAGGGGAGGCAGCGGTGGGGAAGAGACAGAAATCATTAATAAATAAACAAATTAATAATAAATAAATAAATAAGGGAAAAAATAAAAATAAAATGGCTGAAAGACACTTACGGAAATATTCAACATCTTTAGCCATCAGAGAAATGCAAATCAAAACAACTCTGAGATTCCATCTTACACCTGTCAGAATGGCCAAGATTAAAAACACTGATGACAACTTATGCTGGAAAGGTTGTGGGGAAAAGGGAACACTTCTGCATTGCTGGTGGGAATGCAAGCTGGTACAGCCCCTTTGGATATCAGAATGGTGATTTCCCAGAAAATTAAAAAAACTATCTACCTTAAAACCCAGAAAAACCACTTTTGAGTATATATCCAAAGGATGCTCAATCATACACAAGGACGTGTGCTCAATTATGTTCATAGCAGCATTATTTGTAATAGCCAGAACCTGGAAACAACCTAAATGCCCTTCGACCTAAGAATGGGTAAGGAAAATGTGGTACATTTACACAATGGAGTACTACACAGTGGAAAAAAAATAATGACATCTTGAAGTTTGCAAGCAAATGGATAGATCTGGGGAAAAAACATATTGAGTAAGGTAACACAGACCCAGAAAGTCAAATATAATATGTACTCACTCATAAGTGGCTTTTAGACATAAAGCAAAGAAAAACCAGCCTACAGTTCACAATCCCAGAGAACCTAGACACATACCCTGTTGTTGTTTGAGCTGCATTTGGGGTTAATGTTGGCTCTCCTGGAGTGACTCGATAGTCCACCGTTCCCAAACCAAGTGGGAACCACCAAAGAGCAAACACTTTTTAATCTATTGTGCAGATCCTGGACAAGTTTGGCTTCTCAAACAAAAGTGCCTCGTGTGTGACTGACACAAAAGGTGGCTTCTTCACCCCCAACCCCCTCTGCTTTCTTAGTCTCCTGGCCCTTCCTCCAGAGAGCTCATTGGAAAACTTTTGTTGTCTTAGCTCAGAGGTTGGTAAACATCCCTAGGAAGATGCAGAAAGTGAATATTTATGACCTGTTAGTCTACCCATCTGGTGCTGCAAAAACTCAGGTCTGTGTAGCGCAGGGCAGCTGCGAGAGGCGCCAGGTGAGAGGCATGGCTGCAGCCCAGTAAGATTGTCTGGACACTGAAGTTTGAATTTCATAGAATTTTCACATCATAACACCCTCAACCACATAAAGATGTACAGATAATTCTTAGCTTTAGGGGTAAGCAGAAGGCTAAAATGGCTGTGATTGGCCCTGTGACTTAGTTAGGCAATAGCACCTGACCCGTGGATGTTGGCTGTAAGGTTTAAAATCACAGACCCACAGGCTCTCAGAAAGCACCTCTCAGGCTATAAGTGCATAATTCCCATCATTATCTCTAATTACCGTTCAGTGTCCTTCGGAGTTGTTAAACCACAGTCCTGGAGCTTCTGTGGCTGCAGGAATGCTGCCCTGTGTCTGCAGACCCAATCATCTTGCCTCCCTATCCAGCCCCTGCTGATTGCTGGAGTTCTTCTCCACATAGGGTAGCACCTGTCTCCAGCGACAGGAGTCTACAGGACACAGTTGGAACTTGGAAGCACAATATCAGCATATCAGAGCAATTTCATGCTTTACTTGTCTTGGGTTGATATTAACGAAAATTAAATTTTGTGCTAATCAGTCTTAGCATTTGGTGTGCATGACACACAGGTTTTTGATTTCTGTGAATGGTGGTTAAATTATATTTACGCTACTTGTAGGGTGCTCAAATACCAGGGACATGCTTTTACCAACAATTATACTCGCTGGCTGACAGATGTCACCAGGAACAGACATGACTGAGGGCAAGAGGAGGTTTTTTTCTCTCCTCAAGGAGCACAGTTAATTTTATTTTCCTGCTTTCATTTAGACAGCTGTCTGAAGGTTCAACTGAGGCAAATGATTTTTCTTTATGCTTTCCTTTGGTTCTTCATAGTTCTTCCCAGTAGCAGGTATCACTGCAAAAACAAACAAGGGCACTTTAGAGCATGGAAACAGATCGGTTTTTTTTTGCAAATTAGATAAGAGCAGTTGACCAGGATGTTAGGGGATGAGTGACAACTACAGAGAAAGAAAGATGCTAGATGACAGACCTGATTCCAAGTGTGTCCCTGTAATTAGTGAGTAAGTAGCAAAGGGGTCATGTGGACAATCTCAGGGTTCTCATTCCCTTCAGCAGGTAAAAGCTGCTAAGTAACTGACTCCAGATGGCTGTCTCCACCACCCTCCTGCTTCAGCCTTACCTACATGGATACACCATGGACTGGAAAGTCTTTGGGATCAGACATTTTCTTGATTGATGATTGATGTGGGAAGATACAGCTCTTTATGGGTAGTGCTAGCTACCCCTGGGCTGGTAGTCCTGGGTGCTATGACAAAGTGGGCTGCGCAAGCCCTGGGGAGCAAGCCAGTAAGTAACACTCCCCCATGACCTTCTGCTTCAGTTCCTGCCTCCATGAGTTTCCAGAGATGACAGCAGAGCAGAGAAGAAACAGAGAGCCAAATCCTTGAGTTAAAGGCACAAAATCCTTCATGGGAAGAGTGCTTAGCAAGGGCTCAGGGCTGAGGAAAGGGCATCGTTCCTGCCAGGTTTCTGTAAAACCTTTTCAAATCCATCTAAAAAGCATCAAGTCCTCATAATGGTTAGTCTTGATAATCAATATGAAGATGTCTGTGATCAACTGTTGCAGGATAATGCTCTTGTACACTGCAAAGATTTGTCACTCGTATTAGTTTAATAAAACACTGATTGACTAGTAGCCCAGGCAGGAAGTATAGGAAGGGCCACCAGAGTAGGAGAATTCTGGGAAGAGGAAAGACAGAGAGTCAGTCACCAACAAGATGCAAAGGAAACAAGATGAGAAAAGGTACCAAGCCACGTGGCTAAACATAGATAAGAGCTATGGGTTAATTTAAGCTGTAAGAGCTAGTTAATAATAAGCCTAATCAATAGGCCAAATGGTTTATAATTAATATAAACTTCTGTGTAATTTTTTTGGGGACTGGATGGCTACAGAACCAGGAAGAGCACAAACTTCTATCCACAAATGGCACTCAAACATTTGGTAAGAATTTCCACAGAAAGCCTGAGAAAGCTTTAAAAAAAAAAAGGATTCTAGACAGACAAGAACAGAGTCAAGCGCAGCTTCTTGGTAACCATCATTGCTCAGGTAGGTTCTGTTTGCTGGTGGCAAGCAGAGGCACAGCTCCTTTAAGAAAGGCTTCCTGACTCAGCATTAGTGGCCAAAACCCCATGATGGCTCTCTTAAGAGACCCTGTCCTCATACAATTAAATGGTGCTTATGAACAGCCAGCAGCATGATTCTTGGTGGTGGCATGGATCTAGAAACTCCAGCGTTGTGGCAATAAGCATAGCTCCTGCCAATATGTCTACCATGAAGCTAGACTCTTGGAAAGCCAAGGAATGGGTGGAGTCAGACACCAAAGCACCAAAGCTGCCTCTTTAATCCCAGCCATGGTGTTTACCACATTAAAGACTCATGTGCTTAGAGAAAGGTAGAGATATATAGTAAATCAGACTCAGACAAAAGCACAGAGAAAGTCTTTTAAAAAAGAAATAAAGTAGTCAGGCCTGGTAGCACACTCCTTTAATCCCAGCACTTGAGAGGCAGAGGCAGATGGATCTCTGTGAATTCGAGGTGAGCCTGGTCTACAGAGTGACTTTCAGGACAGCCAAAGGTACACAGAGAAACCTTGTCTCAAAAAAAAAAAAACCCAAAAATTAAAAAAATAAAATTTAAGAAAATAGAGTAAAAAACAAAAGCCATCTAAGATGGAAAATACACAGAGAGTCTGGATACTGTATGTTATTATGTTGTCTTTGAACTGTTTGATGGCCGAACAGGCAAGCTACAGATTCAACACAATGCCCATCAAAATCCCAGCAAAATTCTTCACAGACCTCCAAAGAATGGTACGCAACTTCATATGGGAAAGCAAAAAAAACCAGGATAGCCAAAAGAGTCCTGTCCAATAAAAGAACTTCTGGAGGCATCACAATGCCTGACTTCAAACTCTACTACAGAGCTACAGTACTGAAAACAGCCTGGTATTGGCATAAAAAAAAGACAGGATGACCAATGGAACTGAATAGAAGACCCTGATATCAATCCACACATCTTCGGACACCTGATTTTTGACAAAGAAGCAAAATAATATCAAATGGAAAAAAGAAAGCATATATTTCAAGTGGTGCTGGCATAACTGGATATCAACATGTAGAAGAATAAAAATAGACCCATATCTATCACCATGCACAAAACTGAAGTCCAAATGGATCAAAGACCTCAACATAAAGCCAGCCACACTGAATCTTATAGAAGAGAAAGTAGGAAATACACTTGAACACATTGGCACAGGAGACCACTTCCTAAATATAATCCCAGCAACATAGACACTGAGAGAAACAATCAATAAATGGGACCTTCTGAAACTGAAAAACTTCTGTAAAGCAAAGGACATGGTCAATAAGGCAAAACAACAGCCTACAGAATGGTAAAAGATCTTCACTAACTCCACATCAGACAGAGGTCTAATCTCCAAAATACACAAAGAACTCAAGAAATTGCTCACCAGAAGAATACATAATCCAATAAAAAAAAATGGAGTACATACCTAAACAGAGAACTCTCAACAGAGGAATCTAAAATGGCTGAAAGACACTTAAGGAAATGTTCAACATCCTTAGTGATCAGAGAAATGCAAATCAAAACAACTCTGAGATTCCATCTTTCACCTG
Organism: Microtus obscurus; assembly: GCA_963919715.1. NCBI lineage: Eukaryota > Metazoa > Chordata > Mammalia > Rodentia > Cricetidae > Microtus > Microtus obscurus. The sequence goes on from CAWTZC010000707.1 coordinate 896,161, forward strand.
TAAGAATGGCCAGTATCAAAAACACTGATGACAACTTATGCTGGAGAGGTTATGGGGAAAAGGGAACACTTCTGCATTGCCGGTGTGAATGCAAGCTGGTACAACCTCTTTGGATGTCAGTGTGGTGATTTCTCAGAAAATTAGGAAACAACCTTCCTCAAGACCCAGCAATACCACTTTTGGGTATATATTCAAAAGATGTTCAACCATGCCACAAGGACATGTGCTCAACTATGTTCATGGCAGCTTTGTTTGTCATAGGCAGAACCTGGAAACAACCTAAATGTTCCTTGACTGAAGAATGGATAAGGAAAATGTGGTACATTTACATAATGGAGTACTACACAGCAGAAAAAAATAATGACATCTTGAAATTTGCAGGAAAATGGATGGAGCTAGAAAACATTATTTTGAGTGAGGTAACCCAGACAGAAAGACAATTGTCACATGTACTCACTCGTAAGTGATTTTTAAACATAATGCAAAGAAAGCCAGCCTACAAACCACAATCCTAGAGAACTTAGACGACAGTGAGGACACTAAGAGAAACTTACATAGATCTAATTTACATGGTAAGTAGAAAGTAGAAAAAGACAAGATCTCCTGAGTAAACTGGGAGCATGGGGACCTTGGGGGAGGGTTGAAGGGGAGAGGGGAGGGTCGGGGAGGGGAGCAGAGAAAAATGTAGAGCTCAATAACAACCAATAAAAATAAGGAGGAAGGAAAAAAAAGAAACAAAAGGAGAAATAATACACCAAAAAAAAAAAAAAAGAAAAAAGAAAAGAAAAGAAGTAGGGTGTGTGTGTGTGGAGGGGAGGAGCCATAAGGGCTGAGAGAGACGGCTCAGTCTGCAGTGTGCTTGTTGTGCAAGCATGAAGACCTGAGTTTGATCTGCAGCACCCATGAAATGGAAGGCCAGGGCCAGGACTGCCTCAGCAGTTAAGAGCATGGACTCCATTTGCAGAAGACCTGAGTTCAATTCCTAGCACCCAGGTTTGGTGACTTTGAATCACCTGTAAGTCTACCCGTACCATCCGATGCTCTGTTTCCAGGACTCATGTGCGCGAGCGCGCACCCACACCCACACCCACACCCCCCCACAGAGACAGAGAGACACAGAGACAGAGAGACACAGAGACAGAGAGAATGTTAAAAAAAATAAATACATATTTTAAACCCAGACCAGCGGTGCATGTTTATAATCCCTACACCTCTTAATAGAGACAGGAGAATCCCTGGGGTTCTAGGCAGGCAATTGGTGCACTCTAGATTCAGTGAAACATCCTGAGTCACTGAGAGAAAATACCCAATGTAGATCTCTGGCTACACACACAGTAAGAATCTGCCAGAGAACAGGGACCCATAAATAAGGGGGCAGAAAATATGAGTCTCATGAAGAGAACCGTTTGATAAAGTAAACAGGCTCATCAGATAGGACGAGCTGATGCTATGACTCAGTATTGATTCTCTTAATTTTCATAACTCTACTTGAAGCAAATCCTAGCACACACCCCTGCTCTTTTTTTCCTTCCTTCCTTCCTTCCTTCCTTCCTTCCTTCCTTCCTTCCTTCCTTCCTTCCTTCCTTCCTTTTGCTTGTTTGCTTGCTTTCTTGCTTTTTTTTGTTTGTTTTTTGAGACAGGGTTTCTCTGTAGCTTTAGAGCCTGTTCTGGAACTAGTTCTTGTAGACCAGGCTGGCCTTGAACTCATAGAGATCTGCCTACTTCTACCTCCTGAGTGTTGGAATTAAAAGTATGTGCCACAATTGCCTGCCCCTCCCCGCCCCCCGCGCTGGACTTTTCACAGTGAAAAAGTAGACACAGAAATAAGAAACATTTCATTCACCCAATTCTGTGAGTAGCCGAGCTGAAATTAAAACCCAGTGAGGCCTTGTCTCTGTAGTCACAACAAAACACTGTGTACCAACCATTACAGAATAGACTGTGAACTTCTGAAGCATAATGAAAAAGGCAGCAAGACTGGATGGCAAGGAAATTTAATGTGGTCATGGAGAGAAAGAGGGACAGTCAGGCAATGCCCTTCAATGACATTTGACCTTGTACTTTCTGGATAAGTAGTTTACTTGGATAGTAGTAAGCTGAGCCAGGCACAGTGGCCCTTCCTACACACACACACACACACACACACACACACACACACACACATGTTTTCAAAAGCCTGGAGGAGATGTCCTGGTGGAGTCAGCAGTGGTTCCCACACTGGAGTGTGGGTCTAGGGCTAGGGGACAATGTGGTGAGAGGTAGGGTGGGGAGGTGGGAAAGCAACAGTCAGATTTCTGTGATGATAGGCTTTATTCTTGGGCCTGAGGGAAGGCCTCCAGTCCCCAAAGAAATGTCTCAAAGATGAAGAGCCACAGAAGATGTAAAATGTGGTCAAAATGCAGAAAAATCTCATCTCCCATGTGTTGTCCCCATTCAATTAGTGCACGATATTGCCTGATGGGTGTCATGGATGTCAAGGACATGGTCACCATCCTTGCAAGCTGTGTACAGAGCCTGCTGGGAAGAAGCCTCAGACAGTCCACCTGTGCATATTTCCGTCTACGCTGCATGAGGCTAGGGGTCAGCCAGACCCTGTGTCAGGTGCTGTGCTGAATGGTCTGTTTGTGTTTTAATGAGGAACTGAAGAACATACCCACATGGAGACGAGACCCAATGACCCAAGCCGACAGCACGAAACATAATCAACAGCCACTTCAGACTTTATTGGATTTGAAACATTTCTCACAAAGCCAGGATAAATCCTGGGGGCCGCTCTATAGCATGAACTCTGCTAATTGAATCAGGGGTGAGGAGATGAATGTCTACAGACCTGTGATTCAGTCTGCATATTGACATGCTCTCCTCCACTGAAACTGGCCAAATGACTACAATCAGCAAAATGTGGCGTAAAGGAGAACCGGAAGACAGATTGCTTCCAAATGGATGTCAGAAGCATTTTCACAAGCGTCTCCTTTGCCTCCTGTTATTTTTACCCTTCTGTAGAATACTTGTAGACACTATCCGAACTCCTGGTGAAACATATTTTGAAGCCTACCTTTTTAGGTCAACTCCAGCATGCCAAGCTCACTCCCACCCAAGAGGCATTTCTCCTACTACTCCTCTACACCCCTTGCTGTTCCTTCTGATGTGCACAGTACCAAAGTTCTCCAGGAGAACAAGCACCATGCCCACAGGATGCCACGTAATCTCCTTCACCATCAGTGCTGAGATCAGGAGCTTCACTAAGGCAGCTGTGGCCCAAATGACAATGGGCAAGGGGTTGACATCTACAGGGCATTGACCATGGCTTCCAACTGTACCTGGAAATTTTAGGCTTATAGCAGTGTGACACCACACTTGATTAAAGCTGGGATGAAGGGCAAAAAGTTGGAAATGGCTTTTTTGTTAATAAAGAATACATTTTTTCCAAAATAAGCTTTTAAGCAAAGGTAAATATAAACACTGAATATACTTTGAAAATTATGGAACTAATAACAAGTATAAATAACATCAAATTAGGAAAACCAAAACCAAACGAACCAGAAACAAAATTCTAAAACAAAAACAGAGCGAGTTAGCATTTATCACTGCATATTTATAGCACCTATGACACCTGTTACAGACAGTGGGTAGCCTTGGAGACATTTCAGCCAGGTGGTCATAATTTGGAGTAGCTTTCTCACGACACCTGGGTCCATTCCACCTAGGGATTTCTATGTCATGTTCTCCCCAAGGCTGAGTCCACTTGTGGTAAATGAAGGGTTCTGAGTATTTTTGCCTCAGGATTTTTGTACTTCAAGTATATTTTGATGCGTTCTTCTCTTCACAAGAACTGAGTCAGCCGACTAAAACTCAGGAACCTGCAAAGGAGCTGACTTCCAGGGGATCAGTACTCTCCTGGGAGTCCAACACTCAGAATGCTGTGGTTGGGTGGTGAAATAGAGACTATGGGTTACATCAAGTTAATCTAAAATACCATTACAGAAAAAAAGGATTGTTAGGTGAGGCCTTGGAGGTAGGGTAGGTTAGTGTTTTATTTGTTGAGACAGGGTCTCATGTCTCCCATGCTGTCCTCACACTGGCTTTGCAGGTTCAACTTGAGCTAGGTCGTCTTGCTTTCACTTCACAGGTACTAAAATTACAAGTGAGGCCACCAAGGCCAGTGAGGACAAGAGTGGTCATTGAACCCAGGACTTTCTCCATGCTAGTCAGCCACTCTGCCAAATGAGGTAAGTCCGTAGACTTTATTTCACCACCATCCAGACTCTCACTGTATCGCATTGAGACCTGCAACTATCCTGCATTGTTCTCTTTGGAGCAGATTGAAGAGCTCCGCCTTCACCCTGTGGACTTTTTCTCTTGGTGGACCCACTATGTTAGATTCCTCTGCCAATCGATCATCACACTGTTGCAAACACCCTGGTGGGTTCTTTCTCTATGTGCTTAGTAATCCAGGCACAATTTCCTAAAGTTAAGCCTGTGGCTTACATGACTGCACCCTTATCCCAGGCTCACACTGTCACCAGCCTGCAGGTTCTTCCTTAATGTGCTTTCTAACACTGACTTGAGGAAGGTGACCTTCCTCATTTATGTTCATCTTAAAGTAGTTTCTTGGGAATATTTAATTCCTCATATTGATGAGAAGAGGGCTTTGAGGAAGGAATGAGACATTCATCAGCAATTTCTTGAAAGATTATCTCAGTTTTCAACATGGGAAATGGCATGGATCTTCTAATCAAGCTAAGGGGACACTGGGGTTAGAGGAGGAGGTGCTGATTGGCTCATCAGAGAGGCTTCTGGAAGGGTAGGCTGGGCTTCTGGTCAGTTCAGGAAAGCTAGTTAACAGGGTGGCAAAAGCTGTTAGCCATGACATCAGCGGTCGCATCTCTGGACATTCCATTGTATCCTGGAGATCTCTTGGAATCCCGTGATGTCACCTTGTTGTAGCAACACCAACTGCCATTAGGACATTCCTCAGTCCCTAGAGGTAGAGAATCAGTCATGTTCTCAAGACTGAGACTTCGTGTATTTGGGAGACAGAATGGAGAAGGTCCAGAGACCAGAGAGAGGCAGAAGAAAGCTACTGTTCACTTCTGGCAAAGACCCAGTGAGTCATAGGCAGGAAATGGGGAGATTGCCAAAGGAGGAGAACTTGAGCTGGGCTATCCAATAACAGGGCTGAGGAACTGGAGCCTCAGCGAATAAAATGGACATCCCTGCTTCTCATACTTACTGAAAGTTAAGGATTCCAGAATATTAGTTTGTTGATCTCCTAAGCCCAAGCCTGAGAAGGCCAAGGCTGTGGTGCTGGGACCACCACTTAGTTCTTACCTTTGCTGTGGTTTTGGGTGTAATGTTGGGACAGAGAGAGACCAGCAGGAGGAAGGGAGGGAATAATGTGTCCCCATCTTTAGTAAGACATCACTACACTACACCTGCAGTAGTTGCCTTTAGGATCAGTGGCTGTCTAACACTGTTCCCATGGAGACAAATGTGCTCCTGGCCAAGACCTTTAAACCTCAGAGTGTTCAGCAGTCTGCTCAGCAGAATTCCTCTGACCTCCTTTCCCTGACAGTGACCCCTTAGGGTTCTGAATCAGCAGTTGAGAATGGCAGTTAGATCACAGGGTGACCAAACTTCTATCAGAGTTATGGGACCAGGGCAGAGAATGGCTACTGAGTGTCAGCTTCAATGATCTGAGCTGTCAATGGGTGACTGGGTGAGTCTCTTGACCATGATGGAGCCCTACCTGACTTTCCAATCCACAGTCATGGGCCATGAGTAACCAGCAATGAGACCAGGGCTACTCACAACACCTGAGTACCTGTGCACTCTGCCATTTTTGTCCTGGCTTCTAAATCACAACAGGCTTCAGGGCTCTGGCCCATGCTGCATTCAATTCTTCTGTGAATATTCCTGAAGATGTGGTCTCTGTAGTCACCTGAAAAATTATAGGGAGGCTGAGGAAAGCTCTGGCTGCTTATAGCCACATCCTTGGAGTGATGGGAGATTTGAGATTCAAACAGGGGCATGTCAACCTGGCATAATATATTTTGGTTGCCACTGGGTTCCAGATATAATTTTCTGTTTGGGACTCTGTCAATCTCCTGTGCCTTTTTGCTGTGCAATTTCACCTGTTTTCAACCTACACACAGAATCCTCTAAGGAGCCAGCATCCCATCCAAAGCTCCTAAGCAAGAAGCAGATAAAGAAGGAAGAGGAGAGGCTGACCACAGAGCTGCAACTGATGACCAGGGAAAGAAATGACCTGAAAGACCGGCTGATGATCCTCACTGAAGGCGATGTGGACAATAGGTATCCATTGTTTCAAACTTCATGGGGCTGTAGGCAATGTCAACCTTACCTTCTGCCTTTGAACTCTTGATTTGTAGGAGGCTGTGCCAAACCTCATATCCTAAATTCTTCTCAGGGGACAGGCAGACCTTGAATGTCAGGGGCCATGAGATGTGGCCTCTAAATTTTCTGTTCTCTCCTAATGAAAACCAGGGCCTCTGGTCTCAGTCACAAAAATCAGGAACTGAGGCAAGTAATGTGAAGTTCCTAGCATGCATTTGGAAAGGACCTGACAGGCGGTGGCTTGCTTGAGCTACTACTACTTGCTGTTAGTGTGTGGGAAGGCTCTACTTTCCTAGCGTGTGATTGTGTGCTAGAAGCCCATGGTAGCAGCTGGAGGGGCCTGGTTTGACTTGGGACATCTCAGTGTATATCGGGAAGAGCTGGGTCTCATCACAGGTACTCTCTAGTTTTGTGCAGTCTTCCCTTAGACCACAGAGCTCTGTGCATATATATATATATATAGCATCCAATAGGTGATAATCTCTCTCTCTCTGTCTCTCTCTCTCTCTCTCTGTCTCTCTCTCTCTCTCTCGTGGATATGTGTGAACACAACATTTGGAGGTTTGTGTGTTCCTTACCTCTCGGAGCCAGTGATCTGCGGTGGTTTCTCATGACATCCTTCTCCCACTTTCCAGAAGTTTCCAGTGCTGAGCCCTGGGAGCCCCACTTAAAGCAGGTCTGCTTGTGTCCTGCATGCTCACATTGGTGGCACCTAGGAATCCCTAGGGGAGTTTATATCACTGCCCTGCTCTTAAGACTCCAAACCAGAACCATGTGCTCTAACTATTCAGTGATTGTTAACCAGGACCCAGAATCAGTGTTCTGAAACAGGAGAGATGTCATTGCAATGTCTGGTGAACGAAGACAGGTGACAGAGACTCCTGGCTGCATAGAGAACTAGACTGACTGTCTAATCCTATTGAGTGAGCTCATGCAATCAGAGCAGCCTCCATATCAAGTGTAACCTCATCTGTGCTGGGGACAGAATAACAAGTTTAAAAGAATCAGGAAGTCCCACTACATAGGCAACAGAATCTTGCATCTGCTGTGCTATGCTAGGTCAGGATACAACTTCAGTTCCTGTGATCATTGAAGCCTATGTTCATGGGGCCTTTTCTCCCATTTTCTAGTCCCTACAAGAACCACAAGCCAAATGCTCTGTATGAGAAGGTAAAGATGGATCACAAACAGGTCATGATGGAGCTAAACAACTTTGAGAATGAAAACACTGAGACCATAGATAATTTCAAGAAGCTAAGCAAGGAGACAGTCTTCTATCGGTAAGTGTGCATCTGGACATGGATAACAAAACTTGTGAAATGGCCATCTCTGACTTCCTTTTTTCTCTGGATGGAGTGACTTCAACTCTGGTTTGAGCCTTTTTGCTTCTTCGTAAGCAACTCTTAAATTGTGTTTCTTGGACTCAGTTTTGCTAAGTGTGAAAGAGACTATTAGCCCCTGCCACCATTGTCCTAGGGCCTCAAGAGCCTGTAGATAGAAAAGGTATTTACACTCTCAGGGGAATGTCAGGCAGATGTGAACTAGAGCTCAGGCCCATTCTTTACAGGTCTGGGGGTTGAGGAACCTGTAGATAGATTATACTCACGTTGGGTAACTTGTCTTCCCTTTGAGCGTGTTTCCCCATTGCCATAGATAGTTAGGCCAGCTGGGGAACTACTCCTTCTCCTGAAGGGACATGGATCCTTTTAGGTGTTGGAGTTTTCAGTAGTAGTTTGATAATTTCTGGCATTACCTGTTCTCTCATTTGAGATCTGGAGTGTATGTGTCATGACTCTATCAGACTCTTAGCTACCTATTCCAGGAAACATGAGGTCTTTTGGGGTGCTGGTTCTGGGAAATCAGGGGTAGCAGGAGGAGGCCTTCAGGGCCTTACTATGTAGAGTTTGTCTGCAGGGATCTGCACAGCCGACTATTGATGGAAAGGACTCAGCTAAAGAAGAAGGTGGAGGAGCTGAGGCAGGAGGAAAGGAAACTGCAGAATGATTGGACCGTGCTGAAGTACCACCTGGAGGATTTGAAATTGATCCGTAATGAACAAGACGAAGAGATCAGTTACCTCAAACTCCAGCAACAACAGGTAGGGGCAGGCAATAAGTCAGGCTAAGCTCTGGTACCATTTGCCCATTTGACTGCCTCTCTACCCATCCAACCACCAGGGTTTAACCCATCAGCTTACTCATCCATACTCCCTTCCAGCCACGGACCTCATATATTCCATACATTCCCTTCAGTGTCCATGCACAAGGACTTCTGGGAAGCTTTTGTCTTATGCAGATCTGAAATACGGGCAAGCCTTCCTTTCTGCTCTGCTTGAAGCTGCAATTCAGTTAAGGAGATGGGTCAATAACATATCACACACGTACCTGTATTTATGATGGGTAACCTTCTAGGCACAGAGCTTAGAGTGAGTGAGTTCTTGGTCCTGTAGCTTTTTTGTTTGGCAGGGATCATGTCCCATCGCAGGTGGGAAGCAGTTTACAAGGTGGAGATCCCTGTGCCAGGGCCAACAGCGTGGTTCTCATACTCATGGATTTGCGTGGCCTATTGGCTTCTCTTTTCTGCCCGCATCCCAATGTGTTCTCTTTGCTTCCCTGAATTCTTGGTTCACAGTGACAGAAGCCTGAATAGCAGTTTGTCAGCCCTGTTTTCTGAGAGTTGTTCTGGACTGTTCTCCCTTCCAGACAAAATGTGTGGGTGACTGGATGATCATCTCGGGGCTTTTGACAAGCTGGTGGTGGAAGGTGGGAGATTTGGTCCTATAGCGGAAGAATTTCTCTAATCACATCAATATAGTCTAAGAAAATCACTTTTCTCACAATAATTTTAGTCCCCAAGGAATTATGGCTGAGTTATGAGATTTTTCTGAAAGAACTGGTATAGTTATTCTAAACTCAACTGTTCATTGACCATGATGTTTTTTTCTGCGACTTCCCTTTTTCCATATTTCTCTTTAACACTCACTCCTTGTGGGTTTGAGTGTGAGTGCACACATGTGTTTTTTTCATGTGTGTGTATGTGTGCACGCATGTGTGTGTGTAGTAATGTAAGGATGTGGGTGTTGGGGTGCATCAAATGTCTGCATTTTCAAGTTCAGACCACTGTGTTTCTATCAGTCTGTACCACAAACCTGGGTTTCTTACTTCCCCAGATGCTTTTATTTAGCAAGTGTAGCTGACCAACAAGTTATTGGGAACCTTTCTCTGTGCTTAGATATGTATGACTGTCTATAACCCTCAACAAAGAACACAATTGTCTCTTAAACAGGAGCTCAAGAGATTGGAAGAAAGCACTCAGTTTCTGCAGAAGCAGAGGGAAATGGTCATGCAGGAAAAGCACTTGATCCAAAAGCTGCAGCATCACTTTCAGGTCTCTCAGATGAGGTAGGAGCCCAGACTGGGGAGAGGAGGTAGAGCCAAGGGGGGCCCATGGACTTGGGGACAATATCAATTCTGTCCATCTCTGAGGCTACAAGCTAGAAACAGGAAAAGAAGCCCTCAGAGAATTGAGCTGGTCCAGTAACAAGAAATTCTGGCCAGTATATATTGTGTTTGATACTCAGTGTGTCCGTAGAATTTAGTCTCTATACCTCCCTTCTAAAAACTGACTTCTCCCAAGGCTTTCCCTGAACTCACAGAGATCTGCCTGTTATGGCCTTCCAAGATATTGGGTTTATAGGTGTGCATCAAGGGGCGTGGTAAAATTCGCATTTTTATTTACAAAAATTCAATGTAGATCAGAGATTTCCATCTTTAACACTGCTCTGTGTAACACTTGCCAATTTCCTGTGAAAAGTGCTCTCTCGATAGAATTGTTTAAGGGCTTCCCCGGATGAACCCAGGTAGATGACTTGGCTGTAGGGAAGATCAGAACCTTCTCGGGTGGGTTCTGTAACCGACTCCCAAAGCCAGGATGCAGATTCCCAGCTCTAACCCAAGGAAAGCACCCAGTTTCAATTTGGCCCCCAGAGCCCTGACAGTGACAACGTTCTCAGGCACACATCTCAGGAAATGCTGCTCTAGCACGACAGGCTCTATCTGCATGTTGTTCATGCTCAAGATTCCTTTTGGCATGAGGACTGAGCTAGCCTCACGCCCTTGTGTAGGGACCTCAGCTGCAGGCAGTTTTAGGCTATCTATAAAATGATGAATAACTCATGAATTTTTCCTGTGCTGTTGACTATCGAATCAATATGATGTTGCTGCTTACAAAATGATATCCCTGAATTATAGGAGAACACCCTATTTTTTCTAGTAGAATGGACACCAACAGTGTTTATTTGATATTATGGTTTTGTATTTAATACTGAGCAAAGTTTCAGGCCCATCTACTCTCGGATCTTATTTCTTGTGAGTACCAACAATGACATCAGTCAAAAGACTAAATTCACTGTCCAGTAGAGCTGAGGTGCATTGAGGGAGCATCTTCACAGCTAACATGGCAGGTCCCCATCAGCCTGTGTTTCAACTGCTTTTCCCTTCCAGGTCTGAAACTCTGCAGACTCATCTGGAACAGGCCACAGTCCAGGACGAGAGCCACCAGCAGAAGGATCTCCAGGAAGAACTAGGTGCTGAGTCCCATCCCCAGCAATACTGAACTCTAAGGACACATATTCTTCTTCAATTTTGGTTACCCTTGTGTCATAGGCTCTGATTTTGCCAGTGACCCAGCATGGCTGCTTCTGGGCCTAGATTATTATTATTTTTCTTTTTTTTTTTGATCATACCACTTGAGAGACCTGAGGAAGCCAAAGTAAGCCACAAACACCTTGTACACATGTTCTTCACATTAGGATCAAGATAAAAAAAACACTGCCTTTAGGTGGGAACTCACCAGTGAGGGAAAGTCCAGCGACCTCCAGGTGATCACACCTAATGTGATCCATGTGTCCACTGACTCCATTCTCGAGAGAAGAAGAACACATCAAAAATATACTTGAGTTACAGAAATCCTGAGACAAAGATTACTCAGAAGCCTACATTTACCAGCAAGTGGACTCTGCCTTGGGGTAACATGACATAGAAGCTCCTAGGTGGAACGGACCCAGGAATCTTGAAAAGGCCATTAAAATTGTGACTACTTCACTACCATTTCTCAAGGCAAGCACTTGCCTGTAGTAGGTGTAGTAGGTGCTATCAATATGCAGTGATAAATGCTAATTGGCTTTATTTTTGTTTGATTTTTGTTTTAGATTTTTGTTTATGGTTCATTTGGTTTCGGTTTTGCTATTTTGATATTATTTATTCTTGTTATTAGTACCATAATTTTCCAAGTTTATCCATTGTTTATGTTCACTATTGTGTATTAGGTACTATCAAAATGCAGTGATAAATGTTAAGTAGCTTTATTTTGGTTTGATTTTTGTTTTAGATTTTGTTTATAGTTCATTTGGTTTTGGCTTGCTATCTTGATGTTATTTATTCTTATTATTACTTCCATAATTTTCCAAGTTTATCCATTGTTTATGTTCACTATTGTTTAAAATATATTGTTTATTAATAAAAAAGCAATTTCCAACTTTTCACACTTAATCCCAGCTTCTTTAATCAAGTGTGGTGTCACACTGCTTTAAGCCTAAAATTTCCAGGAACAGGTGGAAGCCATGGGTCAATGCCCAGTGGATGTCAACCCGTTGCCCATTGGCAGTTGGGCCACAGCTGCCTTAGTGAAGCTCCTGATGGCAGCACTGATGGTGAAGGAGAAGCAGATCCTGTGGGCATGGTGCTTGTTCTCCTGGAGACCCCCAGTAGCTTCACCCTTCAGTGTTGTATGCAGGGAAAAGCAAAGGAAACAGTAACAGATAATAAGATCCCGAATTGAGACTTGCCTGGAATCTGCCCCCCAAATCCTGGGGCAGGTGTCCCTGGAGAGCTTAGGGTTGGGCATCTCTGCTCTCTTCCCTCTAGATATTGGGAACGTTCACCATGCAGTAGAAAATGGCAGGCTGGAATATGTCCCCATGGTTCCCCAGTGACCCTCTGGGGACACCAAGCAGAGGTCAGGAGTGATGCAACCAGTGACAGAAACAACATTTAGGCCTTATGGAAAGCCTTGACCAATCTTTCCCCCATGTCATTCTCTTAAGTCAACCCTACAGAGGACAACTGTCCTGCCATTCTGTGGTCACTGAGGAGCAGAAGAATCGGGGTCTTGGACATAACCAATGGTGTGGGAGGTGTCTGAATCTCAGAGCAGTGAAGCCTGAGGGCACAAGAGAAAACAACCCCCATTTATCTTGTGTCAGAGGGCCTGAGGTTACCTGAGGGGGAGGTCTCTGTCTTTGGATAGAGGAGGGAACATCTTTGGTTTGGTTTTGGGTTTTAGACAGATTCTCATGTTATTCCACATTGGCCTTGAAGTTACTATTTCTGGGGTTCTCTACCTGGGTTCATACCTAAGCCCATTAAAATCACAGATATTTATACTATAATTCATTTCAATAGTAAATTTTCATTTGTGAAGTAACAAGGAAATTATTTCAGGACTGGGATGGCACAGCTTGAGGAAGTATATCATAGGTCACATCACTGGGAAGGCTGAAAACAACTGAACTGCATGGTGGGGGTACCGCCTCTACCTCATGACTGCTGGGACTTTACTGGTACATGCAGTGTGGGGGATCTAACCCAGCCTTTTGTGTATAAGAGAAAAGTGCCCTACCACCTGAGCAATGGTCCTCACCACTTCACAGCCATTTCTGGAGGCAGGCCAGTGCCTCAGGCAGGGGGATAGTCTAGGAGGCACCCCTTTGACACTTGGGCACCCAGACATTCACAGCTAATGACAACAACAGAACACTGCAGTGCTCAGGCACTACCAAGACTGTTCTGGATGTTGAAGAAGCCCCTTGTGGTTGGTGGAAATTTCAAGAGTAGAGCTGGAGCTGTGGTCATGACTGTGGATAAAACTTCCAGAAAGAAGCTGCATCATTTTGGGAGCCAACACCCACCTGGAGGCACATAAGAAAGTGTTGAAGAGGTTAAGAATCCTGATCTGTGTCCTACCTCAAATTCACCACCATATCCAGTGGCCTCAACCTGGTGTGGGAGTTCCTTCTGTTTTGGTGTTGCTTTCATTGGTTAATGAATAAAGAAACTGCCTTGGCCTTTTGAAAGGGCAGAACTTAGGTAGGCAGAGTAGACAGAACTGAATGCTGGGAGGAAGAAAGCAGAGTCAGAGAAGCCATGGATCCTCCTCCTGAGAAAGACACCAGGTAGAATCTCTGGTAAGCCACTTCCAACCTGCGATACACAGATTAATGGAGATGGGTTAAAATAATATGTAAGAGTTAGCCAAAGAGAAGTTAGAGCAAATGGCCAAGCAGTGTTTTAATTAATACAATTTCTGTGTGTTTATTTCAGTTCTAAGCTGGCCCTGCAGCCAGGACAAACAAGCCTATGACTCTCCTTACAACATAAACCCACTGTGAATCTGTGCATAAGAGAACCTATTGTACAGCCTACAGGAGGTCGCCCACGGGAGTATAGGATAGACAGAAAAGCACAGATGTGATGTAGGGAAAACTGAAACTTTATCCCAAGCTGCCTGGTTCTTACTGCCATGGTTCCTTGCAGCCTTTTTGCTTCCTTTAGTGCAGTGTAAATGTTTGTGTACATGTTCACATACTCATGGATGTTGGGCTTCAACTGGTCTATGCTGACACCATACAAATACACACACACACACACACACACACACACACACACCTTCTGTTACTAATTTGAATAGCACCATATAGTCCAAGCTTGGTAACCAACAGGTCCTACAGCTCTGCCTTTCTCTTTAACGTGTGCACCACAGAACATGACTTTTTAATTTTTTATCTAGTTTTTATTGCTTTATAAATAATATCATTCAAAATTTCCCCAAAGTAATGTCTCAATGATGAAGAGCCACAGAGGTGTAAAGTGAGGTCAAAATGCAGAAAAATCTCATCTTCCGTATGCTTCACCTAGCAACAGGTTCATATATCCCCTGCCCCCCAGCCTATAGTCCATCATAGAGCAGAATGAATGATACAGGTATGGGTTATTTAAGGTTTGTTCCTAGCATGCTCTGGACACACTCCATGAGGGTACAGACCCTAACCCTGACACCCTCAACAACCACTCAGTCAATATCTTACAATAACTGAAAGGCCGAAGAGTGAGAGTTTCTCTGTTGTGACCACATTATACACACACTGACTTTTCATCATTGTAGGGCCCTTAGCTTGACATTTATTTGGAAATGAGAGCCCTTTCAGCTGGGTCAAGTATGAAGACTGTTGTCATGGCAATATGGTACTGCTGCGTATCCTACGTCAGTCTAGGGAACCACATAAGATGACACAAAATCCAACCAGGTTCCTGGATCACTGGAGAAGAGCTGCTGGGTGATCATCTAGCTTAGATTCCCAGTGAGGATGGAGGTCTGCCTGTGATGTCAGCAAGCATCTTCTTTTTTTTTTTTTTTAAAGATTTATTTATTTTTTATGTATACAATGTTTTGCCTGCATGTGTTCCTGTAGGCCAGAAATTGGCACCAGATCTTATTACAGGTGGTTGTGAGCCACCATGTGGTTGCTAGGAATTGAACTCAGGACCTCTGGAAGAACAATCAGTGCTCTTAACCGCTGAGCCATCTCTCCAGCCCCAGCAAGCATCTTCTTAACAAACCCAATCCCTTTGATCCAGTTTCTACTAAGTCCTTACAGTGTAGATAGGTATCGCTGTCTGCTACAGGCATCAGTGATACTTCCTCTGGGTCTGTCACTCATCTTTTAACTCTCCATAGCTGTCTTTTGTTCCACAGACATTCAGAATTTGTACCTAGTCAAATCTGTCAGTCTGAGGCTTTTGTTATGCACTAAGAAAGAACTCCTCTATCCCAAGATTTCTAAACAACATGCTCGAATATTTCTCTCTCATACTTTCCTTTTTCTTCTAAGTGGATTATTAATTGTCACAATATTTCAACTGCCTATTGTTGCTGGTGATGTAAAAGGTTTCTTTCTGTTCTGTTTACTATGCACTCTCTACTCTGTTCTCTGAGATAGCCTTACCTTACCCAGGGTCACACTTGGGGGTGTCTCTGGAGTTTTGTTGTTTGTGCTAATAATATAACTGTCCTTACATTATGGCTTTATTCCTCAGATTTTTACTGCTTCTTTCTATTTTTTCTTTCAGATTAATTCTAGAACAAATTATGTTTTCACCAAACATATCTCAGAGTTTTGTTTACTAAGTTACACTTATGAACTAATTTGAGAAATACTGCCTTTACAACACTGAGCCTTCCTTAGAGAAACATAGTGTATTTATCTCACTTCTTCTTCTTTTGCTTACATACTAAAGACATGGCTTTTCTTTACATTTGCTATCTTAGTTTTCTTCATGTTGTTGAATAAAATACCCAAGGCTGAATAATTTATAAGAAGAAATTTGGTTCAGTTGCAGGTTTTGGAGGGTCAAAGCCTATGACGGGTGACCCCCATCTGCTTGGCCCGTCACATGATCCTCTGGCTCCACTACAGCAGCAGCCCCATCAGTAGCAGGAGTTCTTGGGAGGGAGATCACATGGTGATGAGGAAGCAGTAGAGTCAGTTGAGAGCCTGGACTACCTTTATATCAACCTGCTCTCCAGATGAGCAGTGTAGTCCCTGTATCCTTCCCTAAGGCACTGTTTACAACACCACCATGCTGAGTTTTAGTTGGGTGAAACCACAGCACTGGCCTTGACATCTCCCAGCTGTCATTATTTCCAGATGTGTTAAAGAGCTTGCTGTAGACTGAATTGACCTTATTGGCTGCTATGGTAATGTGCATCCAGAATATCCTCAGAAGGCCCCTGTGGTAAAGGGTGGGTCTCCAGCCCATGGTGCTTTGGGTAGTAGGGGGGACCTATAAGAAATGGTGACTGGAGGGAAGATTTCCATAGGCATGCTGCCCTGGAGTGAGACACTGAGAGCTCAATCTGACCTCTTCTCTCTCATATCTGGACTGTGAGGTGAAGGGCTTGTCATGTGCTGCCACCACAAGGGGCTACCTCACCACAGGCCCAAAACAGTGAACACAACCAATCAGAACTAAACCACACACTGAAACAATGGGGATGTCCTATCGGGAACTCACCAAGGCCAGCTGACCTGGGTCTGAAAAAGCCTGGGATAAAACCGGTCTTGGGAAAAAAACATAGAGACAATGAGGACTACTGAGAACTCAAGAACAATGGCAATGGGTTTTTTTTTAATTTTAAAGAAAATATATTTCTTACACAAGTCAGTCCAAACTGATGCAAAATATTTATTCCACGTTAGTTATTTTATGCAGTAGTTCCCCTCAACAGACTTGTGACAACCACATCTTTTAAATCTGTAAATAATGTTATCAAAATAATCTTAATCTTTGAAATCTCACAAAATTCATATTTTACAATCCACCCTGAATATCAAGGCTGCAAGAATAACATTTCCTATATCCAAATATTTTACAGCTGTACCCAAAAAGAAAAAAAAACAACAAAAATAAAACAAAAACAACCACATATGCCTGGTTAAGGGCTAAGTTGCCCGAACAGCCAAAAATAAAATAAAATATCCAAATTATTAGCATTAATTTAATACAATTATAACTTCAATAGTCACTTTGTCAGTGACAATGATTGCTTGAGCACAGGGGTGAGTGCCCAAGGGCTGGTAGTGGGCGCTGTGGTCAGAGCAGCATCTCCCTGCATCTCTGCACTGCCAGCTCCCACTTGTGCATGGCCCCACAGGTACTGTGTGTGTGCTTAAAAAATTCCACCACACAGATGTCTCTCTATTAAGCAGATAACAAAGAATAACAACAAAAGTTAAGACAATTGGTCTCTCTTTGGGATATAATTATTTCCCTTGTGCATGAAGTATTCAACAACGTAAGAACAGGAAAAGAACACTTTTTATATTCTCTAAACACAAAGCTGAGCTCAGTGGGACAGGTCAACGGTGAGCACTTATATTTCTACTTTCAGGCATCGTCATCTGATGTCTCACTGCTGCTTGTTTCTGTGTCGGAATCCTCACCCTCTGCATTCAGAGTGCTTCTCCACGGGGAGAACAGGCTGGAACTGCGGCTCAGCAACAAGCCGTTCTTTCCAAACCCATTTCTTCGTAGCTGCTCTGTTCTCATGTGGAACTCCTTGAGCTCATCTTCTGTGAGGGGAAGGCAACTCTCATCGTTTTCCGGATATTCCTGCCATCCCATTGCTTTTAATAACCTGTGCTCTGCTTCCAGAGAGTGGGACAGGACCTCCCCTTCTTCCACAATGGGTAGAGAAAGTCCATTCTGAAGACAATCTTGTTCTCCATTTTCCTTTGGTTCGGGTGTGTGGCTGCCCTCCAACCTCTCCAGCTTGTCACAGTCTCTGTTTTCTGAGCAGTCTCCATTCCGTTCATCCTTCAGAGTCTTCAGGAACTCACTCTTCCTATCCGTGGTTCGCCGGGTCAGCTTGGTCAAGCGGGAGGAGCTGATCTCAATGGGAGGGGTGGTACTGGAGGGACTCTCTTTGGGAGAGTTTAGAACTACACCAGCAGCTAGTACCACTGGTTTAATAACAGAAATTGGATTGGTAAAAGCAGACTCCCGGCTAGAGGAAAGGGATCCTGATTTGTGCTCCATTCTGTTAGCTTTCCAGGCACTGGGCTTAGAGGGAGGTGGTGCAGGTTTAGGAACCAAGTTCTTATAGACACTTGGGACCATGGTTGACACTTTGTTCCCATTTGCATGGTGGGATCCTGATGAGGTGAATGCAGCAGAGAAGGCAGCAGCAGGATCCTCTTTGGAAACTTTTTTGATGACTAGCATCTTAGAGGGTTGCTTGGCACTAGGTGGATTTTCCCATACTCCAGAAGGGGTCCCAAAAGGTCTGCATGACTGATTCTGTTTGCCAGCTTCTGGATTCAAAGAAGGAAAGTCTTCTTCTTCGAACTGCAACTTTTCTATCTTATCCTCTTTTTTTTCTTCCCTAATCTCTGTTGGTGGTTTTTCTTGAAAGGTGCAGCCTTTCCAGGAAGCTACCATTCCAGTGTCGATGGTTTCCTGTGCTACCTCCACTCCGTTGGCTCATGCCATCATGACCTCGGGAAGAGCCATGCCAACCAGATGGATTCCCTGTGTTTCCAGCATATGTTCCCTTAGAGACACCAGAGTCCACAGAATCATGGCGGAATAGAGAGGGTTGGTGCCAAGAATCTCCTGTAGTACGTAGAGGTCCATTGTTAAAAAAGCCATCAGAAGAATTATGTCGACGACGGCTTACTCCAAATCTACCTTCTCCACGGGATAGGTGCTCTCCGTGTTTGTCAAAGGTGGCTATAGATGACTTAGCTGACTGTGACGTTGAGAAATTTAGCCAAGCAGGAACAAAGTCATGCTGCGCCATTTAGGTCCAGTGTCTTTTCAGCAAGATGAGGCATCCAACCTCATGGCCAGGATCCTCAGAGTGTCACCTCTGTGGTCCTGTTTCCAAAGTTGCCAGCTGTATCTTCCACGAGGTTTTCTTGAAAAAAGGGTGCTTAAGTAGCCTGGCCAGCAGCACGCCTTGTGATGAAGCACAAAGAAGCACAGCTCTGTGTGGCTCACTCTCTTAGTCCTCTCAAATACTCACCCTCAACTACCTAGTTCCTGACACGTTTCCAAAGGGGGAAGGGGAACATAAAAAAGTTATTTGTTACATTTAAAAAAGGGGGGAGAGGGGGAAAAGCTATGTCTACGTTCACCTCATTCAACTTCCCTGAGTAATGGCACTATGATGTTGCTTAAAAGGGCAAAACTTGGACATTTGCACAGTAAGTGCAAATACTGTTCATAACAAGGTCATAACTAGAAAGACAGGTGGTCTCAAGTGTGTGCAAGAAATGTCATCAAGGTGATAGATCAAAAATGTAATAGTAAAGCAGTATAAGAGATCTTAACAATCAATTCCAATGGCACAATATCCACGACAAACGCCTTTAAAACACAAATCTTATCTGCTTAAAACAGTGTGCGGATATATTCTTTCTTTTATCTGTCTTAGACTTCAAAATCTAAAGATATAAGAAATCTTGTTTTGGTGGGGTTTTTGTTTATTTGATTTTTGAAAGGAATCAGACAGAAACTTGATTTATCTTTCCTGTCACTGAATAGCAGCTTGTTTCAAGGCAAATTTCTTGGTATAAAGCTACTAAATATGTATCCTACTTCTTTGGTCTTTACTATATATAAATTCAAAGCAAAATTGTAAGTATAAAAGATAAAGGTCAAGGAGAAAGAGAATTCCAAAATGGGGGTTTCTTCTTATCAATTTTCTGTATTTCACTTGTTTTCCTCCTTCCCAAAAACTGAACTGAGCTTCCAAAAGTGATACGAAGAATCTTCTATTGCTTTATTGAAGAAATCACTTTTTAATTTGGGTCCATCTCCATTATTACTCAATCATTAAAAAGGCCACTTGAGTCTACCAATTTCTTGCTCTTCCTTTCACATGCGCGCGTCGTTGAGATTCTGGCCCTTGGCGTGCCATCGGCAATGGGTTTTTGATCCTACTGCATGTATTGGCTTTGTAGGAGCCTAGGCAGTTTGGATGCTCACCTTACTAGACCTGGATGGAGGTGGGTGGTCCTTGGACTTCCCACAGGACAGGGAACCCTGATGGCTCTTTGGGCTGAAGAGGGAGGGGGACTTGATTGGTGGAGGGGGAGGGAAATGGGAGGTGGCAGTGGGAAGAGACAGAAATCTTTAATAAATAAAAAAAAATTTAAAAAAATGGAAACTAAAGTAAATCCCTTCTCTTTATCCTTGACTATCTCTGGAACTTGTTAGAGTAAACAAACACATACACCCTTACCCAAGCAGTGCTGAAACATATCAGAGGGGTCTGCATATTTCCTTGTGCCCAGAGCTTCATAATAAAAATAGTTAAAAAGAAAAAACCAAAAAGGCAGAAACCTATTAATAGCTTATCTTGCTATATAGTTCATCCAAACAATTTTGTCCTCCTCAAAGAACCATGATGTTCATCTCCCTCCCTCAAATATTTGAATCTTGTGTTTCTTTGTCTTATCTTATTGCTTAGGCTAGGAATCCAGTCTTATCCTGGCCGACCTCAGGTTCAGAGGCCACTTTGAATTGTCGTTGCTGGAGAGGCCTCTTTAATTCTGCCATTAAATTCAGTGCTTCCCTTCGTTGTTTTTTTGTGTTCCTTGTGTTGGACAGTTTTCATAATTCCATGTCAGTTTTTACTAGGAAATGATGTGTAGTTCTGTAAAAGTGTGTATTCAACATCCACAGAGACGGTCATGCGGTTTTCCTCCCTAACCTATTAACAGAGTGGAATTATTAACAGATTGCCAGATAGTAAACCACACTTACTTTCATGAGGAAAAGCCTTGCTTCCTCAGGGTATGTTGGACTTTCAGTTCTTTTCTGAATCATATTTGCTGTTTTGTATAGAATCTCTTCTCAACCACATTCATAATCATATGGTTGATGTTTAAAGCCAGGAATATTCTGAAAACACTTGGAACATTTTGGATACATGATGTGGAAAGTTCCAGATCTTCATGAATGAAGTGGCTAATTGAAAAGTAATAGAATAAAAAAGCAGAATTGTGAGGTAGATCTGAAGCTAGTGGAAGAGCTCTCCGGAACCAATCTGCTTGCTGCCTTTATAGGCATCACTTCTTCCTTTCAATCCCCAGGAGTCAAAACTAAGTCCAGGGCACAGGGAGAACCGCAGGTCCCATTCACTCATCCTGGTGGATGACGGCTGCATCAGAAAGACAACATTCATAATTGTCACTTGATGGGCAATTTTGAGAAGTATGTAGTCACCCTGGGTGTGGAGGTGTACCCTTGTGTTCCATATCAACAGAGGAGCTATCAAGTTTGATGTGTGAGAGACAGTTGGCCAGGAGAAGTTTGGGGCCTGAATGATGGCTACTGCCTCCAAGCCTAGTATTCCATTATAATGTTTGCTGTGAGAACAAGATTTACTTGTGAAAACAAACTTAATTGGCATAGATAATGGGTATGTGTGTGTGAAAACACCCCCATTGTGTTGTGTGGCTACAATATGTCTATTCAAGAGGAAAATGAACACATAGTTTCTTGTCTTCCACTTAAAGAAAAATCTTAAGTTCAGAGACATTTCTGCTTAAGTAAGGACAACTTTGAAAAGCCCTTTTTCTGGCAAGCCAGAAAGCTCACTGGAGATCCTAACTTGGAGTTTGTTGCCATGCCTGCTCTTCCCCCACCCCATGTGAGCTGGCTATGGACCAGCGTTGGCAGCACAGTGCACCTATGATGTAGAGGTTGCTCAAATGTCTGCCCTCCAGGATGAGGATGATGACCTGTGAGAAAGTGGGGATGGTCGCCTGCATCCTCAGAGGTCCAGCTTTGCAGCCAACTGTCCTGTGATGTCCCGGTATGCCAGCTCACGTAGCTATGCAGAATGCGTGATTTTCTTGGATGCTGAAGGAGATGAATGGGCTCCAGAGTAAATGTGGAAGTTAGAACAAACCTTAGCTTTGTTTAGATTGAATTAAACTATGTGGAATACAGATGTTTACTTCCTGAACTTCAATGATAAGGCTGTGTGGTCACAATGAAATATTCAGTGGTGAGATCTTGTTTGTTACGCTCATCCTTATTCCTGTTTTTTAGAAACATAAAAACGTTTAAAATAATCCTAAAAAAATTGAAAAAGTCTGGTCTCTAATGGTTAAATATGTCTTTAATCCCAGTACTCAGAATAAAAGGGGGGTAGATCTCTGTGAGGTCGAGGCCAGTCTGGTCTACAATGTGAGTGCCAGGACAGCCAAGTAAATGGTGAGAGCCTGTCTCCTCAATAAATAAAGAAAGAAATAGGAGAAAAGTAAGCTACGATATAGGGGCGGTTTGAGCTGTGTTGAATTGAAATTTGAAGGTGTTAATGCTAAAACGCTTTCTATCATTTTGATAAAAGGTTATAGGAACTCAAATCTCAGAAGCAGAAATCAGAATACCTAAGTGTCTGGGTGATACTTTCTGTCTCCAAATAGGCTGAAAAGGAAATCAAAAAGGAAGATACTGTGGGTATTTTTACTCAGAATTTTACCAGAAGAGAACCCCAACATTTGATTTCTCAGCAACATCTTCCTAAAGGAAAGGAGTTCATAATGTATTTAGAATGCTTTTGGTTCATTCCAGGCCTGTTGTGATTTAAGTGTCTGGTCACATGTTTGAACACATAGTCCCCAGCTGGGGGCACTGTTTGGAAAGGCTGCAGAACCTCTGGGGACATACTAAAGGAAGTGGGTCACTGGGCCAGCCTTAAGGCTTTATAGCCCTGCCCCACTTCCTGTCTGTTCTTTGGAGTGCAGCTGCCCTGTGACCAGATGACTGTATGTCCACCATCATGCCTCCCCCAGGAACCCTCAGCCACAGTTAAGTCTCCCTTTTGTAAGCAGTTCTTCATGAAAAGTAGCGAATATAAGCTCTTTGTGTGTTTTGCATGTTTGCAGAGCATCACCCGAGATGGAAAATGTAAAAGACAAGGTTGAAAGCTATACGATTTCTCAGCAACTTATTAGGATAGAGCAGTGCTTCAGAACCTGGGGTTCAAATGAACTTTTCACATGGGTCACCTAAGGCTATAAAAACCTAGATATTTACATTAAGATTCATAGCATTAGCAAAATTACAGGTATGAAGAAGCAAAGAATATAATGGTATGGTTGGGGGTGACCATAGCATTAGCAACTGTATTAAGGGTTACTGCATTAGGAAGGTTGAGATCCACTGAATTGAGTGACCTCTAACTGAGAGCTGCCTCAGACAGGCACCAGTTCCAGGGGACAACAGGGAGTTTTAGGTGAGCAGTCCCACTTGACTTGGGCTTGCTGCTAAACCCAGAGAAGGTAGACAGCACAGACCACGGGAAGGCAATGCAGACCCAGGGAACTCTTAACCCTTGTACTCTCTAGCCTGGCTTCTCCCTAATGCTGTCTTCAAAGGTCAGTCACCATTTCCACAATGCTGCCTGGTGGCTTCTCATCTCCAAATGCAAATTCCTTCACCAAAACTTTCTGGCTTAATTTTGCTCCACCAACTCTGTTCTTTACAAGGGGCAGGACGGAAGCAGGCAGGACATGATTTCATGATCTAGTCTGCAGCTCTAAAACTGAGAGACCCTTGAGAGAGTCTATACCTCCATCTCAAGTCGGTTTCATCTTTTGAAGATATAGATTTACAAGGAAAGGAAGTAGACAAGGCCCACTTCAGGACCCAAGCCAGATGTTATCTGCAGCTGCTGAGAGGCCTCCTCTCATCCAGAGCCCTTGCACAAGTGTTAATATGGGTGTGTGCGACTCTCACGCTTCTGCTCCTGAATGGCACATGTGTCCCCTATTGCTTGAGAATTGTTCTTGCTCTAGCTAATGAACCCGACATCTCTAAGCACAGTGGAACAGAACAAGCCTGGTGCACAGGCGGCCTGACCCACAGCTCACATCAGACCCTAGGAATCTCCTGTAGGTTTGTCCTCTGCCTGCTTCATGGTGTTTAGCTTCCTCTTGGTAAGACGTCTTGCTCTAATTTTTTCTTAGCTGGCTGAAGAAATTCCTTGTGGAGTTATTAATGTCTGACTTGCATTCTTTAATTTTTCTCCACTAAATGCATAAGTCTTGCTTTGTCACATTCTAAGGTTGGAATTGAACGTAAATTTAATGCCAAAGAAAGCCTCTCTATCTTTGTGACTGGTTTATTTTTCCTTCTGAAGATGGTGCTGGATTTTTCTACTGGTTTAAAGTCTAAGCCTACATATGTATGCATATATATCTCAGGTATAGTCTTATATGTAAAATATATATGTACGTATATATAAATATATAAACAATAGAAATATTAAACAACCTTTAATAAGAGAAATATGTAAATGTGAAAGTCTCATTTTTTACCCATAGAATTATAATATACATATGTTATGTTGCTTGATAAAATTTATGTAAAACTGATACAAATTATATATTAATTGTGACCGCCGTGGGTAGGCCACCAGTCTAGAATATGTGACCCACCCTGGCAGTCTGTTATTCCAGGGTTCTCGGAGGGGCGCTACCTGGAAAAGATGGGCTGAGATAAAGAAATGAGGCCAAGCGAAGATTTGTCAAAGCCTCCGTTTATTAGGGTCAGGGTTACAGCTTATATAGCCCCTGGATTGGGGGGCAGGGGTCAGGGCACAGGAGCATGGAATCTGGCCACGTGGTCCCAGGTCACGTAACCTACGTCCGGTCAGGTAGGCCAGGAAGTCAGATGTTGATTCTCCCAGCCAGGATGTCGCCAGCTGACACACCTAGTTCTCTCTAGATTGTCTGGAATTTGGGATGGGTCTGCTAACAGATTAGGTTCGTTAGCAATTAGCGAATAGCTAATTGGGTGTGGGGCAGGTTTTGTCAATAGAACTATTCTTAACAGAATTATGGGTGTGGGGTTCCCTGCCGGCCCCCCAAGGTGATGGTTCCTGTAATAATCTTTAGGGGAGAAACGGCTCCTAACATATTCCTCCCTTCTTATAAAAAGGCAAGTAGCTATTAAGTGGAGAGCACCAAGTCAGAGTCAACCATGGTGTCAGATCTAAAGGAGAAGGGACTGAGACAAGGAGAGACCCTCCTTCGACTGGTGAAGCAATTTACCTCTCCTGGGAATAGAGGGGTGCCTGATGAATCTTAGGTCGAGTAGGGACCAGGCCTTATTTCTTTCCCCCTTACCCGTCCTAGGGTTTCCAGGTCCCTGTCTTAGGTTGGGGGCTATCCTGCCATAAGTCGCCTGTCCTGGGAGCTCCTCAAATATCTAGCAGGATTAAAGTAAGCAGATCACAGGGCACCCTGTCTTAGGCTATGTGGAGAGCGCCCTCGTACCTAAAAACCATGCCATGTTGAGCCGGCCTGTATGGCCTCTGTATGGTTTGCTATTCAGGCGAGGATCCACACTAACTCCCGTCATTGGGCCCCTGTATTTATCATTAATGAAAAAACTGTGAGGTGCTCCTCAAACAAAAGATATATAATTTTGGCACCAATAACTCCATCTCCAGACAAGAAGAAAGGGCTTTTTTCCAAACCCAGTATTCACCTTTTAGTCTGGCCCAAGGTATCCTCCTTCCTAAATGCCTACTCCACATAAAGTTACATGTGCTGCCTGCCAAAAATTAGGGCAGTGTAAAAGGGATCAAAATCTAAAATTTTTAACATATGCATTAAACCCAAACACTTTACAGCATGTGTCAAACCGTTCCCTAACATCTAAAAGCAGTTACAAATATCATTAGATCAATTTCAGTAAGAGTATAATGACATACATTGTTGTTATCAAATAGCATCAGTTCCAGTCTCTGAGCAACAGTCACAGGAACCCCAATCTTCCCCCTTCTTAAGTGAAGAGGTTAGTGTTTTAATTAAAACGAGTTTTGTGTCCCAAAGATTAAAACAGTCTGATGTCCAGTCTGCATCTCAGCTCCAAAGCAGACCAGAATTTAAGCTGCTGAAGCAGTTTAGCACTTGTGCTTCAGGGCAGGTGGGATTCCTGGGTGAGGTGAACTGGATTCAGCTATCTGAAGCACATCCTGCATCTCAGGCGGGTCTCCCTGGGCTCAGGAGGCAGAATTGACACCCTGCAGAGTGGCGTAGCAGGTTCTGTTATCAGGCACTCCTCTCCTTGGGGGCAGGGAAGGCTGGACCAAGGACCTCTCAGCAATCTCTCTCCAATCGCCTCTGGAACTCCTCTGTGTCCGCAGCCTCGACATCAGGTCCAGCTTTTATTTTCTTTCTGTGAAAAAAGCATAAACATATCCTCGACCCCAAATATATATAGGTCGGGTTTTTTTCATAATGCATTGCAAGGGCTTTTTCCACCTTGCCTTAGCAAAGGTCAGCTTGGTGTTATCATGCCAGATCCGTTTGCATCTGGATCTACTTGCAACTTCTATGAGTTGCTTTTAAGGAGCCTTATTACGCTCCATATTTTTTTATTAGCCATATATGCAGTTCCTCCATTGGAAGAGCCATTTGTAAAAGTTAGCATAAAATCCTTTAAGGGATTTTATACAGTTGTGAATTGTAGCAATAATCTTGGAAACGACCATTGTTTTTGGCCTTTGAATTGAGCAAAGGCAATTGTCCAGGAATCAATCTTAAAATTATTAATGAATCTATTGTTTAGTATAAGAACCATTGATCATAGTCAATATTTTGTCAAACCATCTTCCAGATGTTATCCTGTCCTTTTGTACCAGACAGGCTATTGTTTTAAATTAAGAGTTTAATATCTTAACTAGCAAAACTGAGAAGGTTTAGCCATAAACAGCATTTTTTTATAAAACTGTTGTAGAATAAGTTTTACATTTAATATACATACTTGCCATAGCTGAATTATAATTAATATACTGTATTTGTTGATTATTGTATACTTTACCTGTGAATTATATTTTACCTGCTTGAGTACCTGTTAGGCAGCTTTAAGCTCTCTCTATTGGAAACTGCTTTTTGAAAGAATTTTACCTAGCAGCTCAAGATCTCCCATAAGAATATTATAACTAGAGCTTTAACCATTGAATATCCAACCAAAAGTTTGTAAGCCATCCTTTTTTAAGTTTTAAGTCTGCCTCGCAGATAGGAAAATGGAAAAAGGAAGCATTTTAACTAATAATGTTGGCCTCATTAGATACCAACATGTAGAAGAATGAAAATAGATCTATATCCATCTCCATGTACAAAATTTAAGTTTAAATGAGCCAAAGGCCTCAGCATATAAAAATTTTGTTGAATCTTACAGAGAAAAATTTTTTTGAAGTACACTATGTCACATCTTAAATACAGCCTCAATGGCACAAACATTGTGAGAAAACATAAATTATATCTCCTGAATTGAGAACCTTTTGTATAACAAGACTATAGAGTGGAAAAAGATCCTTGCCTATCACAAATCCATTTTAAAAATATATGAAGAACTCAGGAAATTAGTTATTAAAAATTTTAATCCAATAAAAATATTTGTTATAGACATAAACTGAAAACTCTCAACAAATGTATTTAAAAATGACTGAGAGACATTTAAAAAGGTTGAAATATAACATCCTCTAACCGTCAGAGAAATGTAAACCAAAATTTTGAGATTTTATCTTATCCTTGTAAAAATGACCAAGATTAAAGATTATTGTTAACAATTTATGCTTAAGAAAATGTGGGTAAAGAAAAAACTTTATTGCTGGAAGTGCAAACTGGTGTTGGAAGTGCATACTGGCACAGCCGCTTTTGGATCATATACAGCATTGAAAGACCCAAAAAAAATCCAGACTCTCCCAGCAGGAAGAGAAAAATCAAAAATCTAGACCTCATTCCAGATGGTTGTGAGCCACCACGTGATTGCTGGGAATTGAACCCAGGGCCTTTGGAAGAGCAGGCAATGCTCTTAACCTCTGAGCCATCTCTCCAGCCCCCCAGCAGGAAGAGGAGAATTAAAAATCTAGGGCTAGCCTGTTCAGCAACCCTGCACCAGGAACCAGCTGAAGACAAAGCCTGACTTTAACCTTGAAAAACAGGTTTTCCAGCTGCAATTATCACAGTTTTAGGAACTAGCTGATAACGACCTTGGGAGTGGTCCCAAGAGGCAGGGGACCATCAGTGGGTTTTTGAAATTTATGACCCTTTTCGATTAGTGGGCTGTGGCCCCTTCCCCAAAAATTCTTTCTCCTGGTCACTCAGGGTCGAACTCCTCCCCCACGTGGGCCATGAGCCTCGGCCCCAGTGCAATGGCCGCTGTCTCAAAGCCCCACGTGATCGCAGCAAGGCCCATCTCCCGCGAGCCATGGGGGGGCCGCGCTATCCTGAAACCCAAGTGAGAGTCTCCCCAGCACTGAGGGACTCTCGTTTTGTCTATTTTTTAAAATTAGGCAAATATCTACCTCAGAACTTAGCAATACCCCTTTTGGGCCTAAATACAAAGTTGTTTAACCCTACCACAAGGACACGTGCTCAGCCATGCCCAGAGCAGAACTACTATATCATAGCCAGAATCTGAAAATAACCCAAAGGTATCTCTTTTACATCTAGGATAAATGAGACATCCTCCTTTTAAATATCCATGAATACCATAAAATATTTTGGAGTAACTTTAAGCAAGCAGGACAGAAGTTTTGAGTCCTGTCATCTCTGCCTGTGAAGGCGGAAATGTTTTTTATTTTTAACCATTATCACTTGTAACTGTGGCCCTTGATAAATTTAATTAAGAGGCCTGAGGCCTGAGTCTCAGCATTCCGTCCTGAAGCCACACCTAGCAGCAGGAAAGAACCTCAAGCTGAAACATTATGACTCCCACCCAAGAGCGGGCCGTGCAAACGGAAAAACTTGTAGGATAAGAACTTTAAATCTTGAAAGATCCCCTACTCTCTTGGGAAAGCAGAAGAAACACAGCAAAAATGACAATTTCACTGAAAGCAGTTTACAGATTCAGTGTAAATGTCCATTAAAAATTATAGCAACATTCCTCACAGAACTCACTTACAGATTTAATGTAAATGCTCATTAAAATTATAGCAAAACTTTTCACAAAACTCAAAAGAACAATATAGAACTCAAAAGAACAATCCTTAACCTTATACGAAAGAAATAAAAACTTAGGATAGCCTAAACAATTCTAAAAATCCTCTGAATGTATCACAATCTTTGATTTTAAAATTTCTACAGAAACATAGTAATGAAATTAATCTATCTTAGATATAAACTTATACATCTACAAACTAAAGATTTTTGACCAAGAAACATGATTTTTAAATGCAGCTGCAGCTTTTGTATTTACTAATTCCTGAACCAAAGGAGTGGGTAAAGGCAGGCTATCAGGTGTGGTCAGAGCATAGGGCGGCGGCTGCGGAATCCTTTTTGGCTGACTAAGAAAGACACGGGGAACCCTCTCTCCTCTGCCATGCTTTTCTCCCGTATATCCAGCCGCGTCCAGCTCATGTTCGGACTCCGAATCTGAGAGCTCCTCCAGACGTCGAATACAGTGATCCGAGTCCTGCTGGCTAGGGTTGGTTTCATTTTTAAATGTAGCCAGTGATGGGTAAATGCCATTAGGCAATTTTTGACTCTTATCTCCTGCCGGCACGGTTTCCTCTTGGGGGCCTGCCGTGGGATTAATCGGCCCCGAGGAGGGGTCCTCAGTAATAACTGAAGGGAATGGAGAAGGACACCCCTTCTCAACATGAGATGGTGAGCGGGATGCCTCTAAGAATTCAGTAACTATTGTCAGGAGGCGGGAACCGTCCCCTCCACATTCTGGGCTATTTATGATGTCTCTAATTAGGGACCAGTAACTAAGAACAACGTCCGGCACAGAATCCCCTGCTTTAATCAGTTTATTAAGACTTTTACCCACCTTATCCCAACTACGAGGGTCTATTTTTGGACCAGTTAAAGTCAACCAGGGGCATATTTTATCTATAAAACAGAAAAATGCAACTAAATCTCTTTTTTTTACTCTTACTCCTTTATCCCTGAGTGATTGCTTAAATACCTGTATAAATTTTTTCTTCCTTCGAAAGTGATTGTCCCATCTCTTATCAGACAATGGTGGGTGCGCCTACCTACCTCTCGTCCTGCAGACCTGTCCGAGTCCTACAGCTGCAGAATCTTCCTTCTTCTTCTTGATGTCCCGGGACTGCGCGATGTTGTCCGATAGCTAACCGTACTCCGAGGCACTGGTTCGGGGCGCCACTGTGACCGCCGTGGGTAGGCCACCAGTCTAGAATATGTGACCCACCCTGGCAGTCTGTTATTCCAGGGTTCTCGGAGGGGCGCTACCTGGAAAAGATGGGCTGAGATAAAGAAATGAGGCCAAGCGAAGATTTGTCAAAGCCTCCGTTTATTAGGGTCAGGGTTACAGCTTATATAGCCCCTGGATTGGGGGGCAGGGGTCAGGGCACAGGAGCATGGAATCTGGCCACGTGGTCCCAGGTCACGTAACCTACGTCCGGTCAGGTAGGCCAGGAAGTCAGATGTTGATTCTCCCAGCCAGGATGTCGCCAGCTGACACACCTAGTTCTCTCTAGATTGTCTGGAATTTGGGATGGGTCTGCTAACAGATTAGGTTCGTTAGCAATTAGCGAATAGCTAATTGGGTGTGGGGCAGGTTTTGTCAATAGAACTATTCTTAACAGAATTATGGGTGTGGGGTTCCCTGCCGGCCCCCCAAGGTGATGGTTCCTGTAATAATCTTTAGGGGAGAAACGGCTCCTAACAATTAATAACTATAAAAATTGAGACTTTTACATTCACAGTTACAGTACTCTTTTGTTAAAGGCTGTTTAAGATTTTCACCTTAGGAAACAGACAAGATCAACTGACAAAATTGGGAGCATGGGGGTGGCGGGAAAGGGAAGATGAGAGAAAAGATAAAGGGAGGAGAACTTGAGGGAACAGGACAGTTGAGATGGAAAAAGGACAGAGATGGAGAGCAAGGAAGGAGATATTTTGGTTTAGGGAGCAATTATGGAGCTAGCAAGACACATGGCAGTAGAGAAATTCCCAGGACAGCACAAGAATGACCCCAGATAAGACCCTAAGCAATCGAGGAGAGAGTGACTGAACTGGCCTTGTCCTGTAGTCAGACTGATGATTACCTTAAATATCACCATAGTAACTTCATCCAGAAACGGATGGAAGCAGAGGCAGCAATGAACTGAGCTTCCAAAGTCCAACTGAAGAGTGGAAGGAGTGAGAATATGAGCAAAGAGGTCAAGCCATAATGGGGACACCCACTGAAATAGTCTACCTGATCCAATGGGACCCAAGTTTAATGGCCAGACCCATGGAAAGGACGGTCATGGAAGCACATGGCTGTAAGCACAACACCACAGAGACAGAGAGGGGTGGCGCTCCAGGGCTCACTGGGCCAGTCAGACTGATGAGTGAGACACCATATTTCAAAAGGGAGAGCAGACAGGTCCTAAGGAACAGTACGGTATGTTTCCCTCTGGCCTTGATAGGCATATACATACATATACCCTAGCACCTGTATGCTCATGAACAAACATGCATACACACAAAATATCACTTCTATTAGTGCCCATCTGCCACCAAGCGTACACATTGTATCATCTGTCTTTAAAGTAAGACAGCAGAGACAGGCAGTGAGAAGTGATGGCTCAGGATTTTGTCCTGAAATGTCACTGCTATAATGCTAAGTAGCCCACCTGTCATTAGAGCTTCAAACAGAACAAAGCCTCATGTTGTCAAATACCCTGATGATCACTAGATGGCAAGCCATATCTCAAATTAAAGTGAATCTCATACTAAGGAATAAATAGCTCGCAGAGTCTGAAGAGAATGTGCCTGTGACAGCCATGTCCAGGGAGGACCAGAATGCACCAATAGTGGGGGTGAAACTCGCAGTATGAATAAACCAGGGCATAAACACAAACACAGAGGCTCTCAAGAGCCCTAAGTAAGAGCAAACACTAGAAGAATGTCTGTCTGGAAGCTTTGGCTACTGAAGCCAGAAGCTGGAGGCATGCAAACGTTGCAGAGCTGTCCCAGCCCCAGCATCATCCAACCGGCACACACAGAGCTCAGAGGAGTGGAGAAAAGAGAATGACCCAGCAGGACCATGAGAGACCAGATGGGTGGCCAGAGGCCTCAGCTGTACCTCAGTGGGATCTTAGACAGATTTAAGTCTCTGGTTCTGTGCTGTTCAGTTTTATCCCCTGTAGAAGAAAGGGTGTAGAGGACACCAATGTCTTTACCATTACAGGGGTCATAGAGACCTTTGGTGACCTGAAGGCTGTGAATTTCCTTGAGAGAAAAAAGTACCCATGTTTAGCCTAAAATAAGCCATTTCCATTACCACCCACTTCCCCTCCCTACCAGATGCACCAGAGAACAGCCTCAGGCCAAAAGATTTCTAAGCATCATTTTCAATCGAGTCAGGTAGGAGAGGTTCTGTCTATAGAAGATCATAGACTTTAGGCTCCAGTCAGGAAAGAAAGCCACAGAAAGAAATGATCAAAGGCTTATGTATTCTAGATACTCACTGACTCCAATTCTGTCTTCCTCATTCAGAACCTGGGAACAAATAAACCTAGTTGAGGCCCTGAACACACAGAGATGCCAGACCTGCTGGAAATGACACCATGGCCCAGTTTCCTGGGATAATGACCCCAGCAGGCCCTCAGCTGAGGCTGAGCCAGGCAATCTCCCTGGACTCACAGCAAATGAGAGCTACACTCTCTTTAGACACAAGATGATTCTTCACTCCCTTGAATATAGACCCAAATGCTTACATGTGTGTCCCGCCCAGGAGACATCTGCCAGCAGCTCCAGTCCAAGCTGTCAGGTGATCACAAGGGTTGAAAGGAACATGGAAGGCCTATTGATATTTGAATTAGGGTGGCCATCTTCTGCTTATCACTTCAAGTCTGAGATAAGAACTCATCCTAGAGAGCACTCATGTCTCCTTTGGGGCTGGGGACAAGGAATGAATTGTGAAAATGGACTGCAAGAGAGACTAAGGATGTTGAGCATTTCCTTGTCTTTCAACATTTTAGATTCCTCTGATGAGAGTTCTCTGTTTAGGTCTGAACCCAATTTTTTAAATTGAATTATTTGTTCTTTTGATGACCAATTTCTTGAGTTATTTATATATTTTGGAGATCAGACCTCTGTCTGATGTGGAGTTGGGGAAGATCTTTTCCCAGTCTGTAGGCTGTCCTTTTGTCTTGTTGAATGTGTCCTTTGCTTTACTAAACTTTTTATTTTCAGGAGTTCCCATTTATTAATTGTTTCTCTCAATGTCTATGCTAGTAAGGTCATTTATAGTAAGTGGTCTCCTGTGCCAGGCGTTCAAGTATACTTCCCAATTTCTCTTCTATGATGTTCAGTGCGACTGGTTTTATATTGAGGTATTTGATCCAATTTGATTTGAGTTTTATGCATAGTGGTAGATATGGATCAATTTTATTCTTCTACATGTTGATATCCAGTAATGTCAGCTTCATTTCTTAAATATACTTTCTTTATTCCATTTGTTTTTTTGCTTCTTTGTAAAAAAATCAGGTTTTTGAAGGTGAATGGTTTAACATCCAGGGCTTTGATTCAGTTTCATTGTACCTCCTGTCTGTTTTTATGCCAATACCAGGCTGTTTTCAATACTAAAGCTCAATAGTAGAGTTTTAAGTCTCTACTATATGGGATTGTGATGCCTCCAGGAGTTTTTTATTGTACAGAATTGTTTTGGCTATCCTGAGTTTTTTGCTTTTCTTACGAAGTTGAGTACCATTATTCAAGGTCTGTGAAGAATTTTGGTGGGATTTTGATGGGCAATGCATGGAATCTGTAGATTGCTTTGGGTAATATTGCCATTTTACTATGTTAATTCTACCTACCCAAGATCATGGGAGATCTTTCCACTTTCTGGTATCTTCCTCAATTTCTTTCTTCAAAGATTTAAAGTTCTTGTCATACAAGTCTTCCACTTGTTTGGTTAGAGTTACTCCAAGATATTTTATGCTATTTGTAGCTATTAA
This sequence comes from Microtus obscurus, assembly GCA_963919715.1. Classification (NCBI taxonomy): domain Eukaryota; kingdom Metazoa; phylum Chordata; class Mammalia; order Rodentia; family Cricetidae; genus Microtus; species Microtus obscurus. The sequence continues at coordinate 930,085 of CAWTZC010000707.1, forward strand.
AAGGGTGATGTTTCTCTGATATCTTTCTCAGCCCATTTGTCATCTGTGTACAGGAGGGCTACTGATTTCAGTTAATCTTGTATTCTGATACATTACTGAAAATGTTTGTGAGTTGGAGAAGTTCCTTGGTAGAATTTTTGGGGTCGCTTATGTAAACTATTATATCATCAGCACACAGTGAGAGTTTTACTTTTCTTTTCTGATTTGTTTTCCCTTTATCTCTTTTGGTGTCTTATTGCTGTAGCTAGGATCTCAATAACTATATTGAATAAATATGGAGGGAGTGGACAATTTTGTCTTATTTCTGATTTCAGTGGGATCGCTGGGATTTTCTCTCCATTTACTTTGTTGTTGGCGATTGGCTTGCTGTATATTTCCTTTATCATATATAGGTATATTCCTTTGGAGACAGAGCTGGCCAGATGGTTCACTCAGCATTGGGGATTGAGGAATCCCAGCACTCTGCCCAGACTAAAGAGAACAATGACATATTCTCCATGGGTCACTAGGCATTCAAATATATTCATTTGACTAGGAGCAAAAAACTAAGAAACAAAACAAAGCAGACCTGTGCCCTGTCATAGCTTGATAAATGGAAAATCAATTTAGTCTCTATAACCCTCCAGTATCCTGATCTGCAGGAGGACTCCCCACATACTTTCTCATCCTATGAAGTTTATTATTGGGCATTCAAAATGAAGCCTTTGATGAATTTTCACTACAGTCATGTTAGTTGGTTTGATATCTTATTACTGTTGTAGGATTCCCCAAGAAAACCACTTAAAGAGGCAGGATTAATTTCAAGTTATAGCTTTGGGGATTGCTGTCCTTGACAAGATGGGCCCATGTCCCTCATCTTGTAAGAAGGAATTTTATTACAGTGAAATAGAAATGATCTGCTCACCAAAGACAGGAAGCAAAAGAGGGGAGGGATGGAGAGAAAGAGAGAGAGAGAGAGAGAGAGAGAGAGAGAGAGAGAGAGAGAGAAGAAGAAGAAGAAGAAGAAGAAGAAGAAGAAGAAGAAGAAGAAGAAGAAGAAGAAGAAGAAGAAGAAGAAATTTCCAAGGGTCCAAGACCCACCCACCAAACACATTCCCTCATAGATATACTTCCTCTAGTTAGACCACACCTTCTGAAGTTTCCAGAACTTCTCTGTAGTAGAAGTGTGTACTTGTTCATGTTGGCCACCTGGCTAGCTTGACACAAAAATAACCATAAGAAACTCTATTAATTAAAAGACTGATTGGACCATTAGCTCTATCTTCTTATTGGCAAACTCGTACATCTTAATTTAATCCATTTCTGTTAATCTGTATATCACCACATGGTAGTGGCTTGCTGGCAAATGTTTGGCAAGTCTGACTCTGACGACTCCATGGCGTCTTGCTGACTCTGCCTTCTTCCTCCCAGCATTCAGTTCTGTCTTTCCTGCCTACCCAAGTTCTGCACTATCATTCTGACAAGGCAATTTCTCTATTCATTAATGGTAATCAGAGCACACAGAGGGACCTCCAGCAGACAAAGCCTTTAGCTCATAAGTGGCTTAACAGATATAAACCAGAATAGGTCGTTCTAAAATGTTACATAGTATTGTACATGCATTTACAATATTGCAAATCAACAAGTTCACTCTGAAATCACAACAGAAATGAATGTCATGGAAGACACGTTCCTGGACACTAGTGCCTGACCAGTGAGTGTCTACAGATGAGCCTTAGGTGGTACAGTCCTTGCCAAGTATGATAGGGTTCTGGTTTTGGTTCCCAGCACCATGTAAGTTGGGTGTGATGGTACACACCCAGAATGCCAGCACTAAGGATGTGGAGGCAGGAGGAACAGTAGCTCAAGGTTATCCTTAGTTACAAATTGGAAATCAGCCTGGACTACTTGATAACCTGTCTTTAAAAAACAAAAATAGCCAGGGGACAAATCACAAACACAATTAAGGAGAAGGAGTATAACAAGGAGATGGGGAAAATGAGTCAAGGGAGAAAGATAGGAAGATGAATGTGCCTCTCCTCTAGACTTTAGTGTACTTTTCCAACATCATTGGCCTGCTCCTGGTGTGCTCTTCCTCAATGACAACGCCGTGTAAGGTGAGCAGATGCATCAGTGATGTCCATGAGCCCTGGGACATTCATATCTGTTTCTTTATTGAATTTTTGGGCTGCCCTTTTGCCACAAACTTGTTCTTCCATAATAGATGGATGGCTTAGAAAATTCACAATAGAAGAAATGGATGTGTTGTGCGGAAGGGTCTGAGAGGTAATAAGTGCATCATGGACACAGGAAGACTTGGGGAGTGCCTGGGCCACCACACAGCCACAGCTATGAGCTATACCATGGGGCAGGTAGGGCAGGACTCAACCAGGAACCACCCGGGGGACTCCAGTCCCAGGCCAGGATATAATAAAATCTCTGGGCCATGCTATGTGTTTAACAGTTTAGAAGGCATGAATCCATTGAGGCCTCAATTTTCTGTCTGGGTACAGTGAGAAGCTTGCTCTTACCTCTCTGACTAAAACTCAGGAAGAAAGCAAAGGAGCTGATTTCCAAGGGATCAGTACTCTCCTGCGAGTCCAGCACTCAGGATGCTATGGTTGGGTGGTGAAATAGAGACTTTGGGTTACATAAAGTCCATCTGAAATACCATTACAGAAAGAAAGGATTGTTAGGTGAGGCCTTGGAGGTAGCATAGGTTAGTGTTTTATTTGTCTCCCATGCTGTCCTCACACTGGCTTTGCAGGTTCAACTTGAGCTTAGGTCATCTTGCTTCTACTTCACAGGTACTAAAATTACAAGAGAGGCCACCGAGGCCAGTGAGGACAGCAGCGGTCATTGAACCCAGGACTTGCTATATGCTAGGCAGCCACTCTGCCAGCTGAGGTATGTCTAGATCTGTTGACTTCATTTTCCTGCTATCCAGAATTTCACTGTAACTCACCAAGGCCTGCAACTGTCCTGCATTTTTCTCTTTGGAGCAGAGTGGAGAGCACAACACTCAGCCTGTGGGCTTTTTCTCCTGGTGGACCAACTATGTTAGATTCCTCTGCCAGTTGATCATCACACTGTTGCCAACACCATGATGAGTGCGTTCTCTGTGTGCTTAGTAATCCAGGGGCAATTTCCCAAAGTTACGCATATGGCTTTCATGACTGCTCCCTCCTCTCAAGGCTCACACTGTCACCAGCCTGCAGGTTCTTCCTTAATGTCCTTTCTAACACTGACTTGTGGAAGGTGACCTTTCCTCATTTATGTTCATCTTAAAGTAGTTTCTTGGGAATATTTAATTCCTCATATTGATGAAAAATGGGTCTTAAGGAGGAACGAGACATACCTCAGCAATCGTTTGAAATATTAGCTTAGTTCTCAACGTGGGAAAGGTTATGGGTCTTCCAGCCAAGTGAAGGGGACACCGAGTTTGGAAGGGGAGGAGCTGAATGGCTTCCTCTGTGTTCCCAGAAAGGTTCCTGGAAAGGTAAGCTAAGTTTATGGTCAGTTCTGGAAAGCTAGTTAACGGGGTGCAAATGCTGTTAGCCATGACATCAGCAGTCCCATCTGTGGACATTCCATTGTATCCTGGAGATCTCTTGGAATCCCGTGATGTCACCTTGTTGTAGCAACACCAACTGCCATTAGGACATTCCTCAGTCCCTAGAGGGTAGAGCATCAGTCATGTTCTCAAGACTGAGGCGTCGTGTATTTGGGAGACAGAATGGAGAAGGTCCAGAGACTAGAGAGAGGCAGAAGGAAGCTGCCGTTCACTTCTGGAAAAGGCCAAGTGAGTCATGGGCAGGAGAAGGTCAGATTGCCTAAGGAGGTGCACTTGAGGTGGAATTTCCAGTAATGGGGATGAGTAGCTGGAGCTGCAGAGGAGAAAATGAACATCCCTGCTTATCATACTTCCTGAAAGTCAAAGATTCCCAGACATTAGTTTGTCCATCTCCTAAGCCCAAGCCTGAGAAGGCCAAGGCTGTTGTGCTGGGACCACCACTTAGCTCTTACCTTTGCTGTGGTTTCGGGTGAAATGTTGGGACAGAGAGAGACCAGCAGGAGGCAGGGAGGGACGAATGTATCCCCATCTTTGGTCAGACACCACTACACTACACCTGTAGTAGTTGCCTTTAGGATCAGTGGCTGACTAACACTTTTCCCATGGAGACGAATGTGCTCCTGGCCACGACCTTTAAACCTCAGAGTGTTCAGCAGTCTGCTCAGCAGAATTCCTCTGACCTCCTTTCCCTGACAGTGACCCCTTAGGGTTCTGAATCAGCAGTTGAGGGTGGCATTTAGATCACAGGGTGACCAAACTTCTATCAGAGTTATGGGACCAGGGCAGAGAATGGCTACTGAGTGTCAGCTTCAATGATCTGGGCTGTCAATGGGTGACTGGGTGAGTCTCTTGACCATGAGGAAGCCCTGCCTTACTTTCCAATCCACAGCATGGGCATGAGTAAGCAGCAATGAGACTTGACCTCTTCCTAACACCTGAGTACCTGTGCCCTCTGCCATTTTTGTCCTGGCTTCTAAATCACAGCAGGCTTCAGGGCTCTGGACCATGCTGCATTCTATTCTTCTGTGGATATTCCTGAAGATGTGGTCTCTGTAGTCTCCTGAAGAATTATAGGGAGGCCGAGGAAAACCTGGCTGCTTACATAGCCACATCTCTAGAATGATGGGAGATTTCAGATGCACAAAGGGTGCATGTCAACCTGGCCTAGTATATTTTGCTTGTCACTAGGTTCCAGATATAATTTTCTGTTTTTTTGCTCTGTAATTTTACCTCTTTTCTACCTACACACAGAATCCTCTAAGGAGTCTGCATCCCACCCAGTGCTCCTAAGCAAGAAGCAGATAAAGAAGGAAGAGGAGAGGCTGACCACAGAGCTGCAACTGATGACCAGGGAAAGAAATGACCTGAAAGACCAGCTGATGACCCTCACTGAAGGCAATGTGGACAATAGGTATCCATTGTTTCAGACTTCATGGGGCTGTAGGCAATGTCAACCTCACCTTCTGCCTTTGAAGGTCTTGGTTTCTAGGAGGCCATTCCAAACCTCATTCCTAAATTCTTCTCAGGGGAGAGACAGACATGAAATGTGAGGGGGCATGAGATGAGGCCTCTAACTTTCTGCTCTCTCCAAATGGAAAGCAGGGCCTGTGGTCCTAGTCACACAACTCAGGGATTTAGGCCAGTACTGTGTAGTTCCTAGCATGTATTTGGATATGGGATGACTTGCAAAGGTTGCTTGAATGAGCTACTACTACCTCTCCCACTGTCCAGAAGATGCCTGTTTTGAGCCCTGGGAGCCCCACTTAAAGCAAGACTGCTTGTGTCCTTCATGCTCAGCTTGTTGGCACCTAGGAATCCCTAGGGGAGTTTATATCACTGCCCTGCTCTTAGGACTCAAACCAGAACGATATGTTCTAACAATTCAGTGATTGTCAAGCAGGACCCAGAATCAGTGTTCTGAAACAAGAGAGATGTCATTGCAATGTCTGGTGATGGAGACATGTGACAGAGACTCCTGGCTGCATAGAGAACTAGACTGACTGTCTAGTCCTATTGACTGAGCTCATGCAGCCAGGGCACTCCCCAGCTCACATGGAACTTCCGCTTTCCTGGGGGACAGAATAACAAGTATAAAACTACCAGGTTGTCCCAGTACATAGGAGAGAAAATCTTGCATCCACTGGCATATGGTAGATCAGGATATGACTTGAGTTCCTGTCATCATTGAAGCCTATGTTCATGGGTTTTTCCTCCCATTTTCTAGTCCCCACAAGAACCAAAAGTCAAATGCTTTGTATGAGAAGGTAAAGTTGGATCACAAACAGGTCATGATGGAGCTAAACAATGTCGAGAAAGAGAACACTGAGACCTACGATAATTTCAAGGAGCTGAGGAAGGAAACACTCTTCTATCGGTAAGTGTCCATCTCGACATGGTTCAAAAATCTGGTGAAATGGCCATCTCTGAATTCCTTTTTCTGTGGAAGGAGTGTCCACAACTCTGGTTCTAGACTCTTTGCTTCTTAGCAAACAGCTCTTGAACTTGTGTCTTTTGGACATGGTTTTGCTAAGTGTGAAAGAGACTGTTGTCCCCTGCCACCATTGTCCTAGGGCCTCAGGAGCCTGTAGTTAGAAAAGGTATTTACACTCTCAGGCAGGGGAATGTCAGGCAGACTTGAACTTCTAGAGCTCAGGCCCATTCTTTATAGGTCTGGGGGCTGAGGAACCTGTAGATAGAATATGCTCACCTTGGGTCTCTTGTCCTCCCTTTGAGGGTGTTTGCCCACTACATGCTAATGCTTCCCCATTACCATAGACAGGCCGGCTGGGAAACTACTCCTTCTCCTGAAGGGCCATGGATCCTTTTTGGTGTTGGAGTTTTCAATAGTAGTTTGATAATTTCTGGCATTACCTGTTCTCTCATTTGGGTTCCAGAGTGTAGGTGTCATGACTCTATCAGACTCTTAGCTACCTATTCCAGGAAACATGAGTTCTTTTGGGGTGCCGTTTCCTAGAAATCAGGGGTAGCAGGAGGAGGCCTTCAGGGCCTTACTATGCAGAGTTTGTCTGCAGGGATCTGCACAGCCGACTACTGATGGAAAGGACTCAGCTAAAGAAGAAGGTGGAGGAGCTGAGGCAGGAGGAAAGGAAACTGCAGAATGATTGGACCGTGCTGAAGTACCACCTAGAGGATTTGAAATTGATCCATAATGACCAAGACGAAGAGATCAGTTACCTCAAAATCCAGCAACAACAGGTAGGGGCAGGCAATAAGTCAGGCTAAGCTCTGGCGCCATTTGCCCATTTGACTGCCTCTCTACCCATTGAACCACCAGTGTTTAACCCATCAGCTTACTCATCCATCCTCCCTTCCAGCCACCAACCTCATATTATCCAGGCATTCCCCTCAGTGTCCATGCACAAGGACTTCTGGGAAGCTTTTGTCTTATTGAGATCTGAAATACGGGAAAGCCTACCTTTCTGCTCTGCTCAAAGCTCCAATTCAGTGAAGGAAATGGGTCAATAACATATCACACAAGTACTTGTATTTATGATGGGTAACCTTCTAGGCACAGAGCTTAGAGTGAGTGAGTTCTTGGTCCTGTAGCTTTTTTGTTTGGCAGGGATCATGTGAGACAGCAGATGGGAAACAGTTTACAAGGTGGAGATCCCCGTGCCAGTGCCAAATAGTGCTTCTCATGCTCATGGATTTGGGTGGCTTGTGGGCTTCCATTTTCTGCCTGCATCCCAATATTCTCTTTGCTTTCTCTGAATTCTTGGTTCATAGTGACAGAAGCCTGAGTAGCATCTTGTCAGCCCTGTTTTCTAGGCGTGCTGCTGGACTGTTCTCCCATCCAGCAGATAAAATGGGTGGATGATTGGATGACCATCTCGGGGCTTTGGACAAGCTGGTGGTGGAAGGTGGGAGATTTGGGACGATAGTGGAAGAATTTCGCTAACCATCTCAATATAGTCTGACTAAGCAAATCACCTTTTCCACAATAATTTTAGTCCCTGAGGAATTATGGCTGAGTTGTGAGGCTTTTCTGAAAGAACTAGTGTGGTTATTCTAAACTCAACAGTTCATTGACCATGATGTTTCTTTCTGTGACCTCTCTTTCTCCGTATTTCTCTTTTTTAAACAGGCACTCCTTATGGGTTTTGAGTGTGAGTGCACGCATGTGTGTTTGCATGTGTGTGTGTGTGTTTGTGTGTGTATGTGTGCATGTGTATGTAGTGTAAGGATATGGGTGTTGTGGTGCATCAAAGATGTGCATTTTCAAGTCAGACCACTGTGTATCTGTCAGTCTGTACCACAAACCTGGGTTTCTTACTTCCCCAGATGCTTTTGTTTAGCCTGCCTAACTGACAAGCAAGTTATTGGGATCCTTTCCTTGTGCTTAGATATGTATGACTGTCTATAACCCTCAACAAAGAACACAATTTTCTCATCAACAGGAGCTCAAGAGATTGGAAGAAAGCTTTCAGTTCCTGCAGAAGCAGAGGGAAATGGTCATGCAGGAAAAGCACTTGGTCCAAAAGCTGCAGCATCACTTTCAGGTCTCTCAGATGAGGTAGGAGCCTGACTGGGAAAAGGAGGTAGAGCCAAGGGGGATCCCAAGGACTTGGGGACAATATCAATTCTGTCCATCTCTGAGGCTACAAGCTAGAGCAGGGAACAGAAGACCTCAGAGAATTGAGGTTGTCCAGTCAACAAGATATTCTGTCCAGTATATATTATATTTGATACTCAGTGTGTCTATAGAATTTAGTTTCTATTTCTCCCTTCTGAAAACTGAGTTCTCCCAAGGCTTTCCTTGAACTCACAGAGAGCTGTCTGTCTCAGCCTTCCAAGATATTGGGTTTAAAGGTGTACACCACAGGGCATGGTAGAATTCATGTTTTTATTTAGAAAAATCCCATGTATATAAGAGATTTCCATCTTTAACACTGCTCTGTGTAACATCTGCCCATTTTGTGAAAAGTGCTCTCTGGATAGAATTGTTTAAGGACTTCCCAGGATGAACCCAGGCGGATACTCGGGTGTAGGGAAGATCCTAACCTTCTCGGGTGTGTTCTGTAACCGACTCCCAAAGCCAGGATGCAGATTCCCAGCTCTAGTCCCAAGAAAAGCACCAGTTTCTATTTGGTCCCAGAGCCCTGACAGGGACAACGTTCTCAAACAAATGAAATGCTGCTCTAGCACAACAGGCTCTATCTGCATGTTGTTCATGTTCAAGGTTCCTTCTGGGCATGAGGACTGAGCTAGCCTCACGCCCTTGTTCAGGGACCTAAGATGCAGGCAGTTTAAGGCTATCTATAAAATTATGAATAGCTCATGTACAACTCATGCATTTCTCATGTGCTGTTGACTATAGTATCAATATGCTGTTGCTGTTTACAAAATGATATCCTTGAATTATAGGAGAATACCCTATTCTTTCTAGTAGAATGGACACCAACAGTGTTTATTTGAAATTATAATTTGTGTTTAAGACTGAAAAAAGTTTTTGGCCCATCACTCTGGGATCTTATTCCATGTGAGTCCCAACAATGACATTAGTTACAAGATTAAATTCACTGTCCAGCAGAGCTGACGTGGATTGAGGAAGCATCTTCAGCTAATGTAGCAGGTCCCCACTGGCCTGTTTTTGTTAACTGCTTTTCTCTTCCAGGTCTAAAACTCCACAGACTCATCTGGAAAAGGCCACTGCCCAGGATGAGAGCCACCAGCAGAAGGATCTCCAGGAAGAACTAGGTGCTGAGTCCTATCCCCAGCAATACTGAATTCTAAGGACGCATATTCTTCTTCAATTTTGGTTACCCTTGTGTCATAGGTCCTGATTGCTTCTGGGCCTAGATTACTATTTTTTTTCTTTTTTTGATCATACCACTTGAGAGACCTGAGGAAGCCAACGTAAGCCACAAACACCTTGTACACATGTTCTTCACATTAGGATCAAGGCCTACAGTCAAAAAGACACTGCCTTTAGGTGGGAACTCACCAGTGAGGAAAAGTCCAGCTGACCTCCAGGTGATCACACCTAATCTGATCCATGTGTCCACTGACTCCGTTCTCAAGAAGAGAAGAACGCATCAAAAATATACTTGAGTACAGAAATCCTGAGACAAAGATTACTTAGAAGCCTACATTTACCAGCAAGTGGACTCCGCCTTGGTGTAACATGACATATAAGCTCCTATGTGGAATGGATCCAGGAATCTTGAAAAAGCCAATAAAATTGTGACTATCTTCCTAGCATTTCTCCAAGGCAAGCACTTGCCTGTAGTAAGTGTAGTAGGTTCTATCAATATTTAGTGATAGATGCTAATTATTATTAGTTTTATTTTGTTTGAGTTTTGTCTTAAATTTTTGTTTATGGTTCATTTGGTTTTGGTTTTAGTATTTTGATGTTATTTATTCTTGTTATTAGTTCCATAATTTTCAAAGTTTATCCATTGTTTATGTTCACCATTATTTAAAAAGTGTTCTTTATTAATAAAAAAGCAAATTCCAACTTTTCACACTTAATCCCAGCTTCTTTAATCAAGTGTGGTGTCACACTGCTATAAGCCCCAAATTTCCAGGTACAGATGGAAGCCATGGGTCAATGCCCAGTGGATGTCAACCCCTTGCCCATTGGCAGTTGGGCCCCGGCTGCCTTAGTGCAGCTCCTTATGGCAGCACTGATGGTGATGGAGATTAGGTGGCATCCTGTGTGCATGGTGCCTGTTCTCCTGGAGGCCCCAAGTAGCTTTACCCTTCAGTGTTGTATGCCAGGAAAAACAAAGGAAACAGTAACAGATAATAAGATCCCGAATGGAGACTTGTCTGGCATCTGCCCCCTAAGTCTTGGGGCAGGTGTCCCTGGAGAGCTGAGGGTTTTGACAGATCTGCTCTCTTCCCTCTAGATCATTTGGGAACACTCACCATGCAATGAAAAATGGCAGGATGGAATATGTCCCCATGGTTCCCAAGTGACTCCCTGGGGACTCCAAGCAGAGGTCAGGAGTGATGCAACCTCTGAGTTCACTTCACGGTAGCAGTGACAGAAACAAAATTTAGGCCTTGTCATGCTCTTAAGCCAACCCTACAGAGGACACCTCTCCTGCCATTCTGTGGTCACTGAGGAGCAGAAGCATCTCAGTCTTGGACACACCCTCTGGTGCGGGAGGTGTCTTGAGTCTCAGAGCAGTGAAGCCTGAGGGCACTAGTGAAAATAAGCCCATTTATCTTGTGTCAGAGGTCTGAAGTTACTTGATGGGGAGGTCTCTCTTTGGGTAGGGAAGGGAACATCTTTGGTTTGGTTTGGGGTTTCAGACAAGTTCTCATGTTATTCCACATTGGCTTTGAAGTTATTATTTCTGGGGTTCTCTACCTGGGTTCATACCTAAGCCCATTAAAAACACTGATATTTACATTATAATTCATTACAGTAGTTAATTATTTCAGGGTGGGGGGCAGCACAGCTGAGGAAGTATATCAAAGTGTCACATCACTGGGCAGGGTGAAAACTGCTGAACTGGAACTTTACCTTGTACATGCAGTGTGGTTGATCTAACCCAGGTTTGTGTATAATAGGAATGTGCCCTAACAACTGAAAAATGGTCGTCCCCACTCCAGAGACATTTCTGGGGGCAGGCCAGTGTCTTCAGGCAGGGGGATAGTCTAGGAGGCACCCCTTTGACACCTGGGGGCCCAGACTTTCACAGCTAATGAAAACAACAAAAACACTGCAGCCCTTGGGCACTACCAAGACTGTTCTGGATGCTGAAGAAGCATCTTGTGGTTGGTGGAAATTTCAAGAGTAGTGCTGGAGCTGTGGTGTTGGCTGTGGAAGAAACTTCCAGAAAGAAGCTACAGGCTTTTGGGAACCACCACCTACCTGGAGCCACATAGGAGGGAGTTGAAGAGGTTAAGAATCCTGATTTGTATCCTACCTCAAACTCACCACCATTTCCATTGGCCTAAACCAACTGGATATCTGTGCATAGAGAACCTATTGTATACAGCCTACAGGAGGTCAGCCCATAGAAGTATAGGATAGGTAGAAAAGTGCAGAGGTTGTGTAGGGAAAACTGAAACTCTAGCCCAAGCTGCCTACTTCCCGCATCCATGCCTCCTTGCAGCCTGCTGCTTCCTTTAGTTCAGTGTAACTGTGTATGTATTCATATACACATGGATGTTGGTGGTCAACTGGTCTTCCCCTAACTCCACACAATACACACACACACACACACACACACACACACACACACACACACACCATCGGTTACTGGTTTGAATCTCACCAAATAGGCTAAGCTTGTTAGCCAGCAGGTCCCAGATGTCCTCTTTTCCCTTTAACCTGTGCACCACCACACATGAATTTTTATCATGTGTTTGGATAATCAACCTCACCCTCATACTTTCCTGACTGAGCTATCTCTCTAGCCCTTCAGCTCTGACTCTTGTGTCAGTGGTATTACAATTTCCAGGGCTTAATCTGGAGCTTTCTTCACTATCTATGTATTAATGTGTTGAAATAAATGGAGTTAAGAGTCTCTCAAGGTCAGAGCTGGTACCACCAAGCATGAGTCCAAGTCTGAGGAAGAGGAGTTGATGGTGGATCAGGCGGTAAGGAAGAATAAAAGGAATGGGAATGATGGGAGAGCACTGGGGGGAAGAGGGGGCTGATGGGAGAGCACTGGGGGAAGAGGGGCTGATGGGAGAGCACTGGGGGAAGAGGGGCTGATGGGAGAGCACTGGAGGCCGAACATCCATAATTAATAATGAATTAATTATGATTTTATTTGGGATCTTGTTGTCAGCCCAAAGAAAATTCCAGAAACTATCCCCTCTGAAACTGATCCAATAGCAGAATAAGAAGGGGTTGGGGTATAAGGGTTGAAAGACATGGCTCAGTCTTCAGTATGATTGTTGTGAAAGAATGAATACCTGAGTTTGATCTGCAGCACCCAAGAAATGGAAGGCCAAGGCCAGGACTGCCTCAGTAGTTAAGAGCATGTACTCTTTTTGCAGAAGACCTGAGTTCAATTCCCAGCACCCAGATTTGGTGACTTTGAACCACCTGTAAGTCTACCTCTACCACACAATGCTCTGTTTCCAGGACTCATGTGTACACACACACACACACACACACACACACACACACAAGAGAGAGAGAGAGAGAGAGAGAGAGAGAGAGATTGTTAAAAATAACAACAATGAATACATGTTTTAAACCCAGGCCCAGTGGTGCATGCCTATAATTCCTGTACCTGTTAATAGAGAAAGGATAATTCCTGGGGTTCTAGGCAGGCAATCTAGCCAAATTTGTGTGGTCTAAATTCAGTGAAACATCCTGGGTCACTGAGAGAAATACAAAGTGTGAATCTCTGGCCTATACACACACACACACACACACACACACCCCACACACAAAGTATTTGCCAGAGAACAGGAACCAGCATATAATGATGAAGAATGGAAGAATCTCATTAAAAGAACCATGTGATGGAGGAAACAGGCTCATCAGACAGGATAAGCCGACACTCTGACTCAGCACTGATTCTCTTAATTTTCATAACTCTGCTTTTAGCAAGTCCTAGCAACCACCCCCGTTTGCTCTTTCTTTCTTTCTTTCTTTCTTTCTTTCTTTCTTTCTTTCTTTCTTTCTTTCTTTCTTCTTTCTTTCTTTCTTTCTTTCTTTCTTTCACTTTTTTTTTGAGATGGGGTTTCTCTCCAGCTTTGAAGCCTGTCCTGGAACTAATTCTCATAGACCAGGCTGGCCTTGAAGTCACAGAGATCTGCCTGCCTCTACCTCCTGAGTGCTGGGTTTAATGGCATTCACCACTGCCACCAGGCTTCCCCCTGCAAATTTCACAGTAAAAAAGGATACATGGAAAGAGGAAACATTTCATTCACTCAAGTTTATGAGTGGCCGAGGTTAAATTTAAACCCAGCAAGGCTATTCTCTGTACCCACAACAAAACACTGTGTACCACCCATTACAGAATAAATTGTGAACTTCTGAAACACCATGAAAAAGGCAAAAAGATTGGAAGGTAGTTAAATTTAATATAGTCAGAAAAGAGGAGGGATAGTCAGGAAATGTTTTTCAATGACAGTTGACCTTGGACTTTCTGGATAAGCAATTTACTTGACTAGTATGTAAGTTGAGTCAAGCACAGTGGCCTTTTCTGCTCATAAAAAAAACCCCCTATTTTTTAAAAGGCCTAAAGGAGATGTCCAGGAAGTGTGGAGCTAGGGCTAGGGGACAGTGTGGTGAGAGGTAGGTGGGGAGGTATGAAGGCAACAGTTGATTTACATTCTGATATGCGGCGAACTCCCTGACCAGCAGGAAAGAACAGCCACCAGACGAGGATTCTTCCCAAATCACGCTTTATTGGAGCCTCTTGGTTGAAGGGAGAGCGGGAAGCGAGGGGCCCCGAACCCTGATCTGCAGCTGCTTTTTATGGGGATTAGGGGTACGTTCAGGCCTCCTATTGGTCAAAGTGTCTCAGCAGCCACTCCAAGCTCCCTGATAGGTCCGGCACACTGAGGACACTGAGCATGCCTGAGGTGGTGATTCCAAGCCTGTAGGGGCCATGTGCCATCTTGTAATGGCGGCCACATATACTGGCTCCCTGCAGTTCCCCCTCCTCGTTAGTCTCAAAGCCAAGTCAGAGGTCTTATTCCCGATCAGGTCTTCACCTCATGATGTGAGGACCGATCAAGGGAGGCCTGCGTCTATGGTATTCCTTCTCCAGTGCAATGGAACAAGATCCATGGAGGTGCAAAGGCAATACCGGAACGCAAAGGACTAGCGTACCTTCCTCAGTGCAATGGACAGAACTTCCGCGAGGGTGCAAAGGCTACGCATCAGTCACTATAAACTCTTGAGGACAAATAACCAAACTTGGGGGGAATCACCCTTCTCCAGGGCAGCCAGCGCCTGCAGCATTACCATCTTATCACGGGATGCCTGGGCCTGAAGGCGACAAATTAACCATAGGGACAGCACGCACCCTCCTATGCAGCATGCAAAAAACATCCCCACTCCTACCCAATCCTAAAAACAGGGAGAAGGCAGAGGAGATCCAGGACTGCAGTCCCTCCGCCAGGCTTTGATGCGCAGGAATGGGCTTAGGGTAGGCTGACAGAATCCCCCATCTCTGCTCCGCTCGGCTTGGGATCATCCTCCACAGGATCGGCTGAGGCAGTATCAGCATCCTGAAGGGTGGCGGAGTCATTTTCATGATGGACTTCAACAGCTCTAGTCAAGCGGCTCGGGACCCAATGAGGCACTTCTCGATCCTGGGGAAAAACACAAATAGCTCCCCTGGACCTCCGGATAACGGGGTCCGGGCCATACCACTTATTATCCAACACATCCTTCCACATCACTTCCCCTGCCCCTTCTGGGGAGGTGTGAGCATGTCGGTCGGCTGCCGTACGACCTTTGTCGTCCATTATCAAGAAATTAGGAGTAAAAAGGGCCATAGCAATCCTATTCCTGGGGGAGGCAGTCTCGGCCATTCCCCTTTTTTGTTTTTGTAAGAGCTCCTTGAGGCTGCGGTTGGCTCTTTCCACTATCCCCTGGCCTTGGGGGTTGTATGGCAGGCCAAAGGTGTGCTTGACCTGGAGTTGTGCACAAAAGGCACGAAAGCCTTTGGAAGAGTAAGCAGGGCCATTGTCCGTCTTTAAATGGACAGGTTTTCCCCATGCCGCCCAGGCCTCCAAGCAATGGGTCTTCACATGAATAGATTTTTCCCCCGCCAAGGGGGTGGCAAAAATGACACCCGAGTAGGTGTCCAGTGAGACATGAAGGTACTTGACACGGCCAAACTCCAGAACATGAGTAACATCCATTTGCCATAGGGCGTTTGGTCGCAGGCCCCGGGGATTGATGCCAACATGAGGGGGATGGAAAAAGGTGACGCAAGAAGAACAAGCTTTTACAATACTTATGGCATCATTCCTGGTCAGGGCAAATTTCCTCCGTAGGGTGTCAGCAGGGACATGATACAAGTTATGAAAGTCCCGGGCAAGTTGGATAGGATCTGCAGCAACTAGGCCCATGGCTCTGGTTGCTAAATCGGCCCGTGCATTGCCTTCGGAGATAAAGCCAGGAAGCAAGGTATGTGCTCTAACATGGCCAACAAAAAAGGGATGATTTCTTTGCAAAATATGGTGCTGAACCTGTAACAAAATATTTGAAACAGGGCTTGCATGATGAACAGAAGCAGCCACCTCAAGAGAAGAGACTGCGTTAACCACATACTGAGAGTCTGAAAATAAGTTGAAAGGTTTATGAAATCTCTTGAAGACTTCAAGTACCACCAAGCATTCAGTAGCCTGGGGTGGCATCAAAGTCCTCAGACCAATTTCCTGCAAGCTCAGCTGGGTCTCTCTGGACTTTCTAGAGGCAGGACACCCTGCAGAGTGGGGCAGCAGGTTCTGTTACCAGGCACTCCTCTCCTTGGGGGCAGGGAAGGTCAGACCAAGGACCTCTCTCCAATAGCCTCTGGAACTCCTTTGTGGGATGTCTGCAGCCATGTCTGCAGCCACGACATCAGGTCCAACCTTTTTTTTTTTCTTTCTGTGAAAAAAAGCATAAACATCTCCTCGACCCCAAATATATATAGGTCGGGTCTTTTTAACGTATTGCAAGGGCTTTTCCACCTTGCCTTAGCAAAGGTCAGCTTGGTGTTATCAAGCCAGATCCGTTTGCATCAAGATCTGCTGGCAACTTTTATGAATTGCTTTGAAGGAGCCTTGTTTGCTCCATAATATTTATTATTATTAGCCACATATGCAGTTCTTCCATTGGAAGAGCCATTTGTAAAATTTAGCATAAAATCCTTTAAGGGAATTTTTTGCTATAACAGTAGCAAAATACAGTTGTGTGAATTGTAGCAATAATCTGGGAAAAGACCATTGTTTTTGGCCTTTGAATTGATCAAAGGTAATTGTCCAGGAATCAATCTTAAAATTATCAATGAATCTATTGTTTAGTATAAGAAGCATTGATCATAGTCAATATTTTGTTAAACCATCTTCCAGATGTTATCCTGTCCTTTTGTAGACAGGCTACTGTTTTAAATTAAGAGTTTAATATATTAACTAGCAAAACTGGGAAGGTTTAGCCATAAACAGCATTTTTTATAAAGCTGTTGTAGAATAAGTTTTACATTTAATATACACACTTGCCATAACCGAATTATAATTAATATACTGTATTTGTTGATTATTGTATACTTTACCTGTTGATTTATATTTTATCTGCTTGAGTACCTGTTAGGCAGCTTTAAGCTCTCTCTATTGGAAACTGCTTTTTGTAAGAATTTTACCTAGCAGCTCAAGGTCTCCCATAAGAATATTATAATTAGGGCTTTAACCATTGGACATCCAAAGTTTGTAAGCCCTCCTAAGTTTTAAGTCTGCCTCGCAGATAGGAAAATGGAAAAAAGGAAGCATTTTAACTAATAATGTTGGCCTCATTAGATACCAACATGTAGAAGAATGAAAATAGATCTATATCCATCTCCATGTACAAAACTTAAGTTTAAATGAGCCAAAGGCCTCAGCATATAAAAATTATGTTGAGCCTTATAGAAAAAAAAATTTTTTTTTGAAGTACACGTTTGCCACCTCTCAAACACAGCCTCAGTGGCACAAACATTGTGAGAAAACATAAATTATATCTCCTGAATTGAGAACCTTTTGTATAACAAGGCTATAGAGTGGGAAAAGATCTTTACTTATCACAAGTCCATTCCAAAAATATATGAAGAACTCAGGAAATTAGTTATTAAAAATTTATCCAATAAAAATATTTGTTATAGACCTAAACTGAAAACTCTCAACAGACGAACTTAAAATGACTGAGACACTTAAATGTTTAAATATAACATCCTTTAGCCATCAGAGAAAGGCAAATTAAAACTCTGAGATTTTATCTTATCCTTGTAAAAGTGACCAAGATCAAAAATTACTGTTAACAATTTATGCTTAAAAAACGTGGGTAGGGAAAAAACTTTATTGCTGGAAGTGTAAACTGATGTTGGAAGTGCATACTGGCACAGCCACCCCTGGATCACACACAGCATTGAAAGACCTGAACAAATCCAGACTCTCCCAGCAGGAAGAGAAAAATCACCAGACCTCATTACAGATGGTTGTGAGCCACCATGTGGTTGCTGGGAATTGAACTCAGGACCCTTGGAAGAGCAGGCCAACTCTTAACCACTGAGCCATCTCTCCAGCCCCTCCAGCAGGAAGAGAATCGAAAATCTAGGGCTAGCCTGTTCAGAGACCCTGCATCAGGGACTACCTGAAGACAAAGCCAGACTGCAAGCCTGATAACAATCCCAAGAAACAGGGAGTTTTCCCGGCAGGTATTACTGTTTTAGGAACTAGCTGATAACGACCTTGGGAGTGGTCCTGAGAGGCAGGGAGCCGCGCCCCTGCGACCATCAGTGGGTTTTTGAAAATTTTTATGACCCTCCTAGACCACAGGGCTGTGGCCTTTTTCCTCAAAAATTCTTCCTCCTGGTCACTCGGGGTCAAACTCCTCCCCCACGTGGGCCATGAGCCTCTGCCCCAGTGCAATGGCCGCTGTCTCAAAGCCCCACGTGATCACAGCAAGGCCGGTCTCCCGCAAGCCATGGGAGGGCTGCGCCATCCTGAGACCCGAGTGAGAGTTTCCTCAGCATTGGGAGATCCCCCATTATGGTTATATTTTTTAAAATTAGGCAAATATCTACCTTAAAACTTAGAAATACCTCTTTTGGGCCTAAATACAAAGTTGTTTAACCATAAGAACATGTACTAACCATTATCGCTTGTTACTCTGGCCCTTGATAAATTTAATTAAGAGGCCCGAGGCCTGAGTCTCAGCATTCCACCCTGAAGCCACACCTGGCAGCAGGAAAAAGCCATAAGTTGGAACAATAGATTCCCACCCAAGAGTGGGCCGTACAAATGGAAAAACTTCTATAAGAACTTTAAATCTTGAAAGATCCCCTACTTTCTTGGGAAAGCAGAAGAAACACAGCAAAAATGACAATTTCACTGAAAGCAGTTTACAGATTCAGTGTAAATGTCCATTAAAAATTATAGCAACATTCCTCACAGAACTCATTTACAGATTTAATGTAAATGTTCATTGTCTTTATTTCCTATCTGTATTTCGTTCCTTCTTTTTTTTTTCTATTTTTTTTTCGATTTTTTTCTTTTTTCTTTTTTTCTTTTTTTTTTTTTTTCTTTTCGAGACAGGGTTTCTCTGTGGCTTTGGAGCCTGTCCTGGAACTAGCTCTGTAGACCAGGCTGGTCTCGAACTCACAGATATCCGCCTGCCTCTGCCTCCCGAGTACTGGGATTAAAGGCGTGCGCCACCACCGCCCGGCTTTTTTCTACATTTTTAAACTTTTCCTTTTTCTTTCCTTTCTATTTTTCTTTTAGGCCTATCTAAGTTCTCCCCTTTTGAGTCTGATTCTGAGAGGCTATCCTGGTGTGCTATCAATGCTTTTCGCCCTTCTTTAATAATCTCTGCGTTAGCTTCCTCTTGGAGACAGCCATGTACTAGGCGCCAAAAAGGGAAAGGTACCGCGCCCCAGTTTGCCTTCCTGCCTTGCTCTCTCAAGATCGAGTGAGTCCCAACTTCTCCCAGGTGGGCAAGTTGAGATCCCCTGACACTGCAAACCATGACGCAGCCTTGTCTATATCTGTTAGGATGGTAATAATCATTCGCCACAATATTTTCAAGCCACGCTGCTTAAGTAGGGCTTACACCAAGCCAACCATGTCAAAAAACTCCCGGACCGCACCGTGATTGTTGCCCATGATGTACTCCTACGTGCAAGCAGTGAAAAAAAAACCAAGGCACCACTTTGTCTACAGCGGATTTATCCCAGGCTCCCAAAAAGCCGCTTTACCTACAATGGTCTTACTTTCAGTTTACAGGCGATCGCAGAAAAACATAAGCACTCTTGCCCAAGCTTATGGCAGCACAGCCAAAAAACAGCAGAAAACAACAGAGATTACCATTGCCACAAAGGCTAAGCAGAACACCCAAGGTTAGACCCCGTTAACCAGCATACCCGGAGAACTTACTTCCGACGTCGCCGCTCCACGTGTCGGGTTCTGAATCCTCTTCGGCCCCTCGCCTGGTACCTGAAGGAGACCCGGCGTCCCGGGTTTCGGCACCAGTTGCGGCGAACTCCCTGACCAGCAGGAAAGAACAGCCACCAGACGAGGATTCTTCCCAAATCACGCTTTATTGGAGCCTCTTGGTTGAAGGGAGAGCGGGAAGCGAGGGCCCCGAACCCTGATCTGCAGCTGCTTTTTATGGGGATTAGGGGTACGTTCAGGCCTCCTATTGGTCAAAGTGTCTCAGCAGCCACTCCAAGCTCCCTGATAGGTCCGGCACACTGAGGACACTGAGCATGCCTGAGGTGGTGATTCCAAGCCTGTAGGGGCCATGTGCCATCTTGTAATGGCGGCCACATATACTGGCTCCCTGCACTGATAGGCTTTATTGTTGGGCCAGAAGGAAGGACTCAGGTCCACTAAGAAATGTCTTAATGATGAAGAGCTACAAAAGGCCTTTTCTGCAGTTGTGACCCGACCACAGAAGAAGCAAGATGTGACTGCCTCATCAAATAAGGTACCAAGCCTTATTAGCTTATATGGCTAGCATAGACAAGAATAATGGCCTAATATTATTTATAAGAGTTAATAAAAAGCCTGAAATAGTGGGCCAACCAGTTTATAACTAATGTAGATCTCTATGTGATTTCTTTGGGACTTAACAAACAAGGAAAACAGGCAGGACAGAAAAGCCTGACAGCAAATGGTATCCATGTGGACAATTGCATTCACATAAAGCCTGAGAGAGCTTGGGAAGTAATTCTAGACTTAAATAATAGTTAAGTATGGCTTGTTGATAGCAGCATTTTCTCAGGTGGACTCTGTTTGCTAGAGACAAGTGCTCTCATTTAAGAGAGACTTCCTGACTCAGTTTTAGCTGTAAAACCTTGCAACTCTTTTAAGAGGTCCTGCCACAAAACATTTAAATAGTGTTGATGAAAAGCTGGCTGCATGCCTTTTCTTTTTGATCCATTAGGGAAAAAGCTGTACCATTTAAAAATGCTGGCTTTCTGGGTTATCCTGCCACTACAAACTCTTTTAGGCAGGAGGTCTGGCTACAGAGCATTTGAGTGTGGTTTGTGAGCAGACTACTGCAGCTCACTTGCTGTCAGGGACCATGAGATGCCATACAGTTGTGGCAATAAACATGGCAACAGCTGGTATCTCTGCCATGAGGCTGGAATCTCAGAAAGCTAAGGAATGGGCTGGATCCAGCAGTCAAAGCCACAACTTTAATCCTCTCCATATTGATTAGCAAGGTAAAGATTCATGTGGTCAGAAAATGAGGGATATACAGTAAAGAGAGATTCAAAGATGAAGAAAACCTTTAAATATTTTACAGTATGTTAAAAATATATGCAGACTTGGGAGGGAAAAAAAGGTTAAAGTCCTTAAAAGAGAGATAGAGAGAGTAGTTGGCATGGTGGCATACACCTTTAATCCCAACAACTGGAAGACAGAGGCAGGCAGATCTCTATGATTTCAAGGTATGGTGGCACACACCTTTAATCCCAGCATGTGGGAGGCAGAGGCAGGTGGACCTCTGTGAGTTCAAGAACAACCTGGTCTACAGAGGGAGTTTTAGGAAAGGCAATGATAAACAGAGAACCTTTCTCAAAAAGCCAAATATTAAAAGTAAAAATAAAAAAACTAGAGGTTAAAATAAAGCCATGTAAAGATGAAAAATATACAGAGAGTCTGGATACTGTATGTTATTATGCTCTCTTTGAATTGTTTGAATGCTGAGGAAGGAGCAACAGCTGCTAAAAAAGATATTTGCATATAAATGCTGCTGAATTAATCCAATATAGATAATTTGAAAATACCTTGACTTCAAAATTGAAGTCAAAAGATATGCTGCTTTAAAGAAGAGGTTTTGTTTTGTTTTCACAAAAAATGAGAGGCTATGGATTTATTCTGAGGTAAGAAAAATGTGGATTGATCAAGCAAGACCACCTGAGAAATCTCTGATAGAAACAGATGGCCCAGATGTCTGAGTTACACATGCAGAACGGATTCAAGATGCTGCCTGAGATGAGCAAAGCTCACAGGATACTCCAGTCAGAACTTGATCCTAATTCTAAATTTTCTTTAGGTCCCCATAAGATTATCAGTGACCCCAACCAGCAGGAAGAACTCTGGAAAACTACACCCACATTCCCCAAAAGTGGACTATGGATATTTTGCTTTGTTTAGAATGTTGGTTACAATTTGTTATGGCTAATGGTCAAGAGAAAAGCTAAATAAAAAATATTAGATTCAGAGTTTGTGTTTTTTTTTTAACAAAAAAGAGGGGAAATGGTATGGAAAATGGTCTGTATTCTGTCAATTAAATTTAAAGTAAATGCTGATTGCCAACTAGTCAGGCAGGAAGTATAGATGGGTCAACCAGACAGAAAGTAGAGGCAGGTCAATGAGAATAGGAGAATTCTGGGAAGAGGAAAGCTCTTTCTGTAGTTGTGACCCTGCCAGAGAAGAAGCAAGATGTGACTGCCTTGCCAAATAAGGTACCAAGCCATGTGACTAACATAGACAAGAATAATGGGCTAATATAAGTTATAAGGGTTAATACAAATCCTGAGCTAATGGGCCAATCAGTGTAAAACTAATGTAAAATAAAAAGAGCCACAGAAGGCGTAAGATGTGGTCAAAGTGCAAAAAAAAAAAAAATGCATCTTCCATATGCTTTACCTAGCACAGGTTCATATATCATTCCCCGAGTCTACAGTCCATCATAAAGCAGACTGAAGATACAGGTATGGGTTATCTAGTGTTTGTTCCCAGCATGCTCCGGAAATACTCCATGAGGGTGGAAACCCTGCCTGTGAGAACCTTAACACCCACTCAATCAATATCTTGCAATAACTGAAAGGCCAAAGGGTGAGAGTTTCTCCATTTTAAACAGATTTTACACACACAGACTATTCATCATCGTGGATGCTTGACTTAACATTTATTTGCAAAAGAGAGCCCTTCCAGTTGGGTCAAGGATGAAACCTGTTGTCAGGGCAATATGGTGCTGCTGCTGTGCATCCTACGTCAGTCTTGGGAACCACATAAGATGACACAAAATCCAACCAGGTTCCTGGATCACTGGAGAAGAGCTGCTGGGTGATCATCTAGCTGAGATTTCCAGTGAGGTTGGAAGTCTGCCTATGATGTCAGCAAGCATCTCCTTAACAAACACAATAACGTTGGTCCAGTTTCTACCAAGTTCTTAGAGTCTAGATATGAATCGCTATCTGCTATAGGCAACAGTAATACTTCCTCTGTGTCTGTCACTCATCTTTTAACTCTCCATAGATGTCTTTTGTTCCACAAATTCAAAATTTGTACCTAGTCAAATCTGTCAGTCTGAGGCTTTTGTTATACACTAAGAAAGAACTCTTCTATCCCAAGATTACAAAACAACATGCTCGAATATTTCTCTCTCATTCTTCCCTTTTTCTTCTAAATGAATCATTAATTGTCACAATATTTCAACTGCCTATTGTTGCTGGTGGTGTAAAAGGCTCCTTTCTGTTGTGTTACTATGCACTCTATTACTTCTATTGTCAATTTTCCCTCAAAGATATACTTCCTCTAGGTAGGCCACACCTTATGAAGTTTTAAGAGCCTCCCTGTAGTAGGAGCACTTGCTTGTTCATCCCAGCCACCCAGCTACCTTGGAACCAAAATGACTACATAGAAACTTTATTAATTAAAATATTGCTTGGCTCATTAGCTCTAGCTTATTGTTGGCTAACTCTTACATCTTAATTGAACCCATTTTTATTAATCTGTATATTGCCACATGGCAGTGGCTTACCGGCAAATATATGGCGTGTCTGACTTTGGCAGCTCAAGGGCATCACTCTGACACTGCCTTCTTCCTCCTATCATTCAGTTCCATCTTCTCTACATAACTGCCCTATAAACAATCTGAGGAAGTTTCTTTATTCATTAATGCTAATCACAGTGCAGACAAAGCCTTTAGCTCATAATCTTCTTAACAGATATAAACCATAACAGCTCCTTCTAAGGTGTTACATAACATTGTACATGCTTGTGCAATATTGAAAATTAACAAGCTCACTCTGAATTTACAACAAGAATTAATGTCATGCAAGACATGTTACTGGACATTACGTCATAACCAGGCAGTGACTTAGTTGGTACAGTCCTTGCCTAGTACGCATGATATTCTGGGTTTGATTCAGAACTATGTAAGTTGGGCATGATGGTACACACTGGGAATGCCAGCACTAAGGATGTGGAAGCAGAAGGAGCAGGAGCTCAAGGTTATCTTTAGCTGCAAATTGGAGGTCATCCTGGGCTACCTGAGAACCTGTCTTTAAAAAAATAAAAAATTTCAGGGGACGAATCACAAACACAGTTAAGGAGAAGGCCCTATGGGAAGCTATAACAAGAGCAGATGGGGAAAATGAGCCAAAGAAAGAAGAAAGGAGGATGAATATGTCTCTTTTTTAGAATTTAGTAGTTTTTTCCAATATCATTGTCCTGTTCCTGGTGTGACTTTACACAGTGACAACTCCCTCCTATGGTGAGCAGTTAAATCAGTGATGTCCATGAGCCCTGGGACATTCATATCTGTTTTTTTTTAGAACTTTCTGGGCTGTCCTTTGCCACAAACTTGTACTTCACTAATAAATGAATGGTTTAGAAAATTGACAACAGAAGAAATAGATGTGTGGTGGGGAAGTGTATGAGAGCTAATAAGAGCCTCATGGGGCACAGGAGGAAATGGGGTGTGCCTTGGCTGCCACACAGGAATAGCTCTGAGCTATACCATGTGGCAGGTGGGGCAAGACTCAACCAGGAACCACCCAGGGACTCTAGCTCCAGGCCAGGGTTGCAACTGCTCTGCACCATGCTATGTGCTGAAACCTCTAGAAGTCATGGTTCTACTGAGGCCTCAATCAATTTTCTATCTGGGTACATTGAGGATCCTTCTCTTACTTCTCTGGCTAAAACTGCATTAAAAGAAGCAACAAGTTCTGGCTATTACAAACAATGCTGCTATGAACATAGTAGAGCCTATACTTTTGTTGTATGATAAGGCCTCTCTTGGGTATATTCCCAAGAGTGGTATTGCTGGGTCCAGGTGTAGGTTGATCCCGAATTTCCTGAGAAACCTCCACACTGATTTACAAAGTGGTTGCACAAGTTTGCATTCCCACCAGCAACGGATGAGGGTACCCCTTTCTCCACAACCTCTCCAGCAAAGGCTATCATTGGTGTTTTTTATTTTCACCATTCTGACAGGTGTAAGATGGTATCTTAAAGTTGTCTTGATTTGCATTTCCCTGATCGCTAAGGAAGTTGAGCATGACCTTAGGTGTCTTTTGGCCATTTGAACTTCTTCTGTTGAGAGATCTCTGTTCAGCTCAGTGTCCCATTTTATAATTGGGTTGATTAGCCTTTTAAGGTCTAGTTTCTTGAGTTCTTTATATATTTTGGAGATCAGGCCTTTGTCAGTTGCGGGGTTGGTGAAGATCTTCTCCCAGTCAGTGGGTTGCCTTTCTGTCTTAGCAACAGTGTCCTTTGCTTTACAGAAGCTTCTCAGTCTCAGTAGGTCCCATTTATTCAATGAGGCTCTTACTGTCTGTGCTGCTGGGGTTATACGTAGGAAGTGGTCTCCTGTGCCCACGTGTTGTAGAGTACTTTCCACTTTCTCTTCTATCAGGTTCAGTGTGTTCGGACTGATATTGAGGTCTTTAATCCACTTGGACTTGAGTTTTGTGCATGGTGATAGATATGGGTCTATTTTCATTCTTCTACAGATTGACATCCAGTTTTGCCAGCAAAATTTGTTGAAGATGCTCTCCTTTTTCCATTGTATACACTTAGCTCCTTTATCGAAAATCAGGTGTTCATAGGTTTGTGGGTTAAAGTCAGGTCTTCTATTCGATTCCATTTTATATGCTCTACTATGTTCATAGCAACATTGTTTGTAATAGCCAGAACCTGGAAACAACCTAGATGCCCTTCAATTGAAGAATGGATGAAGAAAGTATGGAATATATACATATTAGAGGACTACTCAGCAGTAAAAAACAAGGACTTCTTGAAGTTTGCAGGCAAATGGATGGAAATAGAAAACACTATACTGAGTGAGGTAATCCAGACCCCAAAAGAGGAACATAGGATGTACTCACTGATATTTGGTTTCTAGCCATAAATAAAGGGAATTGAGCCTATAATTCGTGATCTTAGAGAAGCTAAATAAGAAGGAGAACCCAAAGAAAAACATATAGGCATCCTCCTGAATATTAACCTTCATCAGGCGATGAAAGGAGTCAGAGACAGAGACCCATATTGGAGCACCAGACAGAAATCTCAAGGTCCAAATCAGGAGCAGAAGGAGAGAGAGCACGAGCAAGGAACTCAGGACCGCTAGGGGTGCACCCACACACTGAGACAATGGGGATGTTCTATCAGGAACTCACCAAGGCCAGCTGGCCTGGGTCTGAAAAAAGCCTGGGATAAAACTGGTCTCGCTGAACATAGCAGACAATGAGGACTACTGAGAACTCAAGAACAATGGCAATGGGTTTTTTATCCTACTGCACGTATTGGCTTTGTGGGAGCCTAGGCAGTTTGGATGCTCACCTTACTAGACCTGGATGGAGGTGGGTGGTCCTTGGACTTCCCACAGGGCAGGGAACCCTGATTGCTCATTGGGCTGATGATGAGGGAGGGGGACTTCATTGGGGGAGGGGGAGTGAAATGGGAGGCGGCAGTGGGGAAGAGACAGAAATCTTTAATAAATAAATAAATTAATTAATTAAAAATAAATAAATAAAATACCTTCCATTTGAAAAAAAAAGAAGCAGCAAGGCTGCAAGGAGCCAAGACAATGGAAACTAGGCAGCCTGGGCTTGAGTTTCAGTTTTCACTACATCACCTCTGTGCTTCTCTGCCTATCCTGTACTCCCATAGGCTGACCTCCTGTAGGTTGTACAATAGGTTCTGTTATGCACAGATTTTCAGTCAGTTTTATATTGTAAGAATTGCAGGCTGCTTGTTTGTCCCAGCTGCTGGGCTAGCTTAGCCACAAAATGACCACACAGAAATTGTATTAATTAAAACACTGCTTGGCCATTAGCTCTGACTTCTTATTGTCTAACTTTTACATATTAGTTTAAACCATCTCCATTAATCTGTGTATCACCACGTGGCAGTGGCTTACCAGAGATTCTAATCAGCATCCGTCTCAGGCGTAGAATCCATGGCTTCTCTTTGACTTTGCTTTCTTACTCCCAGCATTCAGTTCTGTCTACTCTGATGCCTTATCAAAAGTCCAAGGCAGTTTCTTTATTCATTAACCAATGAAAGCAACACACAAATAGAAAGAACTCCTAAACCAGTTTAGGCCAATGGAAACTGCGGTGAGTTTGAGGTAGGACACAGATTAGGTTCTTAACATCTTCAACTCCCTCCTATGTGGCTCCAGGTGGGTGGTGGCTCCCAAAAGGCTGCAGCTTCTTTCTGGAAGACTTTTCCACAGTCATGACCCCAGCTCCAGCTCTACTCTGGAAATTTCCACCAACCACAAGGGGCTTCTTCAGCATCCAGAACAGTCTTGATACTTCCTGAGCGCTACAATGTTTCTGTTGTTTTCATTAGCTGGGGAAGTCTGGGCTCCCCAGGTGTCAAAGGGGTGCCTCCTAGACTATTTCCCTGCCTGAAGACACTGACCTGCCTCCAGAAATGGCTGTGAAGTGGTGAGGACCATTGCTCAGGTATTAGGGCACTTTTCTATTATACACAAACACTGGGTTAGATCCCCCACACTGCATGTACCAGGTAAAGTCCCAGCAGTCATGAGGTAGAGGCAGGAACCTCCACCATACAGTTCAGTGGTTTTCACCCTTCCCAGTGATGTGACCTTTGATATAATTCCTCAAGCTGTGCTGCCCCGGTTTGAAATTATTCTGTTGCTACTTTATAACTGAAATTTCACTAATATAATGAATTATAGTGTAGATATCTGTGTGTTTAATCTGCTTCGATATGAACCTAGGTAGCGAATCCCAGAAATAGTAAATTCAAGGCCAATGTGGAATAACATGAGAACCTGTCTGAAAGCCCAAAACCAAACCAAAGATGTTCCCTGCTCTACCCAAAGACAAAGACCTCCCCCTCAGGTACCCTCAGGCCTCTGACACAAGATAAATGGGGGTTATTTTCTCTAGTGCCCCCAGGCTTCACTGCTCTGAGACTCAGGACACCTCCCACACCAGAGGGTGTGTCCAAGACCCAGACACTTTTGCTCCTCAGTGACCACAGAATGGCAGGTCAGTTGTCCTCTGTAGGGTTGGCTTAAGAGCATGACATGGGGGAAAGACTGTTCAAGGCTTTCTATAGGGCCTAAATGTTGTTTCTGTCACTGATACTGTAAAGTGACTGATGTAGGAGTGTCTTCTATCTATCTGTTGCTTTCATTGGTTAACTAATAAAGAAAACTGCTTGTCCTGATAGGGCAGAATTTAGATAGGTGGAGTAGACCAAACAGAATGCTGGGAAGAAGGGAAGTGAGTTAGTCGCCATGACTCTCCTCTCCAAGTTGGGCGCAATTTAAGATCCTTCCTGGTAAGCCATCACCTCGTGGTGCTACACAGATTATTAGAAATGGGTTCATCAAGATGTGAGAATTAGCCAGTAAGAGGCTAGAGCTAATGGTCCAAACAGTGTTTAAAAGAAAACAGTTTTCATGTAATTATTTTGGGTAAAGCTAGCTGGGTGGGGGGAAGCAGTCTGCTGATCCTATTTCAACAAGTGACCTCAGAGGTTGTGTTACTCTTGACCTCTGCTTGGTGTCCCCAGGGAATCACTGGGGAACCATGGGGACATATTCAGCCTGCCATTTTTCATTGCATGGTGAATGTTCCCCAAGTGATTTAGAGGGAAGAGAGCACATATGTCAAAACCCTCAGCTCTCCAGGGACACCTGCTCCAGGACTTGGTAGGCAAAATGCCAGATGGGTCCATTCGGGATCTTATTATCTGTTACTGTTTCCTTTGTTTTTCCGTGCATACAACACTGAAGGGTGAAGCTACTGAGGACCTCTAGGAGAATAGGCGATAACCCACAGGATGTAACATGAACTCTGTCACCATCAGTGCTACCATAAGGAACTGCACTAAGGCAGCTGTGGCCCAACTGCCAATGGGCAAGGGGTTGGCATCTGCTGGGCATTGACCATGGCTTCCACTTGTATCTGGAAATTGGGGGCTTATAGCAGTATGACACCACACTTGATTAAAGAAGCTGGGATTAAGTGTGAAAAGTTGGAATTTGCTTTTTTATTAATAAAGAATACATTTTAAACAATAGTGAACATAAGCAATGGATAAACTTTGAAAATTATGGAACTAACAACAAAAATAAATAACATCAAAATAACAAAACCAAACAAAATGAACCACAAACAAATATCTAAAACAAAAATCAAACAAAAATAAAGCTAATTAGCATTTATCACTGCATATTGATAGCACCTACTATAACTACTACAGGCAAGTGCTTGCCTTGGGGAAATGCTAGTGAGGTAGTCACAATTTTAATAGCTTTTTCAAGATTCCTGTGTCCATTCCCCATAGGAGCTTCTATGTCATATTACCCCAAGGCAGAGTCCACTTGTTGGCAAACGTGGGATTCTGAGTAATCTTTGTCAGGATTTCTGTATCCAGATTATATTTTTGATTCTTTTTTTTCTTCTCAAGAACTGAGTCATTAGACACATGGATAATATTGGTTGTGAATTCCTGGAGGTCAGCTGGAATTTCCCTCACTGGTGTGTTCACACCTAAAGGGGGTGTCTTTTTGTCTGTAGGCCTTGATCCTAATGTGAAGAACACATATAGAAGGTGTTTGTGGCTTACTTTGGCTTCCGCAGATCTCTGAAATGGTATTATCAAAAAAAAAAATCAAGGCCAAAAAGCATCTATTAATGGGTTACTGGCTAGGTAAATCATTCTACAAGGGTAACCAAAAATAAAAAAGAATATGTGTCCTTATAATTCAGTATTGCTGGGGATGGGACTCAGTGCGTGGTTCTTGCTGGAGATCCTTCTGCAGGTGGCTCTCCTCCTGGACTGTGGCCTGTTCCAGATGAGTCTGCAGAGTTTCAGACCTGGAAGAGAAAAGCAGTTGAAACACAGGCTGATGGGGACCTGCCACGTTAGCTGTGAAGATGCTCCCTCAATGCACCTCAGCTCTACTGGACAGTGAATTTAGTCTTTTGACTGATGTCATTGTTGGTACTCGCAAGGAATAAGATCCCAGAGTAGATGGGCCTAAAACTTTGTTCAATGATAAACAGAAATCATAATTTCAAATAAACACTGTTGGTGTCCATTCTACTAGAAAGAATAGCGTATTCTCCTATAATTCAGGGATATCATTTTGTAAACAGCAACAGCATATTGATACTATAGTCAACAGCACATGAGAAATACACGAGTTGTACATGAGTTATTCATCATTTTATAGCTAGCCTTAAACTTACGGAAGCTTAGGTCCCTGTTACAAGGGTGTGAGGCTAGCTCAGTCCTCATGCCCAGAAGGAACCTTGACCATGAACAACATGCAGATAGAACCTGTCCTGCTAGAGCAGCATTTCCTGAGATGTGTGCCTGAGAACATTGTCCCTGTTAGGGCTTTGGGACAAAAAAGAAACTGGTGCTTTCCTTGGGACTAGAGCTGGGAATCTGCATCCTATCATTGGGAGTCAGTTACAGAACACACCAGAGAAGGTTTTGATCTTCCCTCCAACTGCGTGTCTGCCTGGGTTCATCCTGGGAAGTCCTTAACCAATTCTATCTAGAGAGGACTTTTCACAGGGAATGAGCAAATATTACATAGAGCAGTGTTAAAGATGGAAATCTCTTATATACATGGGATTTTTCTAAATAAAAACATGAATTCTACCAGGCCCCGTGATGTTCACCTTTAAACCCAATATCTTGGAAGGCTGAGACAGGCAGCTCTCTGTGAGTTCAGGGAAAGCCTTGGGAGAACTCAGTGTTCAGAAGGGAGAAATAGAAACTAAATTCTATAGACACATTGAGTATCAAACACAATATATACTGGACAGAATATCTTGTTGACTGGACAAGCTCAGTTCTCTGAGGTCTTCTGTTTCCTGCTCTAGCTTGTAGCCTCAGAGATGGACAGAATTGATATTGTCCCAAAGTCCATGGACCCCCCTTAGCTCTACCTCCTCTTCCCAGTCAGGCTCCTACCTCATCTGAGAGACCTGAAAGTGATGCTGCAGCTTTTGGACCAAGTGCTTTTCCTGCATGACCATTTCCCTCTGCTTCTGCAGGAACTGAGTGCTTTCTTCCAATCTCTTGAGCTCCTGTTGATGAGAAAATTGTGTTCTTTGTTGAGGGTTACAGACAGTCATACATATCTAAGCACAGAGAAAGTATCCCAATAACTTGCTGGTCAGCTAGACAGGTTAACAAAAGCATCTGGAGAAGTAGAAACCCCAGTTTGTGCTACAGACTGACTGGAACACAGTGGTCTGCGCTAGAAAATGCACATGTTTGATGTACCACAACACCCATATCCTTATACTACACACACACACACACACACACACGCAAACACACACACATGCAAACACACTTGAGTGCATTCACACTCAAAACCCACAAGGAGCAAGTGTTAAAGAAAGAGAAATAAGGAGAAAGGGTGGTTGCAGAAAGAAACATCATGGTCGATGAACAGTTGAGTTTAAATAACCACACCAGTTCTTTCAGAAAAGTCTCACAACTCAGGCATAATTCCTCAGAGACTAAAATTATTGTAGAAAAAGTGATTTGCTTAGACAGACTACATTGAGCTGCTTAGAGAAATTCCCCTGCTATAGGCCCAAATCTCCCACCTTCCACCACCAGCTTGTCCAAAGCCCTGAGATGGTCATCCAATCAGCCATACATTATATCTGCTGGATGGGAGAACAGTCCAGCACCATGACTAGAATCAGGGCTGACAAGATGCTACTTAGGTTTCTGTCACTATGAACCAAGAATTCGGAGAAAGCAAAGATAACATTGGGATGCAGGCAGAAAAGAGAAGCCCACAGGCCACACAAATCCATGATTATGAGACGCACTCTTTTGGCACTGGCACCTTGCAAAATGCTTCCCACCTGTGACCTAGCATGAACCCTGCCAATCAAAGAGCCTTAGGACCCAGAACTCACTTACATTAAGCTCTGTGCCTAGAATGCTACCGATCATAAATACATGGACATGTGTGATATATTATTGACCAATCTCCTTCACTGAATTGCAGCTTCAAGCAGAGCAGAAAGGAAGGCTTGCCCGTATTTCAGTTTTCCATAAGAAAAAAGATTCCCAGAAGTCCTTGTGATTGGAAACTGAAGGCAATGCCTAGATAATATGAGGTTGGTGGCTGGAAGGGAGTATGGATGAGTAAGCTGATGGGTTAAGTTGGATGGGTAGAGAGGCACTCAAATGGGCAAATGGTGCTAGAGCTTAGCCTGACTTATTGCCTGCCCCTACCTGTTGTTGCTGGATTTTGAGGTAACTGATCTCTTCGTCTTGTTCATTACGGATCAATTTCAAATCCTCCAGGTGGTACTTCAGCACGGTCCAATCATTCTGCAGTTTCCTTTCCTCCTGCCTCAGCTCCTCCACCTTCTTCTTTAGCTGAGTCCTTTCCATCAGTAGTCGGCTGTGCAGATCCCTGCAGACAAACTCTGCATAGTAAGGCCCTGAAGGCCTCCTCCTGCTACCCCTAATTTCCTGGAACTGGGACCCCAAAAGACCTCATGTTTCCTGGAATAGGTAGCTAAGAGTCTGATAGAGTCATGACACCTACACTCCGGAACCCAAATGAGAGAACAGGTAATGCCAGAAATTATCAAACTCTAATGAAAACCCCAACACCTAAACGGATCCATGGCCCTTCAGAAGAAGGAGTAGTTCCCCAGATGGCCTAATTGTCTATGGTAATGGGGAAACATCAGCATGTAGTGGGCAAACACCCTTCAAGGAAAGACAAGTTACCCAAGGTGAGCATATTCGATATACAGATTCAACAGCCCGAGACCTGTAAAGAATGGGAATGAACTCCAGAAGTTCAAGTCTGCCTGACATTCCCCTGAGAGTGTAAATACCTTTTCTAACTACAGGCTCCTGAGGCCCTAGGACAATGGTGGCAGGGGACAACAGTCTCTTTCACACCTAGCAAAACCAAGTCCAAAAGACACAAGTTCAAGAGCTGTTTGCTAAGAAGCAAAAAGTCTAGAACCAGAGTTGTGGACACTCCTTCCACAGAAAAAGGAATTCAGAGATGGCCATTTCACCAGATTTTTGAACCATGTCGAGATGGACACTTACCGATAGAAGAGTGTTTCCTTCCTCAGCTCCTTGAAATTATCGTAGGTCTCAGTGTTCTCTTTCTCGACATTGTTTAGCTCCATCATAATCTGTTTGTGCTCCAACTTTACCTTCTCATACAAAGCATTTGACTTTTGGTTCTTGTGGGGACTAGAAAATGGGAGGAAAAACCCATGAACATAGGCTTCAATGATGACAGGAACTCAAGTCATATCCTGATCTACCATATGCCAGTGGATGCAAGATTTTCTTTCCTATGTACTGGGACAACCTGGTAGTTTTATACTTGTTATTCTGTCTCCCAGGAAAGCAGAAGTTCCATGTGAGCCGGGGAGTGCCCTGGCTGCATGAGCTCAGTCAATAGGACTAGACAGTCAGTATAGTTCTCTATGCAGCCAGGAGTCTCTGTCACATGTCTCCATCACCAGACATTGCAATGACATCTCTCTTGTTTCAGAACACTGATTCTGGGTCCTGGTTGACAATCACTGAATAATTAGAGCACATGGTTCTGGTTTGAGTCCCAAGAGCAGGGCAGTGATATAAACTCCCCTAGGGATTCCTAGGTGCCAACAAGCTGAGCATGCAGGACACAAGCAGTCCTGCTTTAAGTGGGGCTCCCAGGGCTCAGCACTGGCATCTTCTGGACAGTGGGAGAAGGACAGCATGAGAAACCCCCACAGATCACTGGCTCCCAGAGTTTAGGAACTCACAAACATCCAAATGTGTGTGTGCACACATGTTTACATGAGAGAGTAAGAGAAAGAGAGAAATGGAAAGCTATAGAAATGAATAGAGTGAGAGCATCACTCATTGGATGCTAAAGATTTGCACAGAGCTTTATTGTCTAAGAGAACAATAGACAAACTAGAGAGAAGCTGGGATGAGCCCCAGCTCTTCTAGTTAGACACTGAGATGTCCTAAGTCAAACTAGGCCCCTCCAGCTGCTACCAGGGATTTTGGCACACAATCACATGCCGGGAGAGTAGAGACTAACAACCAAATAAGAGAAGATAGTAGTAGCTCATGCAAGCCACCTTTGGACGTCATGCCCTATACAAATACATGCTGGGAACTACACACTTCTGGCCTAAATCCCTGAGTTGTGTGACTGGGACCACAGGCCGTGCTTTCCATTTGAAGAGAGCAGAAAGTTAGAGGCCACATCTCATGCCCCCTCACATTTCATGTCTGTCTCTCCCCTGAGAAGAATTTAGGAATGAGGTTTGGAACAACCTCCTAGGAACCAAAGGCAGAAGGTGAGGTTGACATTGCCTACAGCCCCATGAAGTCTGAAACAATGGATACCTATTGTCCACGTCGCCTTCAGTGAGGGTCATCAGCCGGTCTTTCAGGTCATTTCTTTCCCTGGTCATCAGTTGCAGCTCTGCGGTCAGCCTCTCCTCTTCCATCTTTATCTGCTTCTTTGTTAGGATCACTGGGTGGGATGCTGGCTTCTTAGAGGATTCTGTGTGTAGGTAGAAAAGAGGTGAAATTACATAGCAAAAAGGCAGAGGAGATTGACAGAGTTCCAAACAGAAAATTATATCTGGAACCCAGTGACAACCAAAATATATTATTCCAGGTTGACAGGTCCCCTTTGTGCATCTGAAATTTCCCATCACTCTAGAGATGTGGCTATGTAAGCAGCCAGGCTTTTCCTCGGCCTCCCTATAATTCTTCACGAGACTACAGAGACCACATCTTCAGGAATATTCACAGAAAAACAGGATGCAGCATGGTCCAGAGCCCCGAAGCCGGCTGTGATTTAGAAGCCAGGACAAAAATGGCAGAGGGCACAGGTACTCAGGTGTTAGGAAGAGGTCAAGTCTCATTGCTGCTTACTCATGGCCCATGACTGTGGATTGGAAAGTCAGGCAGGGCTCCCTCATGGTCAAGAGACTCACCCAGTCACCCATTGACAGCCCAGATCATTGAAGCTGACACTCAGCCATTCTCTGCCCTGGTCCCATAACTCTGATAGAAGTTTGGTCACCCTGTGATCTAACTGCCATCCTCAACTGCTGATTCAGAACACTAAGGGGTCACTGTCAGGGAAAGGAGGTCAGAAGAATTCTGCTGAGCAGACTGCTGAACACTCTGAGGTTTAAAGGTCTTGGCCAGGAGCACATTTGTCTCCATGGGAACAGTGTTAGACAGCCAGTGAACCTAAAGGCAACTACCACAGGTGTAGTGTAGTGACGTCTGACCAAAGATGGGGACATATTCGTCTCTCCCTGCCTCTGCTGGTCTTTTTCTACTTCAACATTATACCCCGAACCACAGCAAAGGTAAGAGCTAAGTGGTGGTCCCAGCACAACAGCCTTGACTTTCTCAGTCTCTGGCTTAGGAGATGGACAAACTAATGTCTGGGAATCCTTAACTTTCAGGAAGTATGATAAGCAGGGATGTTCATTTTCTCCTCTGAAGCTCCAACCAGTCCTCCCCATTACTGGAAATTGCACCTCAAGTGCACCTCCTTAGGCAATCTGACCTTCTCCTGCCCATAACTCACTTGGCCTTTTCCAGAAGTGAACGGCAACTTCCTTCTGCCTCTCTCTAGTCTCTGGACCGTCTCCATTCTGTCTCCCAAATACACGAAGTCTCAGTCTTGAGAACATGACTGATGCTCTACCCTCTAGGGACTGAGGAATGTCCTAATGGCAGTTGGTGTTGCTACAACAAGGTGACATCACGGGATTCCTAGAGATCTCCAGGATACAATGGAATGTTCAGTGATGGGACCACTGATGTCATGGCTAACAGCATTTGCCACCCAGCTAACTAGCTTTCCAGAACTGACCATAAGCCCAGCTTACCTTTCCAGGAACTTTTCTGGGAACACAGAGGAAGCCATTCAGCTCCTCCCCTTCCAAACTCGGTGTCCCCTTCACTTGGCTGGAAGACCCATAATCTTTCCCATGTTGAGAACTAAGCTAATATTTCAAAAGATTGCTGAGGTATGTCTCATTCCTCCTTAAGACCCTCTTTTCATCAATATGAGGAATTAAATATTCCCAAGAAACTACTTTAAGATGAACATAAATGAGGAAAGGCCACCTTCCTCAAGTCAGTGTTAGAAAGCACATTAAGGAAAAACCTGCAGGCTGGTGACAGTGTGAGCCTTGAGAGAAGGGTTCAGTCAAGGAACCCACATGCTTAACTTAAAGAAATTGCCCCTGGATTACTAAGCACATAGAGAAAGAACCCACCAGGGTGTTGGCAACAGTGTTATGATCAATTGGCAGAAGAATCTAACATAGTGGGTCCAGTAGGAGTAAAAGCCCACAGGCTGAGTGTTGTGCTCTCCACTCTGATCCAAAGAGAAAAATGCAGGTCAGTTGTTGCCCTGGTGAGTTACAGTGAAATTCTGGATAGCAGGAAAATGAAGTCAACAGATCTAGACATACCTCAGCTGGCAGAGTGGCTGACTAGCATGGAGCATGTCCTGGGTTCAATGACCGCTGCTGTCCTCACTGGCCTCGGTGGCCTCTCTTGTAATTTTAGTACCTGTGAAGTAGAAGCAAGATGACCTAAGCTCAAGTTGAACCTGCAAAGCCAGTGTGAGGACAGCATGGGAGACATGAGACCCTGTCTCAACAAATAAAACACTAAACTATGCTACCTCCAAGGCCTCACCTAACAATCCTTTCTTTCTGTAATGGTATTTCAGATGAACTTGATGTAACCCACAGTCTCTATTTCACCACCCAACCATAGCATCCTGAGTGCTGGACTCACAGGAGGGTACTGATCTCCTGGAAGTCAGCTCCTTTGCTTTCTTCCTGAGTTTTAGTCAGAGAGGTAAGAGCAAGCTTCTCACTGTAGCCAGATAGAAAATTGAGGCCTCAATAGATTCCTGCCTTCTAAAGTGTTAAACACATAGCATGGCCCAGAGATTTTGTTATATCCTGGTCTAGAGTGGTTCCTGGTTGAGTCCAGCCCCACCTGCCCCATGGTGTAGCTCATAGCTGTGGCTGTGTGGAGGCCCAGGCACTCCCCAAGTCTTCCTGTGTCCATGATGCACTTATTACCTCTCATTCCCTTCCCCACAACATATCCATTTCTTCTATTGTGAATTTTCTAAGCCATCCATCTATTATTGAAGAACAAGTTTGTGGCAAAAGGACAGCTCAAAAATTCAATAAAGAAACAGATATGAATGTCCCAGGGCTCATGGACATCACTGATGCATCTGCTCACCTTACACGGCATTGTCATTGAGGAAGAGCACACCAGGAGCAGGCCAATGATGTTGGAAAAATACACTAAAGTCTAGAGGAGAGGCACATTCATGTTCCCATCTTTCTCCCTTGACTCATTTTCCCCATCTCCTTGTTATATTCTTCTCCTTAATTGTGTTTGTGATTTTTCACCTGACTATTTTGTGTTTTAAAGACAGGTTATCAAGTAGTCCAGGCTGACTTCCAATTTGCAACTAAGGATAACCTTGAGCTACTGTTCCTCCTGCCTCTACCTCTTTAATGCTGGCATTCTGGGTGTGTACCATCACACCCAACTTACATGGTGCTGGGAACCAAAACTAGAACCTTATCACACTTGGCAAGGACTGTACCACCTAAGGCTCATCTGTAGATACTCACTGGTCATGCACTAGTGTCCAGGAACGTGTCTTGCATGACATTCATTTACGTAGTGATTTCAGAGTAAACTTGTTGATTTGCAATACTGTAAATGCATGTACAATACTATGTAATATTTTAGAACGAGCTATTATGGTTTATATCTGTTAAGCCACTTATGAGCTAAAGGCTTTGTCTGCTGGAGGTTCCTCTGTGTGCTGTGATTACCATTAATGAACAGAGAAATTGCCTTGTCAGAGTGGTAGGGCAGAACTTGGGTAGGCTGGGAAGACAGAAGTGAATGCTGGGAAGAAGAAGGCAGAGTCAGTGAGACGCCATGGAGTTGTCAGATTCAGACATGCCAAACATTTGCCAGTAAGCCACTGCCATGTGGTGATATACAGATTAAGAGAAATGGATTAAATTAAGATGTACGAGTTTGCCAATAAGAAGATAGAGCTAATGGGCCAAGCAGTCTTTTAATTAATAGAGTTTCTTGTGGTTATTTTTGTGCTAAGCTAGCCATGCGGCCTACATGAGCAAGCAGGCACTTCTCCTACAGAGAGATTCTGGCAACTTCAGAAGGTGTGGCCTAACTAGAGGAAGTATATCTTTTTTTTTTTTTTTTTTTTTTTTTAGTTTGGGATATGACCTTTATTGAGCTTATCCACCAGAGTGGAAATAATGTCTGTACAAAACCAAATGTTTGTTACTATAACTTCTGCATCACAATTAAAATCCAAACAGGTTTTTAAAAACAGTCAACTCAATCAAAACCCACTACTTCAGAATCGATAGCTTCTTTGAAGCCACAGTAACACTTAAATATGGTTAAGACTCGAATGCAGAAATTTGGTTGGTTTGGAAGGCTAACTAAGCCTCCAACTTGCTCAAATAGAATTACAAAAGGCAAAATTGTGTTTTTCACAGAGATCAGTCCACTGGAATCACCGACACTGGACAGCTGTTAAGAACAAGAGTCCTGAGATAGTAAGGAATCCAGGCATCCTTAAACGGTCTTCTGTTGTCCCTTCTTCCCAATCAGAGACTTGTGGATATGCGGGATGACACCACCACCAGCAATTGTAGCCTTGATCAGAGAGTCCAATTCTTCATCTCCACGAATAGCGAGCTGCAGGTGACGTGGGGTAATGCGCTTTACCTTTAAATCTTTTGATGCATTTCCTGCCAATTCTAGTACCTCTGCGGTGAGGTACTCCAGGATGGCTGCGCTGTACACAGCGGCGGTCGCGCCCACACGTCCGTGGCTGGTTGTCCTAGATTTCAGGTGTCAATGAATACGGCCCACAGGGAACTGCAAGCCGGCTCGCTGCGAGCGGGAAACCGCCTTTGTCTTGGCCTTTCCGGAGTCTTTTCCAGCCTTACTGCCAGCCATCTCGGTCCGTGCTGAAGATTGGACAAGCGAGAAAGAGTCAAGGCCAGGCGGACGCGCAGCGGGATCCCAGCGCCCACTCCTCCATCGGACCGCGATTCAAACTCGAGGAAGTATATCTTTGAGGGATTATGTTTGGTGGCTGTGTCTTGTCCTTGGCAACTTCTCTCTCTCTCTCTCTCTCTCTCTCTCTCTCTCTCTCTCTTTCCTCCCTCCTTCCCTCCCTCCCTCCCTTCCTCCCTCCCTCCTTCCCTCCCCTCTTTTGCTTCCTGTCTTTGGTGAGCAGATCACTTCTATTTCACTGTGATAAAATTCCTTCTTACAAGATGAGGGACATGGGCCCATCTTGTCAAGGACAGCAATCTCCAAAGCTATAAGTTTAAATTTAATCCAGCCTCTTTATGTGGTTTTCTTGGGGAATCCTACCACAGTAATAAAATGTCAAACCAACTAACATGACTGTAGCAAAAATTCATCAAAGGCTTCATTTTGAATGCCAGATAATAAACTCCATAAGACAAGAAAGTATGTGGGGAGTCCTTCTGCAGTTCAGGACACTGGAGGATTATAGAGACTAAATTGATTTTCCATTTATCAAGCTATGACATGGCACAGGTCTGCTTTGTTTTGTTTCTTAGTTTCTTTTTCCTGGTCAAGTGAATATATTTGAATGCCTAGTGACCCATGGAGAATATGTCATTGTCCTCTTTAGTCTGGGCAGAGTGCTGGGATTCCTCAATCCCCAATGCTGAGTGAACCATCTGGCCAGCTCTGTCTCCAAAGGAATATACCTATATATGATAAAGGAAATATACAGCAAGCCAATCGCCAACATCAAAGTTAATGGAGAGAAAAATCCCAGCGATCCCACTGAAATCAGAAATAAGACAAAGTTGTCCACTCCCTCCATATCTATTCAATATAGTTATTGAGATCCTAGCTACAGCAATAAGACATCAAAAGAGATAAAGGGAAAACAATTCAGAAAAGAAAAGTAAAACTCTCACTGTGTGCTGATGATATAATAGTTTACATAAGCGACCCCAAAAATTCTACCAAGGAACTTCTCCAACTCACAAACATTTTCAGTAACATAAAAGAAAACAAGATTAACTTAAATCAGTAGCCCTCCTGTACACAGATGATAAATGGGCTGAGAAAGATATCAGAGAAACATCACCCTTTTAATAGCTACAAATAGCATAAAATATCTTGGAGTAACTCTAACCAAACAAGTGGAAGACTTGTATGACAAGAACTTTAAATCTTTGAAGAAAGAAATTGAGGACGATACCAGAAAGTGGAAAGATCTCCCATGCTCTTGGGTGGCTAGAATTAACATAGTACGAATGACAGTCTTACCCAAAGCAAGATTCAATGCAATGCCCATCAAAATCCCACCAAAATTCTTCACAGACCTTGAATAATGGTACTCAACTTAATAAAGAAAAGCAAAAAAAAAAAAACCGAGAATAGCCAAAACAATTCTGTACAATAAAAAAATCTTCCGGAGGCATCACAATCCCATATAGTAGAGACTTAAAACTCTACTATAGAGCTTCAGTATTGAAAACAGCCTGGTACTGGGATAAAAACAGACAGGAGGTACAATGGAACTGAATCAAAGCCTTGCTATTAAACCTTTGAAAACCTGATTTTTGACAAAGAAACAAAAAAAAATCAAATGGAATAAAGAAAGCATATTTAAGAAATGATGCTCATTGGTGAAAGAGGAGTGTTGAAATCTCCTACTATTAGTGTGTGCGGTTTGATGGCAGCCTTGAGTTTTAGTAATGTTTCTTTTACGTACGTGGGTGCTTTTATATTAGGGGCATAGATATTCAGGATTGAGACTTCATCCTGATGAACTGTTCCTGTTATGAGTATGAAATATCCCTCTCCATCTCTTCTGATTGATTTAAGTTTGAAGTCAACTTTGTTAGAAATTAGTATGGCCACACCTGCTTGTTTCTTAGGTCCATTTGCTTGATAAACCTTTTCCCATCCCTTTACTCTAAGTAGGTGCCTGTCTTTGTGGTTGACGTGTGTTTCTTGTAAACAGCAGAATGTTGGATCCTGTTTGCGTATCCAATCTCTTAGCCTGTGCCTTTTTATAGGTGAGTTGAGTCCATTGACATTAAGGGATATTAATGACCAGTGGTTGTTAACTCCGGTCACTTTTTTAGTAGTAGATTTTGAATGTTTCCCTTCTTTGAGTTGTGCTGGTGAAGGGTCTCTAGATGTCTGAGTTATTGTGGTCATTGTTGGACTCCTTAGTTTGTGATTTTCCTTCTATTACTTTCTGTAAGGCTGGATTTGTGGCTACTTATTGTTTAAATTTGTTTTTATCCTGGAAAATTTTGTTTTCTCCATTTATAGTGAGTGAAAGCTTGGCTGGGTATAGTAGTCTGGGCTTGCATCCATGTTCTCTTAGCTTCTGCAGTACATCTATCCAGAACCTTCTGGCTTTCATGGTTTCCATAGAGTAGTCAGGTGTAAGTCTGATAGGTTTACCTTTATAAGTAACTTGACCTTTTTCCTTTGCAGCTCTTAATATTCTTTCTTTATTCTGTATGTTTTGTGTTCTGATTATTATATAGCGAGGAGATGTTTTTTGTTTTTTTTTTTGGTCCAGTCTATTCGGTGTTCTGTATGCTTCTTGAACCTTCAAAGGAATATCTTTCTTTAGGTTGGGAAAGTTTTCTTCTATAATTTTATTAAATATATTTTCTGGACCGTTGAGCTGTACTTCTTCTCCTTCTTCTATCCCAATTATTCTTAGGTTTGGTCTTTTTATTGTGTCCCATACTTCCTGAATGTTTTGTGATGAGAATTTGTTGGTTTTGCTGTTTTCTTTGATCAGTGTGTTTATTTTCTCAGCTCACCAAGGCCAGCTGGACTGTGACTGAAAAAGCATGGGATGAAACCGGACTCTCTGAATTTGGTGGACAATGAGGGCTGCTGAGAAGCCAAGGACAATGATACTGGGTTTTGATCCTACTTCATGTTCTGGCTTTGTGGGAGCCTAGCCAGTTTGGATGTTCACCTTCCTAGACCAGGATTGAGGGGGGAGGACTTTGGACTTTCCACAGGCAGGGAACCCTGACTGCTCTTCAGACTGGAGAGGGAGGGGGAGAAGTGGGGGGAGGGGATTGAAATGGGAGGCGGGGAGGAGGCAGAAATTTCTTTTTCTTTCAATAAAAAAAACAAATATAAAAAAAAGAAATGATGCTCACATAACTGAATATCAACATGTAGAAGAATAAAGATTGATCCATATCTACCACCATGCACAAAACTCAAGTCAAATTAAATCAAATACCTCAACATAAAGCCAGTCACATACTTGACTGCACTAGCACAAAAGACCACTTCCTATAAATGACCTTACTAGCACAGACATTGAGAGAAACAATTATTAATTTGGAACTCCTGAAAATAAAAAGTTTATGTAAAGCAAAGGACACATTCAACAAGATAAAAGGACAGCCTACAGTCTGGGAAAAGATCTTCACCAACCCCACATCAGACAGAGGTCTGATCTCCAAAATATACATAGAACTCAAGAAATTGGTCATCAAAAGAACAAATAATCCAATAAAAAATGGGGTACAGACCTAATCAGAGAACTCTCATCAGAGGAATCAAAAATGATGAAAGACAAGGAAATGTTCCACATCTTTATTCATCAGATAAATGAAAATCAAAACAACACTGAAATTCTATCTGACTCCATGAGAATGGCCATCAAAAATACTGATGACAACTTATGCTGGAGATATTGTGGGGGTTAAAGGGAGCACTCCTGCATTGCTGGTGGGAGTGCAAGTTAGTACAGCCTCTTTGGATGTTAGTATGGCGTTTTCTTAGAAAATTAGAAAAGAACTTTCTTGAAGACACAGTAATACCACTTTGGGGTATAAAAGGATGCTCAACTGCACCAAAAGGACGTATGTCCAAGAATGTTCATAGCATCATTTTTTGTCAAAGCCAGAACCTGGAAACT
This sequence comes from Microtus obscurus, assembly GCA_963919715.1. Classification (NCBI taxonomy): domain Eukaryota; kingdom Metazoa; phylum Chordata; class Mammalia; order Rodentia; family Cricetidae; genus Microtus; species Microtus obscurus. The sequence continues at coordinate 973,095 of CAWTZC010000707.1, forward strand.
GATGTAGGTGGGTCTTCTATCTATCTATTGCTTTTATTGGTTAATTAATAAAGAAACTGCTCAGCTTGATAGGTCAGAACATAGGTGTGTGGAGTAGACAGAAGAGAATGCTGGGAAGAAGGGAAGTGAGGCAGATGCTATAGCTCTCCTCTCCAAGATGGACGCAGGTTAAGATCCTTCCTGGTAAGCTACCACCTCGTGGTGCTACACAGATTATTAGAAATGGGTTCATCAAGATGTGAGAATTAGCCAGTAAGAGGCTAGAGCTATTGGGCCAAGCAGTGTTTAAAAGAATACAGTTTCCATGTAATTATTTTGGGTAAAGGTAGCCGTGTGGGAGCTGGGTGGTGGGAAACGGCCCGAAGCTCCTTCTACAGGAAACAACCTAAATGCCCCTCGACTAAAGAATGGATAAGGAAAATGTGATTCATTTATAAAATGGATGACTGCATAGCAGAAAAAAGTAACAACATCTTGTAATTTGCAGGCTAATGGATTGATCAGGAAACATTATTTTTAGTGAGGTAACCCAGACCTAGAAAGACAAACATAATATGTACTCACTCATAAGTCATTTTTAAACATAAAGCAAAGAAAATCAGCCTAAAAATCACAATCCCAGTGAACCTAGACAATAATGAGGACCCTAAGAGAGACATACATATAGATCTAATCTATATGACTGGAGGAGGAGGAGCGCAGGACCCTTGTTCCATTCTACCACCTGGCTAGCTTACACCCGAAATAACAAGACAGAAATTATATTAATTTAATTACTGCCTGGCCCATTATATCAAGCTTCTTCTTGGCCAACTCTCCCATCTTGATCCAACCCATTTCTTATACCATGAGGTCATGGCTTACCAGGAAAGATTCAGCATGTCTGACTCTAGCAACTCCATGGCAGCTCCAAAGCTAGCAGAAATGGTATGTCCAACATTTTGACATTGGAGAATGTGGAGCCAACATCCAGAGCAGCTGCAACCAAGTTGCTTAACATTTTAAATGCTGTTCAAGACAGAAAAGCATTAAAGACAAGGCAATAGGACAGATTCAGACATAAAAGACTTCTAAAATGGGTCATAGTGTTAAATAAAGTCGTAGGCTTGGGAGAGAGAAGAAAAAGACTATAGAAAGTCATAAAATAGCCGGGCGGTGGTGGAGCACGCCTTTAATCCCAGCACTCGGGAGGCAGAGGCAGGCGGATCTCTGGGAGTTCGAGGCCAGCCTGGTCTACAAGAGCTAGTTCCGGGATAGGCACCAAAGCTACAGAGAAACCCTGTCTCGAAAAACCAAAAAAAAAAGAAGAAAAAAAAAAGAAAAAAAAGAAAGTCATAAAATAAAGTTAATGCTTTAATAAAAGGGTAAAGTATTTAAAGAGACAGAGTACAGATAGTCATAGATTAAAAAAAGAAAAGTAAGCCTCGTAAAAATGGAAAATTCACAGAGTCTGGTTTTTATATATTATTGTGTTTTCTTTAATTTTTTTTTTTACTGTAAAGGAGCTAAGTACAGAGGCACATCTCATTGTGTGGGCTGCTAAGGTAAACCAGGATGTATATTATAAAGACATCCTGACTTCAGATTTTGGGTCTAAGGATATGATGATTTTGAAAAGAGGTTCTTCTTTTGTTTTCACAGAAGATGCGACCCTGTGGATTGCTTCTAGACCAATATGATATGAAAGACCATGCCCTCCTGAAAGTTTGCTATGAACATCCTCAAAAACTTACTTTGCTCAAGTGCTGACTGAGATAAACCTAGCATACAGGATATACTATGAAAGACTTGATTAACAGCACCCCCATATCCACAAAGCAGTTTGGAGAAAAAAATTACAGCCGTATTCCCAAATATTGTTTATAAATATTCTTTTACATTTAATGGGGGATATGATATAGATATGAATAATTTTCATTGGTGTAAATCTTGATTTATTGATACAAGTCTAAGGTCAATTTTATTATATGCATATCTATATTTCTGCTCTTAATTAAGGTATTGTGATTATGTAGTTCATTTAAAAATATGTATAATTAGAAAATATAGGTTGTTAATGCATAATCACCAATAATAGTCAAGCTTTTAGTCATGTTAGTTAGATTTTCTAGATATAGAGAGATATTTCAGGTAGATAGGCATTCTCCATATCTTTCAAAGACTTCAGAATATGGCATTTAAAATGTTTTAATAACTTAGGGCTTTTCATGACAATGAGACACATCTGCTCCTGGCAGCACCAATCTACTTCAAGAGGAAGATAGGCATTGAAGAGGATCCTTATGGAGTTGGTTATCCATTTGGGCAAGAAACTGCTTTTGCCTGGACTGGTGCATAAACTGGACACAAAGAACCCAGAGAGAGAGAGGACTGCTGAACTTTCCTAAAGGTAAGATGATCCTTCAGCGTTCCTGATAAATGAAAGAGTCTGCAAGACATTCTGCAGGATACAGAATAAAGTGAATGAACTGTCTTTGAAATTTCCTGCTTAATAGAAAAGTCTGCTGGATACTATGGGCCTGAAGACCGAAGATGGATGCCCCAACAGTACAGAAAAACTTTGGGTGACTGTCCAGGCAGCAAGATGTCTCTGTCATTTCTAGAGTTTTGGAAGTTGCTTATTTCTCATTTACTTAGGCAATATTATATCCTTCTGGAGTCTTTGATGGAGTTGAAGAATCAATAGCTACAGTTATCATTTTTCTTTGTTATAATAAAAGACAAAATAGATATAAATATTGTAACTGTAATTCTTGCTTGATAACTGTTTTGTTATATGTAATTTTACTATGTTAAAGTGAAAGCCTTTCACTTTGTTTAAACAGAAAAAGGGAAATGGTGTAGGTGGTCCTTCTATATTTCTGTTGCTTTCATTGGTTGAATAAAGAAACTGCCTTGGCCTTTTGATAGGGCAGCATTTTAGGTAGGAGGGGAGACAGAACTGAATGATGGGAAGAAGAGCAGAGTCAGGCAGACACCGTGGTTCTCCTTCTCAAGATGGATGCTGGTTAGATTCATGCTGGTAAGACACAGTCAAGTGGCGATACACAATAATGGATATGGGTTAAACTAATATGTGAGAGTTGGCCAATAACATTCTAGATAATGGGTCAGTCAATAATTAAATTAATACAATTTCTTCGTGGTTATTTCGGGGGTTAAGCTAGCCGGGTGGCTGGACACATCCTGATCCTTCATACTACACACAAAAAGTAAAAAAAGACATGATCTCCTGAGTAAATTGGGAACATGGGGAACTTGAGAGAGGGGTAAATGAGAGGGGAGAAGCAGGGGCAGGAGAAGAGAAAAATGTAGAGGTCAATAAAAATCAATATAATTTAAAAAGAGGCTTGTACTCAGGGTGTGGTACCTGGAAGGTTGTCTCTGCTTATCAGGAGCACCTGGGGAACTCAGGCTACCACGTGGAAAGAAATACAGTTTACTTACCCCTGGTGACTCTAAGACAGCTGTTAGAACCATGGGACACCACCTCCACTTGCATGGGGACTCTCTTGCAGTCCATTTTCACAATTCATTCCTTCTCCCCAGCCCCAAAGGAGAGATGAGTGCTCTCTAGGATGAGTTCTTATCTCAGACTTGATGTGGTAAGCAGAAGATGGCCGCCCTAATTCAAATGCCACCAGGCCTTTCATGTTTCCTACCAACCATTGTGATAACCTGACAGCTTGGACTAGAGCTAAGGGTAGATGTCTCCTGGGCAGGACATACAGGTAAGCATTGGGTCTATATTCCAGGGAGTGAAGAAACATCTCGTGTCTACAGAGTCTGGAGCTCTCATTTGCTGTGAGTCCAGTGAGATTGCCTGGCTCAGCCTCAGCTGAGGGCCTGCTGGGGTCATTATCCCAGGAAACCGGGCCATGGTGTCATTTCCAGCAGGTTTGGCATCTCTGTGTGTTCAGGGCCTCAACTAAGTTTATTTGTTCCCAGGTTCTGAATGAGGGAGACAGAATTGGAGTCAGTGAGTATCTAGAATACATAAGCCTTTGATCATTTCTTTCTGTGGCTTTCTTTCCTGACTGGAGCCTAATGTCTATGATCTTCTATAGACAGAACCTCTCTTACATGTCTGGATTGAAAATGATGCTTAGAACCCTTTTAGCTTGAGGCTGTTCTCTGGGGCCTCTGGTGGGGAGGAAAAGTGTGTGGTAATTGAACTGGCTTATTTTAGGCTAAACATGAGTACTTATTTATCTCAAGGAAATTCACAGCCTTCACGTCACCAAAGGGCTCTATGACCCTTGGAAGGATAAAGATATTGGTGTCTTCTACATCCTTTCTTCTACAGGGGATGAAATTGAACAGCACAGAACCAGTGACTTAAATCTGTCTAAGATCCCACTGAGGTACAGCTGAGGCCTCTGGCCACCCATCTGGTCTCCCATGGCCCTGCTGGGTCATTCTCATTTCTCCACTCCTCTGAGCTCTGTGTGTGCCGGTTGGATGATGCTGGGGCTGGGACAGCTCTGCAACCTTTGCAGGCCTCTAGCTGCTGGCTTCAGAAGCCAAAGCTTGCAGGCATACGTTCTTCTGGTGTCTGCTCTTCCCTGGGGCTCTTGGGAGCCTCTGTGTTTGTGTTTATGCCCTGGTTTATACAGACTGGAAGTTTCGCCCCCACTTTTGGTGCATTCTGGTCCTCCCTGGACATGGCTGTCACAGGCACATTCTCTTCAGACTCTGTGAGCTATTTATCCCTTTGTATATGATTCATGTGATTCACCTTAATTTGACATAAGGCTCACAATTCCGTGATCATCAGGGTACTTGACAACACCAGGGTTTGTTCTGTTCAAAGCTCTAGTGACAGGTGGGCTACTTAGCATTGTGGCAATAACATTTCAAGACACAATCATGAGACATCACTTCCCACTGCCTGAAACTCCCTGCTGTCCCGTGGAACTGGTGCCTGTCTGAGGCAGTTCTCAGCTAGAGGTCACTCTATCCCAGTGGATCTCAACCTTCCTAATGGAGCAACCCTTAATACAATTCCTTATGCTGTTGTCACCCCAACCGTAACACTATAGTCTTTACTACTTCATACCTGTAATTTTGCTAATGCTATGAATCTTAATGTAAATATCTATGTTTTTATGGCCTTAGGTGACCCCTGTGAAAAGGTTGTTTTAACCCCAGGTTCAGAAGCACTGCTCTATCCTAATAACAAGCTGAGAAATCACATAGCTTTCAACCTTGTCTTTTACATTTTCCATCTCGGGTGATGCTCTGCAAACTGCAAAACACACAAGGAGCTTATATTTGCTACTTTTCATGAAGAGCTGTTTAAGAAAGGGAGATTTAACTGTGGCTGAGGGTTCCTGGAAGAGGCATGATGGTGGACATACAGTCATCTGGTCACAGGGCAGCTGAACTCCCAAGTAGAGCACACACAGGAAGTGGAGCAGGGCTGGCCCAGTGACCCACTTCTTTGAATAAGTCCACAGAGGTTCTGCAGCCTTTCCAAACAGCGTCCCCGCTGGGGTCTAGGTGTTCAAACATGTGCCCAGACACTTAAATCACAGCAGGCCTGGAATGAACCAGAAGCATTCCTAAATACAATATGAACTCCTTTCCTTTGGGAAGATGTTGCTGAGAATTCAAACATTCGGATTTTCTGCTGGAAAAAAACCCGAGTAAAAATACCCACAATATCTTCCTTTTTGATTTACTTTTCTGCCTATTTGGAGACGGAAAGTCTCACCAATACTTAGGCAGTCTGAATTTCTGCCTCTGTGATTTCAGCTTATTACCTTTTATTAAAATGATTGAAACCGCTTTAGCTTTAACACCTTCAAATTTTAATTCAACAAAGCTCAAACCGCTCCTATATACCAGTTAATTTTTCTCCAGTTTATTTAATATTTAAGGGACAGGCTTTCACCTTTGCTCTGACTGTTCTGGAACTCATTATGTAGGGCATGCTGGCCTCAAACTCACAGATATCCACCCCTGTTTGCCTTCTTCGTACTGGGATTAAAGGCATATTCCATCTCAACAGGCCCTATTTTTAATTTTTTGGATTATTTTCAACACAACTTTATTATGTTTCTAAAAAACATAAATTGGGACGAGAGTAACAAACAAGATCTCACCGGTGAATATTTCGTTGTGAAGGCATCAGCCTTATCTTTGATATTCAATTGTTCTCTAAACAGTTAAATTCAATCTAAACAAAGCTAAGGTTTGTTTTAACTTCCACATTCATTCGGGAGCCCATTCATCTCCTTCAGCATCTAAGAAAAGCATACATTCTGTGTAGCTACATGTGCTGGCACACAGGGACATCACAGGACAGTTGGCTGCAACACTGGACCTCTGAGGATGCAGGCGACCATCCCCACTTTCTCACAGGTCATCATCCTCATCCTGGAGGGCAGACATTTGAGCAACCTCTACATCATAGGTGCACTGTGCTGCCAACGCTGGTCCATAGCCAGCTCACATGGGGTGGGGAAAGAGCAGGCATAGCAACAAACTCCAAGTTAGGATCTCCAGTGAGCTTTCTGGCATACCTTAAGAATGACTTTTCAAAGTTGTCCTTACATTTGGCAGAAATTTCTCAGTGATGAAGATTCTTTTTTAAGTGGAATATGAAGAATTTTGCATTCATTTTCCTCTCTAATAGACACATTGTTGCCACACAACACAATGGGGGTGTTTTCACACACACATACCCAATAACTATGCCAATTAGGTTTGTTCTCATAAGTAACTCTTGTTACCACAGCAAACATTATAATAAAATACTAAGCTTGAAGGTAGTGGCCATCATGCAGGCCCCAAACTTCTCCTGGCCAACTGTCTCTCACACATCAAACTTGATAGCTCCTCTATTGATACGGAACACAAGGGTGCACCTCCACACACAGGGTGACTACATACTTCTCAAAGTTGCCCGTCAAGTGACAATTATGAATGTTGTCTTTCTGATGCAGCCGTCATCCACAAGGATGAGTGAATGGGACCTGTGGTTCTCCCTGTGCCCTGAACTTAGTTTTGACTCCTGGGGATTGAAAGGAAGAAGTGATGCCTATAAAGGCAGCAAGCAGATTGGTTCTGGAGAGCTCATCCACTAGCTTAAGATCTACCCTACAATTCTGCTTTTTTATTCTATTACTTTTCAATTAGCCACTTCACTCATGAAGATCTGGAATTTTCCACATCATGTATCCAGGATGTTCCAAGGGATTTCAGAATACTCCTGGCTTCAAACATCAACCATATGGTTATGAATGTGGTTAAGAAGAGATTCTATAAAAAACAGCAAAAATGATTCAGAAAAGAACTGAAAGTCCAACATACCATTAGGAAGCAAGGCTTTTTCTCAAGAAAATAAATGTGATTTAATATTTGGAATCTGTTAATAATTCCATTCTGCTAATAGGTTAAAGAAGGAAAACCACATGACCGTCTCCGTGGATGTTAAATACACATTTTTACACAACTACACATTATTTCCTAGTTAAAACTGACATGGAATTATGAAAGCTGTCCAATGCAAGGACACACACCCACACAAAAACAAAAACAGAAAACTAAGGGCAACACTGAGTTTCATGGCAGAATTACAGAGGCCTAGCCAGCAACAACAACTCAAGGTGGCCTCTGAACCTGAGGCTGGCCAGGATAAGACTGGATTCCTAGCCTAAGCAATAAGATAAGACAAAGAAACACAAGATTCAAATATTTGAGGGAGGGAGATGAACATCATGGTTCTTTGAGGAGGACAAAATTGTTTGGATGAACTATATAGCAAGATTAGCTATTAAGAGGTTTCTGCCTTTATGGTTTTTTTCTTTTTAACTATTTTATTATGAAGCTCTGGCACAAGGAAATATGCAGACCCCTCGGATATGTTAATCACCACTGCTTGGGTAAGGGTGTAAGTGTTTTTTACTTTAACAAGTTCCAGAGATAGTTAAGGATAAAGAGAAGGGATTTACTTTAGTTTCCATTTTAAAGGCTTTAGTTCTGATTGGTTGTGTTCACTGTTTTGGGCCTGTGGTGAGGTAGCCCCTTGTGGTGGCAGCACATGACAAGCCCTTCACCTGTCCAGATATGAAAGAGGACAGACTGGGCTCTCATTGTCTCACTCAAAGGTGGCAAGCCTATGAGAAGTCCTCCCTCCAGTCTCCAATTCTTATAGGTCCCCTCTGTTCCCCAAAGCACCATGGGCTGGAGTCCAACCCTTTACCACAGGGGCCTTCTGAGTATATTCTAGATGCATACTACCATAGCAGCCAAGACGGGGAATTCAGACAAAAGCAAGATCTTTAACACACCTGGAAATAATGACTGATGGGAGATGTCAAGGCCAGTACTGTTGTTCCTCCCAACCAAAACTCAGCATAATGGTGTTCTGAGTGATGCCTCAAGGAAGGATACAGGGACTGCATTGCTCAATTGGAGAGTAGGCTGATCTAACGTTGATCCAGCTCTCTCTGCTGACTCTCCTGCTTTCTCATCACCATGTGATCTCCATCCCAAGGACTCCTGCTACTGATGGGGCTGATTCTGTAGGGGAGCCAGAGGATCACGTGACAAGCCAAGCAGATGGGGGTCACCCAGTCTTAGGCTTTTATCCTCCAAAACCTGTGGCCAAACCAAACCGCTTCTTATAAATTATTCAGCCTTGGGTATTTTATTCAACAACCTGAAGCAAACTAAGATAGCAAATGTAAGGAAATGTCAAGTCTTTATTATGTAAAGCAAAAGAAGAATAAATGAGAGAAATACACTATGTTTCTCTATGGAAGGCTCAGTGTTGTAAAGGCAATTATTTCCCAAATTAGCTCATAAGTGTATGTTAGTAAACAAAACTTCTATGTTTGGTGAAAACATAGTTTATTCTATAACTAATCTGAAAGAATAAATAGAAAAAAACAGTCAAAATCTGAGGATCAAAAACATAATATAAGGATAGTTATATTATTAGCACAAACTACAAAACTCCAGAGACACCCCCTAAATGTGATCCTGGGTAAGGTAAGGCTGTCTCAGAAAACAGAGTAGAGAGTGCACAGTAAACACAACAGAAACGAGCCTTTTACACCACCAGCAAGAATAGGAAGTTGAAATATTGTGACAATTAATGAGCCACTTAGAAGCAAAAGGGAAGAATGAGAGAGAAATATTAGAGTATGTTGTTTTGTAATCTTGGGTTGGAGGAGTTCTTTCTTATTGTATAACAAAGCCTCAGACTGACAGATTTGAAGAGAACAAATTCTGAATGTCTGTGGAACAAAAGACAGCTGTGGAGAGTTAAAAGATGAGTGGCAGACCCAGAGAAAGTATCAATGATGCCTGTAGCAGACAGCGATTACTATCTACACTGTAAGGGCTGGGTAGAAATTGGACCAAAGGTATTGGGTCTGTTAAGGAGATGCTTGCTGACATCACAGGCAGACCTCCAACCTCACTGGGAATCTCAGCTGGATGATCACTCAGCAGCTCTTCTACAGTGATCCAGGAACCTGGATGGATTTTGTGTCATCTTACGTGGTTCCCAAGACTGACGTAGGATGTGCAGCAGCCCCATATTGCCATGACAACAATCTTCATCCTTGACCCAGCTGGAAGGGCTCTCATTTCCAAATATATGTCAAGCCAAGGGCCCCAAAATGATGAACAGTCAGTGTGCATAAAATGTGGTCAAAACAGAAAAACTCTCACCCTTTGGCCTTTCAGTTATTGCAAAATATTGACCGAGTGTGTGTTGAGGGTGTCAGATACAGGGTCTCCACCCACATGGAGTGTGTCCAGAGCATGCTGGGAACAAACCCTAAATAATCCATACCTGTATCATTCAGTCTGCTCTATGATGGAATATAGGTTGGTGGCAGGGGATATAGGAAACTTTTTCTAGGTGAAGCGTGTGGAAGATGAGATTTTTCTGCATTTTGACCACATTTTATACCTTCTGTGACTCTTCATCATTGACAAATTTCTTAGGGGATTGGATGCCTTCCCTCTGGCCCAAGAATAAAGCCTGTCTCCATGGAAATCGACTGTTGCTGTTGCTTTTCTGCATCCCCACCTACTGTCCCCTAGCCCTACAGCCCCAGTGTGGGAACCATGGTGACTCCATCAGGACATCTTCTCCAGGCTTTTGAAATCATGGGGTTTTTATTTTGTTGTATTCATTTTTTTATGTGCAAAAAGGGCCTCTGTGCCCAGCTCAACTTACATACTAGTCAAGTTTATTGCTTCTCCAGAAAGTTTGAGGTCAAATATCATTGAAGAGCATTGCCTGACTATCCCTCCTTCTCTCCCTGACCATGTTAAATTTCCCTGCCATCCAGTCTTCCTTCCTCTTTCAGGTTGTTTTGTAAGTTCACAGTTTTATTCTCGAAAAAAAAGTAAGAGAGAGAGAGAAGAGAGAGAGAGAGAGAGAGAGAGGAGTCGTAGCCTCAGCTCATCCTGTCTAATGAGCCTGTGTCCTCCATCACATGGTTCTCTTCATGAGACTCTTTCCTTCTGCCCCTTATTTGATGGTCCCTGTTCTCTGGCTGATTCTTAGTGTGTGTGTGTGTGTGTGTGTGTGTGTGTGTGTGTGTGTGCGCACATGTGTGCATGTGTGCACACGAATCCTAGAAATGGAGCATTGGTTGGTAAAGGTAGACATACAGGTGGTTCAAAGTCACCACACCTGGGTGCTGGGAATTGAACTCAGATCTTCTGCAAAAGGAGTCCATGCTCTTAACTGCTGAGGCAGTCCTGGCCCTGGCCTTCCATTTCATGGGTGCTGCAGATCAAACTCAGGTCTTCATGTTTGCACAACAAACTCACTGCAGACTGAGCTGTCTCTCTCAGTCCTTATGCCCTCGCCCTGGCTTCTTATTCTGCTATTGGATCAGATCCAGAGGGGATGGTTGCTGGAATTTTCTTTGGGCTGACAACCAGCTCCCAAATAAAGACATAGACATTTGTTATTTATTTTGAATGCTCAGCCTCCTGTGTTGTCCCATCAACCCCTCTTCCCCTCCAGTGCTCTCCCACCAACCTCCTCTTCCCCAACTGCTCTCCCATCATTGCCATTTATTTTATTATTCCTAACTGCCTAATCACCATCACCTCATCTTCCTCAGACTTGGACTCATGCTTACTACTACCACCTCTGACCTTGAGTGACTCTTAACTCCATCAGTGTCAAGACTAAATCCTCGATAGCTAAACAAGCTCCAGCTTAAGCCTTGAAACTTGTAATACCACTGACTCAAAAGTCATAGCCTAAGGGCTGGAGAGATAGCTCAGTCAGGAAACTACGAAGGTGAGGTTGATCATCCAAACCCATGTTTAAAAAGTCATGTGCGGTGGTGCACATGTTAAAGAAAAAGGCAGACATGTGGTACCTGTTGGCTACCAAGCCTAGCCTATTTGATGAGATTCAAACCAGTAACCGATGGTGTGTGTGTGTGTGTGTGTGTGTGTGTGTGTGTGTGTGTATGAGTGTATTTGTGTGGTATCAGGGGAAGACCAGTTGACCCCCAACATCCATGTGTATGTGAACATGTACACAGTTACACTGCGCTAAAGGAAGCAGAAAGGCTGAAGGAGCCACGAGAGTGGGAACTAGGCAGCTTGGGCTAGAGTTTCAGTTTTCCCTACATCACCTCTGCACTTTTCTGCCTCTCCTATACTCCCATGGGCTGACCTCCTGTAGGCTACAAAATAGGTTCTCTTACGCAGATTCCCTGTTGGTTTAGGCCAATGGAAATGGTGGTGAGTTTGAGGTAGGACACAGACCAGGATTCTTAACCTCTTAACTCCCTCCTATGTTGCACCAGGTAAATGGTGGCTCCCAAAAGCCTGCAGCTTCTTCCTGGAAGTTTCTTCCACAGCCATGACCACAGCTCCAGCTCTACTCTTGAAATTTCCACCAACCACAAGGGCCTTCTTCAGCATCCAAATCAGTCTTGGTAGTGCCTGAGCGCTGCAGTGTTTCTGTTGTTGTCATTAGCTGTGAAAGTCTGGGGCCCCAGGTGTCAAAGGGGTGCCTCCTAGACTATCCCCCTGCCTGAAGATACTGGCCTGCCTCCAGAAATGGCTGTGAAGTGGTGAGGACCATTGCTCAGGTGGTAGGACACTTTTCTCTTATACACAAACGCTGGGTTAGAGTCCCCCACTGCATGTACCAGGTAAAGTCCCAGCACTCAGGAGGTAGAGGTGGGAGCCTTAACCATGCAGTTCAGTGATTTTCAGCCTTCCCAGTGATGTGACCTTTGATATACTTCCTCAGCTGTGCTGCCCCATCCTGAAATATTTTATTGTTACATCATAACTGAAATTTTGCTACTGTAATAAATTGTAGTGTAAATAGATGTAATTTTAAGGGTCCTATGTGTGAACCCAGGTAGAGAACCCCAGAAATAGTAACTTAAAGGTCAATGTGGAATAACATGAGAACCCGTCTGAAACCCAAACCAAATGAAAGATGTTCCCTCCTCTACCCAAAGACAGAGACATCCCCCTAAGGTACCCTCAGGCCTCTGACACATGATAAATGGGGTGATTTTCTCTAGTGATTTCAGGCTTCATTGCTCTGAGACACAGACACCTCCCACGCCAGAGGGTGTGTTTAAGACACAGACTCTTCTGCTCCTCAGAGACCACAGAATAGTAGGACAAGTGTCCTCTGTAGGGTTGGCTTAAGAGCATGAAATGGAGGCCAGACTGGTCAAGGCTTTCCAGAGGACCTCAATGTTGTTTCTGTCACAGATACCCTGAAGTGAGCTCAGAGGTTGCATCACATCTAACCTCTGCTTGGTGTCACCAGGGAGTCACTGGGGAACCATGGGGACATACTCCAGCCGGCCATTTTCCACTGCATGGTGAATGTTCCCCAAGCAAACTAAAGGGAAGAAACAGAGATGCCCAAACCCTAGCTCTCCAGGGACACCTGTCCCAGGACATGGGGGGCAGATGCCAGACAAGTCTCCATTCGAAATCTTGTTATCTGTTACTGTTTCCTTTGTTTTTCGTGGCATACAACACTGAAGGGTGAAGCTACTGGGGGTCTCGAGGAGAACAGGCACCATGCCTACAGGATGCCACGTGATCTCCTTCACCATCAGTGCTGAGATCAGGAGCTGCACTAAGGCAGCTGTGGGCCAACTGCATATAAGCAAGGGGTTGACATCCACTGGGTATTGACTTCCACCTGTACCTGGAAATTTGGGGCTTATAGCAGTGTGACACCACACTTGATTAAAGAAGCTGGGATTAAGTGTGAAAAGTTGGAATTTGCTTTTTTTATTAATAAACAATACATTTGAAACAATAGTGAATATAAACAATGGATAAACTTTGAAAATTATGGAACTAATAACAAGAATAAATAACATCAAAACAGCAAAACCAAATGAACCATAAACAAAAATTTAAAACAAAACTCAAACAAAACAAAGCTAATAATAATTTGCACTTATCACTAAATATTGATAGAACCTACTACACCTACTAAAGGCAAGTGCTTGCCTTGGAGAAACGCTAGGAAGATAGTCACAATTTTAATAGCTTTTTCAAGATTCCTGGATCCATTCCACATAGGAGCTTATATGTCATGTTACCCCAAGGCAGAGTCCACTTGCTGGTAAATGTAGGCTTCTGAGTAATCTTTGTCTCAGGATTTCTGTACTCAAGTATATTTTTGATGCGTTCTTCTCTTCTCGAGACCTGAGTCAGTGGACACATGGATCACATTAGGTGTGATCACCTGGAGGTCAGCTGGAATTTCCCTCACCGGTGAGTTCCAAGCTACAGGCGGTGTCTTTTTTATCTTGATCCTAATGTGAAGAACATGTGTACAAGGTGTTTGTGGCTTACTTTGGCTTCCTCAGGTCTCTCAAGTGGTATGATCGAAAAAAGAAAAAATAATAATAATCTAGGCCCAGAAGCAGCCATGCTGGGTCACTGGCTAGGCAAAATCAGAGCCTATGACACAAGGGTAACCAAAATTGAAGAAGAATATGTGTCCTTAGAATTCAGTATTGCTGGGGATGGGACTCAGCACCTAGTTCTTCCTGGAGATCCTTCTGCAGGTGGCTCTCCTCCTGGACTGTGGCCTTTTCCAGATGAGTCTGCAGAGTTTCAGACCTGGGAGAGAAAAGCAAAAAACAGACCTGCCACATTAACTGAAGATGCTGCCTCAGTCCACCTCAGCTCTGCTGGACAGTGAATTTAATCTTGTGTCTGATGTCATTGTTGGGACTCACAAGGAATAAGATCCCAGAGTAGATGGGCCTGAAACTTTGCTCAGTATTAAACACAAGTCATAATTTCAAATAAACACTGTTGGTGTCCATTCTACTAGACAGAAAAGGGTATTCTCCTATAATTCAGGGATATCGTTCTGTAAACAGCAACAGCATATTGATACGATAGTCAACAGCACGTGAGAAATGCATGAGTTGTACATGAGTTATTCATCATTTTATAGATAGCCTTAAACTGCCTGCATCTTAGGTCCCTACACAAGGCCGTGTGGCTAGCTCAGTCCTCATGCCCAGAAGGGACCTTGAACATGAACAACATGCAGATAGAGCCTGTCGTGCTAGAGCAGCATTTTCTGAGATGTGTGCCTGAGAACGTTGTCCCTGTCGGGGCTCTGGGGGCCAAATAGAAACTGGGTGCTTTCCTTGGGTTAGAGCTGGGAATCTGCATCCTGGCTTTGGGAGTCGGTTACAGAACACACCCGAGAAGGTTCTGATCTTCCCTACAGCCGAGTATCTGCCTGGGTTCATCCTGGGAAGTCCTTAACCAATTCTATCTAGAGAGTACTTTTCACAGGAAATTGGCAAATGTTACACAGAGCAGTGTTAAAGATGGAAATCTCTGATCTACATTGAATTTTTGTAAATAAAAATGCGAATTTTACCACGCCCCTTGATGCACACCTATAAACCCAATATCTTGGAAGGCCATAACAGGCAGATCTCTGTGAGTTCAGGGAAAGCCTTGGAAGAAGTCAGTTTTTAGAAGGGAGGTATAGAGACTAAATTCTACGGACACACTGAGTATCAAACACAATATATACTGGCCAGAATTTCTTGTTACTGGACCAGCTCAATTCTCTGAGGGCTTCTTTTCCTGTTTCTAGCTTGGAGCCTCAGAGATGGACAGAATTGATATTGTCCCCAAGTCCATGGGCCCCCCTTGGCTCTACCTCCTCTCCCCAGTCTGGGCTCCTACCTCATCTGAGAGACCTGAAAGTGATGCTGCAGCTTTTGGATCAAGTGCTTTTCCTGCATGACCATTTCCCTCTGCTTCTGCAGGAACTGAGTGCTTTCTTCCAATCTCTTGAGCTCCTGTTTAAGAGAAAATTGTGTTCTTTGTTGAGGGTTATAGACAGTCATGCATATCTAAGCACAGAGAAAGGTTCCCAATAACTTGTTGGTCAGCTAGGCTTGCTAAATAAAAGCATCTGAGCAAGTAAGAAACCCAGGTTTCTGGTATAGACTGACAGAAACAGAGTGGTCTGAACTTGAAAATGCACACGTTTGATGCACCCCAACACCCACATCCTTACACTACTACATACACATGTGCGCACACATACACACACAAGAAAAAACACATGCGTGCACTCACACTCAAACCCACAAGGAGTGAGTGTTAAAGAGAAATATGGAAAAAGGGAGGTTGCAGAAAAAACATCATGGTCAATGAACAGTTGAGTTTAGAATAACCATACCAGTTCTTTCAGAAAACTCTCATAACTCAGCATAATTCCTTGGGGCTAAAATTATTGTGAGAAAAATGATTTTCGTAGACTATATTGATGTGATTAGAGAAATTCTTCCGCTATAGGACCAAATCTCCCACCTTCCACCACCAGCTTGTCAAAAGCCCCGAGATGATCATCCAGTCACCCACACATTTTGTCTGGAAGGGAGAACAGTCCAGCACAACTCTCAGAAAACAGGGCTGACAAGCTGCTATTCAGGCTTCTGTCACTGTGAACCAAGAATTCAGGGAAGCAAAGAGAACACATTGGGATGCGGGCAGAAAAGAGAAGCCAACAGGCCACGCAAATCCATGAGTATGAGAAGCACTCTGTTGGCCCTGGCACAGGGATCTCCACCTTGTAAACTGCTTCCCACCTGCGATGGGACATGATCCCTGCCAAACAAAAAAGCTGCAGGACCAAGAACTCACTCACTCTAAGCTCTGTGCCTAGAAGGTTACCCATCATAAATACAGGTACGTGTGTGATATGTTATTGACCCATCTCCTTCACTGAATTGCAGCTTTGAGCAGAGCAGAAAGGAAGGCTTGCCCGTATTTCAGTTCTCCATAAAACAAACGCTTCCCAGAAGTCCTTGTGCATGGACACTGAAGGGAATGTCTGGAATATATGAGGTCCGTGGCTGGAAGGGAGGATGGATGAGTAAGCTGATGGGTTAAACCCTGGGGGTTGGACGGGTAGAGACACAGTCAAATGGGCAAATGATGCCAGAGCTTAGCCTAACTTGTTGCCTGCTCCTACCTGTTGTTGCTGGAGTTTGAGGTAACTGATCTCTTCGTCTTGTTCATTACGGATCAATTTCAAATCCTCCAGGTGGTACTTCAGCACGGTCCAATCATTCTGCAGTTTCCTTTCCTCCTGCCTCAGCTCCTCCACCTTCTTCTTTAGCTGAGTCCTTTCCATCAATAGTCGGCTGTGCAGATCCCTGCAGACAAACTCTGCATAGTAAGGCCCTGAAGGCCTCCTCCTGTTACCCCTGATTTCCCAGAACCGGCACCCCAAAAGACCTCATGTTTCCTGGAATAGGTAGCTAAGAGTCTGATAGAGTCATGACACATACACTCCAGATCTCAAATGAGAGAACAGGTAATGCCAGAAATTATCAAACTACTACTGAAAACTCCAACACCTAAAAGGATCCATGTCCCTTCAGGAGAAGGAGTAGTTCCCCAGCTGGCCGAACTATCTATGGCAATGGGGAAACACGCTCAAAGGGAAGACAAGTTACCCAACGTGAGTATAATCTATCTACAGGTTCCTCAACCCCCAGACCTGTAAAGAATGGGCCTGAGCTCCAGAAGTTCAAGGCTGCCTGACATTCCCCTGAGAGTGTAAATACCTTTTCTATCTACAGGCTCTTGAGGCCCTAGGACAATGGTGGCAGGGGCTAATAGTCTCTTTCACACTTAGCAAAACTGAGTCCAAGAAACACAAGTTTAAGAGTTGCTTACAAAGAAGCAAAAACCCTCGAACCAGAGTGGAAGTCACTCCATCCAGAGAAAAAGGAAGTCAGAGATGGCCATTCCACAAGTTTTGTTATTCATGTCCAGATGGACACTTACCGATAGAAGACTGTCTCCTTGCTCAGCAACTTGAAATTATCTAAGGTCTCGGTGTTCTCATTCTCAAAATCGTTTAGCTCCATCATGACCTGTTTGTGATCCATCTTTACCTTCTCATACAAAGCATTTGGCTTGTGGTTCTTGTAGGGACTAGAAAATAGGAGAAAAGACCCCATGAACATAGGCTTCAGTGATCACGGGAACTGAAGTTGTATCCTGATCTAGCATAGCACAGAAGATGCAAGATTCTGGTGCCTATGTAGTGAGACTTCCTGATTCTTTTAAACTAGTTATTCTATCCCCAGCACAGCTGAGGCTACACTTGATATGGAGGCTGCTCTGATTGCATGACCTCACTCATTAGGACTAGAAAGTCAGTCTAGTTCTCTATGGTACCAGGAGTCTCTGTCACATGTCTCCATCACCAGACATTGCAATGACATCTCTCCTGTTTCAGAACACTGATTCTGGGTCCTGGTTAACAATCACTGAACAGTGAGAGCCCATCATTCTGGTTTGGAGTCTTAAGAGCAGGGCAGTGATATAAACTCCCCTAGGGATTCCTGGGTGCTACCAGGGTGAGCATGTAGGACACAAGCAGACCTGCTTTAAGTGGGGCTCCCAGGGCTCAGCACTGGAAACCTCTGGAAAGTGGGAGAAAGATATCATGAGGAACCTCTGCAGATCACTGGCTCCCTGAGGTTAGGAATACACATATCTCCAAATGTGTGTGTGCACACATATCCACATGAAATAGTAAGAGGAAGAGAGAATAAAGAGAGCAAGAGAGAGTGAAACAGAGAGAGAGAGAGAGAGAGAGAGAGAGAGAGAGAGAGAGAGAGAGAAAGAGAGAGAATCACATATTGGATGCTATATATATGCACAGAGCTCTATGGTCTAAGGGAATACTGCACAAAACTAGAGAGTACCTGTGATGAGACCCAGCTCTTCCAGGTATACACTGAGATGTCCCAAGTCAAACCAGGCCCCTCCAGCTGCTACCATGGGTTTCTTGCACAAAATCACTCTATAGGAAAGTAGAGCCTCCCACACACTAACAGCAAGTAGTAGTAGCTCAAGCAAGTCACCACCTGTCAGGTCCTTTCCAAATGCATGCTAGGAACTACACATTACTTGCCTCAGTTCCTGATTTTTGTGACTGAGACCAGAGGCCCTGGTTTTCATTAGGAGAGAACAGAAAATTTAGAGGCCACATCTCATGGCCCCTGACATTCAAGGTCTGCCTGTCCCCTGAGAAGAATTTAGGACATGAAGTTTGGCCCAGCCTCCTACAAACAGAGAGTTCAAAGGCAGAAGGTGAGGTTGACATTGCCTACAGCCCCATGAAGTCTGAAACAATGGATACCTATTGTCCATGTCGCCTTCAGTGAGGATCATCAGCCGGTCTCTCAGGTCATTTCTTTCCCTGGTCATCAGTTGCAGCTCTATGGTCAGCCTCTCCTCTTCCGTCTTTATCTGCTTCTTGTTTCGGAGCACTGGGTGGGATGCTGGCTCCTTAGAGGATTCTGTGTGTAGGTAGAAAACAGGTGAAATTGCATAGCAAAAAGGCACAGAAGATTGACAGAGTTCCAAACAGAAAATTATATCTGGAACCTACTGACAACCAAAATATACTAGGCTGGGTTGAAATGCCCCTGTGTGAATCTCAAATCTCTCATCACTCTAGCGATGTGGCTATGTAAGCAGCCAGGGCTTTCCTTGGCCTCCCTATAATTCTTCAGGAGACTACAGAGACCACATCTTCAGGAATATTCACAGAAGAATAGAATGCAGCATGGTCCAGAGCCCTGAAGCCTGCTGTGATTTAGAAGCCAGGAGAAAAATGGCAGAGTGCAAAAGCAATCAGGTGTTGTGAGTAGCCCAGGTCTCATTGCTGGTTACTCATGGCCCATGACTGTGGATTGGAAAGTCAGGCAGGGCTCCATCATGGTCAAGAGACTCACCCAGTCACCCATTGACAGCCTAGATCATTGAAGCTGACACTCAGTAGCCATTCTCTGCCCTGGTCCCATAACTCTGATAGAAGTTTGGTCACCCTGTGATCTAACTGCCATCCTCAACTGCTGATTCAGAACCCTAAGGGGTCACTGTCAGGGAAAGGGGGTCAGAGGAATTCTGCTGAGCAGACTGCTGAACACTCTGAGGTTTAAAGGTCTTGGCCAGGGGCACATTTGTCTCCATGGGAACAGTGTTAGTCAGCCACTGATCTTAGAGGCAACAACTACATGTGTAGTGTAGTAATGTCTGACCAAAGATGGGGAAACATTAGTCCCTCCCTGCCTTCAGCTGGTCTCTCTCTGTCCCAACATTACACCCCAAACCACAGCAAAGGTAAGAGCTAAGTGGTGGTCCCAGCACCACAGCCTTGGCCTTCTCAGTCTCGGGCTTAGGAGATCAACAAACTAATGTCTGGGAATCCTTAACTTTCAGTAAGTGTGAGAAGCAGGGATGTCCATTTTATTCTCTGAGGCTCCAGTTCCTCAGCCCCATTACTGGATAGCCCAGCTCAAGTTCTCCTCCTTTGGCAATCTCCCCATTTCCTGCCCATGACTCACTGGGTCTTTGCCAGAAGTGAACAGTAGCTTTCTTCTGCCTCTCTCTGGTCTCTGGACCTTCTCCATTCTGTCTTCCAAATACACGACGCCTCAGTCTTGAGAACATGACTGATGCTCTACCTCTAGGGACTGAGGAATGTCCTAATGGCAGTTGGTGTTGCTACAACAAGGTGACATCACGGGATTCCAAGAGATCTCCAGGATACAATGGAATGTCCAGAGATGGGACCGCTGATGTCATGGCTAACAGCTTTTTCCACCCTGCTAACTAGCTTTCCTGAACTGACCAGAAGCCCAGCTTAACGTTTTAGAAGCCTCCTGGAGACCCCCAGTAGCTTCACCCTTTGGTACTGTATGCCAGGAAAAATAAAAAAAAAACAGTAACAGATAAAAAGATCCAGAATGGAGACTTGTCTGGCATCTGCCCCGCAAGTCCTGGGGCAGGTGTCCCTGGAGAGCTTAGGGTTTGGGCATCTCTGCTCTCTTCCCTCTAGATCAGTTGGGGAACATTCACCATGCAGTGGAAGATGGCAGGCTGGACTACGTCCCCATGGTCCCCCAGTGACTCCCTGGGGACACCAAGCACACACAGGTCAGAAGTGATGCAATCTCTGAGTTCACTTCAGGGTATCAGTGACAGAAACAAGATTGAGGCCCTATGAAAATCCTTGACCAGTCTGGCCTCCATTTCATGCTCTTAAGCCAACCCTACAGAGGACACCTGGCCTGCTATTCTGTGGTCACTGACGAGCAGAAGAATCTGTGTCTTGGACACACCCATTGTTGCTGGTGTTATCTTGAGTCTCAGAGCACTGAAGCCTGAAATCACTGGAGAAAAGAACCCCATTTATCTTGTGTCAGAGTGCCTGAGGTTACCTGGTGGAAAGATCTCTGTCTTTGGGTAGAGGAGGGAACATCTTTGGTTTGGTTTTGAGTTTCAGACAGGTTCTCATGTTATTCCACATTGGCCTTGAATTTACTATTTCTGGGGTTCTCTACCTGGGTTCATATCCAAGCTGATTAAAAACACAGATACTTATACTATAATTCATTATATTAGTGAAATTTCAGTTATAAAGTAGCAACGGCATAATTTCAGACCGGGGCAGCACAGCTTGAGGAAGTATATCAAAGGTCACATCACTGGGAAGGGTGAAAACCACTGAACTGTGTGGTGGAGGCTCCTGCCTCTACCTCCTGAGTGCTGGGACGTTACCTGGTACATGCAGTGTGGGGGATCTATCCCAGCATTTTGTGTATAAGAGAAAAGTGTCCTTCCAACTGAGTAATCGTCCTCACCACTTCAAAGCCATTTCTGGAAGCTGACCAGTGTCTTCAGGTCTGGGATAGTCTAGGAGGCACCCCTTTGACACCTGGGCACCTCAGACTTCCCCAGCTAATGAAAACAACAGAAACACTGCAGCACTCTGGCACTACCAAGACTGATCTGGATGCTAAATAAACCCCTTGTCGTTGGTGGAAATTTCAAGAGTAGAGCTGGAGCTGTGATCATGGCTGTGGATGAAACTTCCAGAAAGAAGCTGCAGCCTTTTGGGAGCCACCACCCACCTGGAGCCACATAGGAGGTAGTTGATAAGGTTAAGAATCCTGATCTGTGTCCTACCTCAAACTCACCACCATTTCCATTGGCCTAAACCTGGTGTAGGAGTTCCTTCTGTTTGTGTGTTGCTTTCATTGGTTAATGAATAAAGAAACTGCCTTGGCCTTTTGATAGTGCAGAATTTAGGTAAACAGAGTAGACAGAACTGAATGCTCGGAGTAAGAAAGCAAAGTCAAAGAGAAGCCATGGATCCTCTGTCTGAGATGGATGCTGGTTAGAATGTCTGGTGAGCCACTGCCACGTGGTGATACACAGATTAAGAGAGATGGTTTAAACTAATATGTAAGAGTTAGCCAATGAGAAGTTAGAGCTAATGGCCAAGCAGTGTTTTAATTAATACAATTTCTGTGTGGTTATTTCATGGCTAAGCTAGCCCAGCAGATGGGACAAACAAGCAGCCTGTAATCCTTACAATATAAAACCGACTGGGAATATGTGCATAAGAGAACCTATTGTACAGCCTACAGGAGGTCAGCCCATGGGAGTATAGAATAGGCAGAAAAGCACAGAGGTGATGTAGGGAAAACAGAAACTCAAGCCCAAGTTGCCTAGTTCCTATTGCCTCGGCTCCTTGCAGCCTTGATGCTTCCTTTAATGCAGTTATATTCAGAGAAGTAAGAGAAGGATCCTCAATGTACCCAGATATAAAATTGATTGAGGCCTCAGTAGAACCATGACTTCTAGAGGGTTCAGCTCATGGCACGGTGCAGAGCAGTTGCAATCCTGGCCTGGAGCTAGAGTCCCTGGGTGGTTCCTGGTTGAGTCCTGCCCCACCTGCCACATGGTATAGCTCAGAGCTGTTCCTGTGTGGCAGCCCAAGCACACCCCATTTCTTCCTATGCCCCATGAGGCTCTTATTATCTTTTATACCCTTCCCCACCACACATATATTTCTTCTATTTTCAATTTTCTAAGCCATCCATCTATTATTGAAGAATAAGTTTGTGGCAAAGGACAGCCCAGAAAATTCAAAAAAGAAACAGATGTGAATGTCCCAGGGCTCATGGATATCACTGGTGCAACTGCTCACCATAGGAGGGAGTTGTCACTGTATAAGGTCACACCAGGAACAGGACAATGATGTTGGAAAAGTACACTAAAGTCTAAAGGAGAGTCACATTCATCCTCCCTTCTTCCTTCCTTGGCTCATTTTCCCCATCTGTGCTTGTTATGACTTCCCATAGGGTCTTCTCCTTAACTGTGTTTGTGATTTGTCACCTGGCTTTTTTTTTTTTTTTTTTAGGACAGGTTCTCAGGTAGCCCAAGGTAAGCTCCAATTTGCAACTAAGGATAATCTTGAGCTATTGCTCCTCCTGCTTCCACCTCCTTAGTGCTGGCATTTCCAGCGTGTACATTCACACTCAACTTACATGGTGCTGGGAACCTAACCCAGAACATCATGCAGACTAAGGCACTCACTGGTTATGAGCTAATGTCCAGGAACATGTCATGTCTTGCATGACATTAGTTCTTGTTGCTAATTCAGAGTGAGCTTGTTAATTTTCAATATTGCACATGCTTGTACAATGTTATGTAACATTTTATAAGGAGCTGTTAAGATTTATATCTGTTATGAAGCTCATGAGGTAAAGGCGTTGTCTGCTGGCAATACTCTGAGTGCTGTGATTACCATTAAATGACTAAGGAAACTTCTTTGGACTGTTTATAAATCAGAACTTAGGTAGGTTTGAGAAGATGAAACTGAATGCTGGGAAGAAGAAGGCAGAGTCAGAGAGATGCCCTTGAGCCGCCAGAGTCAGACATGCGGAACATTTGCCGGTAAGCCACTGCCATGTGGCGATATACATATTTATAGAAATGGGTTAAATTAAGATGTAAGAGTTAGCCAATAATAAGCTAGAGCTAATGGGCCAATCAGTGTTTTGATTAATATAGTTTCTGAGTTTTTATTTTGGTGCTAAGCTAGCTGGGTGGCCGGGATGATCAAGTGAGCACTCCTACTACAGGGAGGCTCTTAAAACTTCATAAGGTTTTGGCCTACCTGGAGGAAGTATATCCTTGAGGGAAAATTGACAATAGAAGTAACAGAGTGCATAGTAACACAACAGAAAGGAACCTTTTACACCACCAGCAACAATAGGCAGTTGAAATATTGTGACAATTAACAATTCACTTAGAAGAAAAAGGGAAGAATGAGAGAGAAATATTAGAGCATGTTGTTTTGTAATCTTGGGATAAAGGAGTTCTTTCTTAGTGCATAACAAAAGCCTCAGACTGACAGATTTGACTAGGTACAAACTCTGAATGTCTGTGGAACAAAAGACAGTTAGGGAGAGTTAAAAGAAGAGTGACAGACCCAGAGGAAGTATCACTGATGCCTGTAGCAGACAGTGATACCTATCTAGACTATAAGGGCTTGGTAGAAACTGGACCAAAGATATTGGGTTTGTTAAGGAAATGCTTGCTGACATCACAAGCAGACCTCCATCCTCACTGGGAATCTCAGCTGGATGATCACTCAGCTGCTCTTCAGCAGTGATCCAGGAACCTGGATGGATTTTGTGTCATCTTATGTGGTTCCCAAGACTGACGTAGGATGCGCAATATCACTATATTGCCATGACTACAGTCTTCATCCTTGACCCAGCTGGACGGGCTCTCATTTCCAAATAAATGTCAAGCCAAGGGCCCCACAATGATGAACAGTCACTGTGTGTAATATGTGGTCACAACAGAGAAACTCTCACCCTTTGATCTTCTTTCAGTTATTGCAAGATATTGACTGAGTGTTGTTGAGGGTGTCAGGGACAGGGTCTCCACCCTCATGGAGTGTGTCCAGAGCATGCTGGGAACAAACCCGAGATTACACATACCTGTATCATTCAGTTTGATGGCCTATAGGCTGGGGGAGGAATATGAACTTTTGCTAGGTGATGCTTCTATTATAGTAAGGGAAGACAGAAGAGTAGACCAAGCAGATCTCAGAGCAATATCGTCCTACAGTGGCAAGAGCTATAGGTTGAGAACCTTAAGCAACCAGCCCAAACCCCGTGTCCTGGGAGGTGACATCTGAGTTGTGGCATTAGTGGGGAGTTCCAGCCAGTCACATCGGAAGGAACAGCACGGGGTACAGAGGGGCAGCAGGAGAACAGCCTCTCAGGTGGGAGTGAGCTTGGCATGATGGAGTTGCCTGAAGAAGGTAGGCTTGGCGAAGTGTGTCACAGGTTGTTTGGATAGTATCTACAAGTGTTCTACATAACAGGAGGCAAAGGAGACTCTTTTGAAAATGTTTCTGACATCCGTTTGGAAGCAATCTGTCTTCCGGTTCTCTTTCATGCCACATTTTGTAGACTGTAGATATTTGGCCAGTTTCAGTGGAGGAGAGCATGTCAATATGCAGACCGAATCACAGGTCTGTGGACATTCATCTCCTCACTTCTGAAATTCTATCTGACTCCGTGAGAATGGCCATCAAAAATACTGATGACAACTTATGCTGGAGATATTGTGGGGGTAAAGAGAGCACTCCTGCATTGCTGGTGGGAGTGCAAGTTAGTACAGCCTCTTTGGATGTCAGTATGGAGTTTTCTTAGAAAATTAGAAAAGAACATTCTTGAAGACACAGTAATACCACTTTGGGGTATAAAAGGATGCTCAATTGCACCAAAAGGACATATGTCCAAGAATGTTCATAGCATCATTTTTTGTCAAAGCCAGAACCTGGAAACTGATGTAGGTGGGTCTTCTATCTATCTGTTGCTTTTATTGGTTGATTAATAAAGAAACTGCTCAGCTTGATAGGTCAGAACATAGGTGGGTGGAGTAGACAGAAGAGAATTCTGGGAAGAAGGGAAGTGAGGCAGACGCTATAGCTCTCCTCTCCAAGATGGACGCAGGTTAAGATCCTTCCTGGTAAGCCACCACCTAGTGGTGCTACACAGATTATTAGAAATGGGTTCATCAAGATGTGAGAATTAGCCAGTAAGAGGCTAGAGCTAATGGGCCAAGCAGTGTTTAAAAGAATACAGTTTCCATGTGATTATTTTGGGTAAAGGTAGCCATGTGGGAGCTGGGTGGTGGGAAATGGCCCGAAGCTCCTTCTACAGGAAACAACCTAAATGCCCCTCGACTAAAGAATGGATAAGGAAAATGTGATTCATTTATAAAATGGAGGACTGCATAGCAGAAAAAAGTAACAACATCTTGAAATCTGCAGGCTAATGGATTGATCAGGAAACATTATTCTTAGTGAGGTAACCCAGACCTAGAAAGACAAACATAATATGTACTCACTCATAAGTCATTTTTAAACATAAAGCAAAGAAAATCAGCCTAAAAATCACAATCCCAGTGAACCTAGACAATAATGAGGACCCTAAGAGAGACATACATATAGATCTAATCTATATGACTGGAGGAGGAGGAGCGCAGGACCCTTGTTCCATTCTACCACCTGGCTAGCTTACACCCGAAATAACAAGACAGAAATTATATTAATTTAATTACTGCCTGGCCCATTATATCAAGCCTCTTCTTGGCCAACTCTCCCATCTTGATCCAACCCATTTCTTATAAAATGAGGTCATGGCTTACCAGGAAGTTACTTTCTTACCAGGAAGAAACTTTCCAAATGCATGCTAGGACCCAGAAACATGTGCCACCGCCACAGCTGGAGGGTGTGTGACGTCTCAAGAGAGATTGGCTGGGAGGCGAGATGTACAAGACAGCAAACAGAGGTGACCCTCAGTCGAGAGACCCCAGCCTGGCTGGGTGATTGATTGCCAAGAGACCGCCTTGATTTTGTTCTTTAATTATGGTGTTTATTTGGTGTATTATAGCGAGCCTGAAACCCCTCATAGCAGCCGGTACTGATTCTTGTTACAATGTCCTAATTAAGCTTTGATTTATATGCTAATTTTATTCCAAGTGTGTTCAAAAGGGGGAAAGTTATTAGACTTTATTTTGAGATTACATTCTAATCCCGAGGTCTGCCTGAAAGCCGCGTGTTGGCTCTGTCACCTTTTGTGTCTAGGATGTTGGTGGCAATTGTGATGATTTCCTCCGAGGGGAGAGGTGATGAAGCAGTGAGGGGTTGTTTGGAGTCGGTGGGGCTTCTGCTAATTGGAATTACGTAACCTCTCGCCTTTGTCTTGACAGCTTTGCAATGAGGCTTGCGCTGACTGCCCAGCTGGTTATGAGGGACTGTTAGGGTGTGCCTTAGGGATGTCACAGGCTGGTCAATGCTTGGTAGGAAGGCCATTCCCTGAGGGAGGGACTGGATTTGGGTTAGTGCATGGAGGTGAGGCTTCAGCACAGGAGCCCCTGGAATGTGGGAGAGTCACATCGTAGCAGCAAGGGAGGAGGCAGCTGCCGAAAGTAAGTGGTTCTTCTTTGCTTGTTGTTCTAACCATCCCTGATCCTGTGTGGGCTAACTTGAACTTTTCTATCCAAGGGCTCAGACGTCTTGACATGAAACAATTTACCTCTAGCCCTTAGATTAGATGATTCGTGCAGGCTCACAAAAGCCCTGCAAACCGGAGGGTGTATCTATGTGAGGACATTTTATTCCCTTGGGGAAAACACTCATGTTTACCACAGCTTTGCAGTGCTGGCCTTTAGCAGCATTTAAAAAAATCATAGAATGAAGCCTGAAGTGGAGGCATCAGGTTTGAGTCTGTCCTTCCATTTGCTGCTTCCAGCTACTGTGTACTCCCTTTCTTTCTGCTGATCCAAATCTCTGGGCGGAGTCTGAAGGCAGAGGGCCTGATGAGCCAGTGGAATTAGGTGGCACACTTCCGTGAGCTGGTCCTCTTGAGCTAGCATGGGCAAGAGCACAGGCTTGCTGCTCTAAGCTGGCCGAGAGCCCTTAAAGGAAAGTGGCTTCTAACCTACGTCAGGCTCAACCAGGAAACCCTGGAGACCCCTGACATCCCAAATTCTCTCGCACACAGCACAGCTGTGCCCCTGCTACCATCCTGGGCCCTGCTGTGCCCCAGCTCTACAGTTCCCCGTCTAAACAACAGAGGGAATGATTATAGGTGACTTCACATGGGCATATCCGTTTCCCACTCTCCTTTTGTGAATAGCGTAGGCTCTGCAGCCCAGTGTGTTACCTGGATGTCTTTAGTTTATTCTGAAAAAAAAAAATTAGGGATTAAATTCTGTCAAACAGCAGCAAACAATACTGATAGGCTACCAGCACCGCACCATCTTGTCCACTGTCCTCATGGATTCACTAGGGAGCCTCGTACCCCCCCTTATATATATCTGGGGGCCCACACCGTCGAGGTCTCAGAGTGTCTGTCTGATTTGTGGTGATAAAACCCATTTGGCTCCAGGTCTGGGCTAGGCACTGTGCCGAGCTATCTCCTGTTGATTCCTTTCCTTGCTCTTGTTCTTTCCGTGTATGTATAAGAGGGTCCCCTATGTATCCCAAGCTAGCCTCGAACTGGTGATTCTCCCACCTCAGCTGTCTAAAACATCAGATTACAGATACAAACCCTGCTCAGTGCCATCGTTTCCTAAATGTCTCTTCACAGCCTTCCCTGTCAAAGTCATGCACTTCTACTCTGGATACGAAGACATGAGGTATATGCTGGTCCTTCCAGTCCAAGATTATATCGCTCAGGGGGATCCTAAGAACTGTTCCCTGAGAAATCAGGGCCATGCAAGTTAACCCCAGCAGGCGACCCCCAGTCAAACAAGCCCCACTCGTTTCTTGTTGTGCCTTGGGTCTGCACTGCTGCCGACCCCCGTACAGTCAGAGTTTGGCATCCGACCTAGTTGGGCTGTGCTGTGACTTCAGGAAAGCTCAGCACTTGTTTCGGATGCAGTGTGTTAACACCTCTGCTAGTCTTTCCTGCTTCCCTGTATTTTTAGCTTTACACCTTGGGTTCTGTGACCTCTTCTGGACTGTTAAAACGTTAGGTGGTGGCTGCACAGAAAAGGGGTGTTTCGTCTTTCCTTCATCTTCTGACACTGAAGCAGAGCAGGCGGCTGCTCCACTAAGACCCGGGTGACCCACACTGAGTTAGTCTATCATGAAAATGTATTTTCAAAAGGGCATTGGGTATGTACAGGTTTATCTGTGGGTAGAGTGGCTGCCTAGCATCCTCAAAGCTCTGGGTTTGATCCCCAACACCACATAATCCAAACATGAAGGTAGACATATGTAATCTCAGCACTCACTCTGTGAGTTTGAGGCCAGCCTGGTCTACAAGAGCTAGCTCCGGGACAGGCTCCAAAGCTACAGAGAAACCCTGCCTCAAAACACACACACACACACACACACACACACACACACACACACACACACAAGTTGTTTTTCAAGTCTTCTCTTCATCCACATTCAGACTGCTTAGACAAGAAGATGGCATCCCAGCACTTACTGTTTAGACTCAGTGTCGTGGGTAAGAACAGCACAACAGTGTATCAGAACACAAAGTAGCCATCTTAGCTTACTTTAACACTGACTCTAGTTTGAACTTCCTTTGTTCAGTCCCTGAGGCTGGCTGTCTTAACGAGTCTTCAGTATCTGCAGAACAGTTCCAGTTTTCTAGCATCCACAGTCAAGGTCAGACATCTGAGCTGGTGTTCAAAAGGGCCCCCAGCTGCCAAAAGCGCTACTGCTGAGCTACGTCCCCATGCTACTTGAATCTGAAGCGCAACTTGGTGCCTAACTCTCTGACGTTTAAAAAAAAATCCTTTAACCTTTAGGTGCCTGATTCTTTTGCTGTGAAATAGGGATAATATCTGTGTCGTGGGATAATTGTGATGACTGAGCTGGTAATTATACACAATGTGTATTGAAAAGCATTGATGGAGAGGTGTGAGCTAGGGTTGCCTGTGGGCCTACCCACTAGTGTTTTCAGTGACACCCCTCCTGAGAAATGCTGGCCTGCTGGAATGCTCACTACCTCGGCCGTTCAGCCTCTAAAAATGTACCCGACTCTCCCACTCCCCTAGAGGCAAGCAAAGGCGAGAGAGAAGATGGTCCCTTTCAGTGCCCGGATGAGTTGGACCCAGATAACCGTGTGTCATGTGGCCAAAGGTGCCCTGGATGGGAGACAAGCCCTGTGGCAGCCCAGTGTGTGAATGCAGGAGCACATATGGGGGAGGACAGGGTGCTAGGTGGTTAGGCAAAGGCCAAGTTTCAGACGGGGCGGACAGCTCCTGCTACCCCAGGTCCCTCTGGCTTTCCCTCCCACCCTTGCTGATGCCTCTTTCCAAACGGACTGAATATGCCTTCCCACCTTCGTCTTCTCTCCAAGTCTGTTCATGTCCATGACTCTCTAACTGGTGTCCCTGCTTCCTTTCAACAGTGGAGACAAGGGAACCTTCTGGAAACCTCCTTTCAGAGCAAACCTCCCTGGCTGACATCCTCAGGCTCCTGCATTTCACCACGCTCTGGCTTGACTTGTTTCCTGACTACTTCTAACTCACCGTGGGCCCAGGGGTTTTGAACATGAGATTTACACCCTTGTCTTCTCCCCCCAAAGATTTTGCACATAGTCAGTTCCTTCAGATCTAACTGGATTGTTACCAGTCTCTCCTTGTCATCCTATCGGGTGTCACTCTCTCCACCTACAGTCCCTGATTATCACATCATCGTACTTCACAGCCTTCTGCCACCATACTGGATGATCTGGAGTGTGCATTTGTCGCTCTGCCCTGATTGGCTCTGTTGCCGAGGGACGGAGCACCCCACCACTGTCACAGTAGCGTTTCCAGAAGCAGAGACAGCCTTGTACCCTTGTACCCATCCAAGCTGCTGGCAATTTGTCCCCCACTTCCATTACTTTTACACCCACCCTTTCTTAAGATATCCTGAAAACCACAGCACCACCTCCAATGCGTGTAGAGATGATGTAGGTACCCACCCCAGCCTCCACAGAATGCTCCCCTCAAAGGAGCGTCTTCCCTGTGATTTGCCTCCTCTGTAGCCGGCGGGATGTGGGTGTTTCTCGGCAGGCTGTGTTTACAGCGTCTTCCCCTGCTTGTAGAGTTGCAGAGTCAAGGCCATGTAGCTGTCCACCCTCTGCTCCCACCCTTAGCAGCTGACAGAAAACTCCCACTGCACTGTCTGTTTCAAGCAGTGCCATGTTATCTCAGCCCAGTGTGAGCTGTGTAAATGACTCCTCTTGCCTGCCCTAGCTACTCAGGTCAGTGGTACAGAGTGAAGACCATGAGATGTGTGTGAGCAGAGCCCACCTAGAGGAGAGCAGGAAGACCTGGAGTGACACAGCCACTTCCCCGTCTGTCACTCTGCCTGTGCACTCTGCTGATGAAGATGCTGGAACCCAGAGAGAAACTCCAGGTGACAGCCACGTAGTCACCCTCAGCAAAGCTGTAGAAAAGTGGCATCTAAACACAGGTACTGTCGGCTTCCTGGTGACAATGGAGGTAGAGTGTTGACTTCCCTCACACCCAGTCTCTGACTTCACTGTCATCCAGCAATTATTCTTTCAAGAGCGAAGCTCCAGCTGGTTCCAAAAGATCCATAATTGCAATCTCCGTCATCACAGTGATGTTTTTTGAAAGCTTGGAGCAGATCCACCAGTGTTGCTCCCGGGAGGACAGGTTCATCTAACATCCTCTCAGATGCATCACCGGTGCCTGCAGAGTTGTACTGACAAGGGTTTGAGGTGCTAACCCCTGAGCCCTCCTTTAACCATCCCTGATGCCCAGATCTCTGCTCTACATCCTGAGGTATAAAACATAGGCAGGTAGTCTGTGCCCTATTTTGTGTTCTACTGGGTGGCAAATGATCTGCTATCACCTAGTGTTGTGACCAAAGACAGGTGAGTCAACCCTCCTGAGCTTCCTCTTTGCTCCTTTTAAGCACGATGATAAACGGAGCCTACTTATAGCTATTGGGAGATAGGCAGGGTCAAGGATTTAGATTGACTGGCAAGCCTTAGAGTTGTCTGCTAAATTCAGACAAGGCATTCTGTTAGCATAAAATTATTGCTGTCTAGAATTTTAGACATTTTAGGCAATGGAACTTCTTGGTATCCCTAGCCTGTCTGTTCAAACCCACTTAGCTAATTCACAGGACAGGCTAGCATACGAAACTCTCCCCTGTTCTGTAAGACTTCCGAGTCAGCACTCTGACGAGCAGCCGCGGTGTATTTAATGAGTGGATTAGCTGTGCAAAATGGATTGGCAGCTCATTAAGGAGCTCTCCCTCCACTCACGAACCGTCCTCTTTCCTGTGGTTATTTCCCGGTAAGCCAGCGAGAGACACCACACACTGTTCTGCCTGAGCTCAGACCCTCTGTGCTGCTTCTCACGGGTTTGCTGTCTCTAATGCGGGTGCCAGACCATGCTCTCTCACAGTGATGGCTGTCAGTTTAAACAGGTCGTGGTAAGCGTGCTCTTTGATTTGTTATGGGTTTGCAAACCCAAGAACCAGCTCCACAAAATGTGTGCGGGGTGGGCATGCAGCCGAGAATAAAAACCAGAGAGAGTCACTCTCTCAGCCATCTCTTGACTTCTCAGGACTCCTGATTCTTCTGAAATTTCTATCCATGAAATCATTGTGAACAGACCTCCACACATGAAGTCATTCCTAAAATGAATCAGAAAAATGGCTGATGGAAACACACAGTAAAGCACAATCAGATGAGTCTAAAATCTCAAAGAGGGATGGGCAGGGAAGGAGTACCGAATGGGGCTACACTGGCAACTGGAGGGTAAAAGGGGAGCAAGGAAGAAGAGGGGAGGTGAAGAGAGAGGAAAGTAAAGGGGCCTGGGATGGTAAAGCTGGTGTCCTGTAGGAGTGTGAAAAGAAGAGTCTTGTAATCCCATAGACTTGTTTCCTGGGCTTTCCCCAGGCTGATGTCAACAAGGTGGTTCTGTTGTTACATGTCATTATTTTTAAGTGTGTGTGTGTGTGTGTGTGTGTGTGTGTGTGTGCACATGTGAGCACTGGTACCCAGGAAGGCAGAGGTGTGGGACCCTCTGGAGCTGGAATTTCAGGCATTTGTCATCCACCTAATGTGGTTGCTCAGAACAGAACTCTGGTCTTCTACAAAAGCACTATATGCTCTTATTGACTGAGCAAGGCATTTCTAAAAGACCCATCCATACACCCACACTCCTCACCCACCCGCCCACCCATCCATCCATCAACTCACCCACCCACTACCCACCAATCCCATCAATCCACCCACCCACCTACCCATCCACCTATCCAAACACCCACCGAGCATTCGTGTACTCCATTCATTTCTAAGTACAGAGCCTAGGAAAGAAGAATATAAGAAACTTCTTGGACTGCCCCTGGAACTCAGGTAAAACAATCTGGACAAACATTTTTTTTTGGCTGTACAAACTTTCAGAAAGTCTTGTTTGATTCCAACTCCAAAGTCTTCCCTAAATCCACTCATTTATCTTGATCACAGTTGGCCCTGGTTGCAAGGTTATTACCCACTTCCTTTCCTGTCAGTTCCCAAGCATTTCAAGTGCTCCATGGATCCCAGCTGAGCTTGCAGTAAATTCTGGTCTGCCTCTGTGGACCCAAAAGCCCTACATGGTGGGGTTCTTCCAATCCACCCAGTGCCGCTCTCAGGGTCTGTCCTATGCAGTGGTTGTGTCTTGTTGATGACCGCATGAGCCTGTTCTACTCCCTACCTCATGGACTTCGCACTCCCAGTTGCCTCTGCCTGAGTGTTTCCCTTTGATCCTTGCGCGGGCCAGGTCTTGCTCACCAAGACCCTGCTTTGAGCTTGGTCTTAA
The DNA here is from genome assembly GCA_963919715.1 of Microtus obscurus. Taxonomy (NCBI): domain Eukaryota; kingdom Metazoa; phylum Chordata; class Mammalia; order Rodentia; family Cricetidae; genus Microtus; species Microtus obscurus. The sequence continues at coordinate 1,006,314 of CAWTZC010000707.1, forward strand.
ATAAAGCTCCTCTCCATTCACCATCCTATCTGTATTTTTCACACAGCTTTTGTTTCCCTCCCAGATTATCTTCCAGGAGATATTAGTCTACTTTCCATTGGTTTAGTTTCTCCCCCACCCCCATGAGAGCAGGGACTTCCCTGCTCTGTTGCCCAATGTTTGCTGAGCCACAACATTTTTAGCTAAATTGAGTGAGAATCAGTAAACATATGAGCTGAAGACACAAGCAGAAAGAGAGATGGTTATGACATGACGGAAGATGCTAGAAAAAAGATGATGCTATGTGATGGCTATCCTTAGTTGTCAACTTGACTGCACCTGGAATTCATTACAATGCAAGTAGCCGGACAAACCTGTAAAGGGTTTTGCCTTAATCAAGTCATTAGAAGTAGGGAGATCCACTTCTAATCTTGATCTTTAAGGGGAGGGGAAGTGATACACCTGTAATCCAGGTGTTTAGAAGCTGGCAGATTCATCTTTCATCTGGCCTACACCTTCTGCTGGCAGCCTATGTAAAGGACACGGAGGAAGGAAGCTTGCTCTCTTGGCCTGCTCTTGCCCCCACTGGCAAGTCCATTCTTTTCTGGCCTTACAGCCCACTTCTTTAGTATTTCTCCATTTACTGATGACCATCTGAGAAAGGGAGCCTCGTGGACTGAACAACTACTAGATTCTTGGGATCTGAAGATTGGATCCCCAGCGGTAATACAAGGGTCCCCATCTTACTGTTACCTTGAGTTATTTATGCAGAGTGCTGGGCTCCACTGGTATTTCCGTGTATGCATAAAATGCACTGTGGTCCATTATACCCATCCCTCTGCTGGTTTTAAAGACAACACGGAGGGGCGAGAGCCTTGGGTTCAGGTGTTAACTGAACCAGGTGACTCTGCTTGTCCTTTTCCACTGCCCCTGCAAAGGTCCCTCTCTCAATTATTACCCCTGATTGGCACCTGACGGACTCCAACATCAATAACCAATCGTATCCTTTCTTAAGAAACTGAGCCACTCCAGAGGCCCCTGGCAGTCTGTATGGGACATTTGTTCTGAGACCAGTGTGGACAAACTGGTGGTGAAGGGGCATTTGGGGGGGGGGGGCTGCCGCAGTATCCCGGCTGACAATCTTAGAACCTGGGAGACCTAGCCATGCCCTGGTCCAGATTTTCCATGTCTGGGAAATTTCAGCATTCCATCTTGGCTGACATGGGCAGACTGAGGGTTGGGATTCAGATAGATAGTTGGGTGTAAATTTTTAGCAAATAATAGGGAATTTTTGCTGATAGAAACCAATGGTTTTTTTGATAGACATCTTCAGCTCTCACTTGAGATCAAGTGTGTGCTTGAGTGGGGGAGGTGAAGAGGTAGGGGAGAGGGAGAGAGAGATGAGAAAAAAGAGATGAATGAATGAATGAATGAATGAGCATTCTCACTTCAATCCTGTCTCCCTTAACTCCACATCTTGGGATCTGACTTAGGTAAGGACATGAGAAAATTTTTGTTCTGGTCAGTTTGAGTTTCATCCTCCCTTGGGCAGTAAGGTACCACACCACTCTGTGAAAGGGAGACAGCTGGGTAAAGCCACTCCAGTTTCCAGATGATAGAGAAAACACCACAATAGAATCATTCCTATATGGGTGACCCGGGAAGGACATGTTCTCTTTTAGCTTCCGAAGACATGGCTGTTAAATGGCCCGTGCACCCCTTTTCTGCGGGTCCAAGAAAGCAGACGCCGCCGGTCTTGGAGTGGATATTTGAATTTGATGTCGGGAAGCACTCTCCAGACCTCAGATTTGCTCGGGAAGGTGCTAAACACTCTCTTGTGGAGACTGAGGAGCTCCGCCTTGGGGCGACCTCACACAGTCTGGACAGCTCAGTGGCAGCGGGATCCTGTCGGGGGAATTTTCGAATTTGGAGGGAGCTGACTAGGTGCTCTGAAAAATCGTTCCCGCCTCCTGTTTTCCAGTTGCTCTCTCTAGAATTGTCAAGTGCTTCTGCCTACATACAGGTGCCAGCTAAAGACCCCACCCAACCCCCGGAGGAAGAGCCTCTCCGGAGGGGCCTTGTCTATCTTTCCAGTCCCGGGGCGGGGGAGAGACTCCGGACCCTGAAAGGGAGGGGTAGGGGGGTAACTAGAATGGCGAGGCTGCCCATTGGTTGGGAGGCACCATGTGAACTACACTGGTTGGCTAGGGGAAGGGAGGAGGAGGCGGTTTCCCGGGCAACGGGAGGGCAAGGAGAGGCTGTAGTGGCAGAGCCCGGGCTGAGGAGCGCCGCCGGTCAGAGTACAGAGCAAGACTGACTGGAGGCTGTGGCTCCAGAAGCCGGCGTGGGCGCAGGTAGGACCCTGCGCTGCCTTCTTGGGGTCAAGCCTGGCCAGGCTGTCCACTAGGACCAGCCTGGGGAAAGTTTGCGACCCAATTGGATTGACAAAATAAGAGGACTTAAAGATGCTCTGGGTGGGCTTGGAGGTCCAGGCAGGGTGGGGTTGCAGAGGGGACAGGGCTAGGCTGGGAGACCGCACCCTTACTCCAGGACCTTTAAGTAGGGCGAGGAGCCTGTGAAGCCACCAGGTTGCATCACAGAAACCTCACAGGCGAACGCTCAGCCGCACGCATAAGCAGGCCGGCCAGTCCACCCACCCTTGTTCAGAGGTGATTTAAGAAACTTCCCCAGCAGACGCTGGGCTAGCTGCACCGCGTCCTGAGACCCGAGGCTGTGAGCCCTCGCTGTGCACTTTCTCAGGCCTCAGCACGAAATTGCAATTGTGCACGCCCCCATTCGGAGTGGGCGTGTGCCCCGCTCAGTGTGCGCGACCAAGGCCGCCCATCTCCTTGCGCGTGTTCTTCTGTTTTTGAGCGCTGTTTTGCGTTTCTCTGGCCCCACTCTGTGATTGTGCCTCTGGGTTGTTCAGGCATCTGAGTCCCTGTTAATCTGTTGTTGTGGGCGTCAGCAAACACTCTCTGGGATGCTGGGGGCTGAGTATCACTGTTCCTAGCTTTTTCTGTCGGGGTCTGTGTTCTCTCTCTCTCTCTCTCTCTCTCTCTCTCTCTCTCTCTCTCTCTCTCTTTCTCTCTCTCTCTCTCTCCTTTCTGTGCTGGTTTCTTGGTATGTTTATGTGTGGTTTTATATTGGTGCCTCTGTTTCTGGCCACATTTGTCTCCAAATATAGGTCTGGTACTCATCTGCGTGTGTCGGTCTGTGTGTGTGTGTGTCCCCGTGTGTGATCGGAGCAGCTGTAGGTGTGCGTGTGTGTATGCGTGCTATGCCTGTATACGTCTTGTCTCTCTAGTCTGCCTTCTCGATGGGTCTTCCCATGTCAGCAAGAGGATGGGGGTAGGTTGATCAGAGCCTGAGCTGGGGGACCAGGCCAAGCCCGGTTCCGTGGCTGTCTCTCTCTCTCTCACACACACTCCACTCCCGGCAGCTGCAGGACCCCAGGCGGAGCTTGAGAAGAGGCCCCAAGCACTGGAGCCCAGGCTCTCCCTGCTGAGGGGTGTGCTTGGCCAGTCAACTCTTTTCTTTCCTGCAAAGGGACTTCGGTGGTGGCAGCTTGCACCGCCCAGCTGGGGCCCTAGTGACTTATTTTTGTGTGTGATCCTTTCTTTTCTTGAGGAAGAGGCGGGAGCATGCTCTGCTCACTGGTGTGCTCAGATAAAGGCGCTGGGGTTGTGGGCTGTGTCAATCCTCCTGGCAGAAGTGTCTGGTTCACAGACTCCTTTGGGAGCACCACACCTAAGTCCTAAGCCCACTATTCCTCCTTGCTACTCTTCCATACATTTTGTGTGACTTGCCTATCGCTCTGTTGATAAAAGGTTAGGTCTGCAAGAAGCCCTCTGGCTCTCCCATTGGCACATGAAAGCAAATGCTGAATTAGGGATGCACTCCTCTTACAAAATAACACCGACCAGGCTTCCCTTTCACAACCCTCCACCTTCAGTCTGGGCTGGAAATCAGAAATGAGAGCTGCTGCGGAGAGGAGGGAGAAGATCAAACAGAAAGTGACCAATTTTGCAAACTTAGGACAAATCAGCAAAAGGTGGAAAGTAGGCTCAGGCTCCCAACATCTCAACGGGAATGGGTCCAGCTTGCGAGCCCTAGCCTGCCACTAGCGCTGGCATTGGAATCTCGCTGGCTATTCAGGGGAACTGCGTCTTCCTACAGTAAAGGACCTCAGTAGCACTCTGAGGGAATCTCTGCCTTGAAGACTGAACTCTGTCCTGGTACCCTGTGGATTGAATCTGCAGACTGATCCCCTGTACCCCTGTTGTGATTGTCCAGAGGAAGGAGTAGGATTAGGTGTGGAATGGGAAGTTGAAGCCCTGTGGAATCTGTGTTTGGTTCAAGACCCCTGGCAGTGTGTTTAAATACCTGTACCGTGGCCAGGCTTGTCTTCGGAATGTCTAGATCATGGAGCTTGCCCATAAGGCTCACAAGCTCACCTGATGGTACCACCTGCTCTATCCCGTTTCACCCCTGTCCCAGGCTGATTGACTGACATCTGGGTAACACAGCGGACAAGCTGGTGCCGAACAGCTGCATTTGGGGATCCCTCCAACATGTTCACTTTCTAATGAACTAATTAATGTTCTCTTAGTCTTGCCTCCTCCCCATCTCCACCTCCATGCACGCTTAAACTTCTGGAGACTTCTCTGGCAGTAAGGAAGCGGGGCATTTGCTCTTACAAAGTTTCCTCCCCTTGCCAGTCAGAACGCACATCAGAGATGGCACTGACAGTGGCATTCTTGCTTCCTGGTGACTCCTGCCACAGGGCCCAGGGCAATGGTGGCCCCAGAGCTGGGGCAGACTGCCTTCTAGAGAAAACAAAAGGCTTGCAGGAGGTGTGGCACATCTTCTTACTCCCTGCTGCCAGGGAAGACACTTCTGTGGCGACAGCGTCTGTCCTCGTGTGCTTTCAGGGTGTGTGCGCCTGTTGGTGTGATGGGATGTGACAGGGTCTCACCCGGGAGAGAGGGCTGGTTCAAGCCTGGTGCAGGGGCCAGAACTGTCCTGGCAGACAGACGCAGGCAGAGTCCAGGACTGGAGAAGTCCTCCCAGGAGGAGACCCTTCTGAGCACTGTTTTTTTTTTTCTTTCATTATTATTTGTGAGCCTAGGCAGGAACTATAAGAAGTATAGACTCTGAACTAGACAAATGGCAGTGATCTTCCCAGAGAAGTGTGGACATAGGTGAGAATTTTGAAGCCAGACCTGGCTTCCAGTTCTAGACACGTGGCATCTTAACTATCTTTTGTTTTAGGGGAGTTGTTTGACTGCTCTCGTTAAGTGTCCAACGAAAAGCAAGGTGACTGGCACATGACTAAGGGATTTATTGAGTAAATGAATATGTGTATCAGTAGCACCAGAGACACAGCAGGCATTCAGTGGCTTTAGCAGGTCACATGTTAAATGAATGCCATCCTTTCGTTATTAGTGTTACCTGCACTTTCTAGATGAGAGAAGTTAAGATACTCCAGCAAGGTCACACTGTGAGGCAGTGCAGAGTTGAGGCTCAACCCCAGCTCCATTGATCTGAATCTTCCACTAGGTCGGAGACCACATCTGGAAAGGGCTCTGCTTGGAGGAGGTTTGCTAGTTTTCTTGCATTGTTCTCTGGAACTGTCTTTCCTAGAGATGTCTCGGAGGGGTGATGTCCAGGGTGCTTGTGGGCAGCCCAAGCGTGCTTAACTATTTCCTGGGCCCTTAGAGAACTTCTGAAATCTTGCCCTCGGGTGTCCCTTTTCTGGACTTTCAGCTCCTCATTGATTCTTAATCCAAATCAGAAGGGGCAGTGTGACTTGCTGAACTCTGTTGGGGTCCAGTGTGTGGCATAGGGCAAGCCACACTTCTCAGGGGTGCACCTGGGAACCTGCATTTCCTTCTACAGCATCTCTCCCAGGTACTCCCCACCCCTTTCTCTTCTCATGAGCCCTCTGTTGCCAACCCTCCCGTCTGCTGTTCAACCTGCCTTGGCAGTGAGCTGCATGGAAGCCTGACAGAGGGTGGTGAGAGAGGATGCCTTCGGCCTCATTTCAAAGTGGCTGCTGATCAGGACAGCTGCAAGGGAGACTTCTGGGGGCTTCTGTCTTATGCTAACTCTGACTGAATCTGGCTGTAGCTCTCCCGGAGACTGGCACCGACTGAATTGCTGGGAGGCTAGTGTTTGGTTAAAAATGCTGGCAAGAAGCTAGTGCTTTTTAGTAAGCCCCTGCCACCCCCTCAGCCTTTGTTTTCCAAGGTGCTAGAGGAGAGAAATTTGGTGTTATCCTGATGGCACCCTCAGGGCTGTCCCCACCTCTTAAATCACGCAGGGAAGTTGCACTCAGTGATCATGTTCCTCTGGGGTGCTCTCTTCTCTCCCCTCCTCCCTGGCTTCCAGAGCTTCTGTGACGACGTCAGGTAGGAGGTGACCAGGGTCTACTTTGCCTGCAGGTTCCAGCAGGGAATGCAGCTCCATGCCATAGCTGCTTTCCAGCTCTGTCTGATCCATGCTGCTCTTTCCCCTCCCTGTGGCCAGACTGTCACCTGCCACACACCACACCCTCCAGCTGGAACTGGGGAGGCGGCGATACTGGTGTTTCTGCTTCCATGAGCATCTCCCCCCTCCTCATCTTCCCATGGTGCCTTATTGCTGCCCTGACAGCAAGCCCCCACGTGGGCTTTTCCAGCACCGCCCTGCTATTTCAAGAGCAGGCGACATGGGGAGTCCATGAGTCACCCCCCAGGTTGCTAGCCCATGGATGTGATCCATGGTGGGTTCAGAAAAAGACTGCTGGCTGCTGCTGGGCCCAGGCCTTGCTGTTTGACTCCAGATGGCAGGCAAGACAGCTCGAGCACCACACTGAACCAAAGACAAATCTGACTGTTGAACATTTTTCTCTTCAGGTCTGGGTCTCTCTGCAGGAAGGAAGATGACAGCCGGGAGGGGAGCCACCGTGGAGACAAGCACTCACAGGAGCTCTGAGGAGCGGCTGGCAGAGAGGTGTTTGTGCTGATTTATAGGAGCCAAGGGCTGCGAGAGGGATGTGGATGCTATCAGCTTGGTGGATTAAATGCCCATTTCCATTGTTATTGACATATAAATTATCTGTGCCAAGCAGACAGTGAGGCAGAGAATTCCTGGGGCAGGGATGTGGCACACGCCCCAGGACATGGACTCCTCTTTGCCCAGATCTGTCCTTTGGGCTCTTGTAAAGTGAATTGCAGACCTGAAGTGAAACTCTGCTCCTCATCCTCGAGATGTCAGTGGCAGCCTCCTTCATCCCCAAGGCATCGCTGGCCAGCCAGGTTCCCAAGTGGCTTTCAAGAAGATGGCAAGAGCTTTGAAGAGATAGCACAATCTCCCTTCTGGTGGGACCTGGTCTGGTGTGCACAGGTCGTTGTTGTGCGGGTCACTTGGGTCTACTGTGGATTTAGAATACCGTTGAAGGAGCTTTTATGCCTGGGAAATGGAATTGATTTCGGAGTCAAGCCAACAGCAGAAGAGAAAGCCTGTCACTCACGGACTGGAAGACCAAAAGAGGGTAAGTGATAGAACTTTGCTTACTGTTGGCTGCCTGGAGGTGGAGTGTGGCTAGGTGTGGCTTAGAGGTGATCAGTTAGTAGAAATGTGTTCATTGATCAGACACCTGTGTGTCTCTTGTCTCTTTCTGCTTAGGAGGTGATGCGGTTGCTCCCGACTTTGGTATCCTAGTGCTGTTTTTTGCTTTGGGTCGTTGGTGGTTAATGCGTGAGAGGAATGAAAAGAAGGAATATTTTAATGCCCGGAACTAAAGAAAGCAAAGACTTTACACACTTTACAGAAGTCAGCAAAAAGTCCTGGTGTTCTCAAAGTCAGTCTGGGTTCCTTTGTGCTGCAGTTGTTCTGGGTGTGTGTGCACACTTTGCCTTTCTGGTCATGGTGCTCCTTCCTGAGATGGTTTTGTTTAAGGAATTTTTTTGTGTGTTTTCTGCCTGCTCTTGCATATAAGGATCAAAAATGCACCTTGTGAACTCTCTGGTCCTGTTTGTGAGAATGTCACAGTCATTTAAAGTGGCCCATTGAGTGCAGGTCACTGGCTATGATTGGTCTGAAAGCCACAGTCACCCAGGACTTGTGTCTGCTGGTTAACTTTCAACTCTTCTTCAGAAGCCAGGCACACTAGGGAGACCCACTGTCATGCTGTAGCTGACGGTTTAGAAGCGAACCTGTGGCTGGGTATGGCCAGGGGCTAACAAGGGTTAAACTTGTTGATGTAGAACCAGAGAATGTATTTGTCTGCAAATGGACCCAGTGTTTTCATTGAAGTGTGGGGATGGTACCCAAGCTTGTAGCATTCTATCCAGGTGATGAGGTACCGTGTTCTCTCCCCTTGTGAGTTTCAAAGATCAACTCTCCCCGTGTGTAATACCAATGGCTTTTTAACCCTTCCTATTAGATTTTAGCTGTAGTGTGTGCACGGTGCGCATGTGCCTGCGTGTACACAGCTTTTGTATCGGGACTTACACTGTCTTTAAAGGATACAAATGCATTGAAATACATCTTAAAAACACAAATGCCTACTCCATTCCTTAAAGAAAGAATCGCTCCAAAGCCTGGGCCCCCTTGATTCAGGAAGAACGCCTCCATCTCAGGCACCTAGATAAGTGAGATTTGTTTTGTGGAGTTTGATTGCCAAGTACAGAGCCTGCTAGACCTTCTGCTCCAGTTTCAGTGGGCTCGTTCCCAGAGCTAGAAGGAACATTGATTGCAGTGAGCGGCCTGAGGAATGCCTGCATTTGACAGAGTGTCAGCCAAGTTTGGGATCCAGACACTTAGCCGAGGAACATTTGAGACCTCTGATACCATAGAAAATTTTAATTGGGCTGGTACACTAAGATAATATGCAATTACGATGGCTCCTCCTTGGCTAGGTATAGCTGTTTGCATTACCCATCTGTTCTTGGCTTGGGCTGGGCTGGGTCCACATGTACCACCGAGCCTCTGGAAGGAGAATACAACCCCAAGTGAGGCTCGGCGGCAGCTGGGGTAACATCAATTGGTCATGCTCAGCTGACATTCATTTTAACTTGAACTCTAGCCGTCATGGTGATTATTAAATTTATAATGATATATGTAAGATCCATTTTAATGGCTCTCCATGCTCGGGTGAGCCCTCGCTTGTGCTGGGAAAATAAAGCTTAATAGAGTATTACATTTCATTTTCTACTGAATTTTCTGGGCAGAGGTTGAAACTTGGCTTAGGAGGAGTTAGATTGTTTTCTCTGATAGTCGATGTGATCGAGTTCAACATTGCTGAAGAATAAGTCTGGGCTTCCAGAACCCTGCCACTGCAGCCGCTTCTGTTGGCAGCGGCAGCTTCTGTTGTGTGCCTGTGTGTGTTTGTGGGTAAACACACGTCCCATTTGCGTCAAGTGTGAAGCTAAACAAGCCTCACAGCATGCAACCTGGAATGTCCTGTCCACGGGGCTGACAGGCGGCTCTGAGTGTTTGGCTCCTGCCTCAAAGGAGCTAAGAGCTCCTCTTTTGGGGGGACTGGCTGAAAAATCCCACAAAGACAAAGAATCTGCAGGGGGGGATGCTGGGAAGCTGGGGAGCTGGAGAGCCTCCACCAGCGTGAGTTACCCATGGGCCTTTGTGAGATCAATGACACACAGACACAGTAGAGGGCTAACAAGTTGAACTTTTGCTGTATTTCCTACTATCATGAACAGCAGGAGATGCTTCCTTGTGCTTGGTGGTAGCTTCATTTTGCTTGCACTGTGGATGGAGTGACTGGTTCAGGGCCCACCTGGGATGTGGTCTTTGGAGACCCTCATTGTGTGGGTGAAGGATGCCTTGGTTCGCAGGAGGAAAAAGCTGAGCTCACATCCTAATGCTGCTGTAGGTATGTTAGATCCAGTATCCAGTAAAGTAAAAGCTTCTAAGGTTTCAGATTGGTGGATTTTTTTTATGCATTTTATATATCTATGTAGATACCCCACAAATCAAGATATGTAATATCTCTTTCTAAAAAAAATCAATTATGTTTTTAAATGTGTGTGTTGCCTGCATGTATTTATGTACCATGAGCATGTCTGGTACCCATGGAGTTCAGAAGAGGATGTTGGATCTCTTGGAACTGGGGTAGGCGATGCCTGTGAGCTACTATGTGGGGCTGTAACTGAACCCAGGTCCTCTGTAAGAGCAACAAGTGCTCTTAACCACTGAGTCATCTCTTCAGTCCAAGATATATAACATCTCTTGCTCTGAGTATGGTGAACCGAGTTGAGATTAAGGGGCTTCCACCTCAAGGCAGGTTCTCTGGGGTGGAGACCTAATGGTGAGCAGCTGGCCCTGAGAAGATCTGGAAGTAGCTCTGTTTGGACCCTGTAATGGGGCCAGGTGTCTTTCTGAGCTCACAAAGCTTCCCCTCCAGCATTGATGATGTCCCCGGGTGCCACCTATGAATAGCAGATCCCTCTGCCTCTCTGTCAAATTCAAATCTTGTGCTGAGTCAGGAATCGGGTAAAGAGGCCCTGGGGCTACAAATCAGCCCGGACAGAAATCCAGTTACTTGAGTGTGGCTGTGTACTGAGAGCATTTACCCAGCACGAAGGGGAGAAGCCAGACTTCCTGACAGACAGCTATTTCTCTGTCATGGGAAGGACTTTTGAATTGATCCCCCCTACTTCTCCTTCTGCACAGGACTGTGTTTGTCCTCCGCCGCAAGCTCTCCCAAGGAAGGCAAGTGCTGGAAAAATAAGCCTTGTCTCGGGCTCTTCAAAGAGGCTTGGTGACTGGAAGTGACAAGGGTAGCTTAGTTTGAATATTCTTCAGGATGTCACCTACTCAGCAGGAAAGCTTCCTAGAGCCAGTTTTTAAAATGGCTTTGGAGAGGGTAGCTCAGGCTTCATGTAATTAAAATTTATAGCATTGGCTGAGCTGCTCCGGATGGTAACCAGCAGCGTCCCACTAAGAGGCACACATCACTCTGCTCGCCGTACCAGCCATTCCTTGTCCTTTGTGTACAACCCTGACTGCCCTGTATCCGTGGCCTCGGCTTACAATTGTTTGCCCCAACAAGGACACCCCACTTTATCTAATCACCCCTTCTGAGTTGGCCTGGCATCTGTCTCCTCTAACCTCTGGCCCTTTCCTTTTCTAATTTCATATCAAAGGCAGCTAGCATGGAGGGTACCATAACGTTCTGGCCAGTTCTCTACTGCACCGTCCACTCCTGGCCAGGTGACTCTACACAGCCTAGCTGCTGCCGTCCTGATCAGTGATTTCCCGCTCATTCCTCCACAGAAGCCACCCTTCTCAGCCCAGCTCTCTCATTCCCTATACCCCACATATCTCCTTGCTAAACTCTGATGAATTTTCTCGACAGTTGACCCCATGTCTGAGGCTTTACTTAAATGTTTTCGTCCCCCTCAAAGGACTTCACTCCTGGGCCACTCCCCCACTCCTCACAAAGGATGGAACATCCATGTCGTTCTACACCTCATTCAGGAGCAGCGAAGTAGCTGCTCACTGCACCCCCCCCACACACACATCCTGAATGCTTCATCACTCCATAACCTCTGAACCAGACAGCTAACTCTTTAAGAGAGGAAGCTGATCTTGTCCGTCACTTCACCTTCTGGAACACAGGAGGCTCCTAAGGCAACTTACTTAAAATAGAAGGGTATATGGTGCTGTGGGTCCTCTTTCTCTTTGATGATGAAGTTGAGTTTGGTCCTTTTAGATTTAATATGTTTCCGCTAACAGACAGAGGAGGGGAAAATATGACTCAAGCATTCAAGAGTTCTGTGAAGGACTTGAGACATTTGATATAGAAGGACCAGATAAGCTCTCGAGAGAGAGTGGTCTCCAAGCAGGTATCCTGAAGTGACAGTTGGAGTTAGTGTGGACCTGGTGACAAGGTGGGTAGGTGAATCTTAGGCACCGACCAGCATCGTTGCTTCTAGGGCTGGAGGGAGCAGTGGCATAGGATGGAGCAGCTGAGCTGTCGATGGGGCATCTGGAAACAGTGGTGCCTTCTCGCACTTCTCATGGGGCAAGTGCCCTTATGTTTGTTTTGATCCATGAAAGCAGGGTAGTAGTCACTTGTTCCAGTCACAGGGAAAACAAGACCCACAAATGTCCTGATCATCCTGAGAATAGATGGCCACTTTAGCGGACTTCATTGAAAGTATTAAAAATTATCTCAGTGGGCTAAGAACAAGGAAAGTAACTAACGTGTGTTAGATGCCTGCCCTATGCCTTGGAGATACCAGCAGCGTCTCTTACTTTAGCTCTTCCTCAGACCATTGTGGGGTTCTTTTTAAATCTGTTTGTTCATTTCATTGTTTTTCCAGTGTTAGGGATCAAATACCAAGCCTGGGAATGATAGCCACCCTAGCACTGAGCTGTTTGCTCAGTCTCTTTCATACAAGTTTTCATAATCCTTTTCACAGAGGCAAAAACTAGGTTGAGGGTTAAACAGCTTGCAATGTCTGTGAGCTGCAGAACTTCACCGAAATCTTTACCTCTCTGTTAAGTTTCTAGGTCTAAATTTTTAATATGATCTTTTCAACTTTTTTGCTGTTGTGTATAAATGCACACACATATGAGTGGGAGGGGACTCATGTGCCCACGTGCCCCCAGGCATGCATAAACACACACAACACACACACACACACACACACACACACACACTATAGTAGAACTGGTACACATGACATCACACGGATATCCCTTACCCAGTACCGTGACCATGGTAGTCTATAAATCGCTGACACGGCCTTTCCAAGCTGAGTTGCAGGGCTCTGGTCACACAGATCTTCTGTAGAGGAATCTTCCTGCACCAGTGGACTAAGTTCTGAGGTGCTACTGGGGAGATAGATCCTAATGCTACTGGAGGGGACGAGACCAGAGCCCACCTTCCAGCTCTCTGCACTAACTTTTCTAGATTCTTGGTGCACCCGCTGTGCTCATCCCTCCTGTAGCTGGGGATGTAGCTGTTGCTGCTTGATCTGCCTTCTGGCTGGCCCACCCGTCTTGCTGGTATGAATGGAAGATGCTTCAACCGGGTGGTCAGGGTTGGATGCTGAGGCTGTACAACAGAGCATCTCTCACATCCAATGAAGAGAGAGATGAAAAGAGACCAGAGCCGTATGTGATTCAATCAGTGGGCTGTGAGCTATCATTCAGGTGCAGGGCAGGGGGAGAGGACTGAAGAGGGGTAGGCTTGGTACCTGTCCTTATCCCCTAGTAATCACAATCCATCCATTCAACATTTGTTTATGAGAGGATGCTGGGTTTAGGTTCTCATGTCATGGAAGTAGTGTCAGTTTAAGCAGATAGTAGGTGTCCTTTTCATTTGCAGAAGTCAAGGAAGTCTCCTTGGAGGATAAGTAACCCAAAGTCTATTTGGAAAAGACTAAATGAAAAGCATGAGGAACGGGAGAGGGAGGAAGACTGAGCAAACAGATCCTAAAAGGTGGTTGCTCTCTGGTGGGGCTGCGGCTGGGGTTACCCCCATTAAAGATTGAATCGGTCCTTCCAGAATTCATGTTTTAAAACTCTAACCACTACCCCCAAGCCCCACCCAAAGGGACAGTAATTGGAGAAAAGACCTTTAAGAAGGCAATTAAGGTTCAACAGGGTCCTAAGGCTGTGGACCTACTCCAATAGGATCTGAGCCTTATAAGGAGGAAGACTCCTTAGGGATGAAGCACAGAGCGAGGCCATGTGAGGGCAGACGAGAAGGCTGCTGTCTGCATACCAAGGAGGGATGCTGGAGGTTGTGAGCTCTTTGCTGGTCCAGCCTGTAGACACTTGAGACACTGCTCCCTGAAACGTGCTCTAGCCGGTAGAGCGTTGCCGTGGTAGCTAATGCAAGCTAAAGAGAAAGAGGACACGTTATGCCGCCAGCTGCCTCTTCTGGAAGTGCCCTGAGGACACTCACCAGCTCTGATGTCCCCTCGACAACATAGAATCCCAGAGATGAGGGGGTGGTTGTGTGTGTGTGTGTGTGTGTGTGTGTGTGTGTGTGTATGCCAGAGGATATAATCTCCAAAACAGCTCCCACTGTCTTTGAGACAGGATCTGTCATTGGCCTAGAACACACCTATTAGGTTAGGTTCACTGGCCAGTGAACCCCAAAGAACCTCCTTTGTCTGCCTCCCCAGGGCTAAGATTGCAAGCGTGTGCCGACTATGTCTAGTTGTGTGTGTGTGTGTGTGTGTGTGTGTGTGTGTGTGAGTGTGATGGGGACATTCTGGGGGGTCAAACCCAAGTCCTTGAGTTTGTAAAGCAAGCACTTTACTGCTTATTTCTCCAGGCCCTGGTTGTGGCTCTCTAAGACCTTTGGGTACACCCTCCCACCCCGCCATGACCTGCACCTGTCTCAGGAAAGCAACTGATGCTATCTCCATTTGGTGTGAGGCACAAGAGCTACAGAAAGACACAGGGCTGGTTAAAGAGCACATGGCCCATTGACAATCAAAAGTAGGTGACTCCTGCCTTCCCTTCCCCACGGACAGTTACTTTCCAGGGAGTGAAACAGCCTTCCTCAGTCAGTAGAAATGAGTTTGTATTTTACCCCCTCAGCTAGCTCTCCACTGGGGAAGAAGACTTGGTAGATTTCTGGAGATCTCATCTGGACACCAGAAAATGTGGATAACATTTGCAGGCCCTTCATACATGGCCACACCTCCTTTCTTTACAACCCCCAAAAGTTCCATGAGGACCCCTCGGCACACCCAAGCACTGGGTTCCCTCTTGCCTTCCTGATCTGCCCACATGGGCTTCCAGAAACCAAGCGGCAGAGCCCTCAGACTGAAGAGGGCAGGGGACCAGTGGTAAGCAGTGAGCAGGGTTGCATCGCCTGCACCTTCAGCTGGCATTTGGGGCAGGCATGTTTGTCAAAGTCTTCCATCAGCCACTGATGTCCGAGACCTTGCTTTCCCCTCTTGGTCAGTGCTGTTTCTATTTGTTCCTGCTTTAAAGTAGCCTTGGCGGAGCTCTAAATGAGAAGGGGACATGTGGCAAAGCCACCTCAGTTGTCCAGTATTGTTACCCATGTAGCTATGGGACTTTTTAATGTTAGAGAATTTATCTAACCTTTCTAGCATTCGTCTTCGAGGTGAGATTTAGGAAGCTACAAATGGTACCTGGAGAGAACCCCGAGACACGTCACTGGTCATACTTAGCACAGCACTAAGCTGTTGAGTGAAAGCTGCTAGAATTCCCAGCCTTGAACTTCCCTGAACCTGGCAGAAACCCTCTCAGTGTTGTGGTTGGGGAGTAGCTGGGTGAAGTCTGGCACTGGGGTTTGCTTCTGGCTTAAACCTCTGCTGCTGTGCACCCTTCTGGAGGCAAATTCATGGCCAAACCCTTTTCGTGTGACACTGTTGTCGGGACACCATTGATCCCATCATTCTGCATGCCTCTTGCATGGGGGGTTGAGGCTTCTATGTGGGTCTGAGACGCCCTTTGCAGTTTGAGTTTTTGCTGCAGGATGACTTTGTGAGGATCATCTGCTGTGCTTTCTGGCACCCCCTAAAAGTCAAACACCAGAGGGAAAGTCTGCTTCCCTGAAGGTGCATTTCAATTCTTCAAGGTTCTCCAGAGTCACCCAGGTTCCGTTCTCCCGCAGCTTAGATCAGATTCCTGTATGCCCGGGGTTTGAATCAAAATAATGACATCTCCGACTCCCATCTTCAGGGCATTAAATTTTAATCTTCCTTCTCTTTGGGATAATTAGAAAGAGAGAGCTAGTCGTGGGGGCTGGGAAGGAAACTGGGAATAGGTGTGGGGGCAGGAGCCAAGCAGGGGGTTTTGTAAGGCAACTTCTTCTGAAGCTAGGCAACAACTCTGGGGACTTGTGGCTGTATGCTGAATCCATTTGCAGGGACGAAGGACTGGGCCTGAGGCGGTTGGCAAGGAAGTCAGGCCAGGGTGGTTCCGGACAGGGACCTGGGGCCAGGGCTGTGCATTTTGCGCTAGGAGGGAGACTGAGAAGTCCCCTAGGGTGATCATGGGGCTGTTGCTTTTGCTAAGCTGAGTGGGCAAAGATTAGGATCCTCAAAGCCATGCTCGTTGCCAGCACCCATACTCCTGGGAGGGCTGGGTGCAGGGCCTTGTGAGCTAATAGTCTGCATCTTGGTCATAGCTAGTTCAGTCCTCTGACCCCCATCTCTTGTAATGCCACCACAGAGACAACAACCAGGCTATTCGGGAACACCAGAGTCCAGGTTCCTGTTGACATCAGAGGTGGGGGTGGAAGGCTCCTTCTGGGTTCCTCAAAGGGTAGGTTAGGATGAGATGAGAAACTTCTTGGGAGAGTCTATCGTGCACATCAAAATATTTCTTTTTTCCATCTGTGGTTATAATTTAAAAATTCAATAAGCCAAAGTCCTCAATGACATGCACCATCCTCATGGGAAGCTACAAAATAGAACAAAGCATCGTAGCTTCCAGACCCCATGCAACTTAACGTGTGTATCCTGCCTGCTGTGGATTGCTTAGGCTGGCTCTTGCCCGGGTCATTCAGTTTCATGGTGGTTTCATCAGGACGTGCAGTACAGTGTTTGTCTAATAGCAGAGGACCCGTAAATGCTCGTTGAACGAATGGGGGACAGTAGGCACTCTGAATAGGAGTGGGCACAAAGAGAAGTTAGGACTCCACTTTGGCTATGATCTAGAGTTGGTGTCAAAACAATAGCGGGCGAGAATGGAATAGGTCTTAGCTGTCTGAGTGTCCGAATGGAGAGAGGCGTCTGGTCTGGGGGCACTGCTTAGGTGTGGCTGAATCACACTTGTGAGTCTCTGAACATGGGAGATTCTGAACTGTCTCGTGATTATGAACCTGCCATTCCTCTGCTTCTGCCACAGATGTCCCTCTCTTTCTGAGCTTCCGTGTGGCTATGGTGATGGTGACCTAGGAGGTCATTCTACAGATGTCTGCATGGGCTATTTAGAAGTTCAATAAGAACGTGATTCATACGCACCTCAAAGGGGAAGCGCTGAGGAATAGGTCTAGAATATCTCCTTGCCGGGCGATGGTGGCGCACGCCTTTAATCCCAGCACTCGGGAGGCAGAGGCAGGCGGATCTCTGTGAGTTCGAGACCAGCCTGGTCTACAGAGCTAGTTCCAGGACAGGCTCCAAAGCCACAGCGAAACCCTGTCTCGAAAAACCAAAAAAAAAAAAAAAAAAATAGAATATCTCCTTCCATGTTGTAACACAGAGGAGCAAACTGAGAGACTTGGCAGAGGGGAATCTCTGTTTCCTTGGGGAGGGGCATCCCATCAAAGTCCACAGAATGCCAGCAATGCAGACAGATGACATAGTTGTTGGTAGAGAAATGCCTAAGCTCTCCTAGAAGGAAAAGTCTGTGGAGCTGGGCTTGTGCTTCCCTTCATCCCAGAAATTCCGAGAAAAGAAATGGTGACTAAGAGAAACATTCTTTTTTTGTATTTTTTTTAAAAAATACCAATCCAAATTCGCACCCCCTCTCCTCCTCCCATTCCCTCAACACACTCTCCCACCCTACCCCCCATTAATTCTAAGAGAGGGTAAGGCATTTTGCTTTGTGGAAAGTTCAAGGCCCTCCCTACTATACCGAGGATGAGCAAGGTATACATCCAAAGGGAATAGGATCTCCAAAAGCCTAGTACATGCAGTAGGAATAAATCCTGGTGCCACTGCCAGTGGCCCTTCAGTCTGCCCCAGCCATGCAACTGTCACCCACATTCAGAGAAACGAGTTTGGTCTGTTGCCTGTTTCTTCCTAGTCCAGCTGGAGTTGGTGAGCTCCCATTAGGTCAGGTAAACTGCTTCAGTGGATAAACCTTTCATGGTCTTGACCCAAGAGAAACATTCTGAGCCTAGAGACCATTCAGGTGGGCACTGAATCAGACATGCCCTGGGAAGGGCCCGCCGTCAGGAAACTTGAGGTGCTGACTTCTCACGCCTCTGTGGTGTGGGGTCCACTTCTCTGCATTTCCCACTGCTCCAGCCACGGTCCCCCCTGTCCCTTTTCCCCAGCCCCCTTCCTCTGCCGATCCTCAGGGCTAACCCTCAGCAGCCCACCAGCCCTCATCAGCTCCACCCTCACTGTCTGTTCCTTCGCAAAGTCCGTAGACCATCTTATCAACCCTTCCCTCTGAGTAGATTTGGTGGCAGACTTCCTCCTTTACCCTAGTCAGGCTCCGTCTGTTGGTTCAGTCTTGACAGCTATCCTGACTGAAGCCTGCCCAAGCCAGCCTTAGCAAGAATGCCTCTTTCAAAGTCAGGCATGGTAGTGCACACCTGTAATCCTAGCACTTGAGAGGCTGAAGAAGGAGGATTGAGGCTAGCCTCGGCTATCTAGTGAGACCTTGTCTCAGAAAACAAGACCATGAGAAAAAGCAAAGTGAAAAGGCTGTTGTCAGTTTAGTAAGACGTTCGCCTCCCCCAATATCTGGTCAAGTGTTTTCCATTCCTTGATGAAGAAGTTGTGGACCTGCCTTCAACAAGAGTCCTGTTAGGTCAGTTTAGCAAGAAGACCTCCTCTGATTTTTGCCTAACTTTCCTCAGGCCCCTCACTCTGCTCTGGCCACACAGGGCCCAAGCTATCTTTATTGTCTTTACAGTTGAACCCTGCCTCTGCTTTTCTTTCGATTTCTCTCTTGCTATGGTCTTGAATAAACTCTTTTTTTGTTTGTTTTGTTTTGTTTTGTTTTAACAAGCACCAGAACGTTTACATTTTAAAACAAGATTTATTTATATTTGAGTGTTTGTCTGTGTGTATGTCTGTGTGCCACATACACATGCCTGGTATCCTTGGAGGCCGGAAGAAGGTATTGAATGTCCTGCAATTGGAGTTGCAGATAGTTATGAGTTGTCGGGTAGCTGGGAACTGAACCCTTTGCAAGAGCAGCCAGTGAGCTGTTGAGCCATCTTGCTAGCTCAGAATATTTCCGTTTGTAAACAAAGCTGAGCTGGAGAGATGTTGGCCTTTGGATGTGCTACTTACTGAGTTCTGTGTCTGTGCCCTGGCTAGTCAGTTATGGGTAATGTCAGGCAGACACATGGTATAGAACCTCACCTTTGAAAGTGAATCCCTCCCAGGAGGCGTGGCTGGATGGGCAGTGATGGGCATCTCTAATTAATTGGGTAAGATTTGACATAAGAGGGGCAGAAGACGGTGAGGGGCAGGAGGCATACTCAGTAGTAAGTGGTCCAGAAATTGTCTTGTGGAATCTTCCTCTCTGGACCATCTCACAGTGTGACATCACATGAATGAGTGCCATCGCGTGAATTACCATCAACCCCATACCTCCTTAGGTTTCATAAGCTGACAAGAGGAACATAGCAGACAGGGCAAAGCTTTCCATGGCAGAGAACAGGAAGCTAGACAGAGTGGGATGAACTTCGGCAGTCAGGAGTCTGGGTTTGGATCTTGTCTTAGCTGTTGTCTTTATCTTAAGGAAGCCTCCGGACCTCTCTGCCTCACCTACCAAATGGAAATCCTGACAGTTTCATTTATGAAGCACTTGATATATGTAAAGTACTTGATGCAGCAGCGCCCAGTGAGCTCACACCTATGTGTGTCTCAGCTCACACAGAGCTCCAACACTGCGCTGTGCTGTTGAGGGTCTTGTGGGTTCCTTGTCTTCAGGAGTCTGAAAGAGCACCCTTGCTTCTGCTCTCAGCTTGAGCTCCCAGAGACACAGCTCTGACTTGGCAGTCACTTCTTGCCCTTGTCCCTTCTTATTCTGCTCTGACATTATTATAACTTTTTTTCTACAATTTGGTATATAGGTCGCTTTTAAGGGGAACCTTATGCTTGGAAGACAGGGCTGGTTACAGCCTCGATGTCTTTTGTCCTGGACACCGTCCATGATATTGAGTTATTGTAGCAAGCGGAGGGAGCCAACTCACTCCGTAGATAGAGATCGAGGGGGCTTGACAAGGTGAGTGGCGGATGCGTGCTTTCTCCCCTCCCGTGGCCATCAATCACTGGCAGGGACCAGATAGGGCGGCGAGAAGGAAACAGCAAATAAGCGGTTTGCATTACTCAAGCCACGTGAAGCCCGTTGCCTGTGGTAATTGAAAAATATCTAATTTCTGCTGCATCCCTGGAGCATCTTCCCCATCGGATTCCTGTGGTGTCTCCAACTCTTATCAACACATCTGAGGAGGTGGCAGGGGGTGCCTGTCAGAGCTGCGCTGTGAGGAAAATGGGCTACTCCAAGACTCATGTTCGGGAGCCCAGTTGCCATGGTTCGGGGGAGGAGGCAGCGACAGTGTGGACAGGGGTAGAGATGGGCTGGGGGTGGACGGGCCAGTGCTAAGGGGAGCCATTGTGCCCACTTTACAGATAGGGGATCAAGCTGAGGACTGCAATTCCTGAATCCCCTTTCCTTACATTCTATCCCTAGCCATCAGTCCACCAGTGGCCTCACTCCTGGGCCATCTTTACTCTTTGTCTTTAAATTGATTCACTTTTCAGAAAATTGGGCTTGCCACAAGGGTCATCAAATGTCACAAGTGGCATTGTGGGTTTGATGTGCAACTTTCCTTTCAAATACGTATTTAAGTAAAATTATGATCATAAACATTTTAAAAGGTCTCCAATGTCCTATTAAAATGATGCTGAATATCATGAGGTATACACGGATTCCAGTGTGGGAAACAGTGCCCCATCATATGAAGACTAAGCTTGCAGACAGCATCTACAGTAGCTTCTATTATTGAGCCCTACTATATGCTATGCCACATACTGCAAAAACCTCAGAGGGCATAGACCATCGGCTCCCAAGCCTGGGATTCAAATCTGCTGCTCTTCTGATATGTGATCTCTTGGCTATCCCTCTGTGCCTCGGTTTCCTCACTGGTAAAATGGAGAAATAGTGGTATCTCCCTCTGGATTTGTTTTGAGCCTAAAGTAAGCCAGCAACACTTAGGACCATTTCTGACACGTGTAAGCATGATGCGGGTATAAGAACACAGAGCCTATGGTTGTTGCGCTTTCCCACACGTCAGGCTACACTAGCCACCAGCCACAGCTCTCTGCGGGACAGACTGCCTTGGGCTCTCTCCATCCCTTTCAGAACTGCAGCTCCGATTCCCTCCCTACTCCCCAGATCCCAAACAACTTTAATATAGCTCATCTTTGTCAGTGTTCTTCTGACTTCCAGCTCATAGGCTGTGCTAGGGAGCTTGCCCTCCCCCACCCCTGCCCCAAGAAAACCTAAAGAGTCTGACATCCCCTTTGTTCTTAGGATCTGAAGGAAATGGCTAAACTGCAGGGTTTGTGTCCATTTAGGGCCCTGTCATGGCTACCTGTGGCCATGATGCTGTCTCTCCCGATACTCTCCTCCCTCTAGGCTCCATCACAGATATGGCCATGAGCTTATAATGCTCCCAATAAAGTCATTCTGGAGGTAAATGTCATCTCATTTTCTACAGACCTACCTGTTCCTTCTACCCAATAGTCAGCGTTGGCATTTGTTCACCTGTCCATCCATCTGTCCACTTAGCCATCCGGTTCTCCTACCATCTGGCAGCTAATCAACAATGAACATACGGCATAACAGCCCCCATTTTATCTTTACAGCAGTTGTGTGATACGGTCATCTTCATTTAGAGTCACTGGATAGAGTTTCCCTTGGAGCTAGCAAGACGATGCAGACCCAACTGATATTTAAACCCAGGGGCTCTGCAGCCAGTCACCTCGATATTTCCTACCCACAGAGCCTGTTTGACAACCACGTCCAGACTGCCTCCCCTCCCCATCCTGGCCAATCCCCTAGAGCCAACTGTCTTGAGAATCATTTAATTCTTGCGTTTTCTACAAGGAACTTTCATTAGATCCCACACAATGACTGATAAATGCCACGGATAATGACTCGGTTCTTCAAGACTGCCTGTACTTCAGGTGTCGAACCCAGGTGCTGGCTACCCCATCTTTCTAACTAGCTGGCTTTCTGTCAGGGGCTTCCATGACCACCGACTCTTTGGGCTTTATCACACCCTAGACCGGCTTACAGAACTCTGGAAGAAGTACAGAGAGTGAGGGAGATGGGAGGGCCCTCAGCCCTCTGCAGGCGCATAACCCCCTCAATACCTCTGAATGGTCACCACGCTGGACTCTCCTCCCAGCTGTTTGTGGTTTTGTTGGGTGCCACGTGGCAGAAACTTGGCTGATTAAATCCTGAACCATTTGTCAGTCCGCCCATCTCTAGCCCCTTCCCTCCTTGGAGGTTAGGAAGTGATCACTCTGACAGCCAGTGTTCTGTTATAGAGACATCTAGGGCCTCACTGACAGTCATTTCCTTATTAAATAACATTAAATAATAAAAATGTAAATAAATAGCAAAAAAGTACAAACAACAGTTACCAAAAATTAATAAATGACAGTCGATGCTCTCTTTACCCCATCACCTAGGAAGTTGTCAGCAATTTGGATTGTCTGTGCTAGGAACCAGGGACAGGGCATACCACAGAAGCCGTAGCTGGTGCCCTTACTGCCTTCTCATGGAAGGAAGGCTACATCACGACAGACACATACAGCCATTTATCCCTCAGGCATGTGGCTTAATCATCTTCTGGGGCCAACTGAGCCCGGATGACAGGGAGCAGCCGGTGTCACTCGACCTGTCCCCCTCATCCCAATTTGATTCTAGTTCTGTGTGAGCAGATGTTCAACTCTTACACTTTGTCATAATATTTGTGTCCCCCACACTGTCTTCCCAAAGCCCTGGAGCTCCTGCGTGCAGAGGAAGGTCAATATTTACTGGAGCAGAGAGCCACAAGGAGTCCATGGTGACCTCAAGGAGACAGACGTCACTGTGACAAAATCAGATCCAGGTTCATTCATGGATCAGTTCAAGTCTAAGGAGCTGAAGACTTGTCTTCAATCATATAAAATAGTGGTCTACATTATAGGTGATAACACTGTGGAATTCTTGCAAATAACTTCACAAACTACTGCCATTACTTGGTTACTTTTCACGAAGTCATTCTCTGTGGGAAGCTAGGTTTCCTGACATAACATTGTGGGTTTTGTTTGCCATCTTCCTAGGATGGTGTTTGGGTAGCATGTTCTGATCTGTGGCCCTGGAGCTATTTTCTTGGGGCAAGAAACACATCTATTTCTCTTTGGGGGAGAACTTGGGACCAAAGAACACAACTGGGCTGGTGTTCCAGGTGTGTTCAGGGCATCAAGGGCATGGCCATAGCTGTGCTTGGGTATCAACGAAGCAAGCAGTCACGGATCATCCTTTACCCAGCCCCCACTCCTCCAGCCAGCTGCCCCTGGCCACTCTTTAAGATGCAGCTCACACTTTTGCTTGAAGCCCCTCTGTCTTCTCTTGTCCTTTCTTCTCTGATTCTCTCCAGTCCCTCCTTTGTACTGCAATTTTTTTTGCTACCTGCAGCAGCGTTTTACTGAATCCCTTTCAGGCTAAGCATGTCAACTCCAGGTGCAAACGACAGAAATCCCAGCTCGGCGATCTGGCTCAGCAATCTGCAGAAGGTCACCCTTCCTCCGCGTGACTCGGCTTCTCTCTTTGTTAAGTGGCAATAACTATACCTGTTCTGTTCAGGGCTTAATTGGAGGGTCAAGATGAACACTGAGTGAGAGCTGGGAGATGGTAATCGTGTAGTGGGGAGGATGGCCAGGAATGGTGGCGATGGCAGCCAGAGTCGGTGCTCCTGCAAAGTTTATAAGGTGCTGTCAGGAAGAAACCTGCTCAGGGCTAGTTTCTTCCCCCAGAGCTGAGCTTATGCTGAAGGACAGCAATGCCTGTAGTTATTCCATGGGGTTAAGTGGGATTCAGAAGTAGGCTTCCGTTCCCTGTTGGCTCTATCCAAATGACATTCAAATGCACTTAGCTTTTGACTGCTACTTCATCCCATTCTGTAGAGAAATGGCTCAGTGACTGACCAAGGGTTGATCATGCTTGTTTTCCTGGAGAGCTCAGCTTCTTTCCAAGGCCGTGTGTACTTCCTGCCTCTACACTTGTTCAACTAATAACCTCCCAGAATAACTTAAGCCTAAAAGAAGTGTCGTCATCACTGATCAGAAGGAAGCGAGATTGACCTGCGTCTAGTAGCAGCCAGGAAAGGAGACCTAGGGGCAGCGGAGGCTGGGAGATGTCAGCCGTGGAAATTATCTCTCCTTTCAGAGCCACTCCAAAGAGTTCCAGCTGCCCCTTCCCCTGGGGGTGACCTTTGCCCTGAGCCAGCATGATGGGCCCAGCTGGGGGAAGGGGAAGCTGTCATCAAGGGTCAGGTTACCAGTCTGGTCAGCATGACATCAGAGCATCAGCTTGGCTCACAAGAGCCCCGTGCTGCTGAAGGAGGCAGAGAAGCACAGCTGTGTCCTCCTGCAGAGCCCTCCTGGTCCTGAATCCAGGTAGATAGATGAGAGGCTCGAGGTGGTGTCCCCGACTGCCTCTTTTCTGCCCAGCTTTTCAGCTTGCCCAGGAGATCAGTTTGTAGTTCAGGTGTGTCAGAAGCCCCTGGCAGGAGGAAAACATGGACGAGGAGGCTAACAGACTTTAAGTATTTCAGAGAAAGACAGAGGGATGTCCTGCAAAAGCTAATGGAATCAAACCCCAGTGAAAACCCAGACATCTTAGAGTGCAACCAGGCCCACATGCTTCCGGGCTTGTCTGAAAAACAAGGGACAATCACACTTCCCGAGGACTTTGGCAGTCTTTCTCTAGGAGAAAGTCCTGGGTCCATTTGAGAGCCACTGAGAGAGCCCTGGGAATGGATGGCAGAGGGGAGAGCTGGGAGTAAGAGAAACCCTCTTCCTTTCCTCATCAGTGTATCTAGACAAGTAGCTGGGGTTGCTAGCTGCCGTCCAGTGTCAGCTACTGTGTTGCTCCTGTGTTCTTCCCTTTGCCTGGGGACTGTCTGGTGCGTCTTCCCTTTAATCCTGAGAACTTTAAATCCACCGCCATCATCCTACAGACAAAGCGCCGTTGTTTCTGGAGGCATTGAACGAGGACTTCGCCCTCCATTCAAGGACACAGGACCTTTGTCATTCTCTTGGCCCCTCTGGAGGCTCTCGCCTGAACTTCTGTTTCTTCTGCCAGGAATCCCATCTGCCATCCTGACCTATTCACCTGCCCGAGTTGACTTCTGTGGTGGCACTTGTCACATGGTAGTGTGACAATGAACGTGTCAAGATTTCAGGCTAAGTCTTAATCATTTTTGTGTTTCTATGGTCACGTCTGACACATTGCGAGTTCTCCAAGAAGTATTCGCCAGAGAATAAAAGAATGCCCGGGCAGACATAAAGGGCATATGTTTATGGTGGTGGCCTTTTTAGAGAGGCTGCCACTAGCTTGGCTTGCAGGACAGCAGAGCCCACCCATGGCTCTCAGAAATCTTTGCCTTCCATTGCTATGGTCTCACTTTCTGGGGAGTCTACACAGAGCTAGCACCATCCTAGCTATGTGCCCATCCTTGAAAGTATAAGGACTAGGAAGTCTTCTTCAGTGACACCATGGCCTAAGGTTGGGGGGTCTGTATGAAGACAACTTTGGTAGTTTTCTTGACTCACGTCCTTACAGTCTACGTCCACAGAGTTGCTTCAATGAAGACATCACTGTGTCGCCCCCAGAGCCCTGAATAAATAACCCCTCTGTGCGTTCATTCATTCTCTCATGCATTCATTCAGCAGTCTCCCTTCCATTAGGGCCCCTAATCACCAAGTGACTGTCTACAACTTTATCACTCTCTCGGCTCCAGTGTCACTCAGAGCAGGCAATTAGATTTTCCCAAAGGCCATATTCGGGGGTCAGGAGGGCAGTCTGATGGAGCATTGACAAGTACTCTGGTGCTGGCTTTAAAACAGGCAGCAGCGTCCTAAAGTAATAGACCACCACGCCATCCACACATGGGCCCTCAATATCCGGTGGCAAGCTTGGCAGTATGACTGCTCTCTTTCCCCCCTCAGGCAGAGAACAGCTGGCTGGACCAAAAGGCTCTACAAGAGTCACGGCCCTAAGCATGGCAGTGATACTAATTTGATTCTGTGTAGAGAAAAATCAAGCTTTCTCAAGTCTCCTTGTTCAGTCCTGGATAAAATAAATCAAGATGGTTTAACAGCGAGGGGATCCAAGCTCCTTATACCCTAGCAGGACCGTGAGGATCTGGGGCTACAAGGTGTCCCTTGACATGGAGAGCCTGTTTTTTCACCTACTTGATAAGGCTGTGATCTTTTATCCCCTGGTAAGAAAACGAGATAAGGTCATGTCTGTGAAGATGATGGGAGCCTCATCAGGACCCATTGCCCCTCGCTTCCTCTAGCCTGGACATTCTCGAGAGTGGAAGGGTAGGACCATTTGCAGACTGACGCTTGGAAAGCATATGGGAGGGGCCAACAGACTGAGACACAAACATCAGCAACAGAGCTTCACCTCCTGGGTGGGAAATGGATGCTACAGTTCAAAGGCAGCTAGCAGGCTCCTGGGTGGGTGCAGCGGGATGAAATTAGTGTTCTTCAAAAAAAAAAAAAAAAAAAAAAAAAGGCTCGCGTATGTTTTTGAGTAAACCTAACAGATGCCCGGATGTCGTGTCTGTATTCTTCAGGGAGTGTGGGGTAACTGACTTGTCTGCAGCCACTTTGTACAACACATTGCAGCGACTCATTGCAAACCCATTCCTAGGGTGCGGCTTAGTGAAAATTTCATCGATGATTTAGCTTAATAATCAAAAAATCATTATAAAATGATTACAACGTCATCTCTGCCTGATCTACACTGTTGGATAAACAAGATGGATAATTGTCTCTGCAGTTAGGGCTTAACAAAATTCTCTTTAAAAAGAAACTCTTGGCCAGGCCCCACCCCAGAAATTGAGGGTTTGGTGCCCTGTGGTACAGTATTCTTTGCAGACTTCTTGGAGATTTTCTTTCATCTTATGAAGTAGAGATGGTCCTGGAAGGTTTGCTGCCATCTAGTACACATTGATCTAGAGACTCAGTGACCCCTTAAGGCAGTTTGAGGCTTTGGCTTACTCAGTTCCCTTGGTTCCGGAACAGCGTCTGAGAACGCAGGACCTCTTCAGACCATTAAACTGACTGAGTAGCTATGCCCAGAAGTCAAAAGATCACAAGTCTAATCTTCTTTGATGCACACCTAGATATCTCTCCTTGTCGGAGCCTCAAGGGGTCTGGAAAACATCCAATTGAATCTACAGGCTCAGGGGACTCTACTTCCTAAGATCATTGGCAGGCTTCTGGGTTTAATGTTGCCACACTGAGTGCTTCAGAGCCAAGAAGTTTCCCTCATAATAGGAACCATTGAGCAGAGCTAAAGATAGAAGCCTTGGACATGCTGGATTTGGAAGGATCAGCCTCCCGGTTCCCTCCAGTGGTTCACAACCCTCCATGATTTCATAGCCATCTATCTCCCCTCTCCCCAGCTCGCTGTCTGATTGGCCTGCTTCCCACAACCCGTAATTGCGCCAGTCACCCTTGACCTTCCCCTTGCTGAGCCTGATTAATAGCACAGTAGATACATTTTCTT
Organism: Microtus obscurus; assembly: GCA_963919715.1. NCBI lineage: Eukaryota > Metazoa > Chordata > Mammalia > Rodentia > Cricetidae > Microtus > Microtus obscurus. Next base: position 1,033,788 of record CAWTZC010000707.1, read on the forward strand.
GTTGCATCAAAAACCAATTTGGCCTGAATAGGTGAAAGACCGGCTAATGAGGACATGGTACGATCTCAATGTTGGATAAGCCCTTTCACTGGCCTGGCCTTGGGAGACGGAGGTGGGAGAAAGGAGATGATATAACCTTTGTTCAGCAAGTTTTCTCCAACCAACTCCACAGTAGAGTGTGGTTCTAAAGACCTCTATTCAGTTACTGTGCAGGGAGGAGCATTCCCTGATGCCTCGAGAGGTAGCAGTAAGGATCCCATTGTGGCAGGTGTTTACCTACACGAAGGCTTAGGCTAAATATTCTGGATCATAATTGTGGTGTTAAGGTGGAATATTTAGGAAGGAATGGGGGAAGGAAACATGGAAGGAAGAGAAAGAGGGAAGGGATTAGTTGTCTGTCTTCCCTTTATGTCTTAAAAGGCTGTGGGCATATGCAAAATCAGAAGTCTGCAGGTGAGTCTGGGGCTGCCCAGCCACAGAAAGCATGGCGCCCATGCTTGCTGCCTCCTGGCGATGCATAAGCCCACCATTAATAGCTGTCCTGAAGGCCAGCATTGGTGATAGTCCCTGTGAAAGACACTCACACCAGGAGATAGAGCTTCCAAGCTTGCGTAACAGTCACCAGCCAGGCTTCCTTGGCATCCTGGGGAGGTTTCACGACGCTCCCGGAAGGGGGTGTTTCCTTGCCTGACTTCTTTGAGCTTCCCTTCACCTCATACTTACCTCACAAGGGACTGAGTATCCTTTAAGACCTTCTAGTCCAGGCTCCCAGTTTACAGACAGGGAAAGTAGGGGTTGCAGATAGCAAGGGGGCTTGTTCCATGTCACAGAGTGAGTTGGCTTCTGTCATCTTTACCATTGTCAGAAAATAATTTCGGGGAAGGAGAATTACAGTGACAAACTTCATCAGGTCTTCACCATGTACCAGGACCCGTGTGATGTACGTTATTCAGTGTAATCTCCTGAAGAACCCAACAGGTTAGCACTGGTTTTTAATCTCCATTTCTTCCATCTTTAAGACTAGGGCATCCAGCCTTTGAAGCCTCACTGTCTGGTGCCAGAGTCTGCATTTGGAGTCCCCATGATTTTCCAGCTCCAGGCCGATTTTAGTCACCCCCCCACACACATACACATTGTTTTACAGGTGGTGACGCCTGCAGTCCCCCGAGAGGAACAACTTGACCAAGGCCTCTGGGGTCTAATGATCTATTATCACTTCTGAGAGCTACTAGCTCGCCGAAGCGTGAGCTCCATGCCAGGAAATAGGATGTGTACGCTACATCCCCCTCTCAGATTTTTTCCCATGATCCCAGGTGGAAGTCGGCACTACTGGAAGAGACAGCTGAGGACTGGGGGAGTGATGAGTAACTCTTTTTCTGATCAGAAGTTATGATCTGAGCAGAAACCACTCAGTTCTACAACCTGATTGGCCTGATTCTGCTCAGCAAATCCAGGCACCCGTCCAGCCACATGTGCCTATGTCTCTCATCCTTACACCACACCAACCCTGCAGGTACAAAAGCCTGGGTACAGTTCTGGCTTTTCATTAAGTGTGCCCTGCACTCTTAGGTGCTCCCGTCACCCCTGTGTGCCTCAACTTCATTGCTGGCACCCTTGTTCCTGTCCCAGCATCTTGGAAAGCAGTGAACGTATGCATGCCTCCCTGCCTGAAAACTGCTGAGTGAGTGTTCTTCTACTTCTTTCTATTAGATGCTCCCTCTAGATGCATGTGGAGGGGAGCACCGCGGCCCCACCGTGCTTGAGGGACACACATAGAGAACACTGCCTCTATATAGGCAGGCTCACTCTGGCTCCAAAACTGTGCTTCACATGCAAGAGACAGGAGAGAAGCAAGCCCAGGAAGGCTATAGTGCAAACTGAGGCTGAGGGGACAGATCAGTGGGGAAAGCAGCTGCCACACAAGTGTGTAAGTTGGAGTTTGGAACCCTTGAAGCTGCCTAAGAGCAATTATCACACAAGGATGCAAAGACAGGATCCCTGGGGTCAGTTGGCTAACTTGTCTAGCCAGAATTGGTAAGTTCTGGGGTCAGCAAGTAGATAAGTCTCAGTAAAGTAGAAAGTAACTAAGGAAGATAACTAATGTCAATTTCACACACACACACAAGTGACCCCATCAGACATATATGTGCTCCCACACATGAGAACATGCACACACAACACACGAACATGCACAGGCAATGGTCACAGGCGTTGGGTTCCAGGAGGCCTGGCCCTATCAATACAACATGCTGATCATTCAGGGCAGCTGGGATTTGCAGAAAGAAAGTTAATTTTGACCTTAACCAGTTTTATCTGAGTGGGGGAGTGTTGCTTCTTTCTCCAGCCTGCTCTGACTTCTTATTTTGAGTCCTGCAGGATTTACAGTTCCCTGACAGCTCAGATAGACCAATATTCCTTGTGTAGAAGGCTCAGTCTTCCACAGGCATGTCCTCATCACTTCCACAGAAACAGACCTCTCAGCTGGGTGGTGGTGGCGCACGCCTTTAATCCCACCACTTGGAAGGCAGAGGCAGGAGGATCTCTGTGAGTTCGAGGCCAGCCTGGTCTACAAGAGCTAGTTTTAGGACAGGCTCGATAGGTATAGCAAAACCCTGTCTCAGAAAAAGAATGAGAGAGAGAGAGAGAGAGAGAGAGAGAGAGAGAGAGAGAGAGAGAGAGAGATCTCCGCATGCTCACAGGCTTGTTCTCTCCTGTAGCAATGGTTATCCCCTGCAGCCTCTGAGACTGGCTCATTCTATCAGTGGTGGGTGTCCAGGCTCAGGCTGTAGTCCCATCTTTCTTCTTGAGGCTTTAAATGTATTGTGTCCCTTTGGTTTTCCCTTCCACCTCTGCCAAAGCTTCCCAAAATGGAGATTTGCATCAACTCCTGGATGTTGTGTCTTTGGATGGACCTGACTTCATAATAGAAGTACATGAGAGCCTCTGGCCTTCACCCACAAAGGTGTCCAGGTCTTGTAACATTGCCAGTCAGACACTAACCCACCTCAGAAGGTCTGAGCCGGAGAGGCCCACACTGTTATCAGTTGGTGCTCTGATAGCTCTTTTCATTTCGTATCTTCTAGTGCAGATGGGTGTGTGTGTGTGTGTGTGTGTGTGTGTGTGTGTGTGTGTGTGTGATCATTTTACTAGCTCCCCTCACAGGATCCTCTTTTATTAAAAACACAAATATCACTATAAATATCTTGGTAGGGAAGTCGAAGGGGGTTTTGAAAGCAACTCGGCAAAATGATGGAATATCTATAGATATAGGCTGCTGCTCAGACAAATGGCTACAATATCAGAGGAGCCTTTTTTCTCCAAGGCAGACTTCATCTATTCGCTTTCAGATGGGAAGCAGAAGTCCAGCACATGCTGGTTTAAACTAAGACATGCCACAGGGGGAAAGGCAAGTGTGTGGAGACTATTAACATGGTGCCGTGGTCCCCAAGCTACCCTTAAATTTGTGATTCTCCTGCCTCAGCTTCCTGAGTGCTGGGGTTATAGGCTCTTGCCATTACTCCTGATTAATAAGAAAATTTTAAGAAAAACATTATATTTAGTACAAATTTGATTTCTATTTAACTGTTTCCTGCTCAGAAATTTTCTTTTATGCTTCTCTTTGAGAATGTGAAGGCCTTTTTGTTTGAGAATATGCATGTCTACACAGCACGTTCTGTTCAAATCTCCCCATCCCTTCCCTTCCTGTCCCTCCCTATTGGTCCACCACTTTTCCCTCCCAACTTCTCTGCCTCCACTTAGCGCCGCCTGTGTGCCTGAGTGTTAGACTGTCCACTGCCTCTCAAGGGCCTCTCAGGCCTCCCAGGGGCCACATCCCTCAGCTGATTACTTTTTTTTTTTTATTGTTGTGTTTCTGACCCAGGCCCCTCCCTTGCTGCTGCAGTGGGTTTGTCATGGGGTTTTTGCACCTATGAAGCACCCTGATTGGTGAATACACATGGTCTCTTCATCATTGTCAATGTCCAAAACACAGCCACGTTGACTATCACGGGCAACCTCATGAGAACTCTGAGAGAGGTACAGCTGGATGCCTCTGCAGCAGACAACAGACAAGAGCAGAACTCAGAGGGAACACGCAACCTGGCTGCTCTCAGACTGGGACAGGAGCACAGGCACTCCCACCCAAGCTCTTCTGTACCAAATCATCCTTATGATACTGTGCTGTGTCTTAAGGAAACGGGTCTGTTTGTTCATCTTACTATACATTTATCCACCCAGATGCCCAGCCACCAGCTACCCGCCCACACATCCATACAGTTCAACACTTTATTGAGAACATGCCATGTACCAAACACTGCCTAGAGTTTCTAGTTTGGCAGGGAAAACAGAAGTAAATGGATACTTAGGATGACTTGTGACTCGTGTTGACACATCGGCACCCAGGCTTGGGACACTGGCCAGAGAAAGCTTCCTGGAGGAAGTGACGCTGGAGGCAGATCTTCACATATATGTGTGTGCAGCAAGCATTTATTCTTCTAAGTTTTATCAGTCTTTTTTTAATGCATCTCTTTCTGAATGTCCCCTTCTGCCATCGTCAGCTGTGCTCCATTGTGAAGAGAGCTTGCTGATGGGGCTTGCTGGAAGAGGAAGCGCACTTCCAGGGAGGGTGGCTGGAATAGTCAGGGGCCCTGAGAAACCTGGAAACACCTAACATGTAGACTGTGCCCTGCTTTCTTATTGGCCACTGCCCATAGGAGAGGCAATATTCTTTACAGCGTGTATGGCTCTGCATTTGGTACTGTTCTGTTGCTGTTACAAAACCCCATGACCAAGGCAAGCCTATAGAAAGGATTGATTTGGGCTTATGGTTCCAGGGTTCCAGAGGGTAAGCCTCTACACGGGCAGCAAGTGCCAAGCATGGTGGGCAGGAACAGCAGCGAAGAGTTCACATCTAAGCAGAGGAAGCAGATTAGAAAATGGTACATGTCTTTAAACTCTCAAAGCTCAATTCCAGTAACACACTTCCTCCAGCAAAGCCACACCTCCCAAACTGTGCCAACAACTGGGGACCAAGTATTCAAACGTCTGAGACTATGGGGAAAGGGGGGGGCGATCTCATTCAAACCACCACGTGCACATACCCTGTCCTAAGGGAACAGGCAGCCAGACAACAGGACTGTCACCAACACCCAGCTTGTGCACCAGAGTCTCTTCCTCTCGGCGTTTGCTTATGGTACCCGCCGCTCACCTCCAGCCGGCTTTTCTGTTCTTTGAGGCTCAAGCTGACCCAGAGCCCTGATCAGCTCCCACAGATACTAACACGCTGCCCCTACTACCGGGCTGGGGTATTTGCAGACCTGATTCATCTCTGAACCACGGGCTCAGTGGAAGAAGCGTTTGTAGCACTTGTCACCATACCTGGAATAATGTAGGCGAATGGATGAAGGGTTCTGAACTTGATATAGAATATGCAGGACCAATGGTTTTCTTGCCTGTTAAATAGATTTCAAAGCCCTGAAAGGTAAGCATACTAAGAGGCCAGGCCCCATGTTTCCCAGGACAGCAGTTCTGCCATCCCGCCAACAGTTTTTATACCACTCTCATTCCGTCTCTTTGTTGACAAGCAGAAGGGGGCCTACGTGCTGATGGCAGGTAGAGAAATGGGAACTGTGGTGCCCTGGTTCCTCTCCACTTGGGAGCGATGCGGGGTGTGTGATGGTTCATTTGGGCCTCGGCCTTTTGAATGGATTGAAGGGGGCCAGGCCAGGAGGTCCTGGCAGGTGGAAGATCAGAGCAGGCAGCGTTTGACAAGCTGGAGCTGTCTGGGCCTGAGCAAACAGTTCCTCTCTGGAGAGAGGATCCAGGCTTCACTGAGCTTGTATGAGACAAGCTCCATGTGCAGGGAAGTGATGCGGACCGCAAACACATTTCTCCCCCTTGGCTCAGCAACGGAGCCCCTCCTCCACGGGCCATTTGTCTTTCGTTTTCCAAGTTGCAGCGAACTCCTTCTGGCCAGCAGAAAACAGAGGCTGGGTTTGGAGAGTGGGGTGTCTACCTCGCTCTCATTTTTCGTCTTCACTGGCGCCCAGAAACCATGTGGAGCTCTTTGTTTCCTCACCTCTGAGTATTTTCCCTGGCAATGTGCCCCAGGCTTAGCAGAACCCCCAATGCATTCTCCCATGCTGCTGCTTGTCAAAGCCCCCTATGAGGCCCCTTATCAGTTCCCTAGCAGACGCAAGGTGGCTGTGCCCTGTGCACACCCTGAATTCCTGATAGGAGCTCTGGTGAAATCACAGCACTTTAATAAAGCCCAGAGCCTGCACTGTTCACGCTCATAGGACTGGCAATCAAGTTCTTATTAGGAGAGCTGAGCTCAGGGGTGGGATAGCACTCAGCAGATACGTCACCTTCTAGAGAACCCATACTCTCTCAATAAGTGCCTTGTGTCCAGCATAGGACAGGTAGAAGCTTTTTTTAAGGTGATGAATGTATCCCTCTAAGTGCTGCCGAAGGAGCCTGCTTCCCCAGATACCCACATCCAGAAGGCAGGTCACCTGTCCCAGACCCTGACCTATAAGGCAGAGACTCGGTTGTGTTCATTCCGTTTTCCCAACCCCAAGCTCAGTGCTAGGGCTATGGAGAGAGCCAGGCTGTGTATTGTTTCCCCAGCCCTGACTTCTAGTTTACTGTGTGGTCTTGAGAAAGTTGCCCAGCCTTTCCTTGTTCCTTCCCCAGCGGCAGCAGTAGGATAGGGCAGAGGCCCTGGAGAAGGTGCTGTGCAGGTAGCAGCCAGAAGGAATGGGAGAATTAGGAGAGGCCGAGTCCAGTCGGCGCTGTAGATTCGCAGCTGTGGTGAGAGGGCCATGGCTTCCAGAGAGCTCCGGTGGCTGGGAAGCAAGGACACAGATCCTGGCAGTCAGGTATGGAGCCACCCAGGAAAAGACACTACAGGAAAGTCAAGTACACCAGGAGAGATTATTTTTGTTTGTTTGTTTGTTGTTTTGTTTTTGAGTTTTGGTCTTGTACAGTCTGGGCTAACCTTGAATTTGTAGTTGAGATTGATCGTGAATTTATGATCTTCCGACCTCGAGAGTGTGCCACCATACCTGGCTGAGATTTTTAGAGAACAATCATGGGAAGATCCTTCTGGGGGGGGGGTGCCGTGGGATAATGTCAATGGTGCTAAGAAAAACTCTCAAGTGAAATTTAGAAGTAAGTCAGGCCAGCATTCATGCCCCCCTACTGGAAGGGTCCGTCTTCTGCATCCTGTTCTCCACTTCCTGGCTGGGTCTGAAGCAGTCTCCTGAATGACCACTTTGGAGGCAGGGGCAGATAAGGGAGGGTAAGAGATGCCATCCCAGGTCCCTGGTATTATCTAGGCTGATCACCTCAGTTACCCTCTTTCCTCCAAGGTACCACCTCGAACTGATGAATTTCTAGGGAGCTGGAGAATCCTCCGAAAACTTCTTAGAAGGTTTGTTCCAGGCTTCCTGCCTTTCTCAATGCTCCCCCTGAAACCCACTGGTAACTTAGGCTGTATCCTACTGGCTGTGTGCAGATACCAGCCAGGACACACCCGCACACCTGCTGACCACACTTCCGCACCGTTTCCTTGTTCACCAGCACTGAGCAGCTAATAACCCCTCCTCCTACCCACTGCCAAGTCTACTAACAAGCCACCCCCAAGGCAGGTTGAACAAGGGTTATGGGTAGCTTCCATGTCTATATTTAGGGGCACACATAATGAAGTTATATAATTAGCATCATGTATTACTTTCCAGGATTCTTAAAAAACATATTCATTCATCTTAACTCTCCCAGTCCCTACTGTTGCTATGCTGCTTGCAGTTAACCATGTGAGTGGAGTCTTTTATGTAAACAAATAAAACCAATAAATAATAGCATGCATCTTTACTTGATTCTGGCAACAGATGCCATCTGAACGCAGCATAGCAAGGTTGATCTCCGTCAAGCTCCTGCGGCAGGTTTCTCTCTGTATTGGATTTCCATTGGCTGCAGCTCTTCCTTGTAAATGTCTCATCTTTGGGGTCCTGAAAATCTGGAAGACACTGGCTAGGGATTATGCTGATCTCGGAAAGTCATGGCATGCCGGAGCTGGCTCTGGACTCTCCATGACCTGTAATCTCATGACTGCCGTGGACTGGGGTACTCTTGAGTAGCTTACCACAAGGAGGGGTGTGCAGGAAGGAAGAGCTCCCACTTCTGGGGAGCCTTTAGCAGGAAAGCAGGATGCAGCAAGACATCCATTGCCTGGCAGGGCACTGGTGCCCAGGGTATTCTGAGGCATTATAAGCCCTTTTGCTGTGTGCTTGTGGAAGAACGTGTACCCAGGGTTTTGGAAGCAGCAACTAGGCATTGTGCATACATTGTACATGCACACTCAGTCATCACTGACTCTCGTTGCCTTTGTGTGATGTCAGGGACCCTTAGCACAATGAAGACTAGTTACTATAGGGTGCTCATTCACCCCACCTTACCCAGGACCAGGAGGGCTCCTGGGACATGGGGCTCTCAGTGCTGTGATTGGGAAGGTCTGGATATACTGGTCTCAACTCTCCAGCCCAGCTCCCATGACGCAGCCCAACCCTCTGTAGCTCACTTCCTGTTTTCCACATTGAACAACGGCTCCAGCTCCAGTGGCCCATGGTGGTAGCAGAAGGTCCCTGCTGTCACTGGCCCCTGTGCTCTCTGTGGTCTAGAAGCCCACCCTGACAGCTGTATGTCACAACCGAGTCCCTGCATTCCTTAAGGCCCAGCCAGGCATCACCCCTCTGGCAAGCCTTTTCTGACTCCCTAGATAGGGTAGCATCTCTCCTCTGTGCTTAACTCTTATGGGTCAGTGATTACTGTACCGTCCATTCCCGTTTCTGGCTCTGTCTTATTTCTCTCTCCCATTGCCCTGGGAGCTTTGTGAAGACAGGGATGTGTTTTTATGACACTTTTCTTTCCTGGCACAGTGTATCTCCAACATATATAATCCAGATAGAAGCATGGAGTAAACCTTTAAAGAGTCAATCACATAAATATTTCAGTTAATGAGCAGATGGAAGTGTAGATAGCAAACTCCAGGATAGGTGCCGGGGACTCTAAAACTTGTGTGTGTGCCTGTGGTTGAAAGGCAAGAATGGAGTGTAGTTCTTGAGAGATTGCGAGGCCACAGGCTTTCCTGAAACAAGGCAGAAAGTGTCACATCTTGATGCTTTGAAATGCCCTGTCCAGGGAAAGGGGCACCGGAAGTAAGGAGGGAACAAAGAGAGCGGCATTGGCAGGTCAAGGCTTGGTAGACACTGGAGTCTGGGGATGTGGGGTCGGGAGAGGAATGGACCCCACAAACCACTGGGAGTGAGCGATTCAAATACAATAGGAAGCTAATGTAGCCTGTTGGCTTGGGTGCGAGGAAACACTTAGAATGACAGGCCCTCAAGTGGAGCTGGGCCTGCGAAATAAAGGCAGGGAATAGAATGTGACCAGGACCCAGAGCATGGGGCACCTTTCAGAAAGGCCATTCCTGAGCTGCTCAGAGGGGCTGGGATGGGACAGCAGTAAGTACGACTGGGGTAGCCAGAACTGCCTGGGCCCTAGGTGGGCCGCAGCTGGAAAAAGTAGTACCCGGGCCATCTACCCAGGGCCCACCTTCTGTCTGTCCTGGGCTGCTCTGTGGATGGACTCTCCAGAAGGCAGCTGGGGAAGCCAGTGCCTTTTTAATCTGCTCTGAATGGAGTCTGGGGGCGGGGAGGGCACGGTGACCTCAGAGTGAGCGATGAGCATGCGGCTCCATGTCCTGCGCACAATGGGTGGGGGTGGGTGAGCATGGGGGACCACGCTGCCCATAGAATTCCTTCTCTCTTGGTCCAAACCAAATGAGAGGCCGGGATTGTCACAGTGACCTTCGGTGCCGGGAGCCCAGGGTGAGGCCGACCTTGATGAATTGAACACTGGGGAAAGCTAGCGGCTCAGCTGCTCCAAGCAGCCCCCCTCCAGACAGATGCTTGGCTTTCTTTAACAACAGCCCTTTGGCTAGAATGATCGCCCCCTTTTCACGAGGGGAGAAAACTGGCCTCAGGAAGCCAAATGACTTCAAAGCAGTTAGCACAATGCCTGGCCCAGGATCCCAAGCACAGCTGAAGCAGACCAGGTAGAAGGCCATCTGTAATATGGCTTCCACGCTCAGCTTCACTTTATCGAAGAAGACATGGAAGCAGAGATGTTAAATTGCTTGCTCAAAGTCGCATAGCCGGCAAATGGCACCGCCAGCATCGCCTTTAGGTAGTTTGACACTCACATTCGAGTGCTCAACTGTTCACCATAGCTCCTCGTAAATGGTGAAAACAGCAGCTGTTAATGACTTTTGCTCTTACCGTTACCGAAGACACATAGCTTGTGACACAAATGCTGTCACGAAGTGTAAGATGCTGGCCCTCAGGTATCTGTGTTAGGCCTTTACATTAAACTCAGAGATGTTTTGTGGATTTTTCCAGCTACCCAGCAGATAGAAAGCCCATTTCTCTCCCCTCTGTGATAGCTAACTGACCGCCTGTGCTGGCTCTCGGGCTCCCAGCATCTTTTGTACCTGTCTCCCTGTGCATCAGGCTCCGTGGCAGCAACGCATTCCAGTGGGTGGACTTGGAGCTGAGGGAATTCCTGGCCTTGCCTACCACTCCCAAAATAGCCCTCCCATCCTTGATCCTACGGGCTTCAAGGAGAGACACAAAATGGAGAGCCTGGGTGCGGCGAACTCCCTGGCCAGCAGGAAAGAACAGCCACACGACGAGGATTCTTCTCAAATCACGCTTTATTGGAGCCTCTTGGTTGAAGGGAGAGCAGAAAGCAAGGAGCCCCTAGCTCTGAACTGTAGCTGCTCATATAGGGATTCTGCCTAGCAACCTTTGATACTTTGATACCTTGATACTTTAACTGCTTCTCCGGAGAAGGCAGGAAAGAAAGCAGGGGAATATCCCTGTCAATTACAGACCACAAGGAAGTTCCCCTGCCGGTCAGGGGAAGTGTGGGCAGCTAGATCACAACAACTCATCCTGTTTTCTGGTGGAAGAACTGCAACCTTAATATGGAGTTATCAAGTGAGGCTGGGGCCAAATGCCATTTTATAATGGCAGCCACTCAAATCGGCTCCCAGCACCTGGGTACCTGGTTGACTTCATGGAAATAAGTCTCCTGTTTTACTCCAGCATGGGACCATGATGTGAGCAAAAGATGTCATAGCAGCCAGCACCCCACACTGGTCTCAGGAATGCAGACTCTAATTTGCCTGGACCTTGCTGAACCCAGAGCCTCGTCTGTGAGATCCATGTCACACCAACAAGGCTGGGTTGTTGGGGAGTAAGCCTGTGCAGTTGGCATCCCTCATACCAGGGATGACTGATACTGATCATCAACTTGACAGAACCTAGAATCACCTACCAAACAGATCTCTAGGCATGTCCAAGGGAGTTCCTCGACTAGGTTAACTGAGATGGGCAGGACCACCCTGAAAGTAGGTAATGCCATCTCCTAGTTCCCAAACCGAGTCAAAGGGAGAAGGTGAGCTGAACTCCAGCATCAGTGTCTCCTCTGCCCCCGACTGTGGATGATTCCTGACCAGCGGCCTCAAGCTCCTGCTGGTGCTTCGCAGCCACAATGGACTGTGTGCTGCAAATGGACTTCACACTGCAAAGCCAACTAAACCCTTACGTTGCTTTTGTTAACTGAAAAGTAATAACGCGGTGCCACCGAGTGCTTGCTCTAAAAGGGGAAGAGATTTCTCACTGGTTTTTAATTCAGTGTTGCTGAGAGTGGAACCCTGGCCCACCTTCCCTCCGGCATGGGATGCATGGGCTCCGCCATGGAGCCACACCCCTGCTGGGAGTTAGCTTTAATGAACACAGCCCTAATGAGTGTGTTCCTTGTGACACAGCAAATCTACTTCCAGTCTATTGGAAGAACTTTTTCCTGGATACTCAGAGGCCCAGATGTTGGTATGTTTACCCTAGGGATACATTTCAGGGGGAAATGGGAAACAAGCTAAATGTTCAGCAGCGGCAAATTGGTTAAATAAACCTTGGTGCAGCTATCTGATTGAGAAGCAGCCAGCCGTCTAGCATTAGGTAACAGGGCTCTGCGCAATGGTATAAAAAAGGCTGTCACAGCGAAAGGGGAGAGGGGACAGAGTTACAAAATTATGAATGTCTGTGAATCCATTTTTCAAATAAAAACACAGTACTAAAGTGTTTATTTCTAAGAAGTGGGCTTTATGTATTTTTTTTCTTTCTCCCATGTCTTTATTTCTCAGACTTGCAGTATGCAAGCATTACTTTAGAAAAAGAGAATAACCCAGGTCATAGAAATTTGTGTTTTGACCTTGCCTGCCTCAGTTAGGTATGGCACTGAACGCTGTTCCGTCACCTTTGCTGTGTGGCTGTTGACTATGGCAGCATGAACCACAGGGACAAATATGCACCGGCACATGGCATCTGTGGAGCTCCCTAGCTGTGGTCACCTGTGCTTCTACAGAGTGCTGCTTGCTGGGGGTTTAGGGTGCTTGCATTAGCCTGGTGCTCGTACAGTTCTGTGGGCGTAACTTGCATGGACTTGTGTGCAGGGACCATTCCTCTCCTCCCCATCAGCTTTCACTTCTAATGCATACTCCTTGATGGGGCCATGTGTACCGAGCCACTGTCCCGATGCCTGGTGAATGTGAGCCTCTCCAGACAGGATGAGGGCCACGAGAAGAAAACTGGAAACTCTCAGCCTTGATCTAAAGAAGCATCGCAGGCTGAAGTATTGGGTGGAGCCATCCTCTCTGACTCACGGACCATGGGCTCTCCTACCCTGGGTTGGGGTTTTTGATGAGTGTGCCTGAGTTTGTCTTCAAGCTTGCCAAAAGGATACTTTGGCAAGAATCAGTGAGGCACAATCTAGGAGAGAATATTTACAGGGCACGCATATGACAAAGCCCTCAAATCCAGATGGTGTCAAGACTTCCTACAAAGTCACCTAAAAAGACAAGTCATAAAAAGTGAACAGTGGGCCTGAGCAAGCGCTTCCCAGGAGGAGGGTGGAGAGTGAGTGCTAAGTACACGAAGAACACTTTCAAATCACAGTGGCCAGGAAAACACAGCTCTCAGCCTCAGGGGAAATCTGTTTTTCCCAACATGAGCCAACGATTCCCAACGTCGGGCAAGGGCTTGAGGTCAGGGCTGTTTTGAAATCTGGTTGGATTTCTGCTCACGAGAACATTCCTTAATGATTTGACTGGTATGAGAAATGGTTTCTGTGTTGTTAATGTATTTACCCGACAATTGTGTACTTAGAGTTCATGCTGCCCAAAGCTGTTTATGCCTCCAAGGGGCCAGTAGACAGCTTGTGACGGCCACTGTAAGCACTTACAGTGTTCTCTTAAATATGAGCTACATGTGGGCTTGCGATCCTTCTCAGAACAAATTTGAAAAGTGGAAAAAAAATATATGTGTGGCCAAAATAGAGGTGCCTGTAACTGGTGTGTGTGTGTGTGTGTGTGTGTGTGTGTGTGTACTCCATGCTTTATGCTAGGCTTGGCTTCCCAGGAAAGATGATTTAAACCAGTGCTTTTGTTTCTACATTTAGGTATTAGAAAAGATACTCATACAAGTGTGAATATATTAATAATGATCTTGATCTGTATGTTGAAAGCCTTTTTCTCAGCATTCCTTAACTATACATATACTTTGACCCCTCAATTAAAAAATATATTTAGGTATTATAGTGTTTAAGCTGTAGGTTGGTTTGATTTTGATCACAAGATAATGATAAATCCATGTATCAAATATTCATGTGCCCAGCCTTGAGCTGGCAGTCCTAGCTTGGACTCTGACAGAGGAGAATAGAATCATTCTAGAAGCGCATGGGGTTTGAAGCTGAACAGATTGGTTCAACTGTGACCCTGCAATGCTAGGTGTGATCTTGGGCAAGACTCTTTATTTCCCCAGCACCTGTCTTCCCCTGCACAGAAGGGAAACAATGGCGTACCTGCTTAACTAGACGATAAAATCAGACTATGCTGGTACACACCCATAATCCCAGCACTTGTAAAATAGAAGCAGGATGATAAAGAGTTCAAAGCCAGCCTGGATGACATAGAGGGTTGGGGGGTCAGTCCTGGCTACATGAGACCGGCTACATGTCTCAAAAACAAACATACAACCCCAAACCAACCCAACAGAGTCAACAAATAGGGTTGAGAACATGGTTCAGTTGGAAAAGAGCCAACTGTGTGAGCGTGAGGACCTGAGCTTGGTCCCCTAGAACCGAAGGAAAAATGGGGGGTGGTGACGTGAGCTTGTTATCCCTGCATTGGGAAGGTGCACCCTGAGGCTCTCTGGCTGGCTACTCACTTAGGTGGATCACAGGCCAGGGAGAGGACCTGTTTCAGACAAAACAAGATGGAGCACAGCTATGGGATGATGCCCACGGTTGTCTTCCGGCCTCCATGTGTACCCGTGTGCCCACATCACCATGTGCACCTGCACACACAATGCATACACATGTACATCCACACAAAACAAACCATCAAATACATTAGTGAGTAGTAAAACGAAGTTCCAAATGCTCAGGATCTAGGTGCTCGGAAGTAGAACCTGAGCCTGAGTGGAGACAAAGGTTTGACACACCGCTTAAGATTTTCAGAGACAGACAGTGGGGCCACCATCATCAGGCACAAATATGAACTGACACAGTACTTTGAGTTTCTACTAGTCTATGGTTTCCAACAGTCTTCACTGAGCCACAGTACACCAGGAAGTGCATTAATAACTTGACGTTGGTTTGATAGAGAGAAACTGTGACTTAGTACAACCACAGTGAGCTTTGGAAACAAGTCTGATGCTATTATTTCTACAACAGTAGGCACGGAGTTTAGAAAAAAAAAAAAACTAGGGCAGACACATGTTTCTCAGAAATCCCTTCTGAAGAAACGATCAGAAAGAGGCTGAGGCAAACCTAGAGAGAAGGTAAGCGGACCCTTGGCTTGAGGGTGGACAGTGAGTGGGGCTTTCTTTGGGGTGGGATGTAGGCAAAGGCTTACTGGGGTGGTGGGAGAGCCCACCCAGGACACTGCAGGTAAACCCTGCTCAGTCCATGACTTTTCAGAGTCCCCCCACAAATCCATTCAGGTTCCATGTCAAGACGGGCTTGTGAGAGCAGCATGCTGCAGAGAGGTGGCCAGGGCAGAGGGCCAGCAGCTGGGAACTGGCAGCGCATGGAGTCCCAAGACCTGTGATGGGAGAAAAACAAACCGTGGCTTGGGCTGCAGGAGACTGAGCTGGAGGTAAACCACGGAGAAGCTCTGGTGCCAGTGGGTCTTTTCTTCCATGAAATGTTGTCTTCCCCTCCTCGGCTTTCCTTTCCCTCTTCTGAGTCGTTCAGCAGAGCTTGGGTGTGGACATTGTATGAGCTCTGAGGGAGGGAGCTGTCTAGGCTCAAAAGCTGTCTGGCCAGCCTGGAAGGAGTAGCAGGGTCAGGCCTTGGGCATATCAGCCACAGCACCCCTGAGAATATAAGAAGAAGGCAGAGACCCTTATCATGTCAGCACGCCCAGCTCAGTACAATAACTGCAAGGTGATGGATTTTCTCTAAATCTTCCTCTCTGCTGTAATTTGATTTAAATGGCATTCCTTAATTTTCGAGACTAATTTAAGAGTTCTATTTATAGGAAAATAGCTCAGTGGAGAGGAAGTCTTTGCACTCGGTTCCTTTCCATGAACTCTGGGTGTCTGGGTTTCTAGCTGCTGACTTCCTCACGCTTCTCCAGCTCGGGTGTGCATGGCCCTGGAGCTTTGTAAAAATGCAGGGCCCCAGGCCCTTGGCCCAGCCCTCCTGAGTCAGCCCCATCTGCCTGCAAGGCTCCTAGGGGAGGTGGCTACATGTGCTCCGACAACCACAGAACAGAAAACCACTGTGGAGGAAGGAAAGCCCTGTCCCAAGGCTTTGGGGTGAGAAGGAAAGGTTTGGGATTTTGAAACAGTGTGGGAATCTGCCGGGGTTTAGGATATAATACAGTACATTTTAAGTAATTTGAAGATTCTCAGGGTGGTGGGCATCTGCAGCTCTCTTTGAAAACCTGTCACTCAATTCAGAAAGTCAGAAGGAGCTGTCTCTGCCCAGCTGTTCCCAAGCCAGAGAAGCCAGCCTTCTGTGTGTGTATTCAATATGGCTTCCTCATAGGCAAAGCTTCTCTGGGATGCTGAGATCTCTCCTGCTATTCCGTCTCCTTTGAGGGATTGCATTGCTAGTTCTCACAAACATGGAAACAATGCCTACCCATCCGAGAAACCATTTTTTTCTAAACTACTGTACGATAATGTCACAGAAAGACTATACTAGAAGATGAGTGACGATTGGGGGCTGAGCAGAAGTCCGGGAGGGCAGAGGATGTCGCTGATGGAGCTGAGGGAGGCGACTTGGAGAATATGTTCACTACAGAATGGAGCTTAACTGCTGCTTATGAGGGAATAACTAGTGGGAAAATATGAAATTGTGTTTCGTCCTAGATATCATTCTGAAAATTCACAATAGGCACCGTTTAGGAAATGCCTACTATGTACCACAGACACTCCATACATCTTTTACAGTTCCTACAAGAACCTGATAAGGTGGGCAGTGCCATTCCCATTTGAGGACACTGAGGCTCTCCAACCCAAGCCCAAGGCCACAAAGTTATCATTGGAATCCAGGCTGTTTACTCCAGGAGCTTGTGTGAGCAAACAGAGGATGAGCAGAGACCTGGCCTGCTCTCCATCCAGTCAGGAAGCAGTCCGTCTGCCAGATAGCCAATTAGAGAGACATCTGATAAAGGGCTGCCCAAGACAGGGGTCTGAGCCCCAGGAGGAGTGGTCATGGGAAGACCCTGCAGATCCAGGGCAGCAGGCACAGTGCACTCTGCCGATGTGCGAGACTGAGCACATCCTATGAGTCTCAGCATCATCTGGATCTGGAATGTCCAGAATGTGTCTCAGAGTGGGCATATGAATTGCACACCTGGGGAAAGGCCTGATGTGATACACAGTTACCGTTCAACACTTTTCGGGCTATCCTGTGTCATTTGTTTCCATATGAAATTTGTGATTGTTTTTCCAATTTCAATGATGAATTGTGTTGGATTGATGAGGATTGCAATCAACCTGTAGATGGCTTTTGGTAGGTTGGCCATTTTCACAATATCATTCCTAACTCATGAGCATGAGAGATTGTCTCCATCTTCTAGTGTCTTCAGTTTCTTTTGTAAAGAGCTTAAAGTTTTCATTGTTTAAGTCTTTCATTTCCTTTATTAGATTTGTCCTAAGATATTGAAATGTTTTTGAGGCCATTGTGATAACCCCTGCATTTCACAGGATTTGCTGTGACCAAGGCCTTTGTTTTCCAGACCTCGTTTGTGTTTGGCTGCTTTCAGGCCCTTCCATCATTCAGAAAAACCTTGCAGCATCTCTGGTCGACTGACTGCCCTCTCAGAAAACACATGTCCTCTGTCTCACCTACCAGAGCTCCCACAGGCTGCCTTTGGCTAGTCCTGCGGCTCTGCTCAGTCTTCTTTATAGAAGCCCTCATCCCCAACCTTGAAGGTATCCTTCTTTCTATGAATTCTGATACTCTTGTGTCTCAAAAGGGTCAACTATTAGGAACCTTATTTAGGGCTAGTGAAAGGTCTCAGTGGATAAAGATGCTTGCTTGCCTCCAACCCAGATAACTGGAATTCCGTCCCAGAATTCAGTTCCCAATGTTGCAAGAAGAGAACTTGACTCCCCCCACCCAAATTGTCCTTTGACTTCTACACCTGTATGCCTACACATATAATACAATACATGACTTTTTAAAAAGAATTAATTCTTCAATGCTCTTCTGGCTGAGGCAGGAGGATCATGAGTTAGAGGTCAGTCTGAACTATGTAGATCCTGTTTTAAGAAGTCAAAGGGAAGATTTTTGTGGTTCCCTTTATATCCCAAACATGAACCTCTTGTCTCAAGTGTAGTTAGCAAAGATTTTCTCCCATTCATTCTGTAGGCTTTGTAAAAAGAATGAACCTTGCATCTGACCCCTGGGGACAGGCTAGATGTTCACTCTTGATGTAAACTCACAGAAGCAGAAAGAGTGGGGTGTGATTATGATTTGGGTGTTGTAAGTGGCATCATAGTAAGAAAGTAATGGGCATTTTAACACCTATCTGTGGGTGGTGGGGGGAGGAAGGGGCAGGAGCAGGAGGGTATTCTAGTTTGTGTTTTTCAGCAAACGTTAGAGTAAAATTGCAACTGGCAACTAATTCAACTAATCAAGGTTTCTTTTTCAATTTTTTTCCCTCAAAACTCCTAGAATAACAAATGACAAACTCAGAGCCCAGGACTATGTAGGTAGATGATGCTCTGTCCCTTCTGGTGTTCCCACCTTCGTCCTCAGAAGTTCTCCAGCTAAGAGTTTATGTTAATGTTGTTCTCCTTGAGCAACTGATATCTAAATGAAACTCAAAATAAGTAATGAGCACAAACTATCGCAAAGTCGGGAATGTATTAAACTCCTGCAAGGAATGCCAGGGGATGGAGTTTGCTTTAGTGTTTTGTAACCAAGGGTTGACAGGTTGGTCTGTGCGATCTGCTTCTGGGGTGCGGAGTGAGACTGGGAAGGTCGTATGGAGCAGTGGTCATGGACGTACGCTGTGCCATCCGGGTTTCAGTGTTGGCGGTGCCTCCTGCAAGCCCTTGCAAGCCGTGGAAAGTGGCTTGCTCTTTCTCAGGTCGATGTTTTCAGATGACATCTGGCAAGCCGTAAACTATACAAGGAACCAACACAGAGACTTGTAGCAGTGACACTGTCTTGCTTGTGGCCCGTGTTCTGGGTAGTGCAGCAGGTGTTTCTTTGTCTATCTTGTACTAACCAGATAATCAAAGCCTGGCTCTTCTCAACATTCACTCTCACTCAATCCCAGTCCAGGAATTGATGCTCTTAAAACATCCGCGACCTTCCTACCACCATGCCGATGGCAGCATCCCAGCTCAGATGTGGGTTCCCCAGTCTTGCTACTCACAGGTGCACATTGTAAATACTCTGTCCTCCCTCATGTCCCCCACAAGTGTCAGGGTTCATTCTTCATGTCAGTCTCCTTGGGATGCAGAATATCCTAGCTCACAGGGTTGGATGGGGGTTCAGTTCAGCCTGGGTGATGTCACCAGGAATTGGATCCAGGGCCTTGCACATGCGGGACAAGTGCTATCCTGAGATCCACCCAAGCCTAGCTTCTACCTTCACAGAGGAGAGGCGATACATAAACTGCCATCATGTTTAAGTCAGCCCGCAGTCCAGTGTGATCTCATGATTAAAGCCAGGATGTAAAGCAGCACCCTTTCACGGTATTTCATGTCAGATTCCTGTTCTGCAGTTGAGGAGACGGAAGCCCTGGGAGGTCACTTGGCCTGCACAGACCCCTGTGTGCTGCACGGATTTGAACTGTTGCTGAGGGGCCTCTCCATGAGGCTCCCAGACCCTAACAAGTGACACAGTCCGCATCCCCTGCACACTGCTGCGTGTGAGATGCACCAGACACTGTAACAAGAAGTGAGGTGGAGGATGAATGATGTTTGTGCAGCCCAGAGGTCCCTCTTTCCCTTGGAAAGTTGGCTCCAGGCTCTCTGATGGGGTCTGGGATAGTTTACTTACGTCTCATTTAAATTAAACTCACTTTGAACTGATACTGGATAGCATGCAGGGCTCTTTTGATACATGTGTACGCCGTGTAATATTTAAGAAAGGTTAAAGGTATCTATGCCCTCCGTGGCTTCTCATTCTCCATGGCAAAAGCTTCCCAAACCCTTCTTTCTGGCTTTTGGAGTGCTCAGGCCAAACCCTGCTGTGCTGGAGCGCACCTGACCTTCTGACTGTATCAAGTTCTAACTTGGTGCCCAGTGATTGCCCTCTGCCCATTCTTCTCACAGCATATGCCCTTTGGCTGTGTCAGGGACCACACAGTAGAGATAGGAGTTCATTCTTCTCAGGTCCTTGTCCAGATGTGTTGAATAAAGGTGCATTCCTGCCTGAGGGTTGCAGCCTGCTTTGTCCTGCCCTGCTTGCTCCCCGGCTCCCTGGCTCACTCTGGACCCCTCTGTCCTGTGCTTTAGCCAATGTCTACGTTGGGTTCATCTGTAGCTTGAAAACCCTCCTACTCCCCCATTGATTTAGAGGGAAAGTGTGGATCTCTTTGTTTACAGGGCTTGTAAAATGTGAGCCGTGTCTGCGGTATAAAATTATATATGTGTCAATAAAGTATAAAAAATCTGACAAAACGTGTTTTAATTCTGCAGTGGAGATCATAGCAGCTGCCACATTAAAATTTATTCCTCCTCCTCGAAGGGAAGAAAGCACCTTCTGCAGACAAAACGCTGGGGAAGAAGACAGGGTAATTGGGCCGCACCCCCAGGCTGTTTAAACTGGATTCTCCTTCTCTCTTGCTGCCTTCTCTGCCTGGTTATTTCTTTTCCCAGTAGCAATTTACTTGTTTTAAATATGAGACATACTGGATGCCAGGCCCTTTGACTCCAATTTACTACCTGTTTTTAAAAGAGAATTTATAATTAAAACTCGCTTTTTTTTTTTTGAGTTGTACTAAGTTGGAATGTGAACCTGGAACACTTTCTGGCAGAATATGTCCTGAGTCCCTTCTGGATGCTGAACTCCAAATGGGTCCTCACCCCATAGACCACACGGCAGCTATGCAGCTATGAAAAGGGCTCAGGCCCCTTCACACTGCAGATGTTCTGTGCTGTGGGGCCTTATGATCTGAATGTTGAGGAGAACTTTAGGTGTTGAGAAAGAGAATTTTCTTCAACTCTATTTTGCTATAAAGCTTCTTTTGTGTCACTTTTATAATGGTAAAGAAGTTCTTTGATTTAAAAGGAAAGTCGTGTCTCTCAAATTACTGTCTGGAATGACTATTCCTTCCCAGGATTGGTGGGCATTCATTCATTCCTTAAATTAGTTTCCTCTAGGGCACCCCCTTTGTCCCAGGTATTGTGCTAAACTCTGGACACACACAGCAACCCCATGGATCCCATCATGTCAGAGCTTACAGTGTGTGGTACCAGCTACCACAGTACTCATAGAGGCTCACAGACATGACAAATCAAACAGGGACAGAGAGACACTGGAGAGGAAATGGATGGTCCAAGAGGGAGTCCAGAGATAGGACCACTGTGTTCCTTTGTCCCTCGTGGGAAGGGGAGGGAGGATATCCCAAGAGGAGGGAACAGAACTGAAGAAAGCCTGGCCCTGGAACACCAAGGTGCAGAAGGTGGGGAGGGGTGCTCGTCCCCTGCTGTACTGGGAAGGAGCTCCTCGCTCAGAGATGGGGCAGGTAGGGGGACCATGGAGAAGAGGACTTCAATGGCTGCAGAAAAGCCATCTAAACAAACTGAAGCCAGGCTGGGTGCAAGCAGCAGCGATGTGAGCTGAGCAGTTCTTAACCTCTTAAAGACCCAAACAGGCAGCACCCATCTGCCAAGGCCCCTCTGCCAGGGGTGGGCTTTCTCAGTCTGAGAAATGGGGCAGCGAGGGAATGCCAATGAGGTCCTGGGGGTGAACACTTGTCTTCAGGATTGTACAGTGACTTCAGATTGGGCCCTGAGCTTTGGATCAGTGAGGAAGAGGGAAGCTGTGTTTCCAGGGCGTGACCCTGAATGCTCATGTGAGAGTCCATGTCTGTCCTTGATCCGGCACATGCATGTGGCCGCATGCCTATCCTTGCTCATGAGAATTTTGAGGGAAGGGAGGCATGCCACGGGTCCATGTTTCTGCCCCTCCATCAGCCCCGTGAGAAGGGGAAGGGTACCCCACCCCGCAGCAAAAGTGCTGTGTCCCTGGGGACAGCTGAGGAAACTGTTTACGATATTGGTTCCTAGGGTTTACTCCACAACATCAAAGTGTTCGCTGTGGAGAGAAAAACAGCGAGTTCCGCCGTGGAAAGAGAACCACAGCCCACCGCCTCAACGTCACCCGCTGATTTCTGCGGGCCGTCGTGAACAGCTGCTCGGATGGTGTTTTGCCTGTCTGCCTAGCGCTTGCTATGTATCCTGTAACGTTAGCTTGCTTCTATCCTTAACAACCGCACATATTTGCAGTTGAAAGGATGACTATCGCCGTCATTCTCCAGACCAGACGGAACAGAGAACTGGGTTCATGTGAGGCCGGGCGCGTTGTGAGAGCACATTGTGCAACGCAATGATGTTTTAAACTCCAGGCCCTCCGCTACACCAGAGCCGACACTCTGTAAGGGAATTCAAAACATGCAGCAGGCCATCCTTCACCAAGTTGGACGGTTCTGGGTGAACTCGGAGGTTTAGGGTTAAAGTGGGGCTTACATGCAATCACTGTGAATGGTTTCTGAATCTTCTTACAGAAGGAATTGAGGGGTGTGGGGTAAAAGTTGTTTCTCCCCTAAGGTTCTCTGTGACTTAGTACCCTAGACTGTGGCCTCTGAGTACTGGGAGAACCCAACAGCACTCTTCACGACAGGCCTGGTGGTCTCATGAGGAGAAGATTCAGTGTGTGTGTGTGTGTGTGTGTGTGTGTGTGTGTGTGTGTAAGGTGTTGTATGTCTAGCTACTATGCATAGATACTCAAAGGTCGCTATAAACAAGAGGAGACAGATAAGCTTGGATAACAAAATGGTTAAACTTGGCTTAGGAATAGACAAGTGTCACTCAAGTAAGTGAAGAACTCTGACTTTCTGTCCACGGTAGAGTTCTGAATGTGGGCAACAGACTCCAGGGTAACAGGCCTACTCGACCCTGTGGGAGCACTGTGTAGGTGTGTGTGTGTGTGTGTGTGTCTGTGTCTGTGTCTGTGTGTGTGTCTGTGTGTATGCATGTATGTGTATGTGTGTGTGTCTGTGTTTATGCATGTATGTGTATGTGTGTGTGTGTATGCATGTATGTGTGTGTGTGTGTGCATGTTATTATGAATACTGTTTTCTTTGTTGCTTTTTGAGACAGGGTCTCATAGCCCAGCTAGCCTCAAACTCATGATAATCTTCCTGCCTCAGCCTCTCCAGTGCAGGGACTAAAGGCCGTGAGCCACAGTGTTTGGTATGGGAGTCCTCCGAATTGGTCTCCTGAAGTGGGTCTGTAAAACACCTTAACCCTACAAAAATGTTACAGTGGCCATTTCTGCTGTATATGTCAGTGGGAATATGGGGGATGTTATCTCAACATTTTTGTTTTGGCTTTGTACGTGTACTTAGTTTGTATTTTTATAACAAGCAAATATTGACTGTACAATTTAAAAAAAAAAAAAGCTTAACATTGTATCTTGAACTAACTTGGCCTCTGAACTGTGTGTGACAGAAGGGAGATCAGGTCAAGAGACCGGGAGTCTTGCCTCACGTAGCTGCTCTTCTCGTGTGATACAGTTCCATTCTGGGTCTTGGGATTCCCCGTGTAAAATGGGCAGTCTGGTCGGCACATGCTAAGCATGGTCGTAGGCAGCTCTGGTTCTATCCGGGATGCAAGGGGCTTGCAGAGGGAGACACGGAAAAAGGGCAGCATCCATGCCTGTGTGCTGGGGGAGGAGTTGAGAACAGCCAAAGGAGGGGTGTCAAGCCTCACTCGGCCTGACTTCTGAAGTTGAGTGAGGTGTGCTCCGGGAACCGCATGATGGTGGAGGGTTGCCTCTGAGGAAACAGGCCTGGGAGATGGCACGGACGACCTCCCCTACGACAATCTAGCTCTATTCCTTTAATTCTAACTGGCTTTCACAGCACCAAGTTCTTCCACCAGGAGACCTGGTGGAGCCTGTCAGTGGTGCCTACAGTGTCTTGGCATTGCCTATGGTCACTCTGGGCTTCACCCGTCCATTCTTGCTTCTGATCATCTGATCCCCGTGTCCGTTTTCCACCCTGCTGCCTCTTCTAGCTTACCTACACTCACTTTTCCTGTTACTCTTAGATCTGGAGAGACACACATGAGATTAACAGGGCCTCTGCCCGGCTCTTGAGAGGCAGCCACTCCTCCCAAGGATCCCAACTGTCTGTCCCTCCATGACAGGCTCTTAGTGGGTGGGTGCCTTTGCATGTAGCCGAAGTTCCTGGCAAACACCCATTCTGAACTCCAGGTCACCACAGCTGTGTGTCGGCTTCAGAGCACACTAATTTCTCCCAGGGCTTTAATAACCCCGAGTTTCATCTTGCCTGTTGGTTCTCTGTCCTATATCAGCCTCGTAAAATGGCCACTTCGGGTTAAAAGATCTTATTACTGCAAAAAGAGATGTTGAATCACACTTTCAAGGTTGCTGGTGAAATGTGACCTCTGAAACTCCATCACTCTGTTCCAGGGCACGGGGACGTGGATATTAGAAAGATAAATTAGAAGTCAAAACACAGCCCTGTTTTCCCTGTGTCTTAGGCTGAGCGTCTGTGATGAATGTTGTAAAGAAAAAAAACATCAGAAGTCCCTCCTCCCCTGTGATATATCGCTGCCACCTTCAAGAAGCAAGGTTCTGATCGCCAACTCTGATGCCCCCAGAATGGCAATCTCCCTGGCAGCAACAGGGGTGCCTTCCCTCTCAATAGGAGGTTTGCAGGCAGGGTTGACCCCTTTCATAACCCTATGTGATTACACAGGGCTCAGTAGATCCTCCAGCATAGGCTCTCTCTGTGCAGGTCAAGTGGAAATGGCCAAGGGACAAAGAGGAACAAAACGAGGCTCTCCTCCCTCAGCGCACCCGGACTCCTGTGTGAAGGAAGCAGGCACGTGGAGCTCACTTGCTCTCGCGCTGTTGAGATGGCAGGACCCACTCAAGCACTCAAGCATTCTAGGTTGATATTTCACTGATTCTAAGCATCAGGCTTTATGATCAGTTCCATGTATGATGAGGAAACTGAGGCTCAAATCCCAGAGCGTGTGTGTGTTTGTGTGTGTTGCTAATGAGCTTAGAAATGGTCTGCTTGACCCCACAGTTAGCTAGCACATTGCTGTACACCCAGTGAAGGTTGAGGCCTTGGAGTCAGGAGATGATCCCGTGAATGATTCTTCATAGACTGGCAGATCTAAATCAATAATAAAACTGGAGATGCCTCGGGAACATACCATGCCCATGGACCAGCTCCGGGGATGGCGTCCGGCCCTTCCCACTCGTCACTGGCAGAAGGCACAGCCAGTAGGGCATCTCCTAAGTACTTGCATCTAGATGTGAGAGCCCTATTTGCATGAACACAGCATGCTGAAGCTGCGGCAAGCTGGTTGCGTGCCTGGTTCTTCACAGCTTTATTTGAAGAAAGGCGTGTAGAGCTGCATGGGTGAGTCCTGTAGCAGCAATGAGTGCAGCCAATGTCAGAACTCTGGAAACTGCTGTGTCCCTGTCTCTCCACAGAAGCCCCCGCCCCTTCTCTGCATTTCTCCCCCTCTCACTTCTCCGTTAAACACAGAGCCCACTGCCCACCTGAAGAGGGGCCACAGGCTCCTGTCCTTTAGTGTGGTTGGGCTTCCTTGGAGAGAAATGGCAAAGCCATGTGAAGAAGGCCAGCCCCAGGTCTCTAAGACTCTCCCTCTGGACTGTGAGTGCCCCAGTGGTGACCCCCGCACTGCAGCCTTCATTGTTTCACAGACAGAACCCCTCAGCTAGAGAGAGCTACCTCAGGGCACATACTCTATAAATCTACAGATCACCTCCAGGGAAGGTATCAGGCCCCAGGCCCCTCCCACCATCTCTGACAGACAGACTAAGATCGACAGTGTGTGTGTGTGTGTGTGTGTGTGTGTGTGTGGCCTGTGGAGCATTTTTAAGGCTGGCAGGCATCCTTGAGTCTGGGAAGTGTGGTTGGTGGCCCAGGTCTCTCAGTATTTCCCCGGTTGCCACCTAGTCACGTATTGACCCCATACGCGGAAAACAAGCTTCCCTTTGTCTCTTGTGCGTGGGACACTGTTCTGGGTGCTGGAGATGCACTCTACACAAAACAGAGAGCCAGCCCTGCCCTGGTGGAGCCAGGGCTCGAGGATTTAAAAAAGGCAGTCATCAAGGATAAGACGAGAATAAGAAAAACATAGCATGACAGATGGTTACCATCACTGGGGATACAAATAAAGTCTGACGCAGAGAACAGACATGGCAGTGGGTTGGGGATGGCACATTCCACAGGCCAGTTGGGAAGGGACTGTTCTACAGGTCAGGTCAGATCTCACTAGAGTCCTGGGGTGGGAGAAAGACATGAGGTTCTGGGGCAATGGGAACAGCAAACGCAATGGCTGTGTAGGGAGAATGTGTTCAGTGTTCTTTAACAATAACCAGAAGCCCGTGTGTCTGGAGCAGAGCTGAGACACGAGAGAGGACAATTGCAAGGGACATGAGGACAGCCTCGGCAGAGAACCCAGATGACAAGAGGTGTTCGTAGAGGAAAACAGAGCCTGGCATGCGCTGTGAAGGATGCACTTGGGGGCTATGGTGCAGGGAGGAGGAGGCAGAAGTAGAAAGAAGAACAGACCCCTGCCGTGGATGAGGGTGACTGGAATTGATGGTGCAGAGAGAGGGTTCCACTCCGGAACTGTATTGAGCACACACAATAGCATGTGTAGGATTTGCTGATGCACTGGTCCTGGGTTATGTGAGTGTACACGTTCTGAGGAGTCCTGAGGTTCCGACCTGAGTGAGCTTGAAGAGTGGGGCTGGCTACATCTTGGCAGTGAAACGGCAACTGTGGGGAAAACACGTGGAAGTGAGGTCGGGATGCTAATGGGGAGAGAGAAAGGCACACCCTCCACATGGAGACAATAGCAGGCATGTAGGTGCCCGAGGCTGAGGGTCAAGATGGCAGGAGGATGTAGGACACCAGTGAAGAATACAAATGGAGTGGACAGGAAGGCAAGCAGAGAGGCAAGGCAGTAGACAGACTCGACCTGCTTGCTCCCTCTGTGCCCTCCATCCATTTCGGGCTTCTCACCTCAAACACCCCTTACAGAAATGAGGCTCACCTAAGAGCACATCCCAGTGCATTCAGAGATGCCAAATGCTGGCCCCAGACAAAGCACGGAGTGAGTCCCATGGGGACCTCCGGAAGGCTAGGGGAGTCAGGACGCAAGTGGCCCCCTTATGCAGTCTTAATAGTTAAGATAACAGAGTTTTCTCATGAATGGGAGGCAAGGCTGAGTGTGTCTACAACTTAACAGGAAAGCAAGAACATATGGGCATCTTTCAGCTCTGAGTCTGAGCTAAGGTCTGCTCTCCGCAGAGACATATGTGAAGTCTGCCGATGTTTGGGGAGCAGTTAAGGAAGCAGCTCCTTGGTGCCTGGTGGCTGCTGGTATCAGAACTGCCTAGGCTTCAATAGAAAATACTCGCATAAAGTAAGGAGTCCTTGCTTGATGTTAGCCTAGGATGCAACCTGGGGTCCGGGAAAGAGTAAGAGACTCGGTTTGGGTTTGGAACATAGCTATTTGACCATATTCTAGTCACTCAATAGCCCTGGCCTCTGTTACTCATCTCTCAGATGGGTCCAGGTTCCCTGTGTTTGTAGAGGTGGAGTCAGGATTTCAAATGTACCCTTATCCTTAGCGAGGCTTTTCTGATGTCCTAGGCTCTTCTCTGTGAGGTAAAACAGAAACTCTCCAAAAGCTCAACAGAGACCAAGACTAGGAGAGTATTCTTCTCCCACAAGGAGATCCAGGCTGCACACAGAAGAGGAACAGGGAGACACTATGCTTTTGGCAAGCCAAGAATGTGATGCTTTTCTTGGTTTCAACTTTACTACATCTGGAATTAGCTAAAACCCAAGCAACTGGGTACACGTGGGAGAGATTTTCCTTAATTAAATCATTTGAAGCAGGAAGAACTACCTTTAATCCAGATCCACCTTTAATTTGGGTCATACCTTCTGCTGTGTGCAGCCAGGGTAAGGATGTGGAAGAAGAAAACTCTCCGCTCGTTGCCTGCTTGCTCTCACTCCTGTTGGCACATCCATCCCTTTGCTGGCGCTAGAGCTTACTTTTCCAGGATTCCAGAGTATACTGACAGTCACTGAGACACCCAGTCTCTGGACTGAGCAGCTACTGGATTCTCGGACTTTCCATTTGTAGACAGCCGCTGTTGGACTTGCAGGACCACAGCCTGTAAGCCATGCTAATAAATCCCATCACGTATTACATATTTTCATTTTTATCAGCGCTGTTCCTTGAGAGAACCCTAACTGATACAGGTAGCACGTGAGAAGGTCTTGCCCACAGGATGAGAGAGATGAATGGAAGGCCAGCTAACCTAGAGCTTCATCATTCAAGAGGCACTCCTTGAGAGTTCTGCTGGAGAATGCAGCCTAAGTGGTCTTCACAAACACCCTATCTGCCATTCCAATATCGGCTTCTATGAATCTGGTTTTAAATGCCTCATGGAGTGGAGCCAGGCAGCATTTGCTCTTGTGGCCAGTTTAATGTGTGCATGCAATGTCCAGGGCTCACCCATGCCATCCCCCATTGCAGCACGTCCTTCTCTTGTGGAGATCTGATGAACAGTGTCTACAGGTTAATGCTGTATTGTGCGCCTGAATGCTTGCTAAAAGACTAATTTAGGGCCAATTTTATGTTATGTGTTCTTACAACCATTAGATAAAACTAAAGAAAAGAAAGTTAAAGGCTTCCAGCAGGGTCATTCTTGGTGGAAAACAGCTCGTACATGTGATGATTTGATTCAGTAAGAGGTTTGGAGATCGTGGCACCCATGACGCAGAGGGAGTTATGAGGAAGAGGTGGTCAGTTGTCATCATCCGTGGAATGCATGCCCGCTTCTCTGTCCTGTTCCAGATGGAGCCTTGGAGGTGGGATTTGCTAACAAGCAAGGTTTTGTCTGTCTGGAGAGTAAACATTGGTCTCCTGGCAGTTCCCCTGACTGGCCAGTTGGGTGCTATCAGCCTAGATCAGGGGATACCATGGATCTGAAGCCATGGTGAGTCTCACCATCACCCTGACTTTTACAGTGTGGCTGTAGATCAGCCACTCCCGCATGCATGCATTTCTTCAAACACATGGAGGAGATTCTAATTCCTGCCCAACCTGACTGGGGAGGATGAGGCAGTCACCAAATCCCATAGCGCCTCTCTGGGCATTGGGGCCAGGAAAAGATGCCCCTCCCCCAGGACGCTTTACAGCCATCTTCCAGCCTGTGATGGGAGCAGGCCTCCGGGATGATGTAGGATGCACATTCTCCATTTTGCAGATGAGAGCAGCTGCTAATGTAATCATGATGATCACCTGGATGATGCAAATGGCTCTGTCCTGACCCTTAGGTGGGCTAGTTGGACCAGTGTGAGCCTGATTAACTCAGTTCATCACAGGAGGGTGGTCCCACCAGCCAGCAGGTAATGACGATGACAGGCAGGTCTGATTCAAAGCCAGGTCTCCTTATTAGAGCCTCTTTAGCCCTTCACGTCAGAAGGTGAAGGTCATGGAAGGTTGGCCCTGAATTATTCTGCTGTCAAAATATCTCCTACCATAGTGCAGCCCGCCTGCAGCCACTAGAGATCAAAATAGAACCTAATGGGTCAGGGAAACAATCAATGTTATCAGTACTGCTGATGGCATTTGTGGGCTGCAGCCCATGAAATATTAATTCTTCCTGTTTATCTTTAGGGATATACTTTATATGTTAATGTACCATTGAAAGATACTTATAATGTTAAGTGGCTTAAGACTCATGCCTTGAGCAGGCAGATCTACTTTTCCTTGGAATAGCAATGTAAAACGTAAAGACAAAACCCCAATCCCACTGACCACAAGTCAACAGCCACAGAATCCTACTATCTGCTTGTAAAAGGAAGTTTCCCATTCATGTTTCACTGAGCAAATAAATAACTTATGTATGGCATTCCCTGCCTAATAAAATGTTTTACTGTCAGGTTTACTGAGCACGTTTATGAAATCACACTGTGAGGCTCAGCTTTATTTGGCCTTAATGACTCAGGGGCCAGGGAGAGCTGCCTGAATCGTCGATGTTCTGAAGGAAGCAGTGGAGGGAGGAGAGCTCACAAATCAAAAAGCAAATCCGCAAGATGCAGGGGAAAGCCATTTAAGATCAACTCAGAACATGGCCTCTATTCAGGGAGCACCGTGCATGCATTTGTATTCTGAGGGCAAGTACGGTGTGCCCCACAGAAAAGCACACACAATTTGTTTCTTGGTGTCTTTCATGGAACACTAACTTCTAGAAGGAATAATTTACTGCACTTTTGGGGAGGCCAGAGGCCTCTTGGAAAAATGTAATTTAAACTGTGGTGTCATACTGAGAAAACGTGAGCAGAGTCATTCACAGACAGAATTCTTCCTGGGATGTCAGAGGAACCTGACATCCAGCACAAATCCTCCATTCATTCCTTACTAAGGTGACGGGTGGCAGGCCTTGTGTAGACTCGAGACAACGTCTCTCACTTCTCTCTGCATATGGGGTCATCTGCACTATGGGGTCATCGCACCTTCTAGGGTAATAAAATGATGACAGGTTGTCTCTGCAGTAGTGTGAGGCAGATACGGAGCGGAGGCTCAGGCAGGAAGGGCTTGCTACATATACTCAGTTCAATCCCCAACAGTAGCCAGCAGGCCAAGCATGGTGGTTCATCTGTAACCCCACCACTGGGGAAGTGGAGACAGGAAAGTTCCTCAGGCCCCACAGTCGGCCAGTCTAGCCAAATCAGTGAATCCCAGGTTTTGTAAGAGACCTTGTCTCAAAAGAATAAGATAGAAAGGTGGGGGGGGGTACACTAAATCAACCTTTGGCTTCCATGTGAGCACACATGCGTGTGCACATGCACATAACACAGTTACAGTAGCCCTGCCATTCAACAAACACTTACTATACATCCTCTGAGCCAGGCCTCTACAAGCTGCTTACAATCTACAGAAAAGTCAGTCTCCCACCGGCCCTGGTGGAGACAGTCGGTGCCTTGAGAGGGGGAAGCTGCGGCTCCTGACTTGTGGGCTGTCTAAACCCAGGAGAACACAAATTGGAAGACAGCCTCCACAGACACACCTGCCACAGCCCAAGCCCAGGTTCAGGCGGAGACATTTCCCTAGTGCTGACTGCATTGCTAATCAGATTATTTTTAAAAAATTTAATGGCATCTGTCACTTGGGCAAATTCTAAAAGTGTCTGTCTCTGAGAAAACACTAACTCTTAATTTTTATGCTAAATCAAGTGATCATAACCCAAGAACGTAGCAGCTTTGCACTTCAAACATTACTCCGTGATTTATTTCCCTCCGGTGGATTTGTGATTAAGCTTTAAACGCACCGCTCCTAGTCAGCAGGCCATCACAGAATGGAGGGTAAAATGCTCCTTTTCTTCCCTTTCTTAGTTGAGTTTGGCTGTCTTCTGATTCTCAGAACTCTAGGCATGGTATCTGGGCTGTCCTTCCTCCCCCTGCTCCCCACATATTGCAGGGCGCATTTGCAGGCTCATGAAGCAGGGAGCGCGTAGTATGCGCCCGGACAGAGGTGATACTGGGTCACTGTCCGTCATAAGTCACCCTTTGTCCCCAGCATGTACGTGTGGTGTTCATTGTCCTGACAATCCAGCATCCTGCAGCCTCTGAACACTTAACGAGCAAGCAGATGTGTTCTCTGAAAGCTGCTTGTTTGGACAACCAGCACCCCTCCCACCAGGCACCCCACTCCCCCACTCCCTTCCACCACCACCACCCCCGCCACCCCAGAAACAGATGCATGGGAGGAGCCTGCTGGCATATTGATGGCTTTCCCCACAAATCCTGACATTGGACTGGCTCGCTCCCCTGCTCCATTCCCACCGGGCTCTCCTGCTGCCCCCTCCCTTCTAATGCTGCTCTCTTCCACCGAGTTCATTCTGCCATGGCACGAAGGGATGAGACGGAGGCCCTCATAAAGTCCATCCGCCCCGGAAATCCCTCGCTCTGCATGCCACCAGAGGCCCTGACTCCTGGCTCCTGCACCTCACCGCGTGGAAAGATCCCAAAGCCCTAGTGTCTGTGGGGCAGATAGCTCCGGTTGAGAGTTTCGTCTTGCCACTTTCTGATGGTGGCCCTGGAGGACTTATAGACACTTTCCGGGCCTCAGTTCCGTCTGCCTCTGACTATGGGATTCTATTTTTATATATTACAGTCTGTGCAAACGCCTACTACAGAGTAGGGGTCTGGAAACCAGTGCTTGTTCTCATGCCCCTGATTTTACTAGGCATCAAAGGGAGGTATTGGGCTGCCAAGGAGAACCCCTAAATGTTCCGATGTCACGTGACTGTTATCACAGCACCGGCAATCCAGAGATGGGCTCAGTCAAGGACATGGGGTCAGAGAGGGAGGAGCCTGACCTGAGAGGAAGGCCTGCAGCTGGATGTCGGGTACAGAGAAACAGATTCAAGGGAAGGGCTACTAGATACCTGCTGTGACAGAAGTGGAGATGACCTAACTAACTTCTGAGGTCAGCTAAGCTGGTCCGACTTATGCCCAGGCCCTGCCTGATGTTTGGGGCTGGAAGGAGCAGTACAGACTTTGTCTTGTCATGGCTTTGAAGGGGCATGGTCACCATGAGTTAAGATGGCTTAGATTAGACCCTCTCGCTGCTGGTCCACCGTCTGTGAAATGCACCTCCTCTCTAACAGAATGTGGAAAGGCTAGGGGATATGAACAGGGAAGCCCCTGACATACAGGAAGATGGTACAGGGAGGGAGAATGAGAAGACAATGGGAACCACCCTGTGGTCCACGCTGGCCTGCCCACAAGCTTCCTGAGACTTCCCAGGGTTCCAACTTCCTTGAGGTGGGCTCATGTTACCTCATGAGATCTCTTTCTTCCTCCCTGTACCCTTTCCCCCCATTAACCCAGCTTTCATTCTCATTCATACTCATATTCATACTGTTCCGTGAAGGAGCAGCCTCTGCCCTCCCGAGTTCCCTCTAACCAGGCAGGCCTGCTTCATGCCTGCCCAACACCTCCCCTGGGAAGTGTCAGCACACATCCCTGACAGACAAGGACATTCCTTGGAATCGCTTTCCCCAATCACCCCCTGTATTCATTCTCTCTCCCATGCTTTTCCTGCCCCCAGTCTCTAAAGCACATGACAAACTCCTACCTGCATCTTCTCCCCTATTAGGGATTCACGCACAAACTCCCTTGCAGGGATTTTTGTTTTTGAAGTTGTATGTTTTAACGTCACTAACTCAGTCTCTCTTTCCTGCCTGCCAGATGGAGACTCATTTGGATGAAGGCAGGGGAGGAGACGAAGACCCTGACCCTGCTTGGCAGGGTGTGTGCATATGCACGGAGAATGCACACACACGTGTGTGTTTCCTGTTAGGACCTCTGTTCCCTATGGGTGAAAAATAGTCCGCATATTTATCGGGTCATTTCATGAGCAGCTTCGTGCTTCTACTCTGTGCCGGGCACAATGTGAGATGCTGGAAGTACCACCGGGTGTTCCCTGCCTCTGCGTATTGCTGAAGGAAAGGAGAGTCTGGACAGGAAA
The DNA here is from genome assembly GCA_963919715.1 of Microtus obscurus. Taxonomy (NCBI): domain Eukaryota; kingdom Metazoa; phylum Chordata; class Mammalia; order Rodentia; family Cricetidae; genus Microtus; species Microtus obscurus. Next base: position 1,067,234 of record CAWTZC010000707.1, read on the forward strand.
CAAAGCATTGACGATCTGGACAAACAGGGATGCCCCAGGAGAAACTGGGAGGGATACCAGAAGCCCACTGGATGGCGGTTCAGGAAGACTTCCTGGAGAAAGCCCATCTCATCTGGGCTGTCAGGGGCTTAGATGGAGAGTGGAGACAACTGAGGAGGGTAGCAGGTACACAGGGCTGCTGTCCCTTAGAAGACTGCTGGGTGGGGGGAGCCAGTGGTGTCAGATGGTTCCCAAACACAAAAGCATGGTGGGAGTTTGACTTTGTCCTGGGGATACACTGCTGTATGGTTGCAGAGCCAGCTGCACGGGTGTTGCAACTCACGGGCCGCTGTCCCATGCACCTGCAGCCCCCATTGCATCTTCCGACTCACAACTTGAGCTCGCTGTCTCTCCTCCTTCCGCTCCTGCGCTTGGTACTTTTGTATGCCCCAGCTTTGTCCAATCAGGAGAGTCTGTCTCGGTGAAGCTCCTGGTCTCCGGCTGGGGCATGATAATGCATGCCGCCCTTTGTTTCATTGTTCAAATATGTGTCTGTGATGTGGTGGGGACTGATAAGTAAAGAAAATTGTGTAGGCTCATAGCAGACATCTCATGACCTCAGGAGTCCCCCAAGATACGCTCTCCCGGCAAATCGTCGGCAAGCCCATTTATCACTGCGCTGACCTGGGACTCTGCACATTTCCCTATGAAAACAGCCTGGTGCCGTCAGCTCCCATCTGCCCCAGTGCCACCATAATGAAGCAAGCTTTAACTAACCCTGGTACCCACTGAGCAGCCCCACACAAATGGCTTTCGAGAGCCAGACATCTGCACCAGGGACACGGTCTCTTCCTGATGGTGAATTCAGGGAAAGCCAACACACCCTTAAAGCTTTGTTTATTTTTGGCTCGGGTAATTGGGTGGTATTAATTATTAATGTTTCATGTTGCAAGCAGGCAGAAAAAGGGCAGGAAGAAGGGAGGCGGGAAGGGCTAGTGGACCAATCCAGACTGTGGCAAGCAACTAAAATATTCTCAGCCTTGATTAGGTATGGAAAAGTGGGTGTCCTTCTCTAAGGCAATTTGCTAGAATGTTTCATGTGGTTTCCATAAACCATTCTGTGTTCCCACAAGGTAAAAATAACTCTGCCCTGCTTGGGAGTCCTTTTGCATACTTCAATTCCTACCCCTTAAAACTCGTTGGCTCTCTATCCTTGAAACTTTGGCAGATTGTATACCTTTCTTGGGTACTTAAGAACAAATGGTGCCTGCGTGTGGATTCCAGAACCCTAGGAAATACCCTTTTATCCCCCTTTGACAGGAGGAGAAACTGAGACTCAAAGACATTGAGGCTCATTTCAAAGGAAAGAGAAGAGCAGAGGTGGGATTTGAGGCCAAGCCTTGTTGATGCTGACCCCACAGCTTCTTCTCTGAGAATGATAGTGCCCCAAACTGAAGATGAGCATCGGCAAACCTCTAGTGCCCCTGGGGCTTTCTGCTGTCTGGTGGGATCTGGTCAGGGATGCATCTGGGACAGCAGTTTCCTAATTGTCTCTGTTTATGCGTTGCAAAGCTAAAGGTTGCTTCGTTAATTACAAGGAGAAAATAAGGGGTTCTTGGAGGATCAGTGGCAAAATGACTCCAATTAAACCCTTAATGAGTATATTAAGCCATGGAAATCACATGTCTTCCTTTTCCCCTCTGGGACGTGGCTTCCCTTGGTGAGCAAATCCATGGCCCAGCCTGCATCAGCTGGGCCTCTGGGAAGCCTAGAAGATAGGTTTAGTCTGCAAACACGCCAGGCACAATGGGGCTTGAGAGGTTAAAGGAAAAAAAAGCAAGGAAACCTGCTGGCAATCGCTGGTGCTTTCCTACACAAAACTTCCAAATTTAGCAAAGCAGGGAGACCCATGCAGGCCTGGTCCCTCTGGTGGCTCATGAGCAGGGATGGGCTTTTCCGTGGCCTCCTCATCCGCAGGCAGCTTTCAGCCCGGCTCTCCGTGGTGGCTGAAGTCTGGAAGCCTCCATTTGTGTTGCTTGGGTTGGAATGGCCCTCGCTGGCCTGGAGGTCCTGGGAAGGGTTCAGCGGAGAAGAGGTGAAATGTTGGTCTCCCCTGTGTCTAAGTGGAATAGTGGGAGCTGTGGACAGCACAGCCCAGAGACCATCTCATTCATTCCCCTTGGGTCCAGGCCCTCCCCCTCACCCTATGCATATATCCAGGGTCCCTATGGTACCCTGTGTTCCTGTCCCAGCCTGACCTTTACCACTGAATCTACTCCAAATCCTGGGAGGAGGAAGAAGGCAAGAGGGGACACTCACTAAAGACCACATACACCAGCTGCCACAAGGTCAGATCCCAGGTCAACTTGGTATTTTTACTGGACTGGAAGAGGAGGAAGTGATGGAGTGTTCTGGACAGGAGCTCAGAACCCATCTGGGAGTGATGAGAGCCCCAGGAAGATGGGAGGAGGCACTCACCTCCTCCAGGAAGCTCTCCTATATGGCTGCACAGAACATAAAACCCTATAGAGAAAGGACCCAGGATGTTTATGGGATTCCCTGGCCCAGAACCCTCTGCAGAGGGCTTCCTCCCCATCACTATCTTGCTTTGGTTCAGGAGTTAACCCAAGGGGATTCTTCCTTGGTCTTAGGGAACTTTCCAGAGCCACAAAACAGGTATGGCTGCCTATAAAGATGGCCAGTCCTGCACCCCTCATTCGGGCCCCTTCTCCCTTTCATTTTTATTGAGGACCTCAGAACCTGATCCATGAATGATTTCCATTTCAGCCCTCCTTGTACTTGCGACACTTCTAACCTGTGTCCAATGTGCCAGGCACCCCGTCAAGCACTTGGAGTGCACGTTTTCCTTATACCAATTCCTCAGGGAGATACTGTTATTCCTTTCTTAGCAGTAAGAAAACAGAGTCCCAGAGAGGTTGAGCAACCTACCCAAGGTCACGCAGCTCACCCGTAGCTAAGCTAGGATGTAAATCCAAGGGTCAAGATCTAGAATCCTTCACCCTGCCCACAGCCCCATGACAATGTTTGCAGTCACCTCAAGGTGGGTGAGTTTTCAGTGTTCGTTTTTGTTAGGAGGAGGAGGGGAGGAGGAGGAAGAAGAGGAGGAGGAGGAGGAGGAGGAGGAGGAGAAGAAGAAGAAGAAGAAGAAGAAGAAGAAGAAGAAGAAGAAGAAGAAGAAGAAGAAGAAGAAGAAGAAGAAGAAGAAGAAAGGCACATTAAGAGATGTGTAAAGAAGGCAGCAGGTATAGCAATAGGGAATATGGCTGCTGATGGGAGGAGAGGACCATTCTTCCCTCCATGTGCAGACTGCAGGATGGGACCTGCCTCAAAGATTTCCTGTAGTCAGTGTTTTATTGTCTGGAAGCCTACCACCCAGTTCCCAAATAAATACACAAAGACTTATTTTTATTTGTGAATGCTCAGCCTTAGCTTGGCTTATTTATAACCAACTTTTCTAACTTGAATTATCCCCATTTCTCTTCTTCTGTGTTTTGCCTCTGGGCTTCTTGACTGTCTTTATCCTGTACCTCTTTCTTTCCTTCTTACTCTGTGGCCGGCTGTGTGTCTGGGTGACTGGCCCCTGGCGTTCTCCTCTCCTCCTCCTTTTCTTGCTCCTTGATCTCCCTAGATTTTTCCTGCCCACCAGGTCTGCCTATTTCTCTCTCCTGCTTAGTTATTGGCCAGTCAACTCTTTATTAGACCAATCAGGTCTTTTAGACAGGCAAAGTAACGCAGCTCTACAGAGTTAAACAAATGCAACATATCTTTGCATCATTAAACAAATACTCCACAGCATAAACTAATAAATATTCCACAACAATTCCCAACACAAGAGGGGCCCCGCCCATCAGTCAATTATCGGCCATGTTGTCCTGCGCACTCCGTAAAACTGCACACTTTTCCTGGAGTGGGGACTTCGGTGGCGATGCCTCTGAGGAATGTCAGTAGAGATCAGAGTAGCAGTAGAACCTAGTGAGTAAGGGAGCAGGCTTCCCCTCCCCACTTTCCTGGCCTCCACTGCAGCCTCAGATTCCTCATTTGTAAACTGGGGTCGTCTCATATCAAGACTGAGTTCTCCGTCCCCTTTAACCTGGTCCAACATTGAAACACTGTTGCTGCCTCGGTTAGACAGGGTCAAGCCCTGAATGATTCTGATTTGCCAAAGAGGCAGATGGGTGGGCCAGTTCCTAACGCTGGTGATAGAATGAGAGTGGGGGGCCTCACTCTGGCAAGCTCTGTTCCCATTCAGCTGATCAGGAACTCTGTCCACAATTGGGTCTAATGCTCTCTGTCTAAAGAGGACCTGGTTGGGCTCCCTGTGGCCCACAACGTTCTGATCCACTCATATTCATGTTCTCTTGTACTAGGTTACAGTTTGTCAACTAAGACCATTTGTCATTGGCCTCGCCACCTTACTGTCTTTATCTCTGCTTTCAGTTTTACACTGAGTCTTTCGGTGGAGAAGCCTTCCCTGCCTGCCTTGAGCAGTGTGCCCAGCACATTGTCCCCACAGCCCTGTGCAAACACTGGTAATCAGACTATATTGCTGATTTTAATAAGGTTGGTGAAGCACTCGGGCAACATTTCATCCAAGTAGCATCACCATTAAAACTCAAAAGCAGTCAACTTAAATTAAGAAGCAACTGTATTTCCTCATGTCTACTTCCTGGAGACAGTCAAGAAGCTGGTGCCCCCACCATCCTTGGAGAAAGACCCTGTCTTAGTTTCTCTTCCCATCACTACAAAAATATGCCGAGAACAGGAGCTTGGGTGGGGAAAGGGTATATTTGGTTTACAATGCCAGGTTACAATCTTTTGCTGCATGAAGTCAAGGCAGAAGGGAATTGAAGTAGCTAGTCACATGAATCCAGAGTCAAGAATAGAGAGCGATGAATTAATGCATACCTGCTAGTGCCCAGCTCAGTCTCTCCACTCTTAGACAGTCAAGGATCTCAAGCCTAGGGTATGGTGCCGCCTGTGGTGGATGGATTCACGTCTATTAGCATAATTAGGACAATCTGTCATAGTCATCTCAAAGGCTTAAATACGAATGAAATATCACTACATCTGTGGGTATATCCTGTGAGCCTCTTAGTAGCAGGAACTGAAGATGAGCAGCAGAAGAGGCGTTTTCATGGCGTTTACAGTCCAGGAAGGGGACTTGCCACCCAAAGGTGTCATCAATGGGGTGGGCATGCCACATGCAGGTGATGTGAGGCTTATGCCACATGGACTGCATCTTGCTCCCAGCTCTCAGGAGGCTTTGCCGAACACGTGTTGGCTGGCATGAAAAGCCATGGGGGAAATTGAGGCAGCAGCTGATTTTCCGCTGGCCTGGCAGACCTTTGAGAGTTGCTGGGCGTTTCTGAAGGGTCACTTAAACCATCAGAGGATTTGTATCTACTGGGCTGGAGAGTGGCCACTGTGGGAGCTGGGAGACGTGAGGAAGATGGGGACTTGGCTACCAGCAGTGGCAGTAAGTAGTGACAGCTGTGTGTGGATTCTAGAAGTAGATGCTTTGAAGACGTGGTGGTGAAATGACCTTTGAGCAGAAATGGAGATGAGCCAACCACTGGGGTGTACATGTAGCAGAAATGCAGAAAGGGTTCGTGTGTTGGAGCTGTGCCCTGATGGTTTGGGGTCAGTGGTCCTTGGTGACCCTGTGCTGGCATTTAGGTACCTTCCTCTTCTTTATGGCCCTGTCTGTAAGCTGCCCTGCCTCCTCTGAAGTATTTTGCCATTTCCTTGATACCTTATGTTTGGCCATCATTTGCAACTTTATGGTCTGTGGAAGCCAGGCACCACAGGCGAGCCTCGTGAACAGCTCTCCGCAGAGGACCGCTGTGGACAATTAGTAAACGGAGCAGTGTGACAGATACAGAGGAGACTGCAATATGGCTCTCCTTGGAGTGCGGGCAGGGCTTGTTTCCCAGCTGGCAGCACACACAATCAGAACCCCTGAGCAGGGAGGTCAGCCCAGCAATTGCCCGCTCTACCCTGTGCACTCTAGTTGGCAGGAGGAAGAGACCCCAGCAGGTGAAACTCAATCCAGTGGGAAAAGAAAAACATAAAACAGAAAAAAGCTAGAAAGACAGAGTGCGACTCCTTTGGAGTTTTAGAGATCCAGAGTCTGAATGGGGACCAAATAAAGATTAGCAATACTTTACATTTATGCCTGTATATGTATAGGTGCATGGGTATGTGTTCCTATGGGTGTACATGTGTGCATGGGTACACACACATGTGTGTGGGAGGGGGTGGACCCAAGGTCAACCTCTGTTGTCATCTCTCAGGGGTCACCCACCTCGATTTGTTACCGAAGCAGGGTCTCTCATTGGTGAGTAGACTAGGCTGCCTAGCCAGGGACCCTCTTGTTTGTACCTCTGAACACTAGGATTCCCAGTGCTCACTTTTGATAAGGCTTCTAGGAGCTGATTTCAAGCCCTCATGCTTCCATGGAAAGCACTTTTCTAACTGAGCCACCTCTCCAGCTCCTCTAAGTAATGTTCTGTAGCAAACTTAGAGCTAACGTGCACATGAGATACAGTTGTCTGCTAACTGACAATACGATGTGATGTATAATAGCAACACTTGCATTGGTTGAGATTTTCTTGAGTGCAGGGATTGATTCTGATTAACTTCTGTGCTCTCCAAAGCTTGAACAGGACTTGTGGAGAAGGGGCTCAATAAACGCTTGCTAAACAAACGGACAGATCAATGACTCACGAGCTTGATGTGCAGACAAGTGAATGACTGGTGTGCCTTAGGTTCAGGAAATCCTGAAGAGTAAACCACGTCTACAAAACGCATTTGTCACAGTCAACCAGATGTCCTCAATTTACCCCGAGTCCCACTGAGACCCCGACTTCCGACAGTGGAGTCTTCACAAAGATCCTGCCTCACGTGGGCTTGGAGATATGAGTGGTCTTGGCTCCGTTTCCTCTTGGATCAGATTGGGCAAGATTTTCCATTTGTTGACACACTTAGTCTTGAAGTTTATTAGTCCAGTGCATTGAAAGTGGAAGGGAAACCCAGAGTTCATGTACTCCAACAGTTTCTGCTCAGAAATGAGTGCATCCCTCAGTCTGCTGGAGAGTCAGATGGATGAGCAAGACCAGGGGAAGGACTTTGCAGAGGGTGGAAGACAAAAATAACCTTCTAATACACATCAGAATGAATGAATGTTTCAAAAAAAAAAGCCAAGTGCTGGCAGGAGATGGAAACGTTTCCTTGCGATCACTCTCGTACAGCTCAGACTTGCCTGGAATTCTCTCTGTAGCCCATGATGGCCTCAAACCTGTGATGCTCCTGCCTCAGCATCCCAATATTTTCCCAACATTTCCACTCATTTGTTCTGCAGGCATTCATGGCCTGTGTTGAGCACAGCAAGCCAAGGAAATCCAGAAATAGACGAAGCACAGCCCTTACTTTGAAAAATTTACCCCCCACCAGACTGTTGAGCAAGAGTCTTTGTGAAAGTCTTGTGTTGTAAAGGGAAATGAGCTGAGCAGCTACAGTTTTGTTCTGGAACTTTTGACTCTGTCTTAAATGGGAAAAAGACTTATCCAGAGTCTGCTCTGTGCCCGGCACAATCTGTGCTGTCTCACTGAGCTCTTAGACACATCCCTGGAAACCAAAGCACGGGTGAGGAGCCCAAAGGTGGAGAGTTGCCGGCAGCATCTGCTTAGCTCCGGACTTTATCTTCCTGCTGTCTCCAGCTGCTCTGGGGAGCAGAAGTGACCAGGAACAGACAGTTCGAAGACATAAGCCTAGTTGCCTGGACTAGCACCACACCCCTGTCATCCACGAGTCTGCAGAGACATTTAGGGCCAGAGCAGACTTTTGACACTGTTAGCTTGTGATGGACCATTTGTGGTTTGTAAACAGCTGGGTGTTTCTCTTGGGACTGAAGTCTGAGAGGACAATGGCTAGACAGCACTGTTCCTCCTGTGACCTGCTGCTCCCTCCCAGGATGTGTTGATGGGGAGGCTTATGAAGTCTATCTGTTTGAAGAGGGGTGACCTGAAATGGCTTGCATCTTGCAATATGATAGACTAATGCCCTTCAACTTTCAGCTATTCATTATGAGAGATGCTTTGGTGGGAAATTAGACATGCAGAATCTTAAGCTCTGTTCTTATTCAATTTTTAATTAATTTTTGTGTAATAAGCTGTAAGCACATTAATATCAATGAGATACTTCCTGCAGCGTGGCTAGCATATGGCCTTCAGGAACCACGGGTATTGTTTTCCCCTTTATTTGTGTCAAATAAAGATTACTGGTTTCTAAGTATTATTTTCTGGTTTCTTTGGTGATGGGACTAGAAGAGAAGAATTACATTTCCTTAGCAGGCTGGAGTTGAAATGTCACAGACACACATTCCGGCACTGAGAAGACTCATCTTTGCATTCAGGGCTCACCCAGGATTAACCTGCCAGGAAGTCACATTCTCTTCCTGTTCTACGCAGACAAACGTGGAATCTGTTACCAAATGATCAACCGAATCTGCTGAAGGAGAATTCCAAACTGAAGGTGTTTAAAGTATTTATGTGGCATAAGTTTGCTCTGCCCGACACTGTCCTTTCTTCAGGCAGGTGCGCTTCCACTGTCTGGGCACCTCTGATGCACAGATACGGTGGAACCCTCGTGTCTGGGAGGCTGCACACAAGCACACTGGCAAGTCTCACATGGAGCCACAAATCCACACGAGACTCATCAGTTGAGGGCACCATTCCCAGCAGAGTTACAAAGGGGACGCTTTTGAATCAGATGTCTGTGGGTGAATGGAATATAGATAAAAAGGAAATGGCAGTCATTCCTGGGGACAGACAAAACCAAACTATACTACAGAAGAGTACTGACAGAGTTTCCACGTCCAAAAAAAGTCACCAGTATGCTTTTGTTTCTTCCGGTCAGACGACTGTCTTGTTGCCTGTCACCTCCCTGCCTCCCAACCACAGGTGTCCTGCGCTGGTTCAGTCAGTTTGCCTGGCAGGAACTAGACTGGGACCCAGAAAGGTCTTCACTGTAGCCAGTCCTCCTTGGGCCTTGTCTTGTGAGCATCCTATGTATCATGGCTCCCTTTTGTCCGGGGTCACTGCTAAGAATCATAGGACAGTAATGGAGAGGTGAGGTGTGGTTGGCATGGGGTGCTGAAATTGGCGATGGGTGCGGATAACAGAAGTTGATCCAGGAAGTCTCTTTGATTGGACCTTTCTCGAGTCTACATTATTCTGGATGCTGTGGGTACTGTCTAAGACATCTCTCAAATCCCTTGTGATGATTGAGGATATTCAGGGGCCCCGGGCCTGTACACCAAACCTCAGTCCCCGTGGCATTGTAGTTGATGTCAAGCTCAGAAAGTCCTGGGTGAGACTGCTCTCTTGTCTGAAGCACGATTAATAAAAATGCAGAGATAGATACTGGGATTCAACCTGAGGGTCAGAAAATCAAAACAGCCAGCCACTGGCTCTTACCTCTACTTCAGTCTGAAATGACGATCCTACCTACAGGAATCTCAGAATGAGACAGAGTGAGAGCTGTCTCCTCCCATTTTATAATCCTCTCTAGTGTGCACCACTGCTGCCTGGTTTCTATGGCAAGCTACTGTGGCTATTGGTATTAAAGGTGTGTGTCATTGCTGCCTGGTCTCTAAGGCTGGCAAGTGGGTCTGTTTTACTCTCTGATCCTCAGGCAAACTTTATTACAATACAACTGGAATAGAACTACACTTGTCGGGGCTGGAGAGATGGCTCAGAGGTTAAGAGCATTGCCTGCTCTTCCAAAGGTCCTGAGTTCAATTCCCAGCAACCACATGGTGGCTCACAACCATCTGTAATGGGGTCTAGTGCCCTCCTCTGGCCTGCAGGCATACACACAGACAGAATATTGTATACATAATAAATAAGTAAATAAATAAATATTTAAAAAAAAAAAAGAACTACACTTGTCTCTGGCCTTTTTACTTCTGGAAAAGAGAGAACAAGGATCCACCCAGATAGCTTCTCCGTGAAGCCCCTGAGGCCTTGGACGGAGCTCGGTCTGATGAGTTCAAGTGACTTTAGAGGAGCAAGCTCTATCTAGCTCAGGGACTCTGAGTAAACTGAGAGGAAGTGCAGACTTGGGTTTGCATCGCCCCAGCAATGTGGTTTTCAGCGCAGTCCGTGGCTTTCTGTTTGACATCTCCCTCCCTCATTGCATCCACCCCATGAGAGCGGGCTGACTATACCCTGATCTAGACATAAAGGTTGTTCTTCCCCAAAGAGCGCAGGATTCTCAAAGGAGGAGCTGGGATGCTGATCCCTGGCTTGCTGTGTCTGAAGGACTCTGAAGGAATCAATCAGGATGCACCTTGATTAAAAAAAAAATAAAAAAGGAAATTGACCTCTTTGCTCTAATCCCTGACTTTCAACAACACTCTTTGCCAAGGACAACAGCATCTATCCACACGTGGTTCTACTGACAAGTGGGGGCTAGTCAGCAGGGTGTAGCTTCTCTCCCAGTAAACTGGCCATTGAAAGGATCGTGATTCAGGGAAGGGAGAGGGGAGGCAGAGACAGGGAGCAGCCAGAAGCTCCTTCAGCCTCAGCATGGAGAGTCTATGTTTTGTTTTCTCATTAATTTGTTCATTCTTCCTGCACCTTGTCTATCAGCAGGACATTTGTGTCCCTCCTGAGGGCCATGTCCCTCCCCGCCTATTCGGAAGTCTGATGAGTGGCTCAGGGCAAAGTCAGGCACACTCTGTCCTCTAATCAGAGGCAGCGGTGACACTTGGTGAGCTCATCGCTCCTCCACACAGAGCAGCTGGTAAGACTGGTTTCGAGCCCAGCATGGAAGCTCAGGCCTGTAACTCACCATTTGGGAGGTGGAGGCTAGAGGAACTGGGCTACATGAAGTTCTGTCTAAAATCGACTAAAAATCAAAATGAGGCAAGGCTGACTTGAGTATCAATCTCACAAGATCTGAGGATTAGAGGAAAATGCAAATTAAATCCCTGGCAAAAGCCTGCTACACTGTTACTGAGACAGCCGGGATGCCTATCAGAACACCCCAGACTCTAGGCTTCCTTTGATACATTCAGCACAAATGATCTGAACCAGAACAGTCTAAGGGGACCCAAGCTGGGAGCCTCCGTTCAGGTCTTCGCTTCCAGTCTGTGGAAGAAGTCTTGTCAGGTGGACACTCTGATTCCTCACCTACAGAAAGGGGGTGTCAGCCAGTCATGATGGGGCAAGCCCACATTCTCAGTGCTGAGATGGGAGCAGTGAGTTCTCTACTTCAAGACCAGCCTGGGCTCTGTATCTAGAGCCTGGTAAAGAAAAAGGGAAGAGAATGTTATAAAAACTGGGCGGTGGTGTTTAGTCTTACTGTTGAGCTCCAGTAGGATCCCAGCACAGCACCGAAAGCGCTATGCAGCCCCTGGCATAAAATGGCCCACAATGGAGCCAGGTTTCTCCCTCTCTCCTGCAGCTTCTCCAATCCCCTTTCTCCTTTAGTTAAAAAAAAAAAAAAGGGAGAGCACATGCAGCTAGGATCACTGAGGACGCTGCTAACTCGACCTTTCTCCTAACTACAGAAGAACAATTTGTTCAGCTTGGATACCAACTTAGATCTTGACAAAACCTCTGATTCTTTTGTAGAATCCAGGTGTGGCTGCAGAGATGGCTCAGTGGTTAAGAGCTCTAGCAGCTCTTGCAAAGGACCTGGGTTCAGTTCCCTGCATCCACATAGTAGCTCACAACCATCCATAACTCCTGTTGCAAGGGATCCAGTGCCCTCTTCTGGCTTCTGTGAGCAACAGACACACATACGGTCCATGAGTATACATATAGGTAAAGCAAATACATCTTCAAAGAAAAACTTAGGTGTTCACCTCAGAGGAATCCTATCTTTGGGACACATGATTAAAAGACAGAAAGTTTCTGGTCTATGGCACGGGGAATTGTGTAGTGATGAGGCTAGCAGACCTGCTTTTTGTCCTGCTCGGCTCCCGCATGGTTAGCTTTACACCTGAAATAAGAACACACAAATTGTGTTCTTTGAAACACTGCCTGGCCCATTAGTTCTAGCCTCTTACTGGCTAACCCTCACATCTTGATTAAACCATTAATAATAATCTGTGTAGCACCACGAGGTGGTGGCTTACTGGGAAAGATTCAGCATGTCTGACCTGGTGGCTGGCTCCATGGCGGCTGACCAACTATGCTTTCTTTTTCCCAGCATTCTGTTCTGTCTACTCCACCCACCTATGTTCTGACCTATCAGGCTAAGCAGTTTCTTTATTAATTAACCAATGAAAGCAACAGATAGACAGATGACCCTCCTCCATCAGAACTGCATTTTAATTTCCAGGGGAAGGGATCAGATTCCCCACAAACTTGCCAGCAGTGCTGGTCCAGGCTTGGGATACTTACCATGTCCATGCATGACGAATGGCACTTTAGTGCAGAGCTATTTTTAGACTGTGAGTGAAGCTGAGCATTGCTCCGTTCTTACAGCTCCCCCACCCCATCCCACTTCACTCTCTGGGGCCCAGCAGCTCTTGTCAGTTGCTGTTTTCTCATTGGCTTCTTAACCATCTTCTTACTGACTCTCTGAACTCGTTATATATTAAGGGGATTATCCCTTCCTAGCGCAGGTTATTGGGTCCCCCAGGGTCATTCCTAGCCTTTTTGTACTACATCTGGGGCGATTTTGGTTCTTTTTGTATATTCAAATTTATTAATCATTTCCTTTAGATCCTGAGCCTGTAGTAAATGGCCTTCTTTGGGCATATAAGTTGTTCTTTCATGATTTTTCTTTTAGTGTAGCTTTTCTTCTTTAATGCGTACTTGTGCTTTTTCAGGTTTAAAAGAAAACACACAAGTTTGCTTCATGTTTCTTTTGAGACAGAGTCTCATGCAGTCTGGGCTGCCCTCAAAGTCTATGTAGCTGAGGATAACCCTGGGATTCTGACCTGGCTGCTTCTGCCTCCTACACAGTAGAATTACAGGCTTGTGCCACCTCACCTGCCTTATGTGGTACCTGAGGATCAAAGCCAGGGTTCACGCATGAGGCAAACACTCTGCATCCCTGGCCCTGGAAGTTAGCTTTGTGTAGTTAAATTGTTTATATTGAGAGCTATTTCAAAGAACACATAAAACACACAAAGAGACACACACTAGATACACACATGAGAGATATTTGCACATGCATGCATAGACACACACTCAGACACATATACACAGACATAGACACACTATCAGACACACACACTAGATACACATATGAGAGACATTTGCACACACAGATGCACACTCAGACATATACACACAGAGATATTCACACACACACACACGCTTTTCCCACCTTGTTCCAGGTGCTCCATACCCTTGTCTCTCGGCGGCTTTGGCATGGAAGGGGCAGCCTGGCTACCAGCTTCAGAGCTGAGTCTTGAGATTTTTGAGACCTGGGCCTGGGAGTTTTGTCAGCTGTAATGTGGGGCTGATCTAACCACCAGGATTCCCTCTCAAACTCATTCTTGGTTGCATTTATTTGGCAAGTGCTTCTCCCCGAGTGTACTTCCAGAGACCCTTCATGCAGATTTCAATGACCTAAGTTAAGCAACACAGTTTGCTGGCTGGAGAGGTGGCTCAGTGATTAACAGCATTGCCGCTCCTACAGAGGTCCTGGGTTTGGTTCTTAGGACCCAGGTGCCAGCTCACAACTCCCCTGTAACTCTGGGGGAACTGCACATCTGCTGAGAAGATGGCTCAGTGGTTGAGAGCACATCCAGCTGTGGCAGTGGACTCGCGTTTAATTCTCAGCATCTGGAACTGCTGGTAACTCCAGCTGCTGGCGATCTAACACCCTCTTCTGGACCCCACAGGCACTTGCATTAACATGCACATACACACCCAGTGCACATAATTATAAACAAAGTAAATTAAAAAGTAACCTAAGCAGAGTGAGAGGGGAAGGGCTGGCAGGCAAGATTAGGAAAGGGCACAAAGATCAAAGAAGTGCAAACTAACCATGGGAGACCCCTGCCCCTTGAGATCCTATCCTCATCTCATCTCAGGAGAGCTGGAAAGCACATGGAGGCAGCAGACAGGTACAAATGCTTCTTGTTATTGAACTGTGGAGTTCAGACTCAAAGCTGGTGCTCTTACAGGGGAGAAGACACCTTGGATGAGAGCAGAAGGAGGAAGATGTTTCTGTAAAGCCTCCATTCTTGTCTGTCTCTTGCCAGCCATCTGTGAGGTCTTCCTAGGTTCTTCCAGGGCCAGGGCTACCCATTGTTTTGACTCCCACACTATTAGCAGAGGGATGAGGACAGAGGAGGGGCTCTAGGGCAGATTCTGGCTCTATTCCGAGATCCTAGCACAAAGCTTTTACTGGGTGGGTGAAAATGGGTAGGGCACTAATGCATTTTTTATCTGGCAGCTCTTGGCACCACCATGGGTGCCTGGTCCTTGTGTAACAGCCCCTGGTCACTCTTTAGTCAACCTCTCAACAATGACAGTCGTTCCTACAGGGTGGAGGCCAGAAGATTTGAGTTGTGAACCTGTTGTTTGTTTAAGCAATTGGACTCCAGTCTTTCTGAACCTTGGTTCTGGTTTCAGAGTATCTCATGAGGATGCTGTGTCAGGACCCTCCAATCTCTTCAGCTCTGCTGTTGTAGAAGTCTCTTAACTCAAAGGTTATAAGGCAGCCTTGCACAGCGATGGCTCACGGAGGAAGAAGGAATACCATTAGCTGAGCAGGGTCACATGCCAGACACTTTACACACTGATGTCATGTTTTCCAAAACTCCTCCAGGAGGTGGGAGCGACGCTATCCATTTAACACAAAAAACATCTAAGGTTTCTAAGCTGGTGTGACAAGGCTCTCAAGTAGCCTGCAATCAGCAGAGTCTGTCAGGAAGATGCACATTGCTTTGCTCAACTCTCTTGCTCATCATGGGTACCATTTCCAGGCCCTTCAGGAGAGAAGCAGAAACAGAATCAGCCTCATCCTGCATCGTTGGAAGGACCAGCCCAACCAAATTGAAATTTGAGTCTCACTTTCACCTCACAGTTTCATCTCTCCAAGCATAACACACCCAGTGAGAGCTCAGGCTAGCCCACCTATCCTTTCACTCCTCCCTTCCTTCCTTCCCACCTCTTCCCTGGGTCCCTAAGTTCTGGCTCATGAGTACTAATCAAGAGTAAGGGAAGGGGGAATCCTCTGCACATGGCTCATTCTATTGTGGAGAATTTAACTATGTAAAGGAGTGATACATTTGTTTATCCTGTGGAATGTTATTATTATAACTATGTGAAGGTGTGTTACATTTGTCTAGCCTGTGGACTATTTTAACTGTGTAAAGGAGTGTTACATTTGTTTGTGCTGTGTTTGTTTCATTATGTAACGATGTATTGCATTTGTTTCACCTTGCCTGCCCAGTGCACTTGATTGGTTTAATAAAAAGTTAAACGGCCAATAGGTAGGCAGGAAAGGGATAGGTGGGGCTAGCAGGCAGAGAGAATAAGTAGGAAGAGAAATCTAGGCTGGATAGAGAAAAATGAGAAGAGAGAACCAGGGAGAACAAGAGGGAGATGTCTGGAGCCAGCCAGCTAGTCAGCCACCAATCAGCTAAATGGAGTAGGACATACAGAAGGAAAGAAAGGTAGAAAACCCCCCAGGCAAAACATAGATGAAGAGAAACAGATTAAGTTATAAGAGCTATCAAGAAGCAAGCATGAGATAAAATTGAGCATTCATAACTAATATTAAGTCTTAGTGTCATGATTTAGGAGCTTGTTAGTGGTACAAATGGAAGTCTGTTACATCATTCTTTTGGATTATGTATTGTATATGCAGTGTCCCAAGGTCATCCCATCAAATGATATATCTGAGACAATCTTTGAGGTCTTCTACTCTGCTTCTTCCCTAGTCTGGGTTCCCACCGCTCTCTATCGGCTGTTCCCTCTCTTACAGTCTCCAAAGGCTGAGTTCTTTGACAGTAACTCAAGCCCAGTAATCTTGCCTGAATTCCTGGTCAAGAATACAGCTGTTACTTGCCCTGCAGCTAGCCCAGCCCTGGAGGTACCACATATTCTCATGCTTCTTGCTTGGTCTGCTCCAGAGACAGCAGTGATTGCGTCTATAAATCTCTGGAACTCACGGCATGTCCTTGCACACCATCATATGTCTTTACATAACTCTCCTCTCCTGGCTCTCCAACTTCTGTGACTCCCAGCGTGACCTAAGGCTGTTAAGGGATGGGGTATGACATTGCCTGCTTCTCTTCCTCTCATCCCTCTACCGATGGCCTCAGAAGGTACTACTCCTCTCTGAGGATGAGCTTGGCTATCTTCCAGAATGTGCTGTTGGGCTTGCAGAGCTACATAAAGCATCTCTCTAGGACTTGGGACCCCTGTTACCCATTATCTTTATCTTGAGGCTCTAGTCAGTATTCAGATAGCAAGGAAAACCCTCTTCATAGCCTGTTCAAGTTTTATGAGGTGTTTCTGCTTGGTTGAGTTTTATTAAAATCTGCATGAATGAATCTGGGCATCTCACCTTCTGCCTGGAAGCTGCCGGCAGTCAGTGTCCCCTCCCATTACTCAGCCAGGTCTGATTGCGTGAGAGATGACTGCTTCCTCCCTAGAACCTCACTGGATGTGGCTAGCTGAAGCCTGGGGTAGGAATCAGTGAGGCCGGCTGTTGCTCCCTGGAGCAGGCAGGTCAGTAACCAGTTTCTCCAGCTCCATGCCACATGGCCTGCCTGTGGAGCTGTGATAGGAGAGGGGGGGGGATCACCTCAGCCTGACTGGGAGGAAGCCCAAGGAACTGTGCAAGATGAGAAAAGAGACAACTGCTGAGCACAGGGGTGGGAAAGAGGCCAGGCTGTCTCCTCGGTTTCCTAATTTTATTTTTGTTTTAGGAGCTCTTGCCTGGAATTACATTGCATTATTCCTAGCAAGTCTAGGGCTAGATGCTGACTTCTGCTTTCCTGGTTGGTTTCCTGTCTTCCTGGTTCTGACAGAGCTGTGAAACCTTCGAGATTTATAAAGCAGAACTGGAGGAAGCACACACTAGATAGAGATGGGAGTAAGACAGACCTGTAGGATCTTCCACGGCCTTCTGGGAGGAGTTGCAGCAGGCAAAGGATTGCACAGTTGCAGTGTGGAAGCAGGTTGCCAGTAGTGAGGAGAAGCACAACTTGGGGATATCTCCATAACTAGGGGCTTACAGTAGGATGTGGGGATATCTCCATAACTAGGGGATTACAGATTGATGCAGGCTATCTCTGTAACTAGGGGCTTACAGTATGATGTGCCTGTCCCAGCATGGAAAGCCTGGATCTGTGAATGACTACAGTCAGGCCTCTCTGACAGGCAAGATGAGATCTCCCTTGCTAAAACTCAGATTGATCCTGTAGGATCTGCCAGTGCCCTGTCCCCTCACCGTTGTGGACTAGGCAGGGGAGGAGCTGAGACTGAATCTGTCCACTAGCCAGCATCAGCTAGGGCAAACTGTTGTCAAGCGTTGCTTGACTGGGTTGATGAGGATTAACTGAAGATAGCAGGCTCTTTCCTGTAGACGTTTTCATTCAAATAATGAAGAACAGTTTGTAAAAGTGAGGCCTCGCAAATAGGCAGGAATGTCGAGGGGCATCTGGGTGAGTGGGGAGGGTAAGTCTGGAAGAAACTGCTTCTAAGAGGAGTAGGGTGGCGAATGGGGCGGTGGCATCAGAAGCAGAAATAGGATGGGTCCGGGGCCCCTGAGGGATAGTTAGAGATCTCCTTAGACGTTCTTTGGGTCCTGCACCACCCTGCAATTCTCCAGGCACATAGTCATTGTAGTCTGTTACAGAGCTCTGGGGAGACCCACGTTTCTCCTCAAACCTTGCTGGAGCTGAGGAAAGCCATTGCTGTCCTCTGAGGGCATTATTTGTTCAAGTGCCCACAATGCCCTGAAGATAGTGGGTGTTGGCCTTTCCTCTCCGTATTGTCCCTGTGTGGCTGGTCTCTGCCACTTCAGCTTCTACGAGGCAGTGACAGGCTGGAGGATGTCTAAGAACGGGACTATATATGGTGAAAAAGAGAGGACTTTGGGCAGAGATATGAAAAGAAAAACTTGGGGCTCCACTTTGCCTTTGCCTTCTTCATGCTGGGAGGCTCTGTATGCTGGCCTCTGCCTCTACAGACAGATATGAGACTGAAGAACAGCTGAGACAGTCTGAGCTTGCTTCCTTCCTTCCCTTTCTTTCCAACATTTTAATGTTTTAAAATGCCTTTCTTGACCTTTTTGTATACTTTATTTTATGTGCATTGATGTGGAGGTGTCAAATCCCCTGGAACTAGAGTTATAGTCAGTTGTGAGCCACCATGCAGATGTTGGGAATTGAACCCAGGTCCTCTGGAGGAGCAGCCAGTGCTTTCAACCGCTGAGCCATCTCTCCAGCCCTCCTATGTGAGCTCTCTAACTGGCGGTACTCCGAACTAGAAAGTGTCTCTTGCAAAGCGCCAAGCCCCTCCTCAACAGAAAAAGCGAGCGCAAGCCAGATGCCCCACATGAAGTGCCACAGGAGAGGTCTCTGCCATCGCGGGGGCCCTGAGCTTCTTCCGTACCCTGGCCCAGTGCTCTGTTCCCTTGCTTTCTAATAGGAAATGGAGGTCTCGTCCTGGTGGCTGACCTGCCTTAAGGGGGAAATGGAGTTTGTTGACTGCTGCTTCTTACAACTGAATTTAGAAGCAGGCAAGAAACAAATCTATTTTCAGAGCAGCACATGCCAGCACAATTTATATCAAAACTCCCATCTGCTCATCTAAAAGGCAATGGTATGGACCAAGCATTCGGTGAGGCAGCAACAGGCTTACCTGTGGAAGAACATGTACTCCAGAAGGATGCTCAATCAGAGCCCTCAATCTCGTCATAGTCATCAGATGAAGTCCTGGCCATTGTGGTCACCATGACCAAATCACAGCGGCCCTCCACAACCCCTACTTACGGGCAGAGTGCCACACTATAAGACGTCTCTGCATAATTGAGATGTGTAAAACATCACAGGTAGAAATAGAGCAAAAAATATCAAAAGACATGTTCATTATAGTCAGGAATCCTGAGGTAATCTGCAGTGAGAGATGAGTCTTCAAACTTCCGTGGGTTGATACAATAAACAGAGAGGCCCTGCTCCGTCTGAACATTCAGGGAACCAGGCTTCTTCCTCCCCACTACTGTCCTGCCAAATGTATCCCATTAAGCCTCAGTCCTTTCTCTGGGTCTTAAGCACAGCAAAGGGAGAGAGGGGGCCCAAATTATGATGCAGGAGTCAGGTGCCAGGCTTGGAGGCAATACTGGTCATGTTGCCCACACTCCATCACTGCAAAGTATTCTGAAGGCTTCCATGATATGACATGATATACCTGTGACATGATATACCTGTGAAAGGAGACCTCAGATACTGGCCAATACAGAGAACCTCTGTCTCAGGATACAACTTTGCATGTGTCTCAAGAGATGGATTCTACAAGTCTCTTGTGAACTTCGTGTCATATGTCAGGCTGGCACCTGGTCCTTGTTCAGAGGCTGTGGGTAATGTGGGCTTTGAAGATGTTGGCGCGCCCTTGTCTCTAAGGGGAGAGTGCAGCTTTGGGGTGCCACTTTTGGGATATTTGGTAATGGGTGAGCGAAGTGGTTCTCAGGGAAATGTTCATGTCAGGATAGTTAACAGTGCATTATTTATAGTTAGGGAAAGAGCAATTAAAGACTTGGAAAGAAGACAAGCGGGGAGCTTCCTAACAACCTTGGGAAGGAGGAAGTTTCTGGGCTCCCACTGGAAGCATGGAGCTGTGAACCAAGTAAGCAGTTGCCTTCCTGTGTTCCCAGTCAAGTCACCAAGAATGGGTACATACTGGTGGCTTAACCCTGGACTTGGGCCCATTTTTGTTACTATGATAAGACAGCACGAGCCAAGGCAGCTTATATAAGAAAGCGTTTATTTGGGCTTATTGCTCCACGGGGATAAGAGTCCATCATAACTGGGAGGCGTAGCAGCAGGTGATAACTCATGTCTTCAAAGGCAAGCAGGAAACAGAGAATGAACTGGAAGTCGGCAAGGCTTTTCAGCCCGGGAGCCCATGCCTACTGGAGTGCTTCCTCCAGCAAGACTGTGCTACCTAACCCTACCTAAACAGTGCCACAACGGGAGACCATGTGATCGAAAGCCTGGCACTATAGAGGACATTTATCATTCAAACCCCCACAGGTCCATGTCTTTACCTCCTTTAGGAGCTAAGAACTGTTTTATTAGGTCCCAAAGCATTCGGCGGCCAAATCAAATTAGATTGTGAGGCAGGATCCAAGACTTTGTCTTGCATGTTATTGAGCCTCCAAATAGCAGACAGATGTCCAGTAACCTTCTCCATGGAAATATTGGTTGGCGTTTGTATCTTTCCTACTTGCAGCAGCAAAAAAAAAAGAAGCCGGAAGATGTGGAGCATTTTGGCCATGGTCTTCTCGCAAAAATGCAAAGAGTCTTCACGCTCCTAAACTCTGCTCAATTTCTCATGTGGGTTCCCAGTTCTGTGTCTTGATGGTACCACTATGTGAGTGGAAGAATAAAGCAGGAGACTGTGGTTCGTGTGAGGTGAACTGCCACACAGCCGTGACAACCGCTGAGTTTCCGCCATCCCCGTTACACTCTTAGACGATCAAGCATCCAGGTGTTTCTGGGTCTCTGGACTCCAAACAAATCTTCTGTTTCTGTCCTTGAAACATTGCCAGTAAAACTCAGAGTCCACATGTGTAATCTGCGTTCCCGGGTGTGCAGATTGAACACAGTAGAATCTTGGCTGGGGGCTGAAGACTTCGCGGTGTCTTTAACTACCGGCTCCCATCAGGTTCACTGCATGATTTGTGTCTTGTCACACACACACACTCCCACCCACCCACCCCCGCCTCCAGGCCTCTGTTGTTTTGTTTTTCTTTTCCTCTCACTTCCTTCTCCCCTCTTGGGGAATGTTGTGGGGAACTGTGGTCTAAACCTCAGTGACTCCCTCTTATAGGCTTAACAAATGGCCATTCACAAAAGCGTGTTTATGAGAGAATTGCTGCTCTTCAGACAATCTCAAATGCTGTGAGGCCTCGGAATCACTGTGAACTTAAAAAAAAAAAAACTAGAATACAGTAAGTAGTATATTTTAGGAAATATCGTGTATATCAGATGTATATTATGATAAAACATTGGCACTTAGCAGCAACCAAAGAAAATTACTGAATACATGTAGAGCAAGCGAGAAGAGCATAAAACTGACAATTAAAACGACAGGCTAAAACAACATGTGTTTACAAGGAATGAAAAATGTAATACTCTCCTGGGTTAGCACCAAGGCAAACAATAACATTCCTCTCCTATGGGGAAGAAAAGAGACATATGGTCCAGAATGGCTTTATATCCTACTATGTGTCATAAGGGGACAAATGGCCAGGAGGCGAATCAGAATGACAGAATACGCACACACACACACACACACACACACACAGATACTCTGAGAAAAGTTTTGATGAAGTGACTGGCTACTTTTCTAAAACTTACTGTTATTAGCAGACAATAGGACTCATAATGAATATGTTCCTCACCAGTTTATGTTTAAATATAGAATGGGAACATTCATGGAGTCATGAACTTCTAGGGAAATTGCTCATGGTCTTGAATGTCCTCACACTGGCAACATAGCTCGTCTGTGCAGGGGAAGTGTTGATGCTTCTGTGTCTGCAAGCATTCCTGTGGGTCCCGATGCATGGCTCTGGAAGACGCTGGATGGAAACGGTTAACTGCTCTGTTGCATCTTAGGGTCACCTAACGTTAAAATATTTATACGTCCCGTTTAGAGTGTTGCGTTTTCTGATTGTGCTCTGGTTATTTTTATAATAGGTAATACGGGTAGGACCCCTAACGTAGACGAATGCACACAGCAAGGAATCGCTATGATCTTATGCACCACTCAGGGGAAAGATGCTGGCGATTAAGCTATGACATAATGCCTGGCCACTCCTTGGTTTTTGGGCTTATTCCTCTTACATTAAATTAGGTATGCCTTTCTATGATGCAGATAGAGGGCACAGGCCCCGTGAATAGAACAAGGATTGTGAAATGCCCACTTAGAGGCTGGCACCCTAGAACCTGTCTCTGAGCCATCAATACATGTGTTTCCCCACATGATATCATAGCATCCTCAGTGCTGAGATAGCCATTGGTCATCTAGTATCTCTAAACATGGACCATAAAAAACAAAGAAACCTAACAAGAAGTTCTCAGAGGTGCTCAGCTCCAAGAGGCCTCCTCTGTAACAGATTAAGGAAAGAAAGCTTTTTGTTATTGTAGTTGTTTGTTTTTCCAAGTACTGGGGATGGAGGAGCCCAGAGGGATCCCAGGAAGGCTAGGCACTTCGTGGAGTGGCATCACCAGCCTCGGGACTTGTTTTCATTCCTGGGCCACTTGCTTTGTATCACTTGTGTTCTCTTCCTTTTTAATTTAACTTGATTTCTCTCTCTCTCTCTCTCTCTCTCTCTCTCTCTCTCTCTCTGTGTGTGTGTGTGTGTGTGTGTGTGTGTGTGTGTGCGTGCACGCATCTCTGTGTATTTGCCAATCTGAGTGTATTCACATATGTGTGTACGGATGCCTACAGAAGCCAAAAGAGGGTGTCCAAACCCTTGCAATCGGAGTTGCAGGTGCTTGTGAGCCACCTGACATAGGTTCTAGGACCTGAACTCTGGTCCTGGTGATTGACCGGCAGAGGCTCTTAACCGCCGCCGTCATCTCTCCAGCCCAGCTCTTGGCTTCTGACTCACCATCCTCCATTCCTTCACCGCTATACAGACGTCATCTATTCTCAGGCTTAAGTGACACATCACTTCGGTCTCATTAGATGCCCAAATGGATTACCTCAGACGCTGACAACAACCCCACGAGATAGGCACCATTGTTACCCCAGTTTACAAAGGAGGAAAATGGGCTTTCGGCGTGAAGTAGAATCTGGGACACAGTGGTGAGCTCAGGGTCTGAACTCGGCTTCTTGTCTGCTCCGGCCTTTGGTGTGTTTCAACATGGACATCGCTGAACACTCTTCCCAGAAAACCCAGCCACCCTGTGGAGGAAGCATAGGTTCCTATTTATGCAGGCCTGAACTCAAACCTGCCTTCTGCTCCCATCAGCAGTAGCAGCCTGCAGAAATCAGCCTGTGTCTCTGTTTTCCCAGCCACTGCGATTCGATTTTACTGAAACCCTTCCGACACCTAATGTGTGGGGTTTTTCTACACCAAAAGTCAATCCTCCAGCTCTCCAGATACCAACTAGGTGTCCAGTGATTCAATTGGATTCTGACACTAACTGCCTGGAGTTAGTGCCACTGACCGACTGCCTATAAATTAGTGACTCCCACAGCCACTTCCCCAGGTTCAATAATCTGCCACGGTAATGGCTCTAAGACTGGGGAGGACATTTTCCTTGCATTTAGTGGCTTACAGCTAAGAATTCGATGACTAGCTAGGTACAGTGATACCCAGGGCAGGGTCTGGAAAGACCCTTGGTGCATGTGCTTCTGCTCCAGAATTAGAAAGTGCCACTCTCCTGTCACCAACCTGTAGCCTCCTCGAACCCCATAGTGTAGGGTGTCTTATAGGGGCTTCATTAAGCAGGCATGATTGATTAAATAATTATCCATTAGCCCATTGACTCACTCTCCAAGCTGTCTTCCCTCCCTGGAGGTCACAAAGTCAGGATATAAGTATCAACCCTGTAATCACATGACTGGATCCTCTGTCAAATAGTTCCTGTTTAGGGTCCCTCAGATGTGCCCTCCAGGGTGGGAGTTTGGGTACAGATAAACTGGCTTGTTATGAACCCCTTATTACTCAGAAAACCCAAGGGTTCCTAGAGTCGTATGCCAGAGCCCAGGACAAAGAGAACTGTAAGATTGTAGTGATGCTATTGAGCTCACAAATGGGCTGTGAGCTTCGGCCACCATGACCTGTATAATGGGACTAGCCTGGTACCCATATTTATCCCTCATCCCCAGAGTGGCCATTCACAAACTTCATGATCAAGGCATATCTTCGTGTGAATGGATGCTGTGGTAGATGCAATTTCCTAGGTAACTGGGGGTTAATTACAAATCCTCTTTTGTTCCAACCCTTGTTTAAAATATCCGTAGGAAACGTCAGAATTAATTTTTCTTGCATGCCCTGAGCATGATTTAATCTTCTCCTTGTTCTGAATACCATTTCTCATAACCCGGGGCTGCAAGAAGAATCAGGAAGGGTGTGGAGCATTTAGGATAGCATGCAAATCCATTTCAAAAATGAATTTAAAATACAAAATTTCTTAAAGCAATTTACCTTTCTGCTTGTGTTTCCAGCAAGATGCCCATGTGTTT
This sequence comes from Microtus obscurus, assembly GCA_963919715.1. NCBI lineage: Eukaryota > Metazoa > Chordata > Mammalia > Rodentia > Cricetidae > Microtus > Microtus obscurus. The sequence goes on from CAWTZC010000707.1 coordinate 1,091,638, forward strand.
GAAGGTACAAAATTGAAATATAAGTAAAGGCATTCTTTATTTATCTGCAATTGCCGCTCTGATATCCATTCGGTCATTTACTTAAAAAAATATTCATTTGAAACCTGCTACATGCCAGGCAAGGACCTGGCATGCGGAATAAGCATGATTGCCTTCCACATGAAGCTACTGTCTAGGGAAGAAAGAACTGCCAGGAATTCTTGGAATTGTGGGAAGCCATGGCAGAAATCTAGGCCTGGCCTGAGTCTCGGAACATGGGGCAATGACATCCAAGCAGGGAAGTCATTTTAGAGAAAAGGACACAAGACATGATTTCAGGATAGGTCAAAATCAGATAAAGAAGAAAGACTTGTGTAGGGATGGTTCTGGCAAACATACCCCGTGTCCTGCAAGGTGCCTAGATCAGTGAGGTTGGGTGGGACAGAGGGGAGAGGAGGAGACTGTACAGCTCCAGCCATTCATTCTTTCAATGGACATTTAATGGCACCAGGAATGCTCGAAGCACCAACTTCTAGGCTCCTTGTATGTACAATAAGCCGGTCACGGCCCTAGGCCTTGAGGGCCACACAGTCAGGTGAGCAGACAGTCCTCAAAGCATAGCAGGTGAGAGGGGAGAAGAACACAAAGACAGAGCCTGTCTTGTTAACGGCTGCAGCCTGCGTGCCCATCCCTCATGCTCCTGGCAGGAAGCAGATAGCCTAAGATTACCTGGCTACTGATGGAATTGAGTAAAGAAAGTGTGCCTGCCTCGCTTTCCCCTTTCCCCATCTCTTTAAGCCATTTTCCTTAGTCTGTATGAGGGGTCGATTTCAAAGCATCATTGTCTCATCACAAAGCAAGTGAACCTTCTGACAGCGGGTTCTAGAAACCAGAATGGGACAGATGTGATTTGACCTTGCTGTCACGGAGCTTGCAGCATAATGTGGACGACAGGCATTAAATAGCTAGCCACACAAATAATTATGTGTCATAATTTAAGATGATGGCATGGAATACAAGATGTGTGAGGTGATGTCAGGGAACAGGAGGGGACCCAGGAAGACAGACTTTCTTGAGAAACTGGCATTTGAATGAGGTGCCGAGGGGACAAGCTGGGGGCAGGACAGAGAAGAATGTCTCTGGCATTCGGAAGGAAGGGTAGCTACATAGGCTACACAGGCTCTGGGATTGGCAGAGTATGTTCAAGAGAAAGACAGCATGGCTGGGCCACAGACATTAGCTAAGAAGGCTGGAGGGAGCTTGGACTCCTGAGAGATGGCTCTGCCCCTTTAGAGATGTTCGTCTCGACAAAGAGAAATTGGGAGTCATCGAAGGTTTTGAGATGGGGGAAAAGAAATGTGGTTAGATTACACTGGCTTCTGTGAGGAGAATCTTGGGAAGAAACAGACAACAGGAAGAGACACAGATACACACACATACACAGATACATGCACACACACACACGTACGTACATGTGCACACATCCATATTCAAGTACCTACATGCATATGTATGTACACACACACATACACTCATTTACACACACACATATACACTAACATGAATTGTGTACATACAAAGCACACATATTATATATACATGCCACACATTTACACGTGCATAAATACATGTACACATATGTACACACACGTGCGTACACACTCCAGTGGCTGTGAATGCCCTGTGCATAAGCAGCCATGTCAAGAGTAAACAGACATAGTTACAAAATGACAGATGTCTACCACGTTATTTCTTCCAGTCTGTCTAAAATGATTGCTCCTTCCTCCCCCGTTAAGATGGGAACTAGAAACGTGCCTTGTGATTTGTTTAACCAATTCTGCGAAATAACAGGCACAGTCTTTCTCTTGAGGCTGCTCAGAAAGGAGGTGGGTCAGCAGATAATTTAGTAACGCCTATTCCTTAAGAGGGTTGAGGGGCGCTGGGGTGCACAGTGGGGGCAAGAATGGAATCCACCCTCTGTCAGCTTTTGGCTTGAAAGCAAACATTACCACATACTCAGTCCAGCCGGGGAGCTCTCCTTTGGACAGCCAAAGCTGGTTCTTATCTCATTTTCCCCATTAATGATGAGCTGTTAAATTACATTGTTCATGCTATCTGCAGAGAAAGTGACGTGCTGGTCCAAGGTCTCATTGTGGCTTCCCTGATGCCTGCCATCTCACCCTCTCCTAATGGCTTAGAGAGGAAGCCGTGCCACTTGGGAAAATAGCCACACAGCTGCCACTTCCTCTTCTCAGGGGGTCTCCAATTTCAGAAACAGAGCTGCCGTAGCTGGAACAGTGGCCTTTGAGGGTTAGAGAACACCTAGAGGGGGAACTGCAGCCCTGGCATCTGTGCTTTTCCCCTCCTCTTCTCCCGAGAGGCCCCTCAGGAATGCTAATGGGTTGAAGAGAGGCTGCCTGTTGGGGAGGCCGGGCTCCATTCCTCTTTTGCTCATGTACATTGTTTGAGCTTTTCAAGCTGGCCCATAGCTCTGATCTGGTTTCTGTGGGCAGTCTGGACAAGCTGCTGCTTCCTGGGGGTGAGGCCTGCAGAAAAGAAGAATAATTACATCTGTGGGTTAGCAGTCACTCCGAACCAAAGGTGAACTAGTACACAGTAGGGAGGCTTTCCTCCAAGAAAGTGAACAAGGATGGTTGGAAAGGGTGTGTGATTCTCGGGTATCTCAAGGTCATTTAGAGCTGCTGCTGTCCAGCAAACATAAGCATTGGAGCACTGGCCAGAATGAAGGGTCAAGGGAGGCGTCCTCTGCAGAAGCCTAGAGGGATATAGGATAATGGCCCGATAGAAAGGACCAAGGACTCTGGAGCCACCCTTCCACCAAGTGGCTGTAGGGTCTTGGATAAGTGTCCTTTTCACAGCTAGATGTGAGAGTCCTATCTTTCCGATGGTCGTGACAGCGATATGGGACATGTCTTCTTTCCTCTTGGTGGCCAGCTTCATTTGGGTGGCACCGTTCTCCAGGCTGAATAAGCAGCAGAAACGGAGAGTCTGGGGAGCAAGGCATGAAGCACAGACATTGTATTACACAGGCCACCTTCTACCTTCTGCTCTGTGTGTCCCAGCATGCTTCTCCCTACAGCACAGCCCTTGCTAGATGTTCTGTTGAAGCACTGGGCCATGTTGGCCTTCTTGTCCCGGAAGCTGGGCCTTACTCTGTTGACTTGACTCTTTCCTGTGAAGCGTGACTGAAAAGCCACACTGATACGTGAATGCCAGCCTCCTCAGGTGGAGCGGCGAGGGGTGGGGGGGGAGGACAGATAGCACTAACTTACAGAATAATGGTACAGCTGGACCAGAGGAGGATGGGGACGGGCAAGTCCATCCTCACTCTTTTCCTACTGTGGACAACTCTGAGATGAAAGTTGGCTTTTCTGAGACAAAAGTTTTTCCGGAAGAGCCCTACATGCTGGGTGAACACATCTGCCCAAGAGCCAGCTGCAGACCCCAGCATGTGCTCAGCGGTAACCAGCACAGCCAAGCACCCTGTGCTGACTCCTCATGCCTTCCCTCACCTCGATGTCCTTCACTCCTCACGTACACTCCTCACACTGTCTGGAAGGAGACTGCAAATTCCACACATCCCCTCTTAAGAAGTCGGTTTTCTTCACTGTAATGTAGGCACGGCATTCTCTTTTAGACGTGGAAAACTGAGAAATAATTTGTGAAAATCCTTAGTGCTGCACGGATGGATTGCATCACAGCTGCTGGGCAGTAGAGCTTCTCCGTCATGGCCTTCTTCGTGCAGCTAGCATCCATGAGTGCTGTCTAGAACAGCAGGGATCGTCTGTCCCCCAAAGATCTGTGCTTCCACGGTGAAGGTACTGCTCAGAAGACCTGTCCAGTCAGACACTTCATTCTTCAACCTTCCTTACAGCTAAGGAAAACCATGTTCTGGCCAATGGGAGAAGGAATAGAAGTAAGGTAATTCCCCTCACCCAGACTGGTTATAAAGTGCCCCACTCTTCTCTCATGGCTGTGAATGGATGTGTGAGGTGCGAGCTCTGAGTCTACGCTTTGTAGTCTAATAGATGGAAGAGTGGGCCTCCATCCCAGCTCCGCGACTTCCTGAGACACACCACAACAAAGCACTTAACCTCAGCTGCCCAGTCTGTCAGATAGGGAGAGCCATTCTCGTTACCCAGGGGTGTGGAGGAAGCAAGGGCAAACAATGAAATCCCATTCTTAGGCATGTGTGTTTCTCCCGGGAAATAGCAGGGGTAGATATTAGACAGCCCCGACTTAGGATGGGAGCTTACCTGTTGGACAGATATCCAATCATCTCTTTCCCTTACTATCAGAGGAAGGCAGAAAGTGCTCTTTCTGAACCAAGTAGGACTAGGGCTGACTGTAAAAGTGTCTTCTGCCTTCGTTGTCCTTGATGTTCCATGGGCTTCTGTCGGGTTCTTGCAGTGTGACATGAGAGATGAGGCTCAGGGCCACCACCCTAGCTCAGATGTGTCATTCAGAAGAGATATCCAGGCTACCCTACCTCCACTCTTTAAGCTGGTCAAACAGCCTGGCACCCGGATGCACCAATGGGTGAGTGGTTAAAGACGCTTAGTGTAACGGGGTGTGACTCAGCACCCCATGGCATGCGTCAGAACATAGCAACGTTTTCAGAGGTCACCCCCATGGCGTGCATCAGAACATCGCAGCATCCTCAGAGGTCTCTCCCATGGTGTGCGTCAGAATATAGCAGCATTTTCAGAGGTCACCCCATGGCATGCGTCAGAACACATGCAGCATCCTCAGAGGTCACCCCATGGCATGTGTCAGAACATAGCAACATCCTCAGAGGTCACCCCCATGGCATGCGTCAGAACACATACAGCATCCTCAGAGGTGGTACACAAAGACAAAAGGTTACCATAGGAGTCTCAGCACCAGGATACATTTCAGCCTCTGTCCTCCAGCCCAGATTCACTTTGTGCATCTCCTTGTGGAGGGCACTTTTTATTTAACTGGCATTTTGTTTTATGGAATCTGAGCTACGGATATCAGTTCCCTGACCTTGACTAAGCCCAGAGTCCTGCTGTTCCTCAGAGTCTCCATCTGTAAAATGGCGTAATGCCCTTTAGTTCATGCTTTCAGTGCCAAATGCATAATCTCTATAGAACATGTTGCCCATGGCCTGCAGTATAACCAGTACTCAATAAATGACATCACTTTTCCTTTGTTCACATAAAAATTAGTTTTATAAGTCAAGCCTCTTTGGCAGTAAACTTACGGTATGAAAAGGAGGGCGAGAGAGCAGCCAGAGTCACGCTGCTCTCCAGAAGTGAGCACTGAGGAAGCAGAGCTGTTTAGACTCTGCCTATTTATTTGTGAAATAAGCCACCCAGCACTGTGCACAGTGTGGGGTGAATTTGTAAAACTGTGAAATGCGATTTGTATAACATGATCTATGGATTATTAAATTCACTTAGCTCTGAACAGGCCTGAAATTGAGTGATTACTTTTGGTTTTCCGGCCTCTGTCCTCCAGCCCTAGACCTAATAAATCACTGGAGAGTTTGTCCCCAGTTTGGGGAGCTGGTCCCAGCTGGGCTCTGGGTTGAGGAAAGACATACGGCCTTGTCCAGGGGTGGAATTAGAGTGGAAGGCTCTTGAGACATCTCCGGAGGGACGTTTCTGGGGTCTATGAAGAACTGGTTTGAAGGGTGGGAACCAGGAAATAATAGTTATCTGAGGGCTGCCTCTCAAGGACGGCTGGTGAGCTCAGGAAGCATCTTCCACTGAGCTGCCTCCCGTCCCCAGCACGAATAGCCTCTTCCCAGTGCTGATTGACAGGTAAGGAATGACCAGGAAAGGAAGGCATGTGTATAAGGGAAGACACACAGTACTGTGAATCTCTACTATCACAGTGTCTTTCCATGTCTGCCTGCTGGGGGGATCTGCACACTTCTGAAGCAAGGTCTGGACATGTGCCTTCCATGTCCCCAGTGCCTGGCCCAGTGCAAGACTATGGCTGAGATAGGACTGAAGACTAAAAACCGTCCCCTCCTTCCTTGTACAGACCTCTGGCCTGCAGCTTGAAGAGCTGTGTTTCTCTTGGTGATGGTGAGAAGTACCCAGACAGCATAGCAAAGGACATTAGAGAGCCTCTATTCACGTCTCCAGGGAAAGGCATGGAAGGAGGAGATGTGGAAAATGGTATCATTTCCAGCTACCCACTGGGGCCTCATGAAAACAAACACAGCTGCCAATCTGTTGGAGAGAAAAGAGGCATGTCAGGACAACAGAAGTGTTTGGGACAGGGAGTCGGGAAGACTGCAGGACATGAGATTTTGTTCAAGCTTTGGGGCCAGCAGTCATGAGACATGAGGTTTTTGTGAGGTCTCTTCTGAGTTCTTACAACATCACCCAGGACCTGGTTTTCCATGCAGAAGGTCAGCTGGAGTCCTCCGTGACACAGTGATGCGCAGTCAGCAGCACCCCACACAGCTGGCACCCACCCCCCTCCCACTGCCTTGTCTCAGCCTCTAAGACCATATCTCTAATATCGTGGGCTGAAGGAAACCATTTAATAGCAAGAAACTGGCTCAATCCATCCTTCTCCAGCCAGAGTGGCTCAGGCAAATCATGGATGTCAAGCCTGAGAAGTCATTTGTTATGTTCTGTAGCATAAATGAGGGGAGGGGAAGTCTCCTAATCCATTAATGGCTTCCTCAAACAGTGCATAATTCAGAACCTTTGCTGTTTCCCAGCTGACAAAACTCCCTGTTAATAAAAACATCTGAAACCAGCCCATTCCTGGTCTTGTTTTGACTTTGGAATTAATGTCTCGTCTCCTGAGTTTTGAGTTAACAAGGTTTGCACCGCATACGTTGTGCAGCTCCATTCCTCACAACTAAAGCAAGCGCTGGTTTGGCTTCATCAGTGTGGTTGCAGGCAGGGGTGTGGCCATAGGCCGTTCCCCTTCTACCTTGTGTGACAGGCAGCCATGCCTCATCCCAGGCAGTGGCGGCTGTAATGGACTTGTTCAGTGGGGTGGAGGTTTGGAGTCCACGTCAAATAACTTATAAGATTCTGATGAAAGCAGTTGCTATCACTTAGAGAGGTCTTCTCTAGTCGCCATCCTGGGAACAGAGAGTTTCAGCTCTACCCAGGTTAGCTCAGCCCCGCAGCACAAAGCATCCAAGAAGCTCACAGGACGGAGACCAAGCTCCAACTGCCCTTTACTCTTGCCTGATCCTTCTGTTTCCCTCTGTTCTGGAAGTAACAAGAACCTACTCTGTAGCCCAGGTTGGCCTCAACCTCCCAAGGACTTAGGTAACTAGGGAGCATCATCATGCCTGCTCATAGCCAGGTTTTGAACCCTGAGTCCAGAGACACATTGTAACTGCTGCATTGCATTGTCCAGGCTCAACTGCTTATTGGATTAATTCCAGTATGAATTAGGAGAGCAGCCACGAGGTGCATCCCCACCCTCCCCTATCCCTCATGCTTATGTGAGTGGCAATCATGGGTATTCAAAATAAAAACATGGAGGCTGCCTGGTGATAAAGAAAGGCAAAGTGAGATGTTGGGCAACAGATACGGGGCTCAGGCAGAAGGAGAAAGCTGGAAAAACTCAGAGGGCTATGGGTGGGTCCCTAGCGTAGTTCTGGTACGCACTATGATTTTAAATGAACTCAAGTAAACTGATTTTTCAACTATATGCTGTACAAATATTGTCAGGACACCCATCCATGCTAATGCTTTTTGGGATGTGGAAGTCAAACCTGAGATCTTGGATACCTCCAGGAACACCCAGCATTAGCCTGAAATGTGTGTTATCTATAGAAAACGTTAGGCCTTGTCTGAACTAAAAATCAGCTATGCTGACCCCACCAAAGCTTGCTGGGACCTGTCACTCAATCCAGAAAGCCCTCCACTCCAGCAGAGCCCAGGCAGGAGTTCTGCCCTCTTCCCACAGTGCTCCCGTGAATACTTCCTCCCGGTCTTACCAGGAGAAGCCAGCCTGAATGCCAGCCTTTAATTCCCTGTCTGCAGTGGTCACATCGCTCCCTCATTGGTGTGGGACACTCGCAAAGTGACATGAGACCCCACTGGGTGTCTCTTGAGCCACCAGGGACTCAAGAAGCCATCTGACTAGCCTGGAGTAGAATCTGGAGCTTTGTACATCCTCAGATCTCTGCAGATCTCTCTCTTCCAGCAATCTTCTGAGCCACTAATCTGGACCCTTCACTAAGAAACACTTGACCCTTTTAAGCAACTGCCTTACATTGTGTTCCCTGCTCAAGGCCAGGGCAAGCCATTCAGAAAAGACAAGAGAGAACCCATCTGCAGCCATTGGTTGACTTCCTATCACCATTGTGCCTTAATTGAGCCCCTTTATGTGGGGTGATGCCACTGCTGTTGGTTTTTGTTATTAATTGCTCATCCACTTAGGTCTCTGAATGGTCTTCTTGGGCAGTTTTTGGGTGTGATTATCTGCTACTGCGTGGGACACAGAGACTTTTCATGGAATATGTAGAGCAAAAAAAAAATAGGGGTGCTGGACTCTGGTTGAGCATCTGGAAATGAATCTTGCTTGCTCCCTAAGCATCGCTGTTCAGAGCACAAAGAGACGAAGCCCTGGATCACACTGCTGCAGGACCCAAAATGAGGCCAGACAGAGGGTTTTCCCTTCCAGTCATGCTTCAGCAGCTTGGGGTGGTGCAATGACCTGGAGCAGCAGGTATCTGCAGAGGGAAAACAATCATCTGTCCTCAAAGGATGGGATGCAAAGCCAGCTGCAAACAGCTGCCGGGATGTTGGCTGAGGAAGCAGGTCCTAGGTGAGCCCTGAGCTCATAAGCTGGTAGCCGCTATTGAAGGAGGCTGACTGTGTGCAGCCAGCATTTCACCTAAGGAGTGCATGACAGCAAGCTGTCTTGTTCCAGGTCCTGGGCTTGGCATCGTGGACTGAAGGGCTCTTATGTCAGGTACCCCGCTCCTTTGTAGCTCTCCCCACTCTGAGCCTGCTTCTTGCTCACCACGTACCAGCACCATGTGGAGTTGGTGGCAAAGGCAGACTCACGCATTCAATCACAAGCCAGGCCGGTGATGGGCACTGACCACAGACAGTGATCCTGAATTAATGGGACACATAATCAACAGCAAAAGAAACAGATGGCTGAGAGTAACAACAAAAGGAAACTAATTTACAGAGAAGCCATGCAGAGGAGAGATAGAAGGCAGGGGAATATCCCAACAGAAAGGAGCCTGTGCAAGGGTCCTGAGGTAGGACAGAACTTAGTACCTTCAAAGAACTAAAAGAAAGACCTGTGACTAAACAAGTGTTCTCCAAAGTGAGGCCAGAAGCACCACTGGAACCATGGTTAGGTCCACCCTCAGCTTGCTGAGTCAGACTCTCTGTGTGGGATCAGGTCCTAAGGACCACTGCACTTCCTCTGATTTGTCTGAGAGGCATAACCAGTTTGTATTAGTGTGTGTGTGCAAGGTGCATGTATGCGTGCATGTGTTGCGTGCATGTGTGCGCATGTGTGCATGTGTGTGTGTGCGTGTGTGTCGGGTGTCTGCCTCAGTACCTTTCCCCCTGATTTTTTTGAGACTGTATCTCTCACTGAAGCTGCACCACACCACTCAGGCTGGGCTGGCTGATCAGAAAGCCCCAGGGATACTCCTGTCTCTGTATTCCTAGTGCTGAGAGTACAGGTGTGTGCAACCACGTCAAGCTTTTTACATGCTTGCTGGAACCCAAGCTCAGGTCCCCAGGCTTGTACGTCAGCCCTCTATGGACTACATGACCTCCTTAGACCTGCCCAGTTGGCATTTCAGTGCAATAGGAAAGTGCTTATAAAGTATGATGTAGTTTCTACCTTAAAAATATTTATTTCTGCTACCTGAAGTGGAGATAGAGTGGACCACAGGAGGGAAAAGTCCAGTTGGAACTGTATTCGCTACCTCCCTAGCTCCCTTGATCCTCAGTGGTATATGTAGGTGTGCAGTAAATTTAAAATATTTTTAAGTGGGTGTATTTTGTATTATGAATATATCCCCACCGCTCTATACTGTCTCTTTTCTCCTTTCTGTCTCATTTGTTCCCCTAAACACTTTCATTTAATATACACATGAATTTCTTTTTGTAACTATATAAAATAGAAGCACAAACAAGAGAAAACGTAGTATCTGTCTTCCCGAGACTGACTTAGTTTGCTTAATAAAATTATCTTCAGTTGTTTCCATTTTCCTACAAAAGGTGTAACTTCTTTTTTCTTTAGAGATGAATATATTCCATTGGACTATGTACCCCTTTGTATATATGTATCCCCACTTTCCTTATCCAGTCCCCTGTTGGTGGCCATCTAGGTTTTTTCCATAAAGTGAGCGTTGTGCACAGTGCTGCAGGAAATTGATGGGCAGGGGACTCCGTGACTTGCTGGCCTGGATCCTTTGGGTAAATACCTAGGCGTGGTACCATTGGGATGTACAGTAGGTCCACAAGGGTTTAGAACCCCCATACTGGTTTCCACAGTAGCTGGAGTAGTTTGCATTTCTGCCAGTGTTGTGTAAGGGCTCCTTTCACACACACACACACACACACACACACACACACACACACACACCACGACCAGGGCTTGTTCTTTCAATGACTGCCATTCTGACTGGGCTGAGATGGGATCCACCAGTCTCTGTGGTTTGAAGTGAGGTGGAACATCTTTTCACGTTTGTTTATTGGCTGTTTGTATTTCATCTTTAGCAAAGATTTACTTTGGTTTTAGCTTTTTCCCTGCAATGCTTGGAATCCAGCTAAGATTCTTGCACATGTGAGGTGAGCACGTGGCCACTGAAGGGCATCTCCAGCCAGGGTCAGCACTGCTAGGCAGAAGAACCACATTTCAGTGCATTGCGGCTCTCCCAGAACCCCGCGGACTGCATTCATAGCAGCTGTCAGCATTCTCTACCATCCCAGGAACAATCTGTGATCTCTACATTTTCAGTGAGCAAATTTATTAAGTATAAAGCAAGCACTAGTAAAAACCATGAACAGCGCGTAACCCATAGAGAGGGTTGGTAGATAGATGCTGAGATGACCAATCTTGGTCTTTGACTTTGACACACCTAGGAAGAGGGAACCTTAATTGAAGGATTTTACCTCCATCATATTGGCCTATGGTCATGTCTGTGGGGTGTTTTCTTGGATGACAATTGATATAGGAGCGTCCAGCCCACTGTGGAAGGTAACCTTCCCTGCAGGAAGGTTGGCTATGTTCGTAGTGGTATCTACCCCAAGTTTGAGTTCCTGTCTTGGTGTCCTTTGATGATGGACTGTAACCTGTTAGAACAGTGGTTCTCAACCTGTGTGTCTCAACCCTTTTGGGGGGATCTGTCAAATGACCCTTTCACAGGATTCATCTAAGACCATTGGAAACACAGATATTTACATTATGATTCATAACAGTAGCAAAATTACAGTTATGAATTATCAACAAAATAATTGTATGGTTGGGGTCACCACAACAAGAGGAACTGCATTAAAGGGTCGCAGCATCAGGAAGGTTGAGAATCACTGTGTTAGATGAAATGAACCTTTTCCTCCCCAAGCTGCTTTTGGTCTTGGTGTTTATCACAGCCACAGAAAGCAAACCAAGACAGAAAACAAAACATTATCAAATCAGGGGCCCAAATCATCCTAAAGAGGTGATGGGGTAGCTCAGATGAGAGAGCAAGCTAAAGCAAAACTTGACTGGGGAAGCCCATTTGGGGGCAGGCAGCTGGAGCTGTTGCTCGAGAGTCCTGGGCAGAGCAGAGTGTTGCACTGGGTGAGGCTTTCAAGTGTAAGATCAGATAACAGCAAAGAGAGCTATCATCTACCTCATGCTTACAGCATCCAGCAGAACCTCAGGGGGCTGAGGCATCCGCTGGAGTCCCTGATTGACAGAGTTCCAGGCAGAGGCACCCCCCACGGATGACCTTCTGGCTTCCTGTCCCCACTAGAGGCGTTTTTTGTGTTATAGAATAAACAGTAGTAACCTCAGTCAGAAATCATTTCCCTTCTTGCTGTTCTGGAAAAGCATTGAAACCATGATGTTTCAATACTCTGAGCTGTGTGTGTGTGTGGGGGGGTGTTTTATTTTTCCTTTTTAGTGAGGGAACCAGCTTGTCCCAGGAGGCAAGGGAAGCTTTCTTCACTCCCAGAATCTACTTTATCAAATGAAATAGCACATGATCATTTAGCAATATGGCATACGCTGCACTCAAATATTAAATGAATTGTGCGTAATGATTGGCAAGTCTCTCTGGTCCTTTTCTGACTTCTCCCGGGCAAGAATACCAAGTACAATGCCCAGCACATGGGCCTCAGTGAACGCGCTGAGTTAATGGACACTGGCATTCAGTCAGAGTGTCTGTGTGAGCAGCCACTGTTTCCACTGCATCTTGCGGAAGATGGACCAGTATAATAGTAAGAAAGTTGTCTTGGGACGTTGAAGCTGGAGTCCTAACGTATTCTCTCCATGACTAAGACTGCTCCTCTTTCTGTGTCCCATTGTCTGTGCTTTTAAGAACAATTGTCAGTAGGACTGCAGGGTAATGTCTGCATTGGGAGATGGCCCCTTTGTGTGTCACACCAGAGCCCATTATATCAGAAGGCCAGGGGAGTCTGGCCAGCACAGTTGCCATGGCATTTGACCTACGGAAGGCAGAGCCATCCTTCCAGGCTGGCTGAAGCCTGAGTGTGCATATTCATGGTGGGCCCAGCCCTGCGGAGGGGGAGAGAAGGATGCTGACTGTGTCTGTTCATCGCACCCTGGAGTCTGTGACCCACACAGCATGGTACCCTGTGTGCAGACACATTGCTTTCATCTCCTCCTCCCAATCAGGTGAGAATCCAGCTCTGAGAAAAACCATCACAGAGCTTGGATGTTGCAGCTGCCAAGAGAAAAGTTAAAGATCATGCACTGAAGGGTTCCTAAGCTGTACCGGATACTCCTTCGTGCCATCTGAAGGTGTAGCAGGCATCTAAGGCACTACTGTGAGCCAGGCCACATGCTAAATCTTTTCTTACTCCCTGAGCACTCTGCGAGACCAGAATAATGTCTGTTTGTCCAGAATAGCTGCTGTGTGGGACAGTGGCAAAGCAGACCTGACTGACGGAATCACCAAAGCTTGGGAGAAAACAAATACCACACCCCACTTCCCAGATGGAAGCATCACGGATGGGATTGGAGCCTGGGTCTCTGCCCCATTCCCAGCTCTTCCCCTGGCTCCATCTCCTAGACTGGCTTAGCTGTCTCTTCTCAGGCTACACTCTACCTTAGCCAGGATCAGGGAGACGGAAAAAAGTCCTAGAGCCCCTTAGCCAAGCCGTCCCATAGACCCAACAAGTAGCGGCCCTTTCCCTTCCCCTCCCCTAAAGGACCCTTTTCCAATGTGTCCTTAAAGCAGGGGAGATGTCAGCTAACTTATTAGCATCTTTCATTTACCTAAAAAAATACCCGTTTATTGGGTTTCCACTATGTAACACACCCTGTCCAAGGCTCTGGGGTTAGACAGGAAATGAGATATATTGTTTCCTACCTCAGCACTGAGGACAGCAAAATCCATGAGCGAAGCTGAGGTAAGAAGAGAAGGAAGAGAATGGTGATGCTGTGTGCGGTGATGGTAACCGCTGCTAAGAGACACACAGAACATACAAGTGTGGCAGGCAGCTTCCAGCGAGGTGCTCAGAAGACTCACCCTAGGGGCGGGGGACTTGGAGGCCAGAAGAAACCCTCTATGAAGGCCCGGGGACTGCGTGTCAAGCAGAAGGAACAGCAAGTACGGATGCTGGGAAGCAGAAGCCAACCTGGGGAGGGTAAAAGAGGGGAGACCAGAATGGCAGGTGAGAGTAGCCAAGGAGGGGCCACACAGAATCCTGCTTTGGCCCTGGTTGGCTATGGTGTGGGGGGGTTCCCAGCTTAACGCTGATTCGGGTGCAAAGCTGCAAACACCCTTTAAGCTGGGGGCAGCACCAGTGGCTTTGTATTTTTTTAAAGGTCACCTGAAGGATGAACTGCAGGGCTGGGGATGGTGGACAGGAAATCTGCCCCTCTTCACTCTTGTTCTTCCAGCTCCCAGCCCTGCTGCAGGAGATGCTGGCCTGGGCACAACAGGTCCATGAAGAGAAGCAGAGTCTGTCACCAGCCCTGAGACAGGCCTGTCCCAGCTAGGGAAGGACAGAGCTGTGTGTCAGAGGGAACTTCACTGATGAGCTGTAGTCTGGTATTTGCCTTGGATGATTCAGTTTCATAATCTGCGGCTAAATGTTTTTGCAGAAACAGCTTCGAGGGGGATTTATTTGGGCTCATGGTGTCAGATGTCTCATGGTATCCAGAGGTCTCAGTCCTTGGTGGCAGGAAAGTGTTGTGGAAGGGGGAACTTCAACCTTGGTGGCCAGGAAGCAGAGAGAAAGCAACAAAAACGGGCCAAGGGTACTGTGTCCCTAAGAGCCTGCCTCCGGGAACCTGCCTTCCATGAGATCCCACCCCTAAAGTTTCTTAGACCTCTCAGATTGGGCCACCATCTAAGGAACAAACTTTTAATGTCACAGTCTCTGAGGGATACTTCCTATCTAAACTATAACAATCCCTAGAAAGAATCACAAAGGCTTGAAGAGAGTGAGGCTCAGGGGGCTGTGGACATGATTTACAGATGGGCTTGTAGTTCCGGGAGATAAGGCGTCCTCCCTTTTAGGCTCGCAGTCACTGCCTACCTCTTCTCTGGCCTCTCAGCCCCCACCGGACTCTCTTCCCTCTGCCAGACCAGCAGCAGACTGTTGTGTGCCGGCACCTGTGTGCTAGGCATTCTGCTCACATGGGTCCCCAGGCCCAGCCAGACAAGAGCATCTGGGAGGCGGCAGCTCCCTTGGCAGAGGGACCTGCAGTGGCCTTTTGGACAAGTGCCCAGCGCTGAAAACCATAGTGGCCCATGGCCTGTTTTGAAGGGAGATTGCCACCCAGTGACACACTATAGGCAGCACACGAGCTGGGGACCAGCCAGCTGACACTGTCCCCAGGACCCACGCCTCTCATGTCTGAAAGCATTAGACAGGGATCATCAAAAGCATTGGCCCTCACTCAGGAATGTGCATGGCTCTCTGGTTCTTTCAGAAAACAATTTTAAAGAGCGTAGATTCAGATCGCACTGACTGCCATGAAGACCTGAGTCTTATCTTTGAATTACTTAATAAAACCTTCTGATGACTTTACGATGACTCCCATTATATAGGTCAGGAGACTGAGGCACTGGGAGGCCTGTCCAGCCCCACAGCAGTGGAAGATGGGGTCAGAATTTGAGCCTAGAGTCCCTAGGCTCAAGACAACCATCTCTGCACCCAGGCACTAGCATGAAGCCTGTCTTCTCTCTGGCCAGAGGTGTCCCTGTGCTTTCTAGACCATCCCCTTCCTATAAGAGGCTGTTGTGGAGGTGGGGGAGCAGCAGTGAGCTCAGCTCTAATCCTGAGGTGGGCATGGCAGGAGGACCACACTTGATCTACTGACCACCAGCTGTGTGACTGTGTAATATCAGTGGGGAAAGAAAGGAGAGTCCTTATTGCTCAGACCTTCAGGAACCTTCAAGAGACCCGATTTCATGTTGAAGGCAAATAAGAGCGACCTCAACTGTAGCTTCCAATGCTAAAGAGACTTCTAGTTGAAGCCTTGGGAAGCCCAAATAAACCGACTGAAGCATCAAGTATTGGCTTTTGACACGTAAAGTTTAGGGATATATCTACCTTCCTCTCAACTGTGTGGCCTAGGATGCTGTGTCATGTCCTTAAGAACTTGCCTGTGGTATAATACTCAGACACCATCCACCCCATGATGATGCCACAGTAGCTGCCAACAGCCCAATGCTCATGTTACCCATTTCCATGGAGCAGAGAACTCTCTTATCTGAGCCCGAGCCCCAGGATTGGCTTGGTGCAGTTCACTCGCTCATGCCTGAGCCAGTTGCCACAGTCAGAGCTGTGATGGTTTACTTAGCAAACTTGAAGTAGTCTTCCCCTAACATTGATTGACTGGAGACAGGCAACTCTGTTATCAGAAGGCAGGAATATGGGTGCAGCTGGTATGATGCACTGCCTCATCTTCACAGAGCTTTCTAGAATGTTCAAGGCTGGAGGTGACTTAATAGACCACTGTCTTGTAAAGGATGCTCTGGCGGGATGTGGAAGTTGAGCCAGGGCTGTGTGAGGGACCACATTGGGCATCATGTGTGATCACTGGAAAGGCTGCTTAGAAGTCAGGCTAAGAGTTTACTCTTCAGTCTCTCAAGGTCTCTCAATATTACTTTTGGATATTTTTTGAGGATGGGACTGCCATAGACTGAATTTGATTAGGAAAATTAATAATGCATTAACAATATGGTGAGATTGGAAATGGAGAACACGGAAAATCCATTCCAAGGTTTCAGTTGGCCTGGTGTAGGCAAGATACCAAGGCAGCTGTGGCTGGAAACAGGCAGCACTGGAGTTCAGAAAGATCTTGGCTAAAAGCCTAGCTTTAAAATTGTATGACTCTGGGCAAAATGATGCTTTAGACGGGGTCTCATGTAGCCTAGGGCACTCTGGAACTGTATAACTAAGGATGACCTTGAACTTCTGATGGTCCTGTCCCTGCTTCCCAAGTGTTGGCATTACAGGAGTGTGCTGTTGTGAGACCAAAGATCTAATTAAGCCTTAAATTTACAGGGATTCTGTTTTACCTAAAGGCCACCTGTTAAATAACTGAGCCTTGAGACTTTGGGGACCAGAAACTTGGGCATAACACCTTCACACCAGGTTTGGTGTGGTGCTGTGGAATCAACCTGGGGCTCTGTGCTTGCTGGGCAAACGCTCTACTAACTTAGATACAACTCCAGAGCCAAACTTTCTTGTCCTGAGGTTCTTAACACCTGGAAAATAGGATGAAAATCTGAATCCGCATGCAAGTATGGATAGGAGCCCTACTACAAGGCATTTTGCATAGCTGATACTTAAGTCATGCTAGACTCTCTCCTCTTTCCCTCCTCTTCCTGGAACCAGGGTCCGAGGGAGCACATGCTGACTTTGCTAGATATGGGGCCAGCTTTTGATCAGCTCTGTGACTTAGGGCAAGCCAGTCAAACTCTCTGAGTCGCTTTTCTCGTCTGAAGAATTTCATTGACAATTCCACTTTACCTACTCAGCATGTGGCATAATAGTTCAGGCCCTGCCCCAAAAAGCAGTCACTAGACATCACCAGTTAAAAATGCTCTTGGGGGGGCAGGAAGATAGCTCATCAGGTACACTCACTTGCTGCAAGCCCGCAGACCTGAGTTTGATTCCTGGGGCCCACACAGGGTAAAAATAAGAGGGCATACTCCTGCAGGCTGTCCTCTGGCTTCCACGTGCACACAGTGGCGTGTGCATAGCCCTCTCACACACAGTTTTTCCAAAGGGTGACTTTGGAAAATGCACTTGATGCGGAAAGAATCCAACAGAACTTACCACATAAATGACTACCTTGTCTGGCCCTCAGAGAGGCTCCCCTTGCTTGGCAAGTGAGCTCCTGACTTCTTATTCTCTCCCTAAGGGGCAGAGAGTGTGGATAATTACAGTACACCTATGACAGGATCCAGAATCCGGGGTCCTCCTTAGCATTCCATTCAGGTCTGACTTCTCAGGAAGGGATGATCAGCCCAGTAGCCGAGTTCAGGTGCTAAGGCTGTAATCTGTAACCAGCACCTTCCCATGTGTGTCCTTGGTGGCCATCTGGTCCCATCAGTGGAAAAGCTGATGCCAAGTAAATTCCACAGGAACCTTAAAATTTACCCATCAGAGCTCTGCATCCCTCAGAGAGCCCCTCCTCAGCGCCCCCCCCACCAAACAGCCCTGACAGGCTCCCCCTCTCAGCAGCTGTTGTTAGCACACCTCCAGGAGGGCTTTCTAGTGTCCTGGCTGTTTTGTTGCATTAGTTAACTAACTTTCCCCAAGTCATAAAAGTAACAAATAGTGAAGCTGGAAAACAAAGTCATAGGCTTTCTAGATACCTTAGGTATTTTACAAACACTGCCCTCATCGGCTCTACTCATTTGGATTCATGAGTTTTCACATCAATGATGATGACATTTGAATGGGTCGTTAAGTCATCTGGATGGTGTATTGGCTATTTTTTGTTGCTGTGAGAAAATACTATGGCTAAGGTGGCCCTGTAGCCAAGGTAGCCCAATGGCCCAGGTGGCCCTATGGCCAAGGGAGCCTTATGGCCAAGGGAGCCCTATGGCCAAGGGAGCCCAGTGGCCCAGGTGGCCCTATGGCCAAGGGAGCCCTATTGCCAAGGTGGCCCTATGGCCAAGGGAGCCCTATGGCCAAGGGAGCCCTATGAACCAAGGTAACTTATAGAAGAGTTTATTTGAGCTTATGGTTCTAGAGGGCTAGAGTCCATGTTGTCAAAGTGGAGGCAGCAGACAGCAGGCGTGGTGCCCAGAGAAGCACCTGGGGGCTCTCATCTTTAAGGCAGAGAGAGATGTGCAGAGAGTGAGCGAGAAATGACGTGAGTCTTTAAGCTCTCAAAGCCCACACTCAGTGACGTACTTCCTTCAGCAAGGCCACACCCCTAAACCTATGAAAATAACGCCAACATCTGGGAGCAGGACGGGGACACACTTAATTCAAACCACCACAGGTGGGTTGAATCCAACATCTAAAAAGCACAAGACAAAGTGGTGTGGGATGCAATCCAAGGTAAATATCAGAAGCACTCCGAGAAGCAAGAGGAAGCAATGGGTCTGACTTGAGTCTGAGCACAGGTGTGTGTTGGAGTATGAGTCTGAGAAAAAAAAAATTTCAAAAATTATGTGTGGGTGGGAAGAGAATGTGTGCACATGATCCCTATGTAGGCCAGAGGAGGGTGTTGGATCCTCTGGAGCTGGAGATGGCTGTGAGCCACCCACTGTGGATGCCAGGACCCAAGTTCAGCCCTCTCTAAGAGCCGTGGGCTCTGTTAACTGCTGAGCTTTTAATTTTTCTTTTGTAAAACTCTTCCTCTGGGAGGTATTGACAATGGTTTAAAAGCCACTGTGCTAATTCATGGTTCTCAGATTTGAGTGCACATCAGAAATACCCACAAAGCCTGTAGGAGCACAGGGACTGACTCTCCCCAGAGCTCCTGTAGGCTGTTAGTTACTTCCTCATTGTGGTGGACAAAAGCCTGATGGAAACACAGAAGGGAGGGTAGTTTGTCTTTCCTCGTGGCTTCGGGAAGCTCATCCCGCTCCCTCAGCCTCACTTGCTCCGGCATCATTGTGGTAGGGAAAGGGTTGTAAGGGGCGACAGAGTCTCCATCCTGGCAGATGGGAAGGGGGGAGAGGGAAGAATTTGGAGAGGGAGGGGGAGAAATAGGAAAGGGGGAGAGAGAAGGAGGAAAGAAGGGGAGAAGAAGGAAGAAGATGGAGGAGGAAAAGAAGAAAGGAGTAGGAAATGAAGGAGAGATACAGAGTCAGAGGCAGCAAGCATAACCCAGGGACCTACTTCTCCCAGCCAAACCCCATCTCGTGAGGTTTTCACAACCTCCCAATACAGTGCTCCAGCTAGAGACTAAACATGCCACTCATGAGCTTGTGGGGGACACTTTGTACTCAAACCATAACAATCAGTCTACATAGACCCCATAAGCATGTAGGTGACGTTAATGCTGCCAGTCCCAGACCGCATGGCAAACCTCCCGGCTGGGTCCCATGCCCCATAGCAGACAAGCCTGAGATTCACACTGGAGCCACAGCTGCTATGGCTGAGAGCTGGGAGGCAGGCACAGTCTGTCTGACTCCAGCACTCCAAACCTCGCTGCGCTTTCTTTGGTGTCTGGAATAATCTGTCTCTAATGAGTGCATCTGGCAACCATTCCTCGATGTGTCGTTTGTGGGTTCTTTTTTTTTTTCTTTTTGTCTTAAAATCACATACAGGCTGAGATAAGAAAAATTGCTACTTACAAGCCAAAGCCCCTTATTTTGATAATACACTAACACTCAGGATGCTGAGTGGCATAAAGACCAGACCACATCTGAGCGGCACAGACTAGAGGCAGGACCAGGCGGAGACCTCCTCCATCCCACTGCATCTTCATCCTCCTCCCTGAAGACACCTCCAAGCTTGGATCTCAGCTGGGTTCTTGTTGCACGTGTGACTTAGTTTCTGGAGGACATCGGAGCTGTGAGAGAGACCAGTATCCAGGAATGCATTTGTTCTGGCTTCCTAAGCTGGGACAGTGGGCACAGCAAGGCAGTGCTTCAGGACACACAGACCAGAACCACATCCTGAGTCCCAATCCACTGTTCTGTGATCTAAAGACCATGTCCAACTTTCTCAGGTCATGTATGTTGCCTTTGGGAATTTTTTTTTATATCTATCTGTCTGTCTTTTTCTATCTATCTACCTTCTGTCTTATCTAACCTATCTAAATCTATCTACGTACCTAGGTGTCTGTCTCTCTGTCTATGTGTGATACATACATCTGCTATAGATGTGTGTGGAGGTCAAATGACAACTTGGCAAGAGCTAGTTCTCTCCTCCTTTCACCTTATGATTTCCAGGTATTGAACTCGGGTCTTTAGGCTTGGCCCCAAGTGCCCTTGTTCACTGAGCCATCTCACTGGCCAGAATGCTTGTTGTAGAGGCCTCAAAATACCTGGAATCTTACAATTTTCTGGGGATGGATAATACATGGTACTTGGTACTCAGTGAACCCTTAACAGTCATAGCATTGTACTGTGCATCCATTCGCTCCCAATCTTTCCTAGGTACCGCCGTGTTTCGGTTACCACGCCGTGTGCACCAGCTTGTGGCTGACTGCTCTGCTGGCTACCTCGTGCAGCTCCCATCCTATGCCTGCGACAAACGTGAAAGTTGATCCTTGAGTCATTTTGGCACCAAGCTCATTACCCTGGGTTAGCATTCTTCCCCGTACAGCAGTTCAGGCAGCACTGCCCTGCAGGAGGAGAAAGCTTAGCCCACTTCTATCCCTTGTGCTCAGGGACCGAGGCCCAGAAATGGGCAAGTTTTTCAGTGTGTGGTAAATGCCACAACAGGGAACAACAGAGGCTCCAGGGAGCCAGAGGATGGTTGCTGGATTCCCAGCAGAGACCCCAGTAAAGAAAGCTTCCAGGAAGAGCTGAACAAATGGGCGTTCACACGGTTTAAAGGAGTGGGGACCAGGTGAAAATAGCCTACGTTAAGAAACAGCACACATGTAGAAGATTCCAGAGGCAGGAGGAGGAGGGAACTCTCAAGGACTGTAAGGAAGACTGTGGGGGAAAAGATACTGCCAGAGCTGAGGCTGCAGGAGGAAGGGGAGACCGAACTGGTGTGTCCTCCCATGGATGTGTCCCTGAGCACACAGGGCTCTCCAGCTACACAGCCCCACAGAGAAGCTCCACAGATGAGGATTAGCCTGGAGAAAAGAGGCCAACAGGCAAGCAGGGCTCCTCCTCTGTGTGAAAAGCCTGAATTGGGAGAAAGATTTGCAGGTTAATATAAGCCTTTCTCCATTTCAGGTGTACTGTCTGAGTCCCCCAGGACCAAGGCCAGAATATGATTGATGCTGAGCCAAAGCGGCCCAGAGCGTCCATTTCCATCACTGGCTGGCTGCAGGCTGTGGCGGGGTCAGGGAGGGGGGAGTGGTGGGGGACGGATGTTATCCCTGCTTTCAAAGAGCATCCCTTTCTCTGAGCTCGGGCTCTGACGCTATCATGAAAGGTTGGGGCCTCAGACAATATTTAAGGCTACGTTCTTGGGAGTGATTGGCCTTGATTTTCTGTTGTGGGAAATAAACTTTAGAGTGAAGGGCAGTTGATGGCAGAGAACGCAACACACGGGCTAAACCTTCAGAGAGCTGGCTAGAGTGAGTAGCAGCACACCCCGGAATGTGGGAGAGGCCCTTCCCCTCCTGGGGCCTTGGCTTTCTCATCTATGGATGGGAGGTGGAAGCTGTCTGGAATAGTCCTTGTTCTGGAATAGTCCTGACCCACTGAGCTGGTCTAGAGATTCCTGCTCTGGGAGGGGCTAATCCATAGTGACCATAGCGCAAAGGAACCATCTGTGTGTTTTCTCCTCCTTGAGTCTACTTGGGTGGTGCAGTTAATGTGCTTCTGATTGCCCAAAGAAAAGGGAGTCTCCTGATGGGAAGGCCTGCTGTGAGTGTATCAATGTTTCTATTTTAAGATATACCCAAGTAGGGGGAATCAAAAATTTTAAAATTTTTTATAGGAGACTATCTTTGGATTAAGTAATCATTATCTCCCCACCAGGTTTTAATCATCCCCAATCATTATTAAATAAATCTATTTTAATTAACCAGCTCAAAAAAACCCTCTCTGTACTTTCAGAATTATTATAAAGTTTAAAAAATGAAATTAGACTTCTGTGTTCTGGAAAGCATGAGGGAGAGGGGACTTGAATGATAGGTTTTGATTAAGAGACAAGGTGACCAAACCAGACTTCTAGTTGGAGCCCAAGAACTGATATTGACTTTGCATAGGTCATATTCACCAGAGGGGTTGCTCTGGGTCAACAGTTTAAACCTAGTGTTCCCAATTGTCGTCAAAGCCACCTTGCAAAGTAGGTACTTTTCATCTCCATCATACAGCAAAGACACTGAGGCGCCTGAATTCATTTAATCATTCTGATACCTTCAAATTAGAAATGATCTCATTTGAACAGATGAACTCAGGAGGGCAAGAGTCGAGAGGAGGTGAACAGGGTCTGGAGATGGGGGTGGTGTCTTGCTGGTCCCTGCAGCGTGTGCCATGTTGTGAAGAGAAACCCGCAAACACACATGGACGTGTTTCACGACAACTATTGACTTGATTTTCTTCTTCCATGAGAGGGGGAGAAGGGTGGCAATGTTGGCTCTGTCTTTGGGGCAGCATTGGTATTGTCCTTGGTATTTTGTACATCTTGTAGCCACACACCAGCTGGCAAGGAAGACATCACTGGATGATGGGACAACATGCCAGGTTCGGATATTTCATTTTGTCTGCCCTTGTGGGGCTTCCTCTCCTGGAACCCCACTGCGGAACTGCCATGCATCTGTCCACAGTCCCCTACTTTTTACCAAAACTGCAGCTGTGCTCGCCTCTGAGCTGTGACTGATGGCAGCATAGCCAGGAAGGGTCACCTCCAGCATAGGCTCAAGGGTGGACCGTGGTCTTCCCTGGTTCTTCTCTCTGAAAGGTTGGGCATGGTTACAAGGCATGTAGGTACTGGTGCCAGCGGCTGCCCTGAGCAGACGGACCTCCCTTGGAACTAGTCCCAGACTATGAACTGCTTATGGAGTGCAGAGATGTTCCAGAAAGCTGTCTGCTCCCCCTGACCACCATTCGACTTCTGAATGCAGCACACTGACGCTTGCTTAGTCTACAGCTACACAGTGCCCTGGAGAGATCCCTGCAAGAGGTTCAGGATGTGCCAGGGATGGAGACCAGGAAGGTCTGAGGACAAGTGTTGGTGACAGACATGGGTCAGGAGGGGACAGGGGTGTCTGCGGATGTCTGACAGGGCAGAGATGCCTCCTCAGCCATGCTTTGGTCCAGTTATGAACTTGTTCCTTTAAGGTAACTTTAAAGAGAACCTTAGTGGCTGCGGCCAGCATGACTCAGGGTACTTACCTGTGTTTCCATGGCATTTGGGAGCTGAGTGCAAGCTGAGGCATCGGCTGCTTATTTGAGAGTAGAGTGCCTGGTGGGTTATTCAGGAACAGGATGCTAGGTATGGATGGCACTACTTGGACATGGTTATTTGCTCTCGCTGGCACGCAGTGGGATTTTGTAGCTCTATTTTGCCCTTAATATAGATAACATTTACATTCCCCCATTGCATTTGTTTTCTTTTTATATTTACTCATATATAAAACACAAATAATAACTTTTAAAAAGGAAACCATGTATTTGCGAAGGAGAAGGGGGTGATGATACCAAAGGGGTTAGAGAGCGAAGGGGAGGACTGAGGCAAATACAGCATACATTTGTGATATGGATTTAAATAACCAGTTGTTAAATAGCTTGCTTTATTGCTGTTGGAGCATATTCCTTTGAATGAACACTTTTACTATGCCAAGTATCATATTAAAATCAATAAAACCACTATGTATCCCCAGTCAGTAAGGCATGTTTCTTCTTTGGGAGTATTGCAACTTAATTGATAAGCCAGGCTGTTTTCATTTTTTTCATAATAATATTTTAATGGGTTTATATTAATATCTCAGGTGAAATTTCTGGTTTCCTTAGGGAAGACTTCTAGAAGTGGGTTAAAATTCATGAACTCAAAAAAAAAATGCCACTTGTGGTGTTTGTGACTGGAAAGCAATTTCTACTGGTGTACCTTTCCCTAGACTGGGAAAGAGCTTGTCTTCTGGTCAGACACAGATTTTCCACAAGCACAGAACATAGACTAAGTGAAGGTAATGCTGTACAGTGTGTTCAGAGACATCCCAGAGGAACCATGTTCCCCTGTCCACTGCCCAGTGTGTTCAGAGATGTCCCGGAAGCACTATGCTCCCCTGTCCACTACCCAGTGTGGTCAGACATGTCCCAGAGGAACCATGTTCCCCTGTCCACTGCCCAGTGTGTTCAGAGATGTCCCAGAAGCACTATGCTCCCCTGTCCACTGACCAATGTGGTCAGAGATGTCCCAGAAGCACGATGCTCCCCTGTCCACTGCCCATTGTGTTCAGAGACATCCCGGGTGCACCATGCTCCCCTGTCCGCTGCCCAGTGTGTTCAGAGACGTCCTGGAAGCACCATGCTCCCCTAAAGCACCCTGTAGCACATCTACAGGAACAGAAAAGGCTCTGGCTGCCTTGCTGGGATCAGCATCTTATGTTGATAAAGCTATCTCGAACATATGGACGAGTCTTGAGAGAGCCCGAAGCACCCTCAGATTTTCAAAGCTGTGGCTGTTGGTACTGCATGGCCCGGCTTTTGCTGATCTTATTTTATTTTAGGGCTATGTTTTGTCTTCTGCATTTTAGAAAGGGAAATTGCAGTACAAATGGGGCTGCATAAAAGACAGATCACACATGATATAAATTTTGGAGATAAAGAGCTGAGGTTTGAGTTCCCACATGTTAGGCATTAAACCTGTTATACAATGGGACTGTCAAAACTGAGGGTATGGACAGTCTAATGCATAGAATTGTCATAAGTCCCTATGAGAATTAGATAAATCAGATGTGTAATTTCTCTGCTGTGTGACATGGCAGGCGAAGCCTACTTATAAACTTGGAGTAGTCTTCCCCAAGTGTCTAGGAGCAATCTTCAGGAAACTGCAATCCCAAGTCCTTTCCAAAATCCCACTGCCTCCCCCCGAATTGGTGGCTGCTTTCTTAGTTCCAATTTTGGCCTCAAAGATGTCCATGTGGAGATGTGAGACAAAAGGCAGCCCAGGAAAGGCTCAGGGTGACAAGGAGTGATGGCGCAGCCATCTCTTTGGGTGTAGTTTTAATTCTCCCATCCATCCTGAAGGATATGGACAGCACGGGGTTTTAGAAGCTCAGCCTTTAGCCTCCAGAGACCCAGGCTTTCTCTTATTCTCCCCAGTGGATTCGGAAACTCTCCTTTCCTGGTCACATACACCTGTCTGCGCCTAGGGTAGGCTTGTTCTCTCTACCCCAGTGTTTACACACCCATCCCTACAGCACACTCCAGTAAGATGCCCGTAGTCCGTGTCAGCGCATTGCAGGGAGTCCTTACCAAGAAAGGGAGGCTGTAGGGATAGCAGAGGTGAAGAATGCGGACACTCGCAGTCCCGCTCACTTGCCTGCTTCTCAGATCTGCTCTGAGGAAAGGGCTTGCTGATGTGCTGAGCAAGAGCTCCACCCCGCACTGACACCTGGCTGGGCTCATGAATGGCATGAAAAACTGAACTCCGCAATGGGTTTTTGATCCTACTGCATGAACTGGCTTTGTGGGAGCCTAGGCAGTTTGGATGCTCACCTTACTAGACCTGGATGGAGGTCCTTGGACTTCCCACAGGGCAGGGAAACCTGATTGCTCTTTGGGCTAATGAGGGAGGGGACTTGATTGGGGGAGGGGGGAAATGGGAGGTGGTGGCGGGGAAGAGACAGAAATCTTTAATAAATAAATAAATTTAAAAAAAAAAACTGAACTCCAGCTGAGCTAAGGCGACACCAGCCTAGACTGGATAAGTTCTGTGTCCCACCAGAGGTTATCAAGGGTAAAAATGCGAATTGTGACAGATTGTAGTAGACATTTTACAAAAACAAAACAAAACAACAAAAAAAAAACAGACCGTGTGTGTGTGTGTGTGTGTGTGTGTGTGTGTGTGTGTGTGTGCAGAGCCATGGGAAACGCACAGCTGGTAAACACTTAAACACTTGGCAAAATGATGGGAGCTGGGATGGGAGCCAGGGCATCTCAGCCTTATTGTGTTGAGTTGTTGCTGCCATTGTTTGTGGTGCTGGGTATGGAACCAAGGCATGGTGCTAGGCGCGCATTCCACTGCTGAGCTATATCCCTATTCTAGTCTTTTCAAAACAATATATTCCTAGACAATTTGCACAGTAGAGCTAGAAATCCGTTGTCACTCTTGAGACTGAACATCAAAGTCATCTCCTAAGCTTCGATTTCCAGAGAGAACCTTCATTGCCATTTCCAGAGAGCTTGAGGCCTCGGGTAAATCCTCTGCCTCTGAGCCCCAGTTTCTCCATCACTGAAAAAACAGATGCAAATCCCATCCCACATGTCACAAGGGAGGCAGGAGGTGAAGCCAACAAAGTTGCTAGCCCAGCGCTGCTCTTGAACTGGGGAAGGTGGTGTCTTAGAGTCCCTGCTTCCAGAAGACACAGCCTTCTAGTCTTCTCAGACACTTGCCAGCAAATGAGCACCTGCCTCTGTAGGCCAGGCCAGGAGCTCTGGGAGCAGTGCACTGAGCTCAGGGTTAACACAGAGAAGGGAGGTCTGGGTTTACTAGTTACACTCACATCTCCCAGAATGAGGGAAGGGGTCTGTCCTGGACCACTCTGGGTGTTCTAGGATTAGGTTTGTGCTTCTGGGACGTGAGCGGTGAGCTTGTGAAGCTGCTGGGGAGGTTTTGTGACAAGTCAAAGGGTCTGGGGTGGTTTTCTCTGCTCTCCTTTCTTAGGACTGAAAGGACAAAGCTTCCCTTCTCAGTGAAAAGCAGCGGACCAGCTAGGCCGGGGCGATCATGCAATGCAAATAAAGGCAGCTTTTGAGGCGGCGAAGGCGGGTCTGCTGAATTAAATTAACATGGCCCATAAATACAGAGGTTAAGAAAATGGAAAGCCAAGTCTTCACAGGCTTTTGTCCAGAGCAGAAATAATCACAGGACAACGGTCTATTTTGTTTGGATTACGGGCCCATGATATCACATTAGCCTGAGCCAGGCAATATTTATGTCAAGAACTGTTGTTTGTGAAGCCCTGTTGTCCCAATTTATCCCTGTGGGGAATCCCTCAAAGCAGAGCAGGCTGCCCTGGGCAAACCTCTGCCCCCTGCTGACCAGCCACGGAGAAGAAAGGCCCAGAGGATTGGGAGAAGGAGAGAAAGTTGTAGTCCAGAGATGGTAGGAGGCACATGGGTAAAATCCAGTCCTAAAACTGAATGGCTCTCCTAGAGGCTGGCAGTCACATCTGCGTGGTCTGCTTCTCTTGAGAAATAAACACGCTAGCTGCATTCAATGAGTGTGCTCACATAGAGTGAGCCAAGAGGAGGCTGCCCCTTCCAAAGGCACGCCTGTTAGCCGGGGTCTGGTCTGGATACTCCAGATTGCTGCCTGAGGCGGAGTGCCAGTTGCTCTCCCCGTTAAGAGTATAACACTCTTATGTTGTTGTTTACTTTATGGCCAAAAAGTAGCACTGCACACACACAGCACTTGTAATGGAAGATGTAAGCCCTGCCCTTCCCTCTAACTTCCTTCCCCTTTCCTGTTTTTCCTTCCCTTCCTTAGCCCTCCGTTCTCATTTCTTCCCTCCCCTCCACTTCCCTTCCCTCTCTCCCCTACTCCCCTTCCCTCCACTTTTCCCTTTGCCCCCCCCTCTTTCCCTTTCTGTCAGTCTCTAGGTTCCCATGGGTATTTATTCCTATAGGTATCCATGTTCCCAGGGACGAGGCTTCTGCGGGTCTCACCGCTTCATCAGCCAATCTTAGTTAACACGCCTCCCAGCTTACTGCTTTGGGCCCAAAGTCCTTATTTGCGAACAGGAAACACAGCTAGGATCTCAAGTGATCCTATTTCTGCCGGGCATGTTAGCTACCGTGAACTTAATAAGAAAGCCTCTTTCCTGGGGCATGAAGGTTTTACGGCTGAGAAATAAGGAATCTGGGGTCACAGTCAAGGTCCTTTCGAGCATGAAGCACCGGTGCCCAGGGTGACTCTCCCAGTCCTTACCTCTGGGTCAGGACATCTTGTCAGACCCAGCAATGCCAGTGGCTACCTTTCCATCTCATTTCTTTCTCCCATCCCCCTTTTGGCTTTACCACTTCGAACCCCTCTGTGAAATCAGGGGATGCTTGAAGGAGAAAGACTATCCCCCCACCCCACCCATCACGTTGCATTTTTGGTCATCTTTCGGCTTCGAATTAGGTCATAAGGATCAATACAGCCAGTCTTGGGTTACAGTGAAATGGTCACCTTGGGGAAAAAGATCAAAGGACATTCTAAGGCGAGCCAGGTGCTCAGACAGAGCCCATCCCTACTGGCCAGGGAACAGCAATGAGGGCGTTACTATGGGGTCTCTCTTGTTTGTGGTCCTTTTGTGTCTGTCTCTTCCAGTGCTTCTTGCTTGCATTGCACCACAGCCTTCTAGAGGGCCTAGGGCTGCATCCATTCCCCTTATATTATTTATTATATCTTGCACATTCAAACAGCTGATCAAAAAGAAATTGTTGGGTGGGGATGGTGCCTTCCTACCAGTCCTATAAATAATAAAACGCCCGTCTCATGGCAGAACAGAAGATTGAACTTCACGGTCAGGACAGAAAACTGGGTTTACGTGGCCTTGGCCACATCAATTCTCTCCAAGTCTGTTTTCTCATCTTTAACACCAACAATGTACTTTGAAATTCCCTTCCTTTGGAATCACCATATAGGTTCTGATACCCGGTGGCTCCAAGAAGTCATTTTTCATATGGTGCCTGAGGGTCAGTCTGGGCTTCTCTTTTGGCCTGTCACCTCAGGACACTCTCATGGCCATTTCCCAGGCAAGGTAAAGCCAGGATAATACGCCTGCTTCTCCCTTATGAGAACTCAGAGGCTCAGAGAGCCTGAGAGTCTTGTCTGACATTATCTAACAAGAAGAGAACTAAGACTGAGATTTTGATACTGAGCTTTTACGCCATGTGCAGCCTTCAGCACATCGGTGCCTTTCCTGTTCCAGGGTTTTGCTAAGCTTCAGCCACAAATCAGTACAAACACCAGGCAGCACAGGAATAAGTTAGTATTGATCTCTCTAAGCAAGGAGAAGGTGTCCTAGACCATGGCCAGACCTTGGAGAAGCCTGAAGGGCAATCTTCTATGTGCCATAAAGAAAAGGCAGAATCGGACAGAAGATGTCTTGAGTCAATCAAAGAAGATGAGTAGAAAGGGGTAGAGGAAACTGAGCAAGCATCCTCCATGTCAACAGGGCTAAGGGGAGTCTGGATTCTCAGGGTAAGGAGGCAGGCAGACCCATGGCTGATGGAGTATGTGCATGTGTCTGTATATCTGTGTGTCAGTATGTGTGTGTGCCTATATGTCTGTATCTGTGTGCCTCTGTGTGTG
This sequence comes from Microtus obscurus, assembly GCA_963919715.1. Classification (NCBI taxonomy): domain Eukaryota; kingdom Metazoa; phylum Chordata; class Mammalia; order Rodentia; family Cricetidae; genus Microtus; species Microtus obscurus. The sequence continues at coordinate 1,121,373 of CAWTZC010000707.1, forward strand.
TGTGTGTGTCTCTATGTGTGTGTTTGTGTCTCTGTGTCTCTTCGTGTGTGTCTGTATGTGTCTGTCTGTGACTGTGTGACTATCTGTGTGTCTGTGTGTGTGTGCTGGTGTGCATTTATAAGTGTGACCACACCCTCCTGTGTCCTCACCTTCTACCTTGTTTGAGGTAGGGTGTGTTTTATTTGCTGCTGTGCGGGATACATGTGGTTAGTTGGCCCATGAACTTCTGAGGTCTCTCCTGCCCCTGCCTTCTGTAGGAGTACTGAGATGCAATGCTTGCTACCATCCCTAGCTTTACCTGGCTCTGAGAATCCTAACTCCATTCTTACACTTGTGCAGTGAGTACTTCATCCGTGGAGCCATCTCCTCAGCCCCAGTGGAGAGTTTTTAGTGTGAAGGACAATAAGGGGAAGGGCCAGTTAGAGATAATGTCAAAGCACGTACAGAGAATCCCAGCCCAGAGTTTGATCAGAAAAACAATGAGAGGCCGGGCGGTGGTGGCGCACACCTTTAATCCCAGCACTCGGGAGGCAGAGGCAGGTGGATCTCTGTGAGTTCGAGACCAGCCTGGTCTACAGAGCTAGTTCCAGGACAGGCTCCAAAGCCACAGAGAAACCCTGTCTCGAAAAACCAAAAAAAAAAAAAAGGGGGGAGAGAGATTAGCAATACAAAGCAGAGACAAAGGAAGAGAAGGTACATGATCTCATTTATCAGTTTATCAAAGGTTACAGTCAGCCTATGGATACTCACTGAGTGACTGCACTTTAAGTGGCCTAGAAAAATAAGTATACGGGAGCACTGCCCAATCAAGCCTTTGGCCAGTCAAGATGAAAGGCCTTGATGTTGCCCTTGACCCTAACTCCTATGGTTGAGTCTGTGTGTACATGAACATGTCTGTGTTTACATGTTTCTCCCACACTCTTAACTCCTGCAGCCTCTGGAGATGTTACCAACACTGCTCCCTTGTCTCAAGACTAGCCCCCTTTTCCCGTCAGGTCATAAATTCCAAGACAAATGCAATGTCTACCTTAGAAACAAGGCTCTCCTGTATGAGGTAACTAGGAAGGAGGCTTGCTGGGTATCTGAGACAGTTTTTATTCACAGAACAGGTGCACAGTCTCGGCACACTTCTAGGTGCCAAGATCTCAGCTCTTCTAGCCTGGTGGATGTTTACACCAGGTCCCTCTGGCTGACCGGCTGGGGTTGAGTCGGGGGGGGGGGGGATGACTGAGAGTTGAGCGGCCCAATCCATGTGTTGGGCATCATTATCCACACTGAAGCAAGGTTAAACAAACTTCGGTGACAGAGAGGTTAGGAGAATAAACTCTGATGGGAAGTTAATGATGAGTGTCTAGAAACACCGAGAGAGGCTCTGCCAAAGAGCTCTCCTGTCATATCAGTAGCTAGGCCTTCCCACTCTTCAGACTCAAGCCATGACTGACCTTTGGGAGATTTTGCTCTGCTGATTAGCCTGTGTGCTGGGCCCCCATAAAGCGAAGACCATGGCCAGGGTAGGTGTGGTCTAGGGCAAAGACTGGCAAACTGTGGTTGACTCACTGTTCCTTTAAATAAAGCTTTATTGGAAGGTGGGCAATGAACATAACATGTGTACTGCAACAATAGAGTATGCAAAAGACAGCCCACCAAGTTGAAGTTTTTCCTATCTGGCCCTAGACAGGACGAGATGGCCTGTCCCATGTGGAGGTGCAAGCCTACAATCTCAGCCTTTGGGAGGCTGAGACGGAGGAATTAAGAGTTTGGGTCCAGCCTGAGGAAGACGGTGTATCAAAAAGAACAAGGAAAGGTTGCTGATTCTGACCTAAGGAAACCCCAGGTTAAGCGAGTCAGCTGTTTTCTTCCTGTGTGACTTCTCAGAGGCTTTAAGTCACCAAAATGGACTGTCAAGCTCTGGAAAAGGAGACACGATTTCGATCACCTACTAAACAAGGGCTTCCCTTTCTCTTGAGGCATCTTCAAGACAAGCAGGACATTCCTCAAGGAGACAAATTTAGAGAGGAAAGTTGACTGGTCAAAGGATGTAAAGCTTTGGTGTGGCTGACAAGGACCAGATAGGGACTCCCTGGAGCTTTACAAGGTAGTACTGAGCAGTGTGCCTCTGCTATCTCCAGCCAGAGTGGCTGGCAGGTGCATCCCGGGCAGCTCCCACAGCCCCGGCTTTATTCAGCCGCCTGTTTACAGTGGTGTTCAACAACCCTGTCCTTATGGGCTGTGTGTTCCTCAGGTCCAAGAAGGGAAGGGAAAACCATGATACTAATAACGAATGTCAGTCTTCATCAGCGTCAACCGACATTACGAGAATTGAATTTCCACTTTTCACGGCATACATTAAACAAGGGGCTTTATCTCTTCCCACAGAACTGATTCACCATAATTCCTTCCTTTTGGCCCTTGTCATGTAAATCATGGCATTTCTCCTCTACTGGCTGCAGGAGCTCAGATTAGAGGAGGGAATCCAGACGCCCAGACCTGCAGCTGCTCGGTGCTTTGTCTGTCTGTCTTTCCTGTCTGGATCTCCTCCTTCTGCTGCCCACTATGCGATTGTGCCTTCTGCAGGTGGATTAGGGATGAGTGAGGGCAGAGCAGATGGCCTTCGTGGGACCTCGGCCATGGGACCTGCAGCAGCTGCAGCGTGCACAGCTGACTATTGAGAGACTTGCAGGGGACAAATCAGATCACCACTGCCCTGGTACACCCCTACAGTACCCTGGTAATTTCTAGCTCCTGGCATCTGTACTAGACGGACAGGAACAGAGGTGGCCATGGGCTGTTACAAGAGCCAAGGACCAGGGGACTACCTGGGCCTGTGGAGGAAGAGGACTTCTGAACTGTGGGCTGAAGACCAGCCCAAAGGCTCTGCAGGAAGGAGCAAATTCTTGGGAGAGACATCCCTGACACATAACTATTGCTCAGTGAGACCGGGAATGGCCATGATATCACTGCTCTGTAACAGACCTCAAGTGGCATGGTCACCATGTTGCTGTCTCCTATCAACTACGTAAGCAGGGCTAAGACATTCCGGAAACAGAAAGTTAGGATTTGGCCCCATCCAGAACTGAGTGGATTATCTCATCTATCAGAAACTCTTTCTTCCCACCTGTGAGACAGGGTTAGAGCCTCATGCAGGAGGGAGGTTAACATGAAGTCTGAATGCTGTAATCCAGGTAAGAGTGCTCAAGCAGACGCAGAACATGGTAAATCATCAGGTACATGCAGCCTTTACTCGTCACCCTTAGCATGGCCTCTGGTGGTACTATCACAAGGCACCTGGAAAACGCATAGAAGGCCTGGCTTGAGTGGGAACCCTTGGCTTCCCTGGGACTGGATACAACTGTGTATATCTGTGATTTTAAATGTATTATCCATCTATGGAAGTCTGCTCCATATAAGTACTAAGCCCAGAATGATACCTTTGTTATAATCAAATTACATGTTTCCAATAATCCGGGAAGACAAGCTTCACTGTTCTTCCCATTTCACGGAGAGAAAACTGAAGCCCAACTCCATGGAGCTTGTGAAGCAGAGATCTCGGCTCCAGGGTCAACTCCAAGATCAAGATCCCCCTAGGCTCTCTCTCAGCCGAACCTGTGTTCAGCTGCCAGTCCTGTTCTAAACTGAGAACACCTGCTGAGGCTGCCCCAGAAACCTCAACCCTCCTAGACCATAATATGCATCTTTTCTGCAAAGGAGTCAGGGCCAAGTCAATACTGGGAGCACATGGAAGAGGAGGCAGCATGTTGGTGGTGATGGGTGGGAAAGCTGAGCCTCCGGGAAGTTAGTGTGAGCCACGCTGTGCACACAGCCTCGCCATCCCCTGAGCCTTTGCAAGTTAGGGATGAACAGACTGAGCAAGGGCTCCAGAGAGCAAGAGGTCAGCCTGATTTGGCAAAGTGTGCAGTGCTGGGGAGGTCCACCAGAATAATGCTGGCACGCTTTGGTACTGTCACGGGGGTGAGCAAGTAGTCTCTCTTTCAGGCAGGTATGCCGCAAAGCCAGACCCCATCACCACCCTCATTACAGTACTCTAGGAGGTCAGGGTTGGCAGGAAAGTGTGTTCGTGCATTGTTCATGTGCGTGGGAGTGGATGCTGGGCCACCGAGGAGGAAGGCTGAGGAAGCCAGCATCCCTTTGCTCGCTGCCTGGCCTCCCACTCCGTCCCTAAATCAAGCAACAGCTATTGCTTTTGTGCCAAGCTTGCCAGACATTATGCAAAGTCCATAAGTCAGTTCTTGATCACTGGGGGGGAGTCTCAGTGCCAGGGCACAGGGAAGAAGGTGCCAAGAGTGAGCTTGGTCATCAGAAGCAAAGGCAAGGCACATGAAGGTGTGGTTCAACCAGAGGACAAGCCAAGGCCTCTCAACCTCAAAGGCTCAGTCTTCATTTGATGGAGCCTGTCTGAGTCAGCCCCTCTGGAATGTCACAGGCCTCTGTGGGCTGAGCGTCACACCCCTTACTGCAGTTCAACCGTCTCTCCTGGATCCTGTCTGTGGCGGTCTCTGTCGACTTGACCAGGAGCCCCTCCACCAGGGAAAGCTGTTTTCCTCTGTGTTTGTGCTTTCCTTGTCTCATTGAGATGATTAATCTAAATTGGGGTTCACTCAAGACTTCCCCACTTGTGCTGTGATATACCACTTCATCTTTCTATGTCTCAGATCACCCACCTGTACAGCAGAAAGAGATAACAACCACCTTGCCAGCTGCTGGGAAATACATTTTTGGTTCATTCTAGTGAGTATCCAGCTTGTAGTGTAGACAGGAACCCTAGCTTACTGCATGCTGGCTGTTCGTCATTGAGCAAGTTTCTGCACCTCTCTGTGCTTCCTCCTGCCTCTGTACAGGGACAGCGCTATGTGGACTAAGTGAATTGACTTCTATAAGATATGAAGTAGCCTGGGTCTGCATCCAGTGAATGCTACATAAATACTACATGTGGTATCAGTATATAGAAGGCATTCAATATGGTAACTCTCTCTCCCTACGTCAAAGCTTCTGTCTCCACACAGAGACTGAAGGCATCAGAATGTGATAGAGAAAGTGGCCTCCTCCCATGGTGCCGTGGTGCTTGGGAACCTTCCTGGGGGATTCTGATGAGTTTCTTTTTCTCCTTTGTTTTTCTTTCGGTTCTTTTTTTTTTTTTTTGGTGTGTGTATGTGTGTGTGGTGTTTTTTGTTGTTATTGTTTGTTTTTTCAAGACAGAGTTTCTCTGTATAATAACAGCTCTGGCTGTCCTGTAACTCCCTCTGTAGACCAGGCTAGCCTCGAACTCACAGAGATCTGTCTGCCTCTGCCTCTCAAGTGCTGGGATTAAAGGCATGTGCCACCACTGCATGGCTCCCATGGCTTTTCACAAGCCTCTGACTCCCCAAGGAAGTTTCCTGCTTTGATAGTTTGTCTTTCCTTTTCCGTGGTTAGAAAAGCTGCCTTGGCTCAAGGTTCACACAGACCTGAGCTTTCAGCCATCACTAATAGGGGGGAGGGGTGCAGGGGGGTGGGGGAGGAGCTGCACACATTTTTCAAACCAAAAAGTGAGCCTGTCACCTGAACTTGTGACCTGGTTCCCTTTCGGAATGTCTCGGCTCGCCCCACCATGTTCTAGCACGACAAGTATCATTAGGGGAAAATCCTCAAGGGTACCTTCTAGAAGGCTCAGTGAGATACTGAGCCTGGAGGTCTGCTCCTGGAGTCTGAAGCTCTGAGCTGCACCCAGGCTGGAGTCAGCAGACCCTGCCAGGAAAGGAGACCAGAGTTGCATGTTCTGAGCTAGATGTGATCAGCTCCCGCCAGAGGCCATGGAATCCCCAGGTTGTACTTCAGAGCTGAGCTTAGACACTACCTGGTGGCTCCAGGCTCCTTGGGCCACTCACACCCCCATTCATCTGGTGGCTCCCTCAGAGAACAGACAGCTGTACCCAGCTCACTGTCCTGTTCACGCACAGTCCCAGTCACATGGTTAAATAACCCTTCTCCCCACCTCCGTGTCTGCACTGTCAGACACAGGCATTTTTTTCCCCAAAAGCAGGAGCTCACTGGTCTTAGGGAATTGGAAGCCTTTGGTTTAAACCCTGCCTTTTGACTTGATGCCCTAAACAATTTCTCCATGTTGTAGTGTCGTTTTCTATAAAGAGAGGACGATCAGGCCAAGTCAAGAAGAGTGCAATTAGATCCAAATTAGATAATACAGGCATGGCCAACAGGCTTGATAACTATGTCCTTCTTGTCCCCACCTGGTAAACAAACAAAGCAGCAGAGATTCCTTCGTTTATTCAACTAAGTTCATCCCCTTGTTTATACCACTAATTTCCTTATCTCTCCATCTTGCTACCTGTACACTGCCTCACTGGGATGCTGCTGGAGCGAGCCAGGGTCTTTGCTCCCCGGCAGCTCAGAATCTGGGCCCAGCAAATGCACCAGGTTACTGGGTATTTCATCCCTTAGGTGACAGCCCTGCTATTAAAGTAGCTTCCCTAAGGTTTGCCTTCCCTCGCAGCGAGGTGCCACCGTTAAACCATTAGTTTAACCTCTCGTCATGTTCGAGTATGATTTGTTGAAATAAATCCACAGTCAACATCTGTCTGGGGTTCATTCCTTTCACGTGAGCCACACAGCCAGCCGCCCGGCTCTCGTCTCCTCTGGCTCACTTCGCTTCTTAGGGGGCAGAGCCAGCACCTTTGGCAGCCTCAGCTGTCTCAGCATCTGGGGAGGGTGCAGCATGCAGGAGTGCTAACCTCAAGTAATTGGCCAGAAGAGTGAGCAACTAATGGCATGGAACCTCTGTGAAGGTAAGTAAAAGGCCAGGGACCCACGGCTGAAGCGAAACAGAGGCTGCGGTAATGAAGATGAAGAGGCCCAGGAGGTGGGAGGCTATTGTTGCCTGCATTGTTTAAAGGAGCTCGTTAGTGTCATCAACCGTAATGACCTCATGCCAGGGCAAAGGTCAGAGGGCATGAGGAACTGGTGAGCATGATGGATGCTGACACAGAGGTTTCATGAATCATTTCTAAAAGGTGAGCGCGGCCTGGCACATAGGAGACCTGGAAACACCAGATGAATCAGAGAATCAGTGCGCTCTGGTGCTGTGGAATGCACGAGTTCTGATGGGAGATAAATGGCACTGACCAGACACGCACACAGCTGAGTCCTGCTGGGCCATAGCTTCGCTGTACATTCGAAGGGGCAGTTTGTCCCTGGGATTATTAGGACAAGGAACTGCTGATATCATCAGCTGCAATTACTGTCTGGGAGGAAGCTTGAAACGAAGCCCGAGAAGTGACGAGGCACTTTCCATCATTTCTTCTTTCCTTCTTCCGTTGGATCACAGAAAGTGTGTGTGCAAAGTGTGTATGTGTGTGGTGAGATCAAGCAGGCATTAATTGCTTAACTGATAGTTAGGAATCGTGACCCGGGACTGGAGAGAGAGCTCCGTCAATAAAATGGTGACTACCTAGGCACAATTCCCAGCACCCATGGCAAAAGCCAGGAGCAAGCGCCATGCTCTTAATGTCTTCCTAATGCTGAGGATGCAGACAGGCAGCATTCCGTGGCTCTCTGACAAGCTAGTCTTACTGAATCAGTGATCTCTAAGTTCTGTATGAAACTATCTCAGAAAATGAGATGGAGTGGAATAGAGCACACTTACTATCAATCTGTGGCCGCCACCTGCACACGCGTGCACCCCCACCCACTGTCACACACACAGAATTGTGATTGTGACCTTAAGAGTCCAGTTGCCCCTGCTGGGCTGTGTCTCTTGTGCAGAGTTTGGTGACTGTGACAGTTCTACCCATGCTGCGTGTTAGGATTTGCTGAAAGCCACTGACAGTTTGTCTGGCCCTACCCTGGTCCTCCCAGTGAGGTGGTGCACAGGAAGGGCAAACGAGACACGCTCATTTCCTTCCTGCTGCAAAAAAAATTGCCACAGACTTGGAGCTTAAAATGACATAGGGATCACCGTGGGGATATATAGGTCAGAGGTCTGAAGGGTGTCTTGGGCTGAAATCGGGGTGTAAGGAGAGAGGGTCCTTTCTGGAGGCTATGGGACCAATTTATTTCTTGGACATTTTCAGCTTCCAAGGGCTGCCCATCTGCCTCAAGTCATGACCCTGCCATGGTCTTCATATTTGTGTTCCCCTCCCCAGTTCATATATGGAAACCTTGTGCCCAAAGTGATGGAGTTAACAAGCTCTGATTGTACCATGAGCACTGCCTATCATGAACAAGATCAGCAGCCTTATAAAGAGCTTCCAGAGAACTCCTCTGTCCCTCGCAGATAAATGTGACATGAAGGCACCATCTCTCAAGGGGCTACAAGTCCTTTGGACTCCCCAGACTCCAGAATAGTAAGCAATGGATTTCTGCTGTCTACCAATTCCCCATCTAAGGTAGCTTGTTACACAGATGAAAAGCATTCTTCTTTCATCTTCAAAGCCAGCAAAGTGGCATCTCGCTGGTTACAGCTTTCTGCCACCTGCAGTCTGGAAGCTTTGTGTATGTGTGTGTGCATATGTATTTGTGCATGCATGTGTGTTAATACATATATGTATGCATGTGTATTGTATATATGTGTATGTAGATATCTATGTGTGTGAGTGTGTGGTATATATGTGGAGGGCACATAGATGTGTGTGTGCTTGTGTGTTGCACATGTATATGTTTCATCCTGTGCTGGAGGCCAGGGGTCAGCCTTGTATGTGGTTCCTCGCAAGCCATCATTTTGTTCTTTTGGGGAATGGCCCAGAACTTACCAAGTAGGCTAGACTGGCTAGTCACCGAGCCCCAGAGATCTGCTTCTGTTGATCTCCCCACTGCTAGGATTCAAGTGCACATCGCTGTGCCAAGCATGTTTACATATGGGTGCTAGGGATCATATTCAGGTCCTCAGACTTACATGACAAAGCACTTATTGACCAAGTCATCTCCCTAGCTCTGGAATCAGCAAGGTTTCTTTATTTCCAAGGCATCAAACCATCAGATTTGACTCACAGGGATAACCCAGTATCGCAAGGTCATTAATCTTAATTACATTTGGAAAGTCTCTTCTACATTTTCAAATACCATTGAGTGGGGTGGGACATCTTTATGAGAACACGATTTTGCCCCAAAGGGTCATGTGCATTTCCAATAACCCCTCCAGTGGGATACAGGAGACTACTCCTTCTCTTCTAAGAACATCCCCCGCCTCCACCCACCCCGGGGAAGTGCACTTGACTGTGTGTAAAATCTTAGCGTTCAGCTCAGCAGAAAAGAGTTCTCACACTCCCCAAACGGATCTTATAGCAGAGCTGCATTTGAATACGTTGAAACGGAGATGTTTTAGACTCCCATGAAATCAAGTTCTTGTTAGCTGGAGACAAGTTCCTGATTAAAATGGTCCAGAGGGCGTGTCCCCCAGCGCGCACTGCTTACTCATCTCTCCGGATGGAGAGCGCAGATCCTGGCGGAGAAATGCATTTATTTTATGGTGGGTTCGCAGCCACAGAAATTGCTTCATGCAAATGAAGCTAGGCAGTGTGACTTCATGAATAAGAAATGAACCGACGCCTCTTCTCCCCACAGGCAATGTCGTACACTGGGAAATTAATCGTGGCATGCTTTGGGTGGCCCTGGCTGCTCTGTGTAGGGATTCAGCAGACAAAAAAATGATGCTTCCCTTCCCCAAATTGGATAGGAGGCATCTATGTCTTTTTAAGCTTTATTGTGTGTTGTAAGTGACCCATGGGTGACTCTCCATCCTCCCGGGAGCTTCTGGGACCTTTCAGATTTAAGAGTTCACAGCAGAAGCCACATGTAACTGAGCCTCACATTGAAGTCATGGCCTCAGGATCCAAAGTGCCTAGGTTCAAATCCCAGTGGTTTTGGTCTCTAGCTGTATGGCTTGGGAATATTCTTACTCACTTTCCCTACTTATAAATTAGATACCATTACAGCACCTACTACTTATGAGGATTGATTATAGCCGTGAAACACTTAGAATAGAGCTCTCCTGACCCCGGGCTACTACTGGAAGGGCCAGATCATGTCACTGGAGCTAAAATTAAAAGTAATAGGGCTGGAAAGCTAGCTCAACTGATAGAGTATTTGTCTAGCATGTGTAAAGACCTGGGTTCCACCCTCAACACTGTTTAATCTTAGTTTAGTGGTATGTATTTATAATCCCAGTGCTCCTGAGACAGAGGAAGGGGGATCAAGAATTTAAGATCCTCCCCAGCTACATAGTGAATTCAAGGCAGCCTGGGCTGCATGAAACTCCACCCCACTCCGTGAAAATAATTAAAGACGAATATCTCTCTTTGCTGATGGTTCCAAGGTTTCATAGTGTTGAAAGAAGCAAAAAAGCCTAAAAACTAAGTCTTAGGTCCCAGACACACTGCTCAGATGTCTGGACAAGTTACTTCTCTTGTTTTAGTGATTTCCTTGTCCGATGCACATTTTGACAATTGCCGAATAACAATTTTATTATGTAAAAAGGTTGCGCCCCCCCCCACCAAGATATTATAGCTTAAAATAACCATCATTTGAGACTAGAGAGATGGCTGAGCAATGTCTACTGCTCTTGCAGGGAATCTGGGTTCCATTCTTAGTACCCACACTGAGCAGTTTGCAATCAAAACCCCAGCTCTAGAGGATCCAATGCCTTCTTCAGGCTTTCGTGGGCATCGGCATTCCCGCGCACACACCCATACACATGACTGAAAATATATGTGTCCACCATTTATTACGTTTTATTATAACTCTCGGCCTTGCGTGTCAGGATCTCAAGCTCAGCAGGTCTCAGCAGAATGAATCATGGGTATTGCCCGGCATTCATCAGGAGGTGAGCATATTCACATGTGAGTTTCCTCAGCTCCTGTTGGTGACCTGTAAGGCCTGACAAAGATTTCATTCTGTTACATGATAAAAACATGGAACCTACCTGCCAAGGGTTCCAAGCTGCAGCAATAAACCAAATGCTCCTTCAAGACAGCCGCAGAAAGACGGAGTCCCTGCCCTGGCAGAGAAGCTAGCTTCCTGTCTAAGCGGATTCACATCCCAGAGGAACCGCCCATCTTTGGAAGGGTCCAAAGAGAAAGGCTGATCTATGCTGTCTGTGGGTTACCCTTGAGGGATCAGAGTCCTTGAAGTTTTGATTTCGAGGGCAGACATTTTAGGTTTTCTTTTCTTCATCCTAGGGCTGGGAAGGAAGCGTGAGTAACGGGGTGTTGTGCCCTACCAAGCATGGGGTGGCGCTGAGGGCGATCCTGTCTTGACAGCAGTGCCCCCCTCTAAATGAAAGAAGAGGAAGCAAACCAACCTTTCAGGGACTGCCCAGTGTGCGCGGGGAAGCCTCGTGAGCATGTGGGCTCATCAGATCCCCCCCCCCGGCACCTGCCCGAGAGATGCAACACTTCTCCAGTCTCTGAAACAGGAACCTGAGCTTTGAAAGGGTTAATCTGCTTGCCCTGGTCTGTAGATCGAACATGGCACAGTTCGTGATTCACATCCAAGTCTGTCTAGTCTCAAAGCTCAGCCTCTGGATGGTCCCCATTCTAGCCCCCCTGGTGGGCACACACTAGTCTAGCTGGGGCTCCTTTGGTTGTAGTTGATGAAAGCATGTTAGATCAGGCTAGACAACCAGCAACATTCTGTGGAGGGATCCTGAGTTGGCACAGAGAAACTAAACCTCAGCTGGGCAGAACAGTCCCCGAGCTTGAGGACAGAAAGCAGACATCACATTGCTGTCACAGTGTGAAAGTTCTTCAGTCTTGGGTCCGCAGGCTCTTCCTATCTACTCCTCTGTGCGGTGATGTATCTTTTCCATGCTGAAGATAGTTTTATCCACTCAACAGAATCACGCCATTGCCCATTCCCAGGATTTCTTACTTAGCCATGCATAAACTGGGGCAAGAGGCAGGGAAGCTGGACGTCGTAGAGTGTGCTGGGTGTGAGCCAAGTGCAGCAACAGCCTGGTAGGCTGAGCAGGTGGGGTAGGAGCCAGTCCAGATCCTTTAAAGAGGTTCTTAGATTTGTATCTGATGTGCTGTGTGACCTTAGACAAGTTACTGGATCTCTCTGAGCCTCACTGTGTCCAGGTATGAAACGAGGCTGACTATACTTACCACATCATCTCCCATATTTGATACAATATCAGCTCCTAGCAGCCATTTAATACAGAGCAGCCACTACAGTCGACAGGGAGAGTCACATACTACAGAGAGAGCCACTACCTACAGGGGGGGCCACTGCCTATAGGGGGAGCCACTGTCTACAGGGAGAGCCCACACTTGATTCTGGTGACATTGGCATAACCACATTCCTTAGGAGATATCTTAGCAACTTTTCTCTTGGCCTGACCAAAAAAATTAAAGGCAGAAATAGTTTACTTTGGCTCAGGGTGTAAGAAGCGATACAGTCCGCCATGGCAGGGGAGGCACAGTGTAAGACACAAGATGGCTGATGAGTCTCTATCAGTAATCAGCAGGTAGAAAGTTGGGTTGGGCTGTATAGCCTCAGTCCCTTCCCCCCACTTCTTCCAGCAAGGCTCCACTTCCCAGAGGTTCCACAATCCTCCAAATCAGTGCCACCAACTGGGAACCAAGTATTGAAACATGTGAGCCTGTGGGAGACCACAGCCAGAAAAGAGCCTTGAATTTGGACGATGTGGAGCTCTTGAAATGGAATAGTGGGGGACTCAGCAGAGCTCAGAGGGAGAGGAAAGTAATGGGGAGGTGGCCTAGGAAGCAGAGACACACCTATCCCTCCACTACCCTCTTCTCACCCAGGACTGGCCGTGATTTATGGAGCTCACTTCAAGGGGGACATGCAAAGCCCCTGCCTTGTTCAAACATCATTAACAATTTCAAGATGGCACCAGGGAGAACTAAACCCAGCCTTTTGTAGCACAAGGCCTAGGTGATCATTGGCACAGGTCATGTGACAGCAAGGCCTGCCTGGCTCCTCACTGACAGAGAGAAGCATACGGGGCCAGTGTGGGCCAGCATGTTCTCTCCCTCCCTGGACCCAGCTTACTGAGGTCTTTGACAGGTCCAACGAGGAACAGGGAGTTTTGACGCAGCAGCTCATCATCCGGAAGTCTACGGGTGGATAATATGGCAGTTAAGTGTACCTATCGAGCTTGTGGGTATATATAAATGTTTCCTGTTGACTGGAGTCTGTAGTTACTGGAGTGTTGCCATGGAGATTGGCAGGGCCAGCTGTTGTCTCATTTTCCCCCAAAGAATTGTATGCTAATGAAGGTCCCCTGGAGAGTTCTCCAGGGGCAAGATGAGCTACTGAAAAATCTGCAAACCAACCACAGGTAGTGGATGCCAAGCTCATGTGTGTTGTTAATAACATGGTTTTAGGGGGTTTTGCTGAGACGTGGCTAATTGGGGAGAGGAATCTGGAGGTAGGCTGCTGCGAAAGAGGAAGAAGAAATCCTCCCTCAGACACCGAATAGCTGTGTTATTAAATTCCTCAGAGCCTGTTTCCTCATTTAGAAAATGGGGATGGGTACGTCAGATTCCTGGGAGCTTAGGCTTGGAGTACGTGGAAGGATTGGCTCGGTTTCTGGACAGGTATGTGGGCATGATAAGGTCATGATATACTGCTGATATTAAAGAGATGAGTGCTATTAAACTTCTAGGATTCACCCAAGGCACTTGTGTTTTGACTCACCTAGACCTTAGACCAACCCACCAGTGAGGAAACCGTTGTCCTCGTTTTATAAACAGGACACAGAGAGCTCAAGAGAGTTGTCTGAGGTCACCCAACTAAGAGAAGACAATGTCTGGATTCCAAATCAGGCAATCTGACATAGAGCCCAAGAGACACAGTCTACTGGGCTCTGGAAGTCCACAATAAAATGACTAACAGATTCCCCCCTGACAGAGCCCGGGGGCAAGCTGGAGGAGCAGGTGTTTATTTAATGGGAAGTATTGGTGGTGCTGTTCAAGGACCAGAGGTCTCATTAAAGCCGTCCCATTGACTCCTCTGGAGCTGCAGTAGCTCCTGCCTTCGTCTGATCTGTAGACCGGAATCAGGATCTGTATACAGAGCTTGGGATCAAGGTCTGTATGTACAGCCTGACTCATTTGCTACTCACTCCAGTGGTCCTTCCTTCCGCGGCAGGCTCTGGGTCTGCTTACCTTGTCCTCCTGTGAACTGAAAAATAACAGCACGTAAGTACAAAAGCACAAAACCAGACCCTTGAACTTCTCATTAATCCTGTCGAGTTCCTCAAATATAGCAAGCAGCTTCTCCTCGGGGCCTTTGCAAATGGCACCCCTTTTCCTGGGTTGTACTTTCCATTCCTCACTCTGAGCATTGGTCCAGGCATCACTGGACAAATTTTCCACTTCTGTCTGAGTGTAAATGGTCCTAATTCAAGGAAGTCATCCTGACCACCCCATCCTGGGACTTACATCTGCCTCCTCTCAAGTCCTGCAGACACCTGTCTGCTGGCCTTCACATGAACCAGTGCATCGGTCTATTTTCATAGCTGTTTTTGTTCACTCCCGAGTCACCAAATGACTCAATGGCTGGCTGAATTTGTTGGATAAATGAATTAGTGGGTCCGGACCTACACAGCCCCAGCCTGTGCCCTGGGGAATCCAGGTTCTCTGCGGCCATCCCAGCTACGTGGACATTTGGTAGGGGACTGTGGTCCCACTAAGTGTTCAGGAGCACATCAACAAAACAAAAGGATTGCCTGTTGTGGGAAGGAAGCAGGGAAAGAATAACTAAACAGCTGCTATGTTTCAGGCCCAGGATCTCCCATGAAGTTCTCAAAAAATGGCCACTGTGTGCATTTGGCGATGGAGAAAAACAAGAGTCAGGTTGGATATAGGGGCATGCCTGTCCCTCCCCTTGGGTGACCATGCCTCCTCTGTCAAATGGGACTGGGGCAAGTATTCCCAACTCTTCCAACTCAGTCCTCCTGTTCCTGAGGTTTGGACTCCTCCTGTTCGTGTGTGCATGTGCTCGCCTGCCTGCAAGTGCACGGAGTCCCCTCAGACGGGGGCTGTGTCATCAGCTGAGTCTGCAGTTCCAAGCCCTTAGATAACGTACCTGTCTTTGGGTGCTATAAATGTCAAGGAGTTCGGGCTCAAATGCCTTGCTCTATGCACCTGGGAGAGGCTGCCCTGTCTTGTTCAGCCATTCCACCGAAAAGGTTAGGAAGGGACTGGATGCAAATGTTCCTTCCTTCGTGGTGGCTGAGCCAGGCTGCCTTCCCAGGGCTGCTCAGGGATATTTATTCAACTCCCTAACACCGGATGCTTTTCCAGGGTAGAGGCAGGGCCGTGACAAATGATAACAGTCAGCAGCCATGGGCGAGACGGGAGATAATGGGCAGCCCCACCTCCCTTTGCTGGCTCTTTGTATTTCATCTGTGATTCCCCCTGAAACCTTGGAATCACTGCTCCTAAAACTCAAAGGCAGAAATGGAATTTCATTCCAGGCACCAGGCAATGGGGTCGCTGACATTCGCTGGGATTGCTTTCATCTTGCCTGAAACATCCAACAAGAAAGAAATGTGGTAAGCTAGGTCTTGCAGGCAGAGTCACCCAGGGAACGGGTCTCTGGTCTTTCCTTAGGCTGGACTCACCTTCCTCCTTAGCATTTGCATTCTACAGGAGGAGCTACAGAATGAGTTCACTTTTTCAAAAAACTTCATTTTTTGGTGGGTATGCTGTTCTGGAAATGGAGCCCAGGCTTTGTGTGCGTTAGGCAAGCGTCCTACCTCTGAGTTGTGCCCAGCTCTCAAGTTTTTAGCTTCTGCAGTTGCAATCTGTTAGGGGTGGGGGAGTGGAAAGCAGGACTAGTTTGTAAGTCAGAGAAATAACAGAATGGGAAACAGGCAAGGGAGAGGGAGTGAAAGGAAGGTAGCCAGCAGTGGTTGGTGATTGGGAAGGTTCCTGGAAAGCTGCTCAGGGTTGGCAGGGTGGCGCTATGGCTCTGTTTCCCCCACGCTCAGGGTTGGCAGGGGTGGCGCTATGGCTCTGTTTCCCTCATTGCTCAGGGATGGCAGGGGTGGTGCTATACCTCTGTTTCCCTCACTGCTCAGAGTTGCCAGGGGTGGTGCTATGGCTCTGTTTCCCCACTGCTCAGGGTTGGCAGGGGTGGCACTATGGTTCTGTTTCCCCCACACTCAGGGATGGCAGGGGTGGTGCTATACCTCTGTTTCCCTCACTGCTCAGGGTTGCCAGGGGTGGTGCTATGGCTCCGTTTCCCTCACTTCTCAGGGATGGCAGGGTGGCGCTATGGCTCTGTTTCCCTCATTGCTTAGGGATGACAGGGTAGCACTATGGCTCTGTTTCCCCCACACTCATGGATGGCAGGGTGGCGCTATGGTTCTGTTTCCCCCACTGCTCAGAACAGGAACTCGTTACTCGTCGGCTGCACCCTGAACGTGACATTGTTTTGTCTGTTTTAAACATGAGGAAACTGAGGCACAGAGAGGCGATGGTGCCTGGCAGACACCAGTGCTCACCACAGAGGTTTTGCACCCCTCTCTGACAGTAGCTAATAGCCTTCTTAAGGGCCCAGCAGCACACAGTCTCATAATTCTTACATTTGGGAGATGGTAGCCAAAGAATCAGAAGTTCAAGGTCATACTCAATCACACAGTGAATTTGAAGCGAGCCTAGAATCCATGTGACCCTGTCTCGAAGTAATAAGAATGATTTCACTAAGATCACTCACGCTAGCTGAAGCATTGCTGGTCACCCCAGGTCTTGTCTCGGGTAAATTCCAGTGTGACTCCCAGTGCCGTCACCATTTCCATTAGAAATTGTTCAGGGGAAGGAGCTGGTGAAGGGGAGGGCTGACTAGAGCCACACAGGAGGCATAGCAGAGACAGCCTTCCCCGAGGACCAGCTCCACCCGTTAGTTATCACCCAAGACTCCATCACATGGCTGCGCCTCACAGTGGATGACTTCGGGCCCAGCCCAGGATCAATTGGTTTGCCTTTTTATAAGGAATTGTGGGGAGGGACAACTCACCTCTGGAGATTTGTGGTGGTGTCCCTTCAGCTCTGGAGCAGACACCCACAACGAATGTTGAGGCTAGAGCTGAGCGGGGGAGGGGGTGAAGGGGGGGCTTATTTGATACGCTCAAAAGAGCTGGGTTCCAAGGAGCTGGCTGCACACGCCTGTCTGTTGGCAGTGGAGTCACACACCTATCTCAACTGAACCCCGTGCAAGGCAAGGAGGGGGACTTCCTGGTGGAATCTGAGTTTATGCCTGAGGAACAGGCCCACAAGGCTTTAGAGACTTTGGGCGCTCCCACAGCAAGGAATTGGCAAAGCCTCCCTGACCTCCATGGCTGTGGGTTCTATTGGTTTAGGGTTTTCATCAGTGGGTAACCAGGAGACTTCGGGGAGAAAAGAGATGGGTGCAGATGAGTCAATGCTGTGGACCTGTGCCCTCATCCCACTGCCCAACCGTTCCAGCCTCACTATGGCCCCCATGGACAGGTGTTTGGATACAGAAACCAGACCTCAGGAGTGCTGTGGAGGTCAAGCAGGCCAGCCTGTTAAAACAGAAAGGAGAAAAGCCAGGGCGCCCAGAGTTGGGGAGCAGAGAGAAGTAAAGGCCTGAGAGCGCTCGGGTTTAGGTTTGGGGAAGAGAGGGTAATCAATACATTCTATAATTGATCATGACCTCTGAAAGTAAAAATAACATTGAATCACGTACTTACATAGAATTGCCTGAAAATTATGCAACCAAAAGCTGATAATATTGTTTTTAAAGAAAGGTTGTCCTGGGAGGGGGAGGGAAATGGGAGGCTGCGGTGGGGAAAAGACAGAAATCTTAAATAAATAAATAAATTTAAAAAAAAAAAGAAAGGTTGTCCTAGGACCGCTGGCTGAGCCGTGAGAGCCTGGCATGGGACACTGGCGGGAAACTCTGTCACTAGGGAAACACTGCCATCTGTCACTGAGCTCTGGGCTTCTTGATGGTGATGCCACTGGTTCTCTCCACCTCTGTGGCTCCTCGAGAGCTGCCCGGTTCCTTCCTAACCGTGAGCCCTGCCATCTGGCCAGACACCAGCCTTTTGATTCTGACCCAGGGTGCTTTGCACATTAAGCCCAGACTGAAAAACAAAATCTGGTCCAAAGACCCCTTGCCAAGTAGGAGTGGACATAGCCAGTAACAACATATTCTGGAGTCTGTGGCCAGAACTGTGCACATTGCCCTCTGGAGTCTCTGCCTAATGCCTTTTGTACCCCAGCCCAGTCAATGACATTGTATCACCTGGGCAGATTCCAAAGGAAATAGACCAACCGTCTCTCCATCAGCAAACCACTCTGTTCCCTGGAGAGCGCTGTCCCCACAAGGTTCTGTTGGGAGCCTGGGGTGCCCTCCCTGAGGGATGGGTTGGTTAGAGTGTCTGGTCTGCCAAGATGGGGCTGCGGGCTCCAGGGGAAATAGCCTATTCTAATACTCAGTGTTAGTGGAACCATGGCTGGCGGCTTCCTCCCGAAGCTGGGAGACAACACGAGTCTGAGGCTGGAATGTGCTCTCTGGTGGAAGACACTGGGCAAGAGGTGCCTCCCGGGAGTGCCCAGTGCCTGGATATAGAGAGCAGAGAGGGGAGAAAACGGAGACTTGGTTCTGGGGTGCTAAGGGGAAGGAAGGCAGCCAGGCCTGCAGGAGGTGGAAATCACTGCCTATACTCACACTTTATTTTCAAATGGGAAACGCAGCTCATCCGAACTGATAGACCGTTCCAGGATAGGTGGAAGCCATGCCTCTGTTTCGCCCTTGCCAGGAAACGGAACACAAAGCCTGCTAGACATGCTGGGTCTCCTGTTTGTCCATGCTGAAGACAATCACCCTGTCGTGTGCCTTGGGACCAATGTCCCGCACAGTCCTTCATTAGCTGTCTCCTAGCGTCGGTCACACTGAGACGCTCAGTAACTAGATACGGGTGCCAGGACCGCAGAAAAGTGCCACCGACAATAAGTGGGGACAGCCTAGGGTCCATGAGAAGTGAAAGAGTCCCTTCGTCTGCCTTGTAGCACATGACAGATTCGCTTGCGAATCCAAAGGCGTGCGGAAAGGACCATAAACAGCTCCACTCACACCGCCACCTGGGTGCAGGTCCGGAGGACCAGGCCGTGTGATTTCTGAGGGTGCTTTTACAGACAGCGAGCGACAAGTGTGCGAACCACGTGCTTTGACAGGAAAGGGGAGGCTGGGCTCTGCCGCGGCAAGAACACAGCTGTCATTATCGCTGACTCCTCCGTGACTTTCGCACCTTCCCGTTCTGTCATGTCATCTGCGGTGCTGTATCAGGAGGATCGTTATTCTCACAGAAGAGGCTGAGACCAGAGAGGGTCTTAGAGCCAGGGAAGTGACTGGCAGCTGGAGGCACAGCAGGGTGGCTATTTATATAGAGAGCTTGTGCCCCTAGGGAAGGTCTGCTGGTGGCCCCCTGGGTGGTGGCCCCCTGGGTGGTGGCCCCCTGGGTGGTAGTCACGCTGCTGTCACTCTCTCCTCCACCACCCCTCCACCACCGAGTCTCCACAGACAAGACAAGCTGGTGCTCTAGCTCTGGGGAGCAGCATGGGAGCCCTGTGAATAAAAGCAGTCACCCAAGGGCCAGTACACAGGGACACTGGATACAACCGGATACACTGCTTAGATTCCCCCTTATCTGATTTGCAGATGATTTGGGAAGTCTGGGGTTATTTTTGCTCACCAGTTAATGTGGGTTAATTGTGTGTCCCAAGAGATAAATTGAGGTCCTAATTCCTATTGCTTCAGACTAGACCTCACTTGAAAGCAGGGGTATTGCAACTGTATTTACGTAAAAGCCGTCCACACTGCAGTCAAGCCAGCCCATACCAATCATGAGAGGTGCCCTGGTGACAAGGAGGTGGAGACTGGCATGATGCTATTGTAAGCCTCAGCAAGGACAGCTGAAGTTAGGACATGGATCAGCTGCCATCCCAGATCGACCACGTGCATCTTCAAGAAGCCCTAATGTCATTCTACCAAGAAGCTGGCAGTTTGGCCAGCGTGTCCCTCCCCTGTGGCTGAGGAACGCCACTTACTCCCTCTGGTCTTTCTTTGCTCGTGTTTGCCACATTGCCCCAGGACATGCTCAGTTCTGCATGTACCAGTTGACAAGGAGTCAAAGAGCGAAAAGGGTGGACTACCAGGCAGAATCCCATCTCCCAGACTGGTCCTCTGCATAAACCCGATCCTGCCATCCCTCCTGTGAGAGAGCAGCTTTGCCAACAGAGGATGAGGGCCTCTAGCAAGCGTTTCATTCATTCCGCCACTCCAGCTCCATTCCTTTTCTGCACAGTTAGTGTTCTGTGACGTCGCAACCCGTGCTAGGTGTTGAGGATACACAGGGAATGAAAAGCAAACACTCGGGTGCTCCCAGAGCCTAGAGAACTCACTCGGGCTGCCAGGGGAGCCAGGCAAAAGAGTAGCATGGAGGGCAGTAAGTGATGTGATATGGGACAGGCAGTTGCTAGGGGCCCTAGGCAAGCTTGAAAAACACAAGCTCACGCAGATGCCAGGAGGCTCTGTGCACAGCCTCATCCTAAACCTTGGGAGGAAGACTTGCTCTCACCCCCACATGACAGAGCCCAGGAGGAAGAGCAGACTCTTCCAAGGCCTGCAAGGCTCACCGGGAGCTGCTGTGGGGCTCTGCCCAGATCCTCTATACCACTGCTGCCCCTTCTGGCTGCTCCTGCCGCTCAGCTGCTAGGGGCACACAGTAGCCAATGACCTATCTCAAGCTCTAGCGCCTCACAGCCCTTTTGGCGTACTCCCACTGCTCTCCTGCTCTCCAGCCTGTCACTCCAGCCTGTCCCCTCTGTGGTTCAGGGCTAATCTTGAGATGCTCCTCTGTCCAATCCCTTTCTGACTAAACCCTGTGGCTCTGGTCTGTATTGGAGCACACCAGTATGCCCTCAACACCTGGTCCATCTCCCAGTGGTGTGCGTCTGTCAATGTGATTGTGACAGAGCCCTCTCTACTTTGCTGGGCATTTCCTCCGAAGCTGTACCTAATCTTGTAAGTCACTCGTTTGTTCGTTCTTTCAGTAAACATTTAGTGAACATTTAGCATCTCTCTCCTGATAAATGGTGCATCTGATGAAATCAGCAGTCACACCTGACTTGCCCACCTGTGCATTTTTGCAAGAACCAGGAGAATCAGTTCGATTTAGCCAAAGTATTGACAATGGGCTGGGCATTTGCACCCCACCCCAAACTAACACGTTAAAATCCTAACTCCCAACCTTTGTGAGGTGATGAGGTGAAGGAAAGGGGCTCTATAGAGTTCTCCTGATTCCCAGCTGTCCCGTGAGAATTCAGTGGAGAGTGCTATCCTTCAGGGTTCTCCCCTCTTTCATCCTTCTTTTTAGACCATGCAGGGTTCCTTGCATATGGCATGAGCTTGCCAGTAACATCAAGGACAAAGCTCAGGAAAGCAGAGCAGGAAAATGTCTCCTCCCATCCTGTCCAGCGGCATGTCTCCAGGTGCTCCGGGTGCCAGGTGCTTGGCTGGTTCATGTCCCAAGCTGGTGCTGGCAGGAGACAGAGGTGGGGGCCTCTGGGGAGCAGGGATTGTTGCTGCTGCTTGCTGTCTCGTTAATCCTCTGCTAATTGTGGCAAATGGGATTTTACAGTTCCCCAGGCCCTCACCGTGAGCTATGTCTGCACCTCAGAAGACAGGGCTGCAGGCCAGCCTTGGAGTCCCTTCGAGATCTGCCTGGCTAGTGAGTTAGACCCTCTATATGACTCTGGACACCACAGCCATCTCGTTGGCGAAGGGAGGGAAGTCTGGAATCCGCATTGAGCCTTTCTTTCTCCGTTCCCTAGTAACATCCTCAGTGTGATTCACCATGGGTGTCAGGGAGCCCATGGGCCACAATGATGACTTAGTCACTTATCCAGTTCTATGACTGGTACAACTTTCTTCTGTGGTTTGGGGTCCCAAGGCCCAGCCCAGGTCACCAAAGCCCTGAATCTATTAAAAAGAAGGAGCTGGCTCATGAGTTATGGTCAATTGGTCTTAGGGTCTCTACTTCCTCACCTGCAATGTTGGAGAATAATAATTACCCCTCTGGGGAGTAGGACAATGAAATTAAGGTGCATCTAAGTGCTTCTCGTGGAGGACACATCTCAGCACTTGTTCCTAAGGGCTTCCTTACATGTCTTGCTCTTGTCCATCCTTGTCTTTTATGTGCTGGTGGGCACAGCTCTGCGGTAATGATAATGAGCAGTGCTTAGAGCACTGAGTGCTTGATGATGATGGCTGGGCTCCATAGTCTGTCTCTCTCTCTCTCTCTCTCTCTCTCTCTCTCTCTCTCTCTCCCCCTGCATGAAGGCCCTGCAGAGTGAGCAGGGGCAGGGACCGGGGATGGGAGCCTATCTCACGGTGCTCTAGCAAAGATACAAACCTGAAGCTGTTCTGCTCAGCTTTGTGCCTCAGGGGTCATCTTGAGCCTTCCTTTCTCTTCCTCCACCACCATCTGGCCACTTTTGCAAAGAGCCCTGGCCAATTGTCACCTCTCTCACCCCTGCTATGTGAGGCAGACTGGGGCAAGGACAAATCTGGGAATCCAGGTTCATGCAGTAGCCTCCTCCCTGAGTCACTTGGATATCCAGTTCCCTGGTCTGGTGAGTGAGGTCTCCTTCACAGAGAAGTCACGAGAGAAGGGAGGAGCTTGAGAGTGGGCTGGGACTTGGGAACATGCAGGAGGACAGAGCTGTTCAGGCACAGCTACACAGCAGCCTACAGAGGCCAAGAAGGTACTGAGGCTACTGGTAAAGCCCTAGCAGATCCTCAAAAAGACTCGTCCTCCCCCTGCAGTCTCCACACCCACACTTCATCCTGGCAATAAGGAGAGGACTGGCTCAGAGTGCTCCTGTTTCTATGGTTAAAGAAGCATAGCTTCCAGAGGGTTCTAACTGATAAATAATGGAGAGAATGCAGCTTCCCCTATCATGAAGTTGACAGGGATCATGAGGAAGGGGCCAGCCACGGCAGTGGCTCCAGTATCCTGCCTTCCTCACAGCTGGGGCATCCCTAGTTTCCCTGGCCCTGGCAGGAGCCCTTGAGGCCCTCAGCTTCCTGTAGTGTATACCGAGCCTCTGATAGCCACTGTCACCCCACTAGCATCTGTGGCCATCATCTGCAGGCACTGAAAAATATCTTCAAGGTAATGTCCCTGAATAGGAGAAAAATCATAAAACATCTGAAAGAGTTGTTTGTTTGTTTGTTTGTTTGTTTTTGAAGAAGCGATAATGTTTATCTCAGTGTTACTTCAGGACTCTGCAGAAAAACGTCCACAGTGATCCTCTGGTGACAAGATCAGTGTCATTGCTGACCATGGCAGTGCATGCTTCTAATGCCAGCACCCATGAGGCTGAGGCAAGAGGACTGCCATGAGTATAAGGCTAGTCTGGGACACATGAGGACCAGGTCAGCCAAAGCAAAAGTAAAGATTGCATGTTAAGTTGATTCCAGCTACTTAGCCATCTCCATGTAAGTCAGTTCAACCGACTGACCTATGGAGTCTCACTGTTTACCCTTTGGGTGTGAGGACCGCAAAGGTACAGCCACGCCCCCAAGCATTAACGCATATTATCTTTATGAATGTAACACCATTTACAGAAAGATAATAGGATGCGGTCTTCATGAAAAACTGAAGCCTGAGAGGGTCAGCCACTTGTCCAGAGGCTGCTGCTGTCACCTTGTACCTGAGCTTCCAGTCCTCTGGGAGCCCACACATACTCCTATCCAGTGGGAACCACCGCATGACTGCCCTCCTGTTCTTTCTGACATCTCCTTCCTCATCCATGATCAGTCGGTTCCCTCTACAGGGAACACTGTGGTAGGCAGCCTCTTGTGACCACTGCGCCACAGGCTGAGTCAGGGAGCTGCAGCTGAGCTCTGCCTGTCTCACCTCTTCCCCAGAAAATGGAGAGAAGCCAGGGCCTTTCTGCTAGAAGATTCCGAGCCCTAGCTGTGCTCTGCCTGGAGTTGGAGGCCCTGCTCTGGCTCCATCCGAGGAAAGTCTTCTCTAACCTGGTGGTCAACACTTCGGTCACTCTCTGAGCCTATGTCTCTTAAGGGCAAGGGCCCTGCACTGACCTAATGCTATAGCTTACGCTTAGCAAGAATTTAGCCCCAATTTATGGAGTGGTTTCTGTTCAGGGCACCCAGCCTCGCCTGCCTCCTGTGGCTTCTCTATTCTCCGCGCTGTGTCTCCCCACTTCCTTCTCAGCCTACCACCCTCGCCCCTCTGGGCCTCCCAGCAGTCAGTGTTCTCTCTCTTTGGATCCCTCTGCCCACACCACCCTGTTCTGCCCTTCCTATACCATTTACCATTTAACTCATGCCTCTGTGTTCCCCGGGGAAGGTGTTTAGGTGCCCCAGACTGACCAGACCCCCACCTCCATGTCTTCGCAGGCTCAGGATTGCCTTCTTACCCAGAGCCCATTTCACTGCCCTTGCCCACCCATCTACCCCTCCTCTCCCCCCTGTTCGGCTGTACCTCCAAGGACTGGGCCACCTCTGGATGGAGACCTCCTTGGCAGTGGCTCTTTGGGCCATCTGCCCACTGGGGCAAGCACCTTCTGTGGCCTGGGGGTGACTTGGCCACTGTGACCTTTGTCTCCTAGATGCTGTGCTGGCTGTAAGGGGACGGGAGACAGTGGTGCAGGGCTGTGTCTACGTTTGTGTGTGCATTTTCGGCTTCAAGCTCAAACCTTGCTCATCAGCACAGCAATTAACAGCAGCACCAGATGACAGATGGCCCGGCACTGAGCCTGAACCCTGGCTCCGCAGCAGGCCCTGAGTAGGGCAGACATGTCTGGCATGGTGGTTGCTTTCCTTGGTGTAGGGTCCAGCTTTAAGGCTGCTGCTGCGGAGCCAGGCAGATGGCATCGGTGCCAACAGTGGGGGCTGGGCCTAAAAGGGCCAGGCCATAGCACAGTCTCCTGGGGTGACTGGGCAGAGTAGCCCATCTCTACTCTAATATGGGGACGGACTTTTGAATTCTGTTGTGTTTTATAGTTTAATTTTATTTTGACCTGAAATTTAGGGTAGGAGGTTCCAGAATCCTACCTTCAAAGTTTTTTCAACATTAAGGATATCCTTCAGACAATGGAGTCCTGACAGTTCCACAGATGCTTCTGTTTTTCACAATTATTACACTTAGGGTTTCCTGTCTGGAGTTATGTAAGATCAGTGTTGCTTGACACGATTCTATGAGGGAGACTATAGTGCTCCCTTCCCCCACTTCCTGATAGCCCCTGGTGTGAACCGGCTGGCTGGTTATCACTCTGTGGATGACAGTGTCTTCTCTAATAAAAAGAAATACCAAATTAGCATCCACTTTGCTGCCTGGGCCATAAATTTAAGGCAAAGTACAGTGCCCAGAACCAGCAAGGATGCCACAGCATCAGTGCTAGATCCTACCCTGGCCATACAGGGAAACCCCAGAGGGCCATTGGCATGCCCTGGGGCATACAGCAGGCAAGCAGCCAGGCTAAAGCCACATGCTGGTCTCTAGTGACCTCTTTTCCCTCTGAATGTTTCAGACCATTGGAACTGTGTAGGCTCTGCCCTGTTCCCACCCCAGGCACTCTGGCTCACATTCTCTGAGCAATGTTGGGCTGGTCTCTTATCAGCTATCGGCCGTCTCCGTCCTAGTGAAGAAAAGAGAGAGGGGCAGACCGGCAGGTGAATCCTGCAGTCAAATGCTAATGATGTGGAAGCCATACATCTTGTTTAAGGAGGTGCTGGCAAGTCTGTATACACAGGGAACCACGCTGAAGCCAAGGCTTGGAAGTCCCTCAGGCTTGGAAGACGGGCTCAGCATGGACCACATCAGTGGTACTCCTGTGTGGTGATGAGTTGAGCAGGCCTGCTTTTTGTCCCACCTGGCTCCCACATGGCTAGCTTAGCCCCAGAATAATAACATGGAAACTGTATTCATTTAAACACTGCCTGGCCCATTAGTTTTAGCCTCTTATTGGCTAATTCTCACATCTTCCTTTAACCCATATTTAGTAATCTGTGTAACACCACAAGGTGGTGGCTTACCAGGAAAGATTCAGCATGTCTGACCTGGCGGCTGACTCCATGGCATCTGCCTCACTGCCTTCTTCCTCCCAGCATTCTGTTCTGTCTTCCCTGCCTACCTATGTTCTGACCTATCAGGCCAAGCAGTTCTCTTTATTAATTAATCAATGAAAGCAACAGACAAATAGAAGACACTCCTACATCACTCCTGGAGCTGCAGACAGATTAGGAAGAGGGTCTTGCTCTCCTGGGATTAATAGCTTTGGAGATCCCCATGCCATCAGGGAACAGCCTACCCTCACCGGCTCTTCTCATCCAGCAGTGGGTGGGAAGGCCTCTTTGGGAGCATCCCTGCCCTGTACTTGCTGGAGATGCCCTCTTTCTTCTGCTCTCTCACTGACACATAGCCCTAGCCTGCATCCAATGACTTTCTGAGGCTGCTGCCGGGATACCAGAGGTTATAAGGACAGCCAGGTGAGCATTTGAGAGCGAAGACGGGTTTTCTGCTGTTGACATCTCCCCCTGCCATCAGGTATGTAGAGAGAATAGTGGGCATCACAAAACATTATTCTCTCTTAGCATCCTGATGACAGCATCCACACATGATCCTATTCCCACACAAATGGACCCCATGGGATGTCCATCCTTTCTGTCTTTAGTTACCGCATGGCCGTGATAACTGAAGGAGAGTTCAGGCATCCACTCTTTTCTTAGGAGATAATAACATGATCAGATTTCATGAAGAAAGGCATGCCTACCCATTTCCTCTTTCAAGACAGCTATCACTGAGACACACGGATAGCCGGGACTTCAGGGGCGCTATCCCCCGGGAGCCCGTCTCCTGACTGTGACTCACCTCCTAGCACGTGCAAGCACACATCTCGCATCCTTCCTACCCCTGCTGTAAATATAACGTCCTGGTTTCTATTTGTAAAACTTAAGAAGGTTCTATGAATATGGTCTGTTTAGGCATAGAGTAAATCTTTTTTGTTTTTTTAAAGAAGAAAGCGTGTTTTCTCTCCAACAGTTCAGAGATGTTTCCATTTCTAGAACTCGGTAGCCTCATCAAGATGGTTGAACAGGGTTAGATTTTTTTTTTACAAAATTTTGGAATATTTACATGTGCACAGTGAAATAGCTGATGAATAGGCCCTGAGATTAGTTTGTATTTTAAAAAGACCACAGGCATCCCCAGTTCACAATGAGGCAACCTGGGCCAGACGAGGGTGGCCACTCACACTGGACCACAAACTCGGATGTTTACGGACATAGGCTCTGGACGCTGCCAGCCCAGAACTCCTTACAAGGATACATGAAGTACATTTAGTAACATTGTGGCCAGGGCCCAAGGGCATCTTGTAACACAAGGTAGCTAACTTTGAGGGTCAGCCCACATAGGCAAGCAGGGGAGTTTTCCTTGAGGGATGACATACTTTTATAGGAATGGGTGCCCCCTAGAAAGATCATGAGAAAGGAAAACAATGGCATCGGGGTGTCAAAGAGCTCACACCCAATCTGAGGGATCATTGGTTAGTGCAGCTGTGTTCAGTGCTATCCTCAGCACCAGTGGAATGCTGCGATTGACCGAAACATCAGGAGATGCTGCAAAGCCTCCCCAGCACCCATCCACGGAGTGTCCGTCACACCTGTGCCACTCAGCTCCCCTCAAGGCAACCTAAAATGCCTTCGCCCCTCGCCCCAAGCTCCAGGCCCAGGGTGGGCACTCATTGTGTAAACAGTTCTTCCGGCTGTCCTGTGCGTCAGGCCTGGTGTTCCTGAGAATTCTCCTCTGGGCAGCAGCTGCTCTGGGTGCTAGGGGAGAGCTGGGCCCCTCTGAAGACAGGACCTTCCTGTAACCGCCTCTTGCTAAACTCTCTGAGAGACACACGTTTACTCTGCCACCACTCTGCCCCCTCTGGGCAGCTACTTTTTCTCCTTAAACATTTATGTCTCCATCTCAGTACTTTTTACCTGCCAGGCCCTCATCTATTTAGCTGTCCTCATTCCATCTGGGGCTCTTATTCACGTGACGCCAGCTAAGGGTTCCTTGGCTTGCATGTCCTGCAACTTCACATTGTCCTCCTGTTTGGGGTCCAGACGTCCTGGCCACCTTCTGGCATCATCTTCATTTGTTTGCCTGTTTGAGTCCGATTGACTCCCCCAGTCAAGTGCACATTCCCTGAGAGCAGGAACTCAGTCCCGCCCTGCCTCGCTGTGCCCAAGAGTGCGGACTTGTGGCTAAGTGTCTGTCAGGTGATTTGGGTGAACATGTTTTAAGCTCCTGCTTCAGGTCAGTTGCTAAATGAGGGACAGCAGTGTCAAGGTTTGAAGGCACAGTCCGTGCACCCTGGGGGCCTCATGTCTCAGGGGAGGAGGCAGAGAAGGAAAGGAGTTCAGAGATGGGAGCCAGGAAGGAAGGCTGTGGAGAAAGCTCGGGTGGAGTGGGAGGTGAAGGGCAGATGTGCAGCAGAGAAGCATGGAAACTATGGGGTGGTGGGCCGCGTGGAAGGCACGGATACACAGCTCAGAGCTGCACAGGCTCTGGAACAATGTCCGGAGCCTGGGACATGAGGGGCGAGTAGAAGAGGCCACTGCCCCACAGCAAGAACCTAGACACCCTCCTCCCTATAAAGAAGAAGCCATGGAGACAGTCCAGGTAGTGGTGGAGGAAGTAGGCTCCAAAGTGACCCTCAGGCCTGCATCAGATGCTCACTCTGCTGCTTGTTTAAAATAAATTTTATTCATTTGTTTATTATATGTGGATGAGTGTTTGCCCACATGTATGATTGTGCACCATGTGCTTTATTTGTTTGTTTATTATATGTGGATGAGTGTTTGCCTACATGTATGATTGTGCCTCATGTGCTTGGAGGGCTTAGATCCCCTGGACCTGGAGTTAAAGATAGCCATGAGCTGCCATGTGGATCCTGGGAGCTGAACCTGGGTCCTCAGGAAGAGTAGCCAGTGATATTCACCACTGAGCCATCTTTCCAGCCCCCTCACTCTGCTTGCTTATGAATCACACAACTGGCCCAGGAATTCTGTGTCCCTGAGCCTTAGTTTCCTCATTGTGGAAGCAGATCAACATTTGCTAATGAACGCTGAATAATTGAGACTTCTGTTGTTAGTGTGGTTTATAAGGGGGCTGCAGAGGACACAGGGGAAGGTATAGGCTTGACTTAAGGTAGGTCCCTCCGTCAAGCTGTGGACCATGGGGGAAGCAGGTGAGACAAGGACAATGGGAACATTTAGGAATCTGCTGGAAGAGCCAGGAAAGCTCAGACTCGGAGAAACTGGGTCAGGAGAGGCACAGTCATACTTTACCCCAAAGAGCAAGGGGACAGAGGTCAGTGGAGTCTCAAGACTATCAGGCAATAGCAACCAGAGCGAGGACTAGGGGGAGACACAGTCCACCTTGGCATGGGGTCCTTTGCCAGCTCATTACCTCTTGCACACTTGGAAGATGGAGCCTGCTCTGCATCTCAGACAGCTCTCATGCTGGGAAGGAGTGTCCCATCATTTGTACTGAGTGATGCATTTTTAATTAAAACCGTAATCATTGGAGCATTCCCTAAAGTTTTACTTGGGGAATTTGCCTTCTTGCAGGCTCTGCCTCAATTAGCATTCTATTTATCCCTTATTAATAAATGATATCCAGGCAGTTCCTTCTGCCTCCTTTGATCTCAGGGTCTCATCATTCACCAACCAAACTCTGTTCCTCATTGACAGTCAGGGATCAGTGGGCCCGAGCAGATCTGATTTGGGGTTTGAGAATTAGAATTTTTAGTAAACTCCCAGCAACATGGACACAGTTTTCTTGCCATCCAGGTCCAGCAACCATCATGTGTACTTCCTAGATTGAGAATGGCACCTTTATAAAAACATCTCTTTCATGAAGCTGCTAAACTGACAAATAGACCCAAAACAGTGACCACAGATCGATCCATCAGGACTCGGCATCAGAAGCTGGATGCCAAGGAGCCTGAGTGCCAGCTGGTGATGGGCTTTTACCCACAGTCAAGGAAGCTCAGCTACTCCTTCAGGGTCACAGAACTAACCAGTGAGAGCCAGAGAACCCCAGAAGGCTGGCATCTGTCATGTACCTCCCCCTGGGGGTTACATGCCAGGTCTCCATCAGTGTTTTAAGCCAGCTAATAGAGGAGAGATGGTTTTCCTCCTGCCCACAGAAGAGAAAACCAGCCTAAGTGAGCTCCGTCAGCCTTCCTACTGCTCCCCAGCTGTTAGAAAACCCAGCTGGCGTTTAGGTCACGGGCTGTGGACTTCAAAGCCCTCTGTTCCATTTGTTGATTGTATTTGAACTGCTCTCTCCCTACTAAAACACATTTGGAGGGAACATTAGATCCGTTCTGCTCAGAGAGTGCACACCAAGGACCAGTAGCACCCACCCACGAGTCCGTGCTAAAATGCAGAACCTAGACCCCACTACAGACTCACAAATCAGACCCTACACTTGAACAAGATCCCAGGATGTGCCAACACCTACTAAAGCTTGCAAAACAAACTGGAGATCTGACTTTGGTCCACAACTTCTGGCATATGTCTTAGCGGAGGGCAGGATGCAGACGTGATCTGAATCCTTGGCCATGAACCAGAATCCAAAAGCTGAAGCCTACGATTCTCCTTTATTCCCCATGTTGATGTTCTTTGGACTTTGGGAAGATGATAAGGGAGCCAACAACTATTCTTAGAATCCCTTAATGTCAGGTCTGGAGAGATGGCTCAGTGATTAAGAGGACTGGCTGCTCTTCCAGAGGTCCTGAGTTCAATCCCCAGTAACCACAAGGTGGCTCACAACCACCTACAGTGGGATCTGATGCCCTCTTCTGGAATAAAATCGATAGAACACACATATGCATAAGGGCACACATATACATAAAATAGATAAATCATTAGCACACAGGAGGACATGGCCTCGGGCACACAGATCTTGCCTTTATCAAGACTTATAACAGGCCCAGAGTGTAGCTGGTTATTTAGGACGGTGGAGGGTTGGATTAGCAATCACATGAGCCTTTGATGAACTAAAACAAAGGACAGCAACAGAAACAGAGCTATGCAACAAGTCCCCTTCAGATATTGAACTTGTTTATGACAATGACTTTCAAATGATGAGGTCCATAGGACGAAGGGGATTGTAAAACAGGTCTTTGGGGCTAAGAGTGTTGAGTTCCCAGCACCCATGTCAGGCGGCATACAAATGCCTGTAACTCCAGCCCCAGGATTCTGATACCGTCTATAGTGTTCCTGGATGCACATGTGCACACACACAGGCACATAAATAAAAACAAAATGAAACTGAAAATTTTTAAAGGGTCCCCCATCTGGAATGGCTCCTTATCTCTGTTAGAGAGAGAGTGCAGAAACCATGAGAGGCAGCTGAAGCCCCATGTGGTGCTTCCTGCCGTCCTCGGCAGCCCTATGGTTCCAACAGCACCAGCTGACAAGGATGTGATGCTGGTGGCAGTAGCCAGCAGGATAAACTGCCCACTCTGTGTGGTCTAAGCTGACCTCATGCCACCTCCGGAGGGTGGCCTGTTGCTGTCACCCCCTCTTGACACTGAGGAGAAGTGAAAAGCCTTGCCCTAATCTTTCTGCTTAAAGAACGGCCGGGGCTGGGTTCCCAGCCAAGCCCCCATAGCCCCTTCCTTTCCACAGCCCCATCCCTCTTGCTACCCAGATCCTGTCTGTTGTCTGTTGTCCATTTGGCTGAGCCATCTCAGTGACAGGTTTTGGAACTGGCTAAGTCTCAGCAGCTGCCAAGTGGACTTTGTCTCGTCTTTCTATTTAGTGAGTTTGAGACAGAGCTGTCTTTATTGTTTGTCTCCAGGCTGGCCCTCCTTAGTGCTGAGTGCAGATCACAGGTACAGCCGGTCTAGCCAAAGTGTGTGTGTGTGTGTGTGTGTGTGTGTGTGTCTGCTGTGCATGCTATTTGTGTGCACGCTATATGGCCAGAAGTTAGCTTCATTCCTTTGGTGATATACATTTGTTTTATTTGTATGTATGTATGTATGTATGTATGTATGTATGTATGGTTTTTGGAACTCATTCTTTAAACCAAGCTGGCCTTGAACTCACAAAGATCTGCCTGCCTCTGCCGCCCAAGAACTGAGATTAAATGTGTGTGCCACCACTTCCCGGCTTACATTTTGTTTTTGGAGAAAGGGTCTATCACTGGCCTGGGCTCATTTGGTTAGAATAGACTGGCAGGGCATAGGACTGTCCAATAAGCCCTGGATATACTGATCTCTGGCCCTTCCCACTCTGGGGTACATGTGTGTGCCCCCACACCAGCTTTGTACATATGGGCAGAGCATCATGCATTTAAAAAAAATTTTAATTAAATTCTATTAGCATTTAAAGACTCTAGAATCAATGCCTTTATCTTGCTTAATATAATATTCCAAAAATTTAGAATTAAGCTTGACATACTGTGGGTGTTTAATAATAAATGCTTGGTGGATATATAGTGAGGCCCTGCCTGGAAAAAAAGATAAAAATTAATAAACAAGCTAACAGATGAATATATAAATATGAATTAAAACAAATAAAGAGCTCTGATATTTTCATCGTCTCCCCTATGTCTTGTGTCTGTGGTGTCCAGTAGCCTGATACTCTACAAAGACACAGTGCTAGTCTTGTGAGCCCAGTCTCCCTAAGGTCAGGCAGAGCAGTCTCCCTAAGGTCAAGTAGAGCAGTCTCCCTAAGGTCAGACAGAGTAGTCTCCGTAAGGGCAGGCAGAGCAATCTCCCTAACGTCAGACAGAGCAGTGCTCTGCAGTCTCGGGATGCACAGCTATGTGCAGGAGATGTGTGTATATAAAAAGAAACTTCATTTTATATTCTTTTCCAAAATTATCTGACCCAAGATGGGCTTCCAGGGGACCTTCTGCAGGAAAGAGAGCAGACCCTCCTCCATCCTGAATCTTGCTGGATAATTTGCTCAGGAGTTCCAGACTGCCACAGTGCCAGAGGGTCTGAAGGAAACACTGGTTCCGAGGGAGTGTTCTCCCTAAGCTGGGAAACTTCAGACACAGGGCGCTTTGGGGTTTTACCTCGTGTCAATTCCAGTCACAGGCAAAACGTTCAAGTCCACAGGCTTGTGTTGTAAGGGGTGTCAGAATATGGTCCAGAGGAAACAGTACATGGGAGGGGGGGCGGGAACCTGATTCCCCTCAAGGCTTTTGAAACATTTTTCAGTATTTTTTTCAAGCCACACTGAACAAAATCTATGGATCAATTTTTCTTTTGTTCTTTTTCCAGTTTGATATACTTTAGTCAATTCAGCTCAAACATTCTTCTCCCCTGTCCCACAAAACCTTTATTCTAATTATATTTAATCTTGATTTTATTTCATTTTATAAACTGTGTATTCTTTTCTACATCCATTGACGTAACTTCTGCACCCATCTGGTGACAACCTTTAGCTACCGAGTTCAAAAGACGCTTAGAGTTCAAACCGTTTTCTTCATTCTTCTCTGGGGGGAGGCAGCAAAGGGATTGAAGCCCACAGAAGCATGCAGCCATGTGGAAAGCCATTATCTGCTGCCATTTTGATTCAAGATCAAATGTCATGGACATTTGAAGCCTTTTCACTACATCTGAACGTGATGCAATCAGTGTCTCCCCCTGAAAAGTTATCAAGAAGCAGACAGGCTACAAACGCTCAGGCCTGAATGGTTCTCTTGAAAGAGGTCTCCCTGTGTTCAGCTGATAATCAACCCACTGGCCACAGTGAGGCAGCCACCACCACCATGGGGAACCCAGTGTTGCCCTTCTGATAGGAGCACATAATCCCATCAGCGCCAATGGGAGGTATGTGCCTGCTTCACTAGAGACAATAGGCCCACAGAAAGGGACACTGTTCCCAGCAACTGAGGGAGTAAACACGACTGGCTATTCCCAGCCACCATCCATGAAGGCCTTGCTGAACCCTCAGCCCTTTCTTTGTCAGCTTGCAGAATGGGGGACTCAGCCTGCCTTGCCTTACTGCACGGCTGCCACCCACCTTCCCTGAGCACAATTCTCCCAAAGTCCTACCAAGACTGGCCTCTCACCCCTTGCTTCTTCTAGAGATAAGGCAGGGTCCTGTGTGCCGAAACTGTGACCTGTGTTTCCATGGTGGGGGAGAAGCCAGGTTGTTCAATCTTCACAAAGAACTCCCAGCAGTCCCAGCAATACGAATTACAACCACCTACTGGGCACTCGTTGCTTCTGGGCAGTGAGCATCTTTGAATATATTTGTGCATTCTGCCACAAAGTCTGCAAGCAGTTATGCAAGGCCACTGCCGTCACCCCCATGAGGTAAGGCAAAAGTGGTCAAGCGGCGGGTGATAAATACATCTGGTGAGCTACAACATCTGGACACAGGGACTGTGTCCCAGGAGGCAGACACATGGACTGTGGCTTTGGGCTCAGGATGACTGATAGGGTATCAGAGATAAGTCACCTTCAGGGCCTGATAGATGCCACCTTCTGTCATCTACTATATCATATTCTGTACCCAAAAAAATGTGACTTAAGTTTCCATAGCATGGCCAGAGTCGAACTCTTCCAGAAGATGGGAAAAGGGAGATGGAATGGCGGTGGGGCTGAGATGTAGGGACTGGGGTATGAACATAGATTTGGGTGCCAGTCATGTGGTCCAGCTTTGGGGAGTATGGGGAGCTGATATCAGGATCTTCTTGGCAAGCTGGATGTCCTTGGGGCTATCGATAGCAGCAGGCTGAGGCCAGGACTCCTCAGCTGTGCCCTTGGGCTCCTCCCCGGCTGAGTGATGGTCTCACAGCTGAGGCCCCAGATCTCCTTGTCCCATTGGAGAAAGGACTGAGGCCTCAGGCATCAGGCTGACTGCAAGGTCCAGACTGACATGGGACATGCTAAAATGACATGTCATAGGGATTTGTGGGCCTCGCTGGAGCTATTTCCCCCAGGGGGTCTTTTTATTTAGTTCCAATTGGACCCTGTGATTGGTCTCATCCCTGGGCCAGCTGGTGTCCAGGCTCCATATGGCAGTGGCTAGGAAAATGCCATGTTCCAATTGAAATATACTCTGCGGTCCTAAGGGTCGGTCTGTAATTGCCTCTGGCTGGAAAAGGGCTTTGATTTTTAAAATGAAGCTAGGAAGTCATTTCTCCACTCAGGATTTGCTATAGGATGGGTCCCCATTAATTTAGAGAGACACGGCATGGAAAAGACAGGCGGGGACTCAGAAGCCAGCAAGGCAATCCTTACAACCTAGCCTTGACATGTGGTCTCAACGTTTGTCACACTGTAGCTAATATCCAGCTCTTAGCAAGTCCATTCCCACACAGAAGTACTAATAGCTGCACTTTAAGGGGCACGGTCCATCTGCCACATACTGTTCTTAGCATTTTACCACATGGGTGCCCTCCAAGGGAGGAACTGTGATTGTACCCATTTTATAGATGGAGCAAAACAAGCCACAGAGAATAAAAGAATACATCCACAGCCCCATAGGCAATACACTATTACAACAAAGGTTACTCTGGGGCCCAGGCTCTTATGCATTTTTCCCTGGGCCTTGTTTAAGAGGGGCAATCACTTCTGGGCTAATCCCTGGAAGGCAAACTTTGCTTAGTGTTCTACAGATTCTGTCTGCTTTCTGAAATACTCATTAGAGCCACTTTAGAGGTAAGGACCAGACAACAGGAATTCAGGTCAGGGTCCTCTATGCACTGGAAGTGATTCTGCCAGGAAGTGCCCAGCTCAGACCCTGAGCTCCTCTTTGCTCTTCTGGTCCCTCTGTTCTTCCCCAACACCTGCAATGGTCTCTCTGACATGGCAGGAAGTCATCCCTCTTTAGTAAGTGCTCCCTTTCGTTGACCAAGATTGTCCAAAGATGGTCCCCTTCCAAAAGTTTGTGCTACCTTCTAGATCAGTGATCCGCAGTTTGTGGGTTGTCACCTCTTTGGGGGTGACAAATCAGACATCCTACATAGCAGATATTTACATTATGATTCATAATGGTAGTAAAATTACAATTATGAAGTAGCAATGAAATAATTTTATGGTTGAGGGTCACCACAACATGAGGACTGTATTAAAGGGTCGCAGCATCAGAAAGGTTGAGAACCACATGTTCCCACCCTTAGTCCCTGGATCTCAGGAACAAGGAACCATGTCTGGAGCTGCTAGTGCCAACTAACATTAAATGGTCACTACTGTCTATGATAATACACTGCGCTGTTGTTGATGGTTGTGTGTGTACATGTGGCTATGAACATGTGTACAGAGGCCAAAGGCAGACATCTGGTGTCTTCCTTAAATACCCTTCACCTTTAAAAATGTCATTACAATTTTATTCATTATTCACCATGTATGTGTGTATGTGTGCGCACATATGTGTATGTGTGTGCATGTGTGTGCACGTTGTATGTGTGCATGCATGTATGTGCATGTGTTATGCATGTGTGCATGTGTGTATGTGTGTGTGCATGTGTGTGCAGCACACATGCCTCTGGACAGGGCATAAGACAGGGTTCAGGGGTAACAGTGTAGAAAACTGTGCCCATACAGATCACTTCAAATCTCAAGTACCAGATACTTACAATTCCTGCACTAGTGTTGCAAGCAGGCACCGAGACCTGAGCTGCGTTCTGTCTCCCTAGACAGAGAAAATCAAGGCCAGATCAGGCTTGGTCAGGCGCTACTGAACTCTGGTGCACTTGGGGAACCTGCTCTCTG
Organism: Microtus obscurus; assembly: GCA_963919715.1. NCBI lineage: Eukaryota > Metazoa > Chordata > Mammalia > Rodentia > Cricetidae > Microtus > Microtus obscurus. Next base: position 1,158,149 of record CAWTZC010000707.1, read on the forward strand.
GAAGACCTGGATCTCCTGTGAGTCCTCATCCCATTCCTCACCCCTGACTGCACTCTGCCACCTGGCCCACCTGGAGATGGTGACAGAAAAGCAGAGGCAGTTAGATAAGGGAACCCCCGCTTTGGAAGTGGGCAGAACTGGAAGAAAGAAAGCTGTCATAAAGACTTCTGTGGGGGTCCTCCCATCTCAGTCAGATTCAGGGTCACTGAGACCCTACAGAGGGTAAAACTCACTGCTGGGGTCCAGCTCCTTCCATAGTGGGGGTCCCCAGAAAGGCAATCCTGGCACCCTCAGTGGGGAGCACAGTGGTAGGGGTGGAGCCGCGAGACAGGAGCAGTGCTGGCTGCTGGGCAACACAGCAACTCTGCAGTAGCCCACGCACCCACCCCCCAGCCACCTGGGTAGTAACTTCGTGGAATCGGAGGGAGGGGTTGGTTGCCCTGGAAACCAACTCTGGCGTCTAAACTCCAGCGCTAATCACCCCAGGCCTTTGGAAGGGGACTCTATTGTTGAAGTTGCCTTGAGAAGGTGAATGCTCTCTTTCTGTCTCTCTTTCTCTTCTCCCTTTCCTTCTTTGCTGAGAGTTACTTTAACCATCTCTACTGTTTTGCTCTCTCCTTTCTCTTGTCCTCCATCTCTCTCTGTCTAGCATAAGAAGCTACAACTTAAATACAGTTTACTTTCTGAAATTCCAGGCGCAATCCTTTACTCACATATAAATGAAGACTCTCTAGATGTTTCTATCAGGAGAACTTCTGTCTCACCCTTAGCTCAGGATCCGGGGGACTAACTGAGACAGGCCATAACTGACACTTAGATTCTAAAAGCTGGGTGTTTGGAGTGGGAGATGTAGAGTCAGAGGCAAGCACATGTGGAAGACATCCTATTGCCTTTCAGTTAACATTAGCCTTAGCGTAGCTGATCCCTACAGCAGCTTCTCCTGCCCTGCATACAGCGAGGACAGTTTAGGATTCCACCGTCACTCTGGTCACCTCTCCAGGTTAGCTGAGACCCATGGCCACCCAGGATGACAAGGTTACAAAGCAATTGCAGAAACCCATGGAAGCCAGAAGCAGATCCATGGAAACAGATCCTGGAAGATGCTGGGATGCTTGCCATCCTCGTGTGTTCACCCCCAAATGGATGTTAGTGTCTGTCACACCAAAGCCAGGCCTGACCACGACATGCAGAGCTGCTGACAGGAAACAGCTTCTTCCTGGGTTGTCTAGTTGCAGACTCTGGATTCATCCTTTGAAGCCGGCCTCTCTTTTTCCCGCCCTCATGCTGCTATTTTAGGACTTTCCTTGGTTGCAGGGGTCTAAAACAGTTCTCACATTGCACACTGGGCACTCAGGTGCAGGGCTGGGGGGCATGGGGTTTCCAGCTGCTTTCTGTCTTTGCTACTTCCTGGCTTCTTAAGCTTCCATCCATGTTGCCTGTCCCTGGCATCCTTTATTAAGGAAGCAATGGGGAAGACGGAGAGCCAGGGAAGAAGTAAGATTCCATCCATTCTTTTTTATCTGCATTTGATTTGTTCATTTCAAACTCAGGGCCTTGTGAATATCAGGCAAGTGTTCTACCACTGAGCCACACCCCCTAGATCATGTACATTTTTATTAGCTCCAAAATTTTCACTTTTGGAGAAAAATAAAATATCCTTAAATGATCATGATGGTGGTTGCGGTGGTGGTGGTGATGGTGGTAATGGTGGTGGTGGTGGTGGTGGTGGTGGTGGTGGTGGTGGTGGTGGTGGTGGTGGTGATGGTGGGTTTGGTGATGGTGTTAGGCAACAAACGGACTTTTGTACAAGGAAGGAACCTGAGCTCCAGGTTCATGCACTTTAAGCAAAGCAATGGTATTCTGAATGATACACGCTACAGTGCCTGGAGCTTGGTAGGTGTACAAGGAAATTGTGGGGATGGGGAAGGGTAGTCAGCATGGCTGTCAGTCATCTCTGATTGAGTAAGAGAAGGAAACATTCAGCCTTCAAGTGCCTGCCACCTGCTACAAGTGGCCCATTTGTGGTAGCAGAGTCAAGGGGACCTTGGCTTTGGACTCGGTCTCAGGACCTGGCTCTCCGACGCCTGTTTGTCCTCTAGGTATCTCAGTTCACAGAGCGCACTTAGCAACAGTGTATGCTGCCTGACAGGTTCATCCCTTATCCAAGGGAAAGGAGACAGCTGGAGGATGTGGTCACTGCCCTTCGTCTCCAACAGCAAGCACCCCGTGAGCCCTACTCTGTACCCAGCCTCATTCCAGGAGGCCAAACTAGATGCTGGGAGAGAGAAAGGTCCATTTCCATCCTACAGATACCATCTCTATTGCCAAGAGACTATCACTTGCTCTGGTCTAGGCCACCACTGCTTTATGGGGCTTTATGAACCATGTGAGGCCACGCAGAGTGGCTCATGCCTGTAATATCAGTGCTTAAGTGGCAAAGGCAGGAGAATCAGTGCAAGTTCAAGACCAGCCTGAGTTACAAAGCAAGTTTGAGGCCAGTCAGGGCTGTGTGTCAAGATCCCTTTGCAAACAAACAAAACCAGTGAATCCCATCATTCCGAGCCCCAGTTTCTCTTCATGGCCAGAGTGTGTATGCCCTCACTATCACACGATAATATATATCACAGGTAATAAAGTCAAAACCATTCCAGACAATCTCCTTTTCAGTTGTGGGTTTGTTGTTGCTGGCTTGTGCCGTGCAGTTGGTTGTTTTAAGATAGGTTCCAGAATTTTGCATTTTTAGCCCAAGGTGACCTCAAATTTATGACCTCAGTCTCTTGAGTGCTGTATCATGAGCATATGTGTGACTACTCCAAACTAAACATTCCAGTTTGCCTACACTCCTCCAAGATACTGTTTTGGATTAAGGTAGCTTTCTCCTCCTTTCCTGTATCTGAGCTGGGGCCACAGATAAGAAAGATAGTCTACCTCTCTTTAAATCGTTGCTTCCCGGAGCAAGAAAGGTCTCGCCCTTCACCACCAAGAGTCACCGTCTTGTTTCTAAATGGCACCAGGAGGGGCATTTCTTATCTTCTGAAAAATGTGGGCTGAGTTCCCAAACCTGAGGATGAATATTTACTTTCTAGAGACATGGGCTGGGCTAACCCTCATCAGACTGGCTGAGAGGTGGCCAAAGCCAGCCAGGCTCCTGCCTGCAGGGGTGGCTTGTGAGAAGGGAGGTATGCAGATGTTCTTGAACAGCCGAGAGAGATGGGTGTGATGTCTTAGAGAAGTATACTTGGTTAAACTAGATGTCTAACCAAGAGCGGTGCGGTGCATCTGAAATCCCAGCTGTTGAGAGACTTCCGCAGGAGGATCTTGGCTTGAGGTCATAGGGGTTACAGAGTAAGACTCTGGGCGCTGTCCCCTCTTACTCCTGGTTCGGTATGTGCTGGACCCTTGGAAATATTTAACATTCCTCCCTCAGCTTGAACTGCCTCTTGGCATTGATAGAGTTTGGGGGTCACCTAATGAAGATCCCTGACAGATGTGGCTACTTCTAATTGTAGAGCAAAGTAAGCAGGCACCGTGGGAGCGATCTGCCAGAGTGTGGACTGGTGACCAAACTGAGCCAACTGGGGGTGACTCACCTTGGAGGCTCCCAGATGAGCCAAGGGCTCTCTAGACACAGAAATGTGTGCAAGCCATGCAGGCAGCAACCCAGCGGAGCGAAAGGCTATGCTGCAAACCTTCCTGTGCCCCAAAAATTACACGGTATGTACACAAGCACCCAACCTGCTCCCCAAGCTACCTCGCAGGGGCCACCAGAAACCCAGCCAGTAACAATACTGTTATGCCTGTGAAATCTACCCTTCTCTGTACCCACTGCCTGTGTCCCCCTCCCCCTTCTGCTCGGGACAACAAAAGAAGGAGGCACACAGCAAGACATCAGGCCAGCCTTCTGGTTCTCCGCAGATGGCAGCTTGCAGCCGCCCGGACAAGTCACAGGGTTGGGCAGGAGCTCTGAGTTTAAGGTTAGACTGAACTGGACTTTTATCCCATCCCCAAATCCGATTGTTCTCAGACCTGAATCCAACCAAGAAAACCCAGGCCCTACAAGAGATCCTTTCTAGAAACAAGTAAGGAGAATTTACACAATGGTTCCTTCAGAATGCTGCTGTTTCCAGTATGTGTTTCATAAAACTGGCCTTGGGAAGGAAACCAGTGGCTGAGAAATCCCCCATTCTCCCCAGGCTCTCTGTTGTCTATGTGGAATGGACAGGGAAAGGGGTACACACCTAACTGTGTGCAGGCTGGGCTAGAGCCTAGTATTCAAGCCTCACTCGTTCCTCCTGCTAATCTCATGCAGTCCTGGCCACTTCCTCCCTGATGATGGAGCAGAAAGACCCCTGGAGATCAATGGGCTGGGCCAAGGTAGTGGGCACATAGTAAGTTCTAGGACAGAGACTTTGGTACGCAGCCCGACCACTCGGGGACTGAGACCTCCTATCCATTCACCGTCGTCAGCAGCCACCCCATCTTCAAGCACCTCCAAAGAAAGCTCCTTTCTTCCCACATGGCCCATGGCTTCTCAGGGATTAGCATCGCCCACTCCTGTCACTCTTCTTACCAGGAGTCCCTTCAGAACACGACACAGGGAGGGGCTAGCAGGCTTATTTGGAATCGCAGTCTTGTTCTCTACCCATGTAAACCAGACTGTAAGCGCCATAGGGGGAGGAAACAGGCTCTAGAGGGCAGTGTCTGAAGGCCAAGCTAGCCTTACTATAAAGGGACATGTCTGAGTCACTCAAGTCCCCTTTGTTGTGTTGTGGCCCCAGGTGGCTGTCCCTGGCCAGCCAAGTACATCCACACTCTCCCATCTCTTCATCCACTCCCCTCCTGGTCTCGGTATCCATCAAGTTCACAGTCCCCCATCTCCTCATCCACCCCACCTCACCGCACCCCGCCTCCCGCACCTCAGCACCCACCAGGTGTGCACTTTCGCAGCTTCCCGAGGTGTCTGCTACAGGAGCTCAAGAGGTTGCACACAGGGTTTAAGAATAGCAACTTTAGCAGATGTCTTGTCAAAACAGAACGAGAAGCTGTGAAGTAGTCTGTGAAGCCAGCCAGGTCCTGCTTCCTGTTTCTGCAGGAAGGCAGCGGGTGGGAAAACACCCAGCCTTCCTCCCTTGAACCACGCTGAGCTTCCAGAACTATTCTGGGTTCGAGTTATTGTCCTCCTTACCCTTGTTTCTCTCCTTTCTGATTTCTCCCCTCTCCTCTCCCCTCCCCTCTCCCCTCTCCTCTCTCTCCCTCCCCTCCCTCTCCTCTCCTCTCCTCTCCCCTCTCCTCTCCCCTCCCCTCCCCTGTCCCCTCCCCTCTCCTCTCCTCTCCCTCCCTCTCCTCTCCTCTCCCCTCCCCTCCCCTCTCCTCTCCTCTCCCTCCCCTCTCCTCTCCCCTCCCTCCCCTCTCCTCTCCTCTCCCCTCTCCTCTCCTCTCCTCTCCCCTCCCCTCTCCTCTCCCTCCCTCCCCTCTCCTCTCCTCTCCCCTCCCCTCTCCTCTCCCCTCTCCTCTCCTCTCCTCTCCTCTCCTCTCCTCTCTTCTCCCCTCCCCACCCCTTTCCTTCCCCTTCCTCTCCTCTCCTCCCCTCCCCTCTCCTCTTTTCTCCTTCACTGCGGATGGTGATCCAGGATTCTACTGCCCCACATTCTGAGAGCTCCTTAGTCCCTCAGGTCCTTTACCCTATGTCTGTGGACTAAGAAAAGTGAATTACTGATGAGGGGCCACACTCCTGTGGCTGAGTTAGAGTAACCCAGATCGTGATAAAGGCCGCACAGAGCAGAACCCCGAGGAGAGCAGGTGGCAAGAACGGGGTTGGAGAAAGGCTGGGTGGCCATGTGCCACTCCCTGGGGCTGGAAAGGGCAAGAGCCAGAGTGACAGAAATCCTGGAGCAGATGGAGCCACCGAGGGTGCAAGAGGTCCTCTGGGAGTTCCCAGTTCATAGTCACTGAGGGCTCAGGCCCTCTCTTGGCCTCTCTTTGACCCAACCTCTAGGAAACTGGAGCAGTGCCAACCTGCCTGGGGATGCTAAGGGCCCAGCACCTGCCTTGGTGGGCCTGGGGCTGAGACTTTCATCCAGTCTCCCTTCTCTGCCTCGGCTTGCCTCTTCCCTCTCAGCCTCCCTCCTCACCTCAACTTTCCTCCTCCTCCTCCTCTTTCTCAGCTTCCCTCCTCCTCAGTCTCCCTCCTCCTCAGCCTTCCTCCTTTTCTTCAGCCTCTCTCCTCCCCCTCAGCCTGCTTCCTCCTCAGCTTCCCTCCTCTCTCTTCAGCCTCCCTCCTTCCTCATCATCCTCTTCTAGGGCCACCCTGGCATAGCAGAGCCTGAATCCCATTTGGACCAGAGATCTGTTCATCACAAGGCTGAGAAGGAACCGCTTCATGCCATAAAGGATAAGCAGAACACAGTGTTTTTCAGGCTCAGATAGATAGATAGATAGATAGATAGATAGATAGATAGATAGATAGATAGATAGATAGATGTGTGTGCATATATATGTGTACATATACGTATATATACATACGTATATATTATTGGTGTTTGGAAGAGAAAATGGGAAGATAAAAAAATAGCCAATTTCAGCACTGTTTGAAAAAGCTGGAGTGCATTCATTGGCTAGTAGCATGCCGTGAGGCTCTTCCCCTGAAAACGGCTGTCTCTGAAGGGCTGTTTCCTGGGCCACAGCTCTGCCCACAGAGGAATTTCCCAGCTCTGTGGTGTGAACGCTGCAGAGTGGGGGGGGGGGGAGGCAGGGAAGGGGCATCGGTGTTGAGACAACATGCCTATGACAGTTGAAATGAACGTGGAGGGAGAACTCTCTTCTATTGTTTATCATGTCCAAGGCAAGAACAGAAGGGAGGAGAGAGGATAAGAAAGGGAGGGGAGAGAAAAGATAGAAGGGGGAGAGAAAGGGATGGGAGGGGGAGAAAAGGTTGGGAGGGGGAGAAAAGGTTGGGAGGGGGAGAGAAAAAGAAGCAAGGAGCCGTAGGTTTTGAGGTCCGTGTATTCATTGTGACTTGTCACATGCTCTTCATGGACACATTATGCAAGGACATGTCCCTTGGTAAAAAAGGCTGTCCCTGCCCATTGAATAAATGACTGGAAGGGATCCAGGAGGGCCACCTGTCTCGTGCATGGCCAGCTCCTGTCCAGTACATGGCTCTCCTATTAGAGTCTCCCCCAGAAAGCTCAACCCAGGCACCTGGGGTCTGAGACACAAGAGGCCAACAACCCTTTCCCACACATGCACCTCAACTGAGAGACCTCACTTGTTGCTTGGGAAGAACTTAGTTGTCAGAGGAGACATGAGCAGTCAGCTCCTGGAATTTGGACCAATCCTTGTGCAAGGGAAAATGGTGGACAGTGCACCCCGATCCACCGAATCCCCCTTCCCAGGCGTGGACAGTCAGACTGATGGTCTACATCAGACACACACTGGCTCCCCACAGCGCTGTGGGAGAGGAAGGGCGATGTCTTCTAGCACACCACAGTGTCCAGCAAACGCTGAAGTAGAGATGCAGTGGCTTCAGTCTCCAGCCTGAAAGCATTTCCGGTGCGCTTGGGCACTCCAAATTGAGTCTAGCCTGCTGGTGAGCCATGCCCCTTCTGAGGGCAAACAGAACTCCAGTGCTCCCAGGCGGGAGCTTGAAAGCAGTGCCAGCCTGACTGTGGTGCCAGCCAGTGGGAAATTATCCCATGCCCCCAGAGCAGCAAAGCCCTGAGGGGATTCCGCAGAGTGGTGCTGCCCCCTGCTGGCAGGTGCAGGCTGAGCCAGTGGGTGTGCTGGTTTATCTTCAAAGCCCAACTGATAAAAAACGGGAGGCCCGAGTCCAAAGGTTTCTGATTTTTGGCAATGAGGAAAGAGGGTGGACAGTTTCATACTGAAAACCTCTGAGAGTTCTTTGCTACCAGTGAGACTGGAAGCTGCTGTAAAGTCTATTTGTAGCGGACTTACTATGCCTGTAATAAACATGAACTGGTTTGTCTTAAATTCTAATTTGATGAGTTGTTTTGTTCAGAGAATTGCTAAATTTTGTTTCATGCTGAGCTGATTTTATTGTTATTTAAATGTTTTCGTTATGTCTATTCCTTGGACCCTAGGCTTGTTCCATAGGGACATTTTTCATATACAAATATAATACGCATAGAGCATATTCATCCCACACCCCGCCCTCACCCTTTCGCTCCCCTCGTTCCCTATACGGTGGCACTTTTACTTTGCTTATCTACATGCATGACTTTACTTATCTATATTAAATCTAGGAATCTTGTAAGAAAGAAAGCACTGTCTTCCTGAGACCGGCTCAATTCATCTATTATAATGACGTCCAGTTGTATCCAGCTGTCCTGTAAAGGACAAGACTGTTCTTCTCTCTGGCTGGAATAACTTCCGCTGTGTATACAAACCACACTTCCTTAGCCATCCCCTTGTTGCTGGACACCTAAGCTGGTTGCATGGTTTCATGCCTGTGCATGGGAGACAAGAAGCATTGCTGTGGAGCCGTCTACGGGACGAGTCCGTTTGGATCCGTTGGATAAATACCCAGGAGTTCTGTGGCTGCGTCACGTGGCAGATCTACTTTTAGTTTCCTTAAAGATGTTTACTTACTAAAGTGTTGTATCTATGTGGAGTGTGTGTGCATGGATGCAGGCCCCTGCAGAGTCCTGAAGGAGGCATCAGATCCCTGGAACTGGAGCTGCAGGCAGCTGTGAGCGGCCCAATATGGATGCCCGGGACAGAACCTAGGTCCTATCCACAGCAACTACTCACCTTTAATCACGGAGCCATCTCCCTAGCCCCTAGTTTTGGTTTTAAAGGAATTTCCACACTGATTCCCGTAGAAGCTGACCTGTTTTACACTCCCACCAGCAGTGTCTAAGGGGTCCCCTTACTCCACATCCTTGTCAGCATTTGTTGTCACTAGCATTTGCTTTTTCGACATCTGCCACCTGATGAAGTCTCCATGTCGTTTTCATCTGCGTTTCTCTGATGGCGAGCGAGGCTGAGCACTCTTCTAAATGTCTAGTGCAAATGTGTGCTTCATCTTTGGAGAGCTCTGGTCTCTCCCCTAGCCCCTTTGCTGTTGGCTTATCTGATCCTTGTTTAGCTTCTGGAGGAGTTTGCGTATTCTAGCTAATTCTCCTCTGTTGTATATACAACTTGCAAAGGTATTCTGAAAGTTGTCTCTTTAGCCCATTATGCTGTATAGAAGTCCTCTCACTTCGAGAGGTCCCGTTTGTCAATTGTTGGCATTATGTCCCAAGCAACTGGAGTCCTGTTGGAAAGCCCTAGCCTGTGTATGTCTTAAGGTATTTCCCTATTACGTCCTTTTCAATGATACATGGTTGTTTGGAACCGAATTTCCCAAGAAATAGCTTCTGTGATAGAGATTCACACACAGGACATTGGCACCACCTATGAAGGGATAGGCAGGGACACAGAGAAGCAGGAGAGGGTGGGCTGTGGTGCATTTGTAACTGGTCCATGGCAGTGTAGAACTAGATAGAGATGCCCAGTGTCCTGGGCTTAACAGACGGACTGCGTAGGCATATTCCACATCGCCCGAGGTGAGAAGGCCCCTTCAGTCAGGCCAACTGTGTGTGGGGAGAGACTAGAACACCAGAGAGTAGGGAGGAGGCTTGTGTCCTTCGGGGGTCTGGGTGGCACACCACAGCATGCACTCTGGTGACTTTGTGTGCTTAGGAAGGGACACATAACCATGCTCTCCAACCTGTGAGTATTACACCTAAGTCCTCTTGAAGGCAAATGGGAATCCTACAGCCTAGATGAGCCAATTTGAGAGAGTGGGGACACTCACTGTCCATGTGGGGGCAGCACTGGGTCAGTGTGACTGAGGAGGTGTAGTCTGCCTGACACTGAGGGGTTGGGCCTAAGGGACATTGTGGGGGACTCTGAAGGTGGCTAGTCCTTGACAAAGGGCCTTATAACAAGCTTGTGAGTATGCACTCCGGAGTTATCCTACTATTTAAATCCCACACGACATTCGTTGGGTGACTCAAACTTTCTGGGCCTCAGTTTCCCCCTAGTAATGATACAAAGAGCCGTTTAATTAACATGTCATTTTCTGCTGTACAAGCACTCTCAAAAGATGTCCTTTCAGCTCGTGATTCTGCCATTTGGACAGGGACAGGGTGTGCCAACTTAGTCTTTAGTGGAGCCTAGCTGGGAGGTCAGATGGGGTGGATGACCAGGAGGCCAACCTCAGGTTCAAGTTCTCAGCTGGGGGCCCTGGTGGCTGTCTCCCTCGCAGGGCAACGGGATGCCTTGCCTGTGGTTCTGAGCTCCGAGAAAGCAGAAGGACGAGCCGGCCTTTAGCCCCTGTGTTGGAAGCGGGTACAGCTTTCACCATTCCCCAAGTCAGAGCGAACTCCACAGTCAGACCCAGACCAGGCTCGAGGCCGAGAGAGATGGGACCCACTTTACCAGCAATGGCAGGCATTGCAGGGAGTGGTGCTGCATCCAGGCTCCTGCAGCAGATCAGAGCTGAGCCTGGCACCCAGGGGCCCATCGTGTACCCAGCACCATAGCTGAAGAGACCAAGAGACCTCTGACACAGGATTACATGACTAGAAAGGGATGGGGCTGTTATCTAAGTCCAAAATCTCAAAAGTCAAAAGCCGTTCACTTATACACCGCATCACCAGCCATGAGCTCTTGGCCAAGGCACTGAACCTTTCTGAGCCCCCATTACTCCTGTGATAGCAGCAGGCATCATGGAGACGATATGGGAACACTACAGATGCCAGTGGGGAAGCACCATGGTGGACATGAAGGAGACCTGTCTGCACAGTCTCCCTGTGACCACCAGGACTGAGTAAGCTGATATGGCTAGGCAGGTGTCCCTTTCCTAGTGTGGCCCTTGTTGTTGCGTGTGCGTGTACCCTGAAGCTATGACCTGGAAGAAGACAGCTTTCCTGTTTAGGACAGGACCAGGACGACTCTTCACTTAATGCTATAGAAGTAGCTGCGCTCTCTGCTAGAGCCTCCGAACAGCCCCGGAGGAGTCCGAGAAGGGCATCTTGACCCACGTGCCTTGCAGAAATACAGGTTAGTTGGAGGTTATCAGTAGAGCCTCATTCATTATGGAACTGTCTCTTACTGCAAGGACGTGCATCTGTGGTTTACCTCTCTTGGCTCCAGCCAGTCAGCGAGGGTAACTGAGAGAGCAGCAGGAGGGACCGTGGGGCCCCACCCACCAGCAAGCTTTCCAGTAGCAGTCATCAATAGACGTGCACAAGAGGCCATTAGCTCCCAGGGGCCTGGTTACACAGAAGAGACGCCAGCCCTCCCTCTCCCTTTCCCAGACTATCTCCCTGGTGAGTCCCCAGGGCTTCTTCCCACTAATCCAGATGGTGCCAGAATCCTGTCCCTGGAGGGCAGGAGGCCAGGCCACTGGAGGCTGCCTGCCACCCCTGGAATCTCTATTCCCCAACTGACTCTTCCTCAGCAATCCTCACTCTTGTTCTGTCCTGTTACTAACAGAATCTGTGTCTTTATTGCATTTGTTCCTCATCAGAATCGCATCTGGTGACTTCCTGATTAGCTCTCTGTTGAAGCTGGTTTTGTGGCTTTGCGCAGATTTGGCAGTGGTAAAGAATATCTTATAGTAAAATCACCTCTGTGTTCTCGCTATGTTGACTTCCTTTGCTCCCAAACCCTTAAGTCAGGTGGAGAAAAAAAAGGCCCAGATGTGTTTCTGAAAAGTCCGAGAACTGCTCACAGGCTTTGGAAGGTCCTATGGCACCAGTTCTATAGCCACGGGCACCTGTCCCCAGCTTCAGGAAAATGTGACTTTTGAGCTAGAGCGGCTGAGACTGGGCTCTGAGGGCATGCCTGGGTTCAAATCAAAGATTTTCCGAGCCTCAATGTCTTCATCTCTATGATGAGAAAGCCAAGTGTATACCTGAAAGGTGACCTGCATGGCTCGGCTGGGAAAGAAAACCTGTGGACACCCAGGCCCAAGCACCTTCCAGGGTGCCTCCTCCACAGTGTAATGGCTGTGCCGGGCAAATGACGCTCTGGGAAACCAAATGTGTGCAGAGCGAGCCTACTACCACATAAATGCCAGTTTCATCCTGCTAAGAATAGCTGGCACATGACCTTGGGCCGGTCACCCTGTCTGGGCTTGCACATTCAGGTACCACCTGGAAGCAGGAGCAGGGTGGGAATGAGAGAAGTGGGCCTGACGGAAGGTGTGTCACACTGATCCTTACGATGGATGGACCTCCCCTGGGAAGGGGTTCCCACGGTAAATGAGTTTGGGATACTTTGGGTGCCACAGTTTGAATCTGTGATGTAGAAATGTCCTATTGGACTGATGTTTTAGGAAATTGCTTGTGGTACTAGTTTATATTGTTATTGCATCGTGTATGTGTGTCTGTTTGCATGTGTGTGTACATGTGTGCGCACATATGTACATGTGTATGCGTGCATGTGCGTGTGTTTGCATGTCTGCATGCACCACAGGTATTCCTGTGCTACCAGAAGCCAGAAAAGGGCACCAGATACCCTGGAGTAAGAGTTGCAGTTGTGAACCATCAGTATGGGCGCCAGGAACTGACCTTGGGTCCTTCGTCTTCTTTTGTTGTTTTCGTTGTTGAGACAGGGTTTCTCTGTGTAGCCCTGCTGTCCTGGAACTTGCTTTGTAGACCAGGTTGGCCCAGAACTCAGAGATCTACCTGTCTCTGCCTCCCCAGTGCTGGAATTAAAGGTATGCACCATCACCACCCGGTTGACCTTGGGTCCTCTGGAAGAGCGTTGAGTGCTCTTAACTGCTAAGCCATTGCCAGCCCAGAGGCTGTGGAACCACCACGGGGGACCTGTGAAGGTTATACTAGGGCCACACTGCCTGTCACACTCTGCTTCCCTTTCCACTCTGATGTGAGCAGCCTCTGCCTTGGGTGGCTGCTGCTACCGCAGGGACTGAATTGCCCTCCTGGACCGAAACCCTGACTCGGAATAGCTTCTTCCTCCATCAGGGTGATTTTGTTGGGTATTTTGGTCACAGGAATGAGAAAGTAACTGGAACAATAGGTTAAACAGAATAGAAGCCTTCAGTATAGATTTCTTAAGGCCTTTAAAAGGTGCTGCTGCAGAGATGTATCAGCAGGCAGGAGAGGCCGTCTGCGTGGGCTTCTGCAAACATCCCAGACCACCGACTCTTTCCACTGGATGTAACTGGCCGATTCTGGGGCGGCATCTCACCCGCCTACCCGGCCTGACCTTCAGTCTCTGAGGTCAGTCAGGGGTGTGTGTCGGATAGATGACACAGGACATGGAGTTCTGTCCCTTCATTGTTGACTTTCACAATTATACCTGATTCTATATGATTTGTGGCATGGCCTAGTCTGGATGTGGATATCCCTGCGTCGCCGGAGTGTCCCTAGGTAGGACATCAGGGAAAGGAGACAATGACCGGCCTCTCAGTTATTTAGGGAAGACCAGGAAACTGCCCTGCCTCTTGTTCACTGAACCCAGCCTTGATGAGGTCCCCCAAAAGCCAGTTCTTTCATTTGCTCTTCCAACCCTTTCCTTGACAGCAGCAACTTTGTACCCATTTTGCAGATTTCTGTGTGGAAGTTAGCTAGTAAAAAGTAGCAAACCCTCTCTCAAGTGATGGGTAGGAGCCTGTGCCAAGACCATCTCTACTGACTATCTGTCCTCACGGCATCCGTCCATAGGAAACCCCACAGCACCCTCTTATGGGGAAAACACTTGCTATCATAACAACCCCTCCCCCCCTTAATGGTGGAAAATCTCGCTGGCAATCACAGAGTCACTCCTGCGAACTTCCTACAAGCTTTAGGACATCCCTAGGGGCCCCTGTCTTTAGGACAGAGCAGTCTTAGCACAGTCTCTGATTCTGAGAGGGCTTCTGGACTTCGTTTGACCTCTGCCATCGTCAATTAATACTTTTCTTCTTTATCAGCCTCAAGCTTCTGTGGCCGTAGAGCTTGGCTAACAAACCAGCAACAGGATAGGATGCTAACCCGTGACAAAAGGAGGGGCCAACCAGAGCAGGCTGACCTGAGGAGACTCGGGATTCAGGAACATCGGGGCCATGCAAAGGTCAGCCCCTTATCACATCTGTAAGGGGAGCAGCAAGGGGCCCAACCTGGCAAGGATTCATCAGCCTGAGTCCCCGGTTGCCGTCCTGTTGAAGACTAGGGGGAAGTGCTGCTAAGGTGCTTTACATACATAGAGGTGAAACTCACCTGGCATCTGGGCACAGCAGGAAGACAGCTGGGATGCTGGAAGAGCTCTAAGGCAGGGGAGGAGAGGAGAGGGAGAGAAGAGGGGAGAGAGAGGAGAGGGTGACAGAGGCAGGGTAGGGAGAGGAAAAGAAAGTGAGGAAAGAGTACACAGATGGCAGTGCGGGCACAAAGTAGGATCAGAGAAAGCTGACCAGTCCCATCCCGTGGTCTGCTCAGGGCCCCTCTTGCTTGCTATCACTTCCGCAGTGCCCTCCTCCCACCTGATAAATCTCTGAGCTACTTCCAGAGGGCCATTACAGTCCAGCAGAATTTAGACACAGAGCCTTATGTCCCTCTGTGCACACCTCATCCCAGGAGACCTCCTAGGCCTGAGTCGATTACAGCCTGCCTGTCCCTTTGTGCATACCTCATCCCAGGGGGGCCTCCTAAGCCAGAGACAATTACTGCCTGTCTCTCTGTGCACACCTCATCCCAGGGGGACCCTTGTAGGCCAGCATACCTCATCCCAGGGGACCCTCCTAGGCCAGAGTCAATTACAGCCTGTCTGTCTTTCTGTGCACACTTCTTCCCAGGGGACTTTTGTAGACCAGAGTTGATTACCGCCTGTCCCTCTGTGCACACCACATCCATCGATGGATCCAGTCAGATGCTCCGTGAAGCACCATCTATGGTCTGAACCGCTACTTCCAGGGTGACGTCACCTCTGTGCATGTTATAACGCAGATTCCCAGGCTCACTGAGGACCCAGGCCATCTAGACCCTGGACCCTACATTTTAACAAGTATCATAAGCCCTCTGAAGTCACAGAGCACCCAGTGAAGTGGCAAAGAGTCCCTAGAGTCTGGCTTGCCTGGTACCACACCCCAGCCCTGGCCATTGTCAATGTGTAGCTCTCAGAAGACTTTAGCGCTATGTTCCACACTGCTGCAGGGAAAGTAAAACCAGCTCGCAGACTTACGAGAGAGTTGAGGAAGACAAGGCAAGAAAACTCTTTGGCATGGGGAAAATAAACTTTGCCCATGAATATTCAGTAAATAAAGAGACGCAGATAAACAAATAAATTAAGCATATATGGTTACCAATCCTGAAATACTAAGAAAATAAAGACTAAGCTGGTACTATGATATTATTTGACGGAATTCTCAGCTCTCAACTGTCTGCATGGAGGCCAACAAGTCACTGCAATGCAGAGCCCAGGAGTCAACCTTCCACCCCAACATCCACCCCTGCCAGGGAGTTGAGCAAGCTTTGGGTACAAGTCTGGCTGCTCTATGGTTGCGGGCATTGGGTAGGTGCAGTAACAATTGTCACCAGCAGAGGGCAGCATAAACATAAGTTTCAGAGCAGAATTCGTTGGGAATCCTGAAGGTGAGAGGCTCTGTCGGGTAGGTAGTATTAGGCTGGGATCAGCATTTGTTCTAGAAAAAAACCCCTCCACACATCTACACACGCACATGCACGCACGCGTGTACACACACACACACACACACACACACACACAACTTGTAGAAAGTAAGATCCGGGGAGGTTCACGAGGCAGAAAGTATTTTCCTCAAGTTGCCCAGAAGCCGCCCTGAGCCGGCTGCATGGCCGCCCGTGTCTTCCCTGAGGGCTCAGAAAGCACCTCGTTAGCTGTTGATTTTATTTTTGCCACCCAGTCTGGCCCTGGCAGGCCGTGGGCAGAGCGCTGGCTACATCGCCTTTCTAGGGAGGCTCTTGGCAGAGCTCCAGACTGGGGCCGCCTGTTCTGTTTGAGGGAGAGCTGGAGTGGGCGCGTCACCCAACGCTCAGCAAACTTAACGTTCAGCAAACTTTCTTCCCTGAAGAGTTGGAAGGGTGAGAATGGGTGGGGTGTTAGGGTGGACTCACCAGACGATGCTCTGAATGGGGGGTAAGGGAGTACATGCTGTGTGCCACACTTCTTTAACCTTCGACGACAGAGGTAAACCCTGAAGGCCAGGGAGGTCAGGTGACTCACCCAGAGCCACACAGCTAGTGACCAATCAAGATGATGACGGTGGCATTTACCACCCACTGGGAACCTAGCATGTTTGTGGGCTCAAAGGTGATCAATCCATGTTTGATTCAAAGTCTTCTCCTTCTTCACCCAGTCATACCCTGGGGAGAGCTGCGGGCATGGCTTGCGCACTGATAATTGCCAGTCCTGAAGATCCAGACGCCTTGCTAGGCTCTGCCCCGAGCGGTCCAGCAGAGGGACAGTGAGAAGGAGACACATCACTCACCCTCCTCACCTGGTTATCTGGGACTCCCAAAAGTGTAGTGTTCAAACGGGGTGAGGTGACGTCCATCTCTTTTTCTCCCACAGAAAGCGGGGCCAGCACAGCGATTGGGTTCACCCACCCCTTGCCCCAGATGCCACTGTAAGAACCCTTGGCTGTGCATGCAAAAGCTTGCCCTGCCCTGTTATGCAGTACACACGGCACCATGCAGACACAACACTTGTTTTGGATGGGAAAGAGAACTCCGGCCCAAAAAGATAAAATGTAGCTGGGACTGGATTCCATCTTCACCTTCGGGTCTGTCCATAAGCTGCGAGTTCTGTGAGGACTCCATTGCTGAGATTCTTTCTGTCGCCTAGGCAACCCCCGCCTGGGCGTGGTAGACAGAGTGAAATGGTTGGGAACTCCCAGCCCTGCGGAAGTTCAGCTGGTGGAAGGGAGAAATGGCAAAGGAAAAAAAAATCCACTCCGATGAACCGAGAAGACATTCTCTTGGGCAGCGTGTCTAGGGTCCCTCATGGAGCCATGGACAGGCCTGAAAAAGGAAGCTGGCCGTCGTCACTTCGGGGATAATCCTGGCTGTCCCTGTGTGTGACCAAACACACGGCAAGAAGCAGCTGGAGGGAGGAGGCCTTACTGTGGCTCCCAGTATCAGGGGACACAGTCTGTCACAGCAGGGTGTCCATGCCTGGCCACAGAAGCCTAAAGTAGCTGGTCACATTGCATCCACAGTCAGGAAACAAGAGTGGACAGGAAGTGAGGCCAGGCTCCAAAACCTTTAGTCCCGCCCCCTAGTGTCTCACTTCCTCCAGCAAGGCTCCACCCCCTACAGGTTCCACAACCTTTCAAAAGAGGTCCAGAGCTGGGGGACTAAGTGTTCAAACACACTGTGGGGGACCCTTCACCTTCAGGGTCTAGCAGGTTGCGCGGATTATTTAGTTTGTGAGAAGACAGCTACGAGCTCTCCTGCCGTCCTTTCTTCAGCACCGGGGATGACTTCCTGGTAAGGAAAATCTACCTCAGACCAGAGCCTGGAGAACGGAAAGTTTTTTTCTGTAATATTTATCCCTGCAAAATAAATATTTCCACCTCCGTCCGGACCCAGACTGTCCCCACTGACAGCTTCCCGGGCCCTTCTGAACATCCAGTCACTCCAGGGGCAGGGAACAGGGTGACCGGGCAACCGGTTCCTTTTCATTTTCACTGGGTTTCTGGCAGCTGGAGAAGAGGCTGCCAAATGGCCTGCCTGGGAGGGTGGAGCCAGGGCTGGGAAGGGACCGGAAGCTCTGAGTGTGATCCTGGGGGAACACCCAACCCCAGAGAGCAAACTGGGGCTCCCCACACACGGCTTTGGAGCAATGTAGCTGCTCCCTGGAGTCAGCCTGCAGGTCCACTCCCATGTTTTTCTTACGGTTCCTTTCTCCCCATCAGCAGCTGCTCAGAGGGGCGGATAACATGCCTGGGTTGAACTAGTAAGCACTGAGAGGGGCGTGGGTTCCACACTCTCTGCATCCTGGTCCGTGGGATGCGCTACTGCTCTGTGACTGGCCTGCCCTCTAGGAACCAGACCAGACGTTGTCCTCAGCTGCGGCCCTAAGGCGTCTTTCTATGGTCTGTCACTCATTACCCATGGCGTTTATTTTAGGCTTTTCAATGTAGAGGCTCTTCCTCGTCTTTAGACTTTGCACGGGCTGTTTCTACCATCTGTGATCTCCCCCTGTCCCCCTCCCTTCCTCCCTCCCTCTCTCCCTTCTTCCCTCCCTCCCTGCTCTCAGAGGATCCCCTCTGCTGTAGGCTGCCCCATCACTGACCTCACCACCCATCCCAGCACACACTCTGCCTAGTCACCCCAGACACCTCCTACTCCCACTGAGCACACTGGCCTACATCTTGGTGTTTATTTCGTTTTCCATGCCCACCCCTCAGCTGCATCCTTTGAGAGCAGGTGCTTCAGAGCAGCATCTTGGTCAGGGCCTGGTCGCATGGTGTGCTCACTAAATGTTTAGTACTTGACATTAGGGCTGAGCAGGATGAATTCCCCACCCCCACCCCACCCCGTAAGTCACTTGGTCTGTCACACACTCCGCCAAACCTCGGCACAGATCACAGCCATGAAAATTCTTTGACCAACCCCTCTCTGAAAGCCAGGAGGCCAAGGGACTCGAGGGGCTTTAAGTTTACGCCATGGATGCCCCGTAAGGGGAGTGTTAGTATAAGCCGCAGTTTGAGGTCCCAGGAGAACAGCTGTGAGCCTGAGTCGGACTGGGGAGGCCTGGAGGGAAGGGTCTAGAGTGGAGCTGGGTAGGGAGCAGGAAGGTCGTGTTGAGACATGTTTGGGTCCTGGCTGCCAGATCACGGGCAAGGGCCAGACAGTGGTGAGCTTAGGCAGAGGTTCAGCACACAGTAGGACCTGCCATCAAATGCTGCCTGTGTGTCCATGAGCTGAGCCAGCCACAGGCTTGGTCGCACTGACTTCTCATGGGATCACCTCTTAGTAGAGCCCAGTCACTGCTCCTAAGTCACCCAGTGAAGGTACAAGAGGTCAAGCAGGGAGGGCCGTTTCCCCAAAGTCCCAGGTTTTTCAGGCCAGCCTAGGGCTCGGAACCCAAATCTATGGGGAGACATGGTTTCCCTGACCCCAGTCATGCTCAAAGTGAAGTCCTTTTGTTGCTGTCTACACGGTTCTGACTGGGAGCGGGGAGCTGAGCTGGAGTCATTGATTTTCACTATGGACAGCCGAGGGTCCTCTGAGCACCCTCTCAGCGGCCTTGGTGGAGGAGAACGAACCTCTGCCGTCTCTGCTGAGTGAGGCTTGGCGGAGCCGCGGCTCAAGAAAGTCAAATGACTCAGTTTCCACCTACTTGTGAAATTAGGGGTGATTTCTCTTGTTTTTGCACCTTAAAAATCTTCAAGAATGAAGTATATGTTTGTTTTAATGGGAGTAAGTAAGGAAGTAGCCTGTAAGGCACCTAGAGAATATCGGTCCCTTTCCTGGCTCTTGTTCTGGAATGTTCTTCTCTTCCTTCTCTGCGCACAGACATCTTTCCTACTTTGCAGTCCTAGCTCTGGTGCCAACTCTGATTCTAAGCACATTCCTGGTCCATCGTGTCCCTGAATGAGAACCCAAGGAGGGTTAGGGTCTTGCTACCTGCTCACTACCTTCACTTTAGGACCCGTGGAAGTGGGGCACGCGACTGGGGGTGGGGGCCCGGCTCAGGGTGGGGACTGTGGCTTGGGGTGGGGTGCACAGCTGGGGGATGGAGGGCACGCCTGGGGTGGGAGCTGTGACTTGCAGTGGGGGGCATGGCTGGGGTGGGGGGCACAGTTCAGGGTAGGAGGGTCTTGGCTGGGGGTGGAGGAAGCGCCTGGAGGTGGAGGGCATGGCTTGGAGTGGGGACCAGAGATATCTTCCTCCGCTACTCTCTACCTGATTTTCTTTTAAAGATTTATTTATTTATTATGTATACAACATTCTGCCTTGATGTATGCCCGCACGCCAGAGGAGGGCGCCAGATCTCATTACAGATGGTTGTGAGCCACCATGGTGGTTACCGGGAATTGAACTCAGGACCTCTGGAAGAGCAGCCAGTGCTCTTAACCTCTGAGCCATCTCTCCAGCCCCCCTCTACCTGATTTTTTGAGCTAGGGTTTCTTGAGGAACCCGGAGCTGCTGTACAGCTGGACTGGCTCCTGAGCCCCAATGGATCCTCCTGTCTCCGTCTACTGAGCCCTGGATTACAGGTACATGGGCCAAACCTGGCTTTTCTGACATGAGTTCTAGGGACTAGAAAGAGTCTCAGACTTGCAAGGCAAGTACTGTTCTGACTGGGTGCATTGGCCACTTGTTCTCTTGCTGTGACAAAATGTCATGACCAAAAGGCAACTTAATGAAGGAGTTTTTGGCTGTGGTTCCAGAGGGATAGAGTCTTCCTGGTGGGAAAGGTATGGCACCCTCTCAGGAGCAACAAGCGAGCTTATCACATTTCCGTCTATGTGCAGGAAGCAGAGAGCGAGAAGAGGAAGTAGGAAGAGGCTGTAAAGCCCACCTCTAGTGATGTACTTCCTCTGGAAGACTCCAAGTCCTAAAGGTTTATAATCTCCCCACAGGGCACCACCAACTAGGGACCAAGTATTCAAATACATAAGCACACAGGAGGCATTTTCTCTCCAAATCACCGTCCGGGCCGTACAGCCAGCTACTCTAGATACTTTGTTAGTAATTCCATGTGCATTCCTCTTTGGCATCTTAGTGTCCCTTTTGGTCCCTTTCTGCAGCTCTCTCTCCCTTTGGTCTCTAATGGCTTGGGAGCTGTTCATAAATCTTATTTCTACAGCCCTCAGCCCACAACAGGCTTCAGGCTGTAAGCATCTGTTTACAAGCCTGAGGGCAAAGGCTCAGATTTCCTTTAGCTCAGAGTGCAGCTCACTGCTTCTCTGAGGTGAGAGCTTGGAGGACAGGGACTGCTGATTTTAATGCCAGGCCTCCTGGGGGTGGGGGCGGGGGCGTCTCCCAAGTTCCACTGGATGGAAAGCTGGGAAATAATAAAGAGGCTTCCAGAGCTTGCCCTGCTGTTGTGTTTATCTATGGTAGAAAGTGGCAAGAACGCAAGTTGACTGCAGGTTGAGCAGAAGGCAAAGGCAGCTTTCCCTTTGGATGAGCCTGCAGGCTAGGCTAGCCATTGTCATCTAACAGTCTGCCCCCCACTCCACCCTCACACACCAGGATTACCCTTGCAAATGTCACCTGGAATCTATGTGTTGCAATAGGCTGGTCCTTTGAGAAATAGCCATGCTGTGGACAATGAGGGAACTGGGGGACAGAAGGAGACTGGACCTTGGCAGCAAAAGGACAAACATCTCTGGCCCCAAGGTTAGAGGCGTAGGAGCAAGCCCTGCGGGTGTTTGACACTAACTTTGGGTTCTCTTCAAGTCAGACCTCAATAGAGATAGCAAGGGTGCCTGCTTCTGAAAGGAAGTTGTGTTAGGGTTTCTGTTGCTATGAAGAGACACCATGACTACGGCAACTCTGATAAAGGAAGACATTTAGTTGGGGTGGCTTGTTTACAGTTCATAGGTTCAGGCCATTATCATCATGGTGGGGAGCATGGCCATGTGCAGGCAGACATGGTGCTGGAGAAGTAGCTGAGAGTCCTGCATCTTGCAGGCAACAGGAAATGCTCTGAAAATCACACTGAGGGAAGCTTGAGCAAAAAGAGACCTCAAAACCTGCCCCCACGGTGACACAGTTCCTCCAACAAGGCTGCACCTCATGATAGTGCCTTTTTTATGAGCTTATGGGGACCAATTATCTTCAGACTATCAAAGAGGCCATTTCAATAAGTAGTCCCAGGAAAATGAATAACCCATGTGCAGAAAAGGAATCAGATCCCAGTCTCTAGCCATATGCATATCAACTCAAAAGGTTTAATTATGAGATCCCAAGCTCTTAACTACCAGGCAGAGACAGAGGAAAAATGCTTCAGGACACTGGTCTAGGCAGTAATTTGGGAATAGGATGCTCTTAGTGCTGGTAACAAAAGTGAAAGCAGATGGATGGATTCTGTCAAATCAGAAGGCTTCTTCATAACAAAAGAGCCAATCAACGGGCCAGAGAGGAAATAGGAGGAGGCACTTGTGAACTATGTGTCTGGTAAGGGGTTAATACCCAGGGTTTGTGAGGCTCTTAAAGGACTCAACAGCCTAAAATTAATCTGATTAAAAATGAGAGAATGACCTAAATAGATATTTCTCAAAAGAGGATATACAGCAGAAACAAAAAAAATATGCTCAAAATCACTCATCAAATTCAAATGAAAACCAGAGGAGAAATGGTCTAGCCCCAGCAAAGATGGATATTGTCAAAAAGGAAGAAAACGGCAATGCTGGCATGGTGGCACAGGTCCAGGAAGAGTGGGAGATATGTACGCCCAAGCCATCCTGCCACTGGGTGTAGCCAAGAAATGGAATTTGTGTGTTAAGGAGACATTTAGACTTGAGAGCTGACTATGGCACGTCCTACTTAGCCTTGTGTAGACGCAACCTCAGTTTTTTATTGGATAGATAAGGAAAGTGGTTTCTATAAACATGAAGTAGCATTCAGGCATAAAGTGAATTACTTCCTGAAATGCTATCATTTCCAGTAACACAGATGAATCTGGAGGACCATGTATAAAGTAAAATAAGACAGGTCCAGGAAGCCAAATCATGGACCTCAGAGAAGCGGAGGATGGGACAGTGAGTTACTGGGTCCTAAAAAATCTACTGGGGAGGGATGGGGAAAAGACTGGCCTTACAGGGTGCAAGGAGTAGGAGGTGAGTTTTAATATTACATTGCAGAGAAATAGCATATATCTGAAGTGGCAGGCTCCCTTCAGGATCACTGGACATTGTGTGTTTGTGTGTGTGCATACATGTGCATGCGTGTGTGTGTGTTGTGTAATACACTGAATCTCATCATACGCGAATCACCATGTGCTGGCGTTAATTTATTTCTTTTTGTAGTTCTGGGGATGGAACCCAGGGCTCTATGGATGCCAGGCAAGCAGTCTGCCAACATGCTACTTCTCAGTCCTTTGCCTTTTTGAAAACTATTTGTTGGAGCCAGAGAGATGGCTTTGGAGGTAAAGATGCTGTTGCCAAGCCTGATGATTTGGGTTCAATATCCGGATCCCAGGTGGTGGGAGGAGAAAGCTCTATAAGCCATCCTCTGACCTCCACAGGCATGCTGTAGCGTGCACACACTTACAAATACTCAAATAATAAAAATATAATTGTTTTAAAGATTAATCAAAAATGTGTTAATTAAAAATCAAAATGAATGTTTCAGAAGTCCTGACCCTCAGTTCCCAGCTGGAGAGGGTGATCATGTGATCCCTTCTTCAGAAGGCCTCAGACAGATTCAGTGTAAAATATAGCGCACAAACCTCTTAGGATCAAACATGGAGGCAAACATTCATGACCCAGAATTCAGTAGGGGATTATGAAATGTGACATCAAAAGCAAGAGCGGCAAAATTTACAGAACGAATGCACACATTGGATTTCATCAGCAGTGAACACTTTCATGGGGAAAGAATTTATTTCACCCTGCAACTTCTGGGTGACAATTCATCATTGAGGGAAATCAGGGCAGGAGCCAGAAGCAGGAACCTGAAGGCAGGAACCGAAGTTAAGTCCACAGAGAAAGCTATACATTGTTTCCTTCCCATGGTTGGCTCTGTGCGTTTTCTGTACCTCTCAGGCCCACCTTGCCCAGACGTGGTACCACCCACAGTGGGCTGGGCCCTCCCACATCAATCATTAATCACACAAATGCCTTCCAGACAGCTCCATGGCCCAGATGGCAGATTCCGTCTCAAGTGTCTCCAGTTCATGTCACATACATAGGAAGAAAAATGAGACATTTCCTACAGTTTGAAATATTTGACAGAACATACTATGATAAACAAAGCTTGCCCGATGTGGAAAAAAGGCAAAGGAAGTTAAAAATCTTAGGTTATGAAATTGAGAGTTGGCGGACAGGGCTCTGCAGCTTGCACTCTTCCGGCTGATGGTAACGCTTTGGTTTTTGTTGTTGTCGTTGTTGTTTTTATAAAATAAATTTATTTATTCATTTATTTTACATCCTGGCTGCAGTTTCCCCTCCCTCGTCTCCTCCCAGTCCCTCCCTCCCAGCTCTCCCCTCCTTTCCCAACCCCCAAGTCCAGTCCCCCTCCATCTCTGTTCAGGAAAAAGTAGGTCTCCCATGAGTATCAACAAACATGGCATATCAAGTTGCAGCAAGACTATGAATAATTAACACTTTTGAATCCCAAAAGGCTACTCACCAAACAAAGAAGGTATTTGAAAATCATATATATGGTAAGGGTCTAGTATCTACAATATATAAAGAGCTTCAGTATATGAAAATGTCAATGACAAAAAGGCCAAACTAAAATAATAAATAACCAATCTGAAAGCGAGCAAAGAATTTGTACTAGACACCTTTCTAATGTTCAAAATCACTCATCAAATGCAAATCAGAACCACAGGAGAAATGGTCTAGACCCAGTGAGGATGGGCATCATCAAGAAGGGATAGGGCAGCAATGCCAGCATGCTGGCACAGGCACAGAGAGAGTGGGAAGCCTTCTCACAGAAGAAATTGTATTTCTGAAGGAGAAACGCCAATCGCCAAGGAGTCTGTGCAATGTTGGGCGATGCCATCGGTCAGTAGAGAAAAGCAAACCCGACCATAATGAGAAGCCACTGTACATGCAATGGGATGGTTGTGGCTTCTGAACTGGAAATTACAAATATTGGTGAGGATTTGGAGAAACATGAGTCTTTATACAGGGCTGGTGGGGATTTACAGGGGTTCAGCTGCTGTGAAAGAGTCAGAGCGTACCTCAAAAACTTTGACACATAATTACATACAATATTGTCCAGCAACTTAGTCTTAACAATACACCAAAAATACCTGAATATTTTAAAAATTGAACGTGAATGTTGATGGAAGTACTACTCATAGTAATTAAGAGCTGGAGGCTACCCAAATGCCCCTCAATAAATGGGGGGATAGGCAAAATGTGGCATATCTATTCAATGCAATGGTATTCCAGCATACCAGAGGCAAAGTACTGATAAATGCTGCAACATGCATGAATCTCTGAAACACTGTGCTGGGGCAGGGGGAGAAGCCAGACACAGGGGATAACACACCGTGTGCGCCGTTTCTATGAAATGTCCAGGATGGGCAAGTAAGTTAAGATGCAAAGATGGGAACTGATTCCTAAATAGGTAGCCAGGTTCCTTTGGGGATGTAAAAAATGTTTAAGAGACTGGAGATACGGCTCTGCAGAGTACTTCCCTAACATGTGCAAGTCCCTGAACTGGATAAAGTGGTTCGTGGACAACACTGTGGATGTTCTCAACATCCTATTGGCTAGTTTTATGCAGCATGAACATTATCTCAATGTATAAAAGTAGTATAATACAGAGGTGGCAGCTGAGAAGGTGTATTCCTTAGGTTTTTTTTGTTTTTTTTTTTTCTATAGCCAGCGACCCTGACAAAGGCTGCTTAAGAGAAAGGGGTTTTAGGGGGACTTACAAACACAGAGAGATAGTCTATCCTGGCCAGGAAGATGTGGTGGCAGGTACAGGAGGCTGGCTTGGTCACATTGCACCCATACTCAGGGGGCAGAGAATGGACGTGAAGTGGGGCCTAGTTACAGAACCTTCGGGGTCTCTCCTTCAAGCCCCCTTCCTCCACTGAGGTTCCACCTCCCAAGGCCCCCTAAACAGCTCCACAAACAGCTGCAAACCAAGTGCTCAAACACAGGCATCATTTCATATCCAAACCACAACAGAGTGGCTTTCCCATCATCCATTCTGCTGTGTGACCTCTCCACTGGAAATGGGCCTTCTGTGAAAGTTGTGGGGAGAGGGGACACAGCATTAGTTTGGTCTTCCTGACTGCATCAGGAGCAGCCTGTGAGTGAGTAGTCACACAGGTGCAAGGGTTTTCCTTGCACGCTCCAGAGAGCAAGTGACGACAGACACTAGGGGATGAAGATGGGACAGAGGCTGTGTTGAGCCATCCTCGGGTACCAAGGTTTGCTCCTCTCGTGGTGTGAGAGGCTCCCAGTGTGACTTAGAAACCTTAGAAGGTGGGGCCTAGCTGAAGGATCCTGGGGTCACCTCCTGATGGGAAGAGCAGCTTCCACCGTACTCTTGTGTTACCCAAGCACACGAGGCCAAGTGAGCGGGGGCTGAGCCCTCTGAGACTGTGAGCCCAAAGGAGTCTTCCTGCTTTTTGATGTTTCCATGGGTAACCTGGCCCCAACAATGCCACAACGACTAATGTGGGTACACAGAGATGGACTCACAGAGGTGATGCCCGAGAGAGAAGTGAGGGAGGCTGCTACCCAGATGCCAGTGAATGGTGAGGGCTACCTCCCAGGCAAAGGGAAGAACACGTTCACACATAGAACTCTAGAGCAGGACAACTCAGCGACAAGGCATGCCACAGACAAGGCCACGAGGAGACAATGCCCTGGTCCGATGCATCTGTGGGCAGTTGTTGCCTGTCGGCTCCATGGTTTGCTGGTTCTGGGAGCTAACCTTGAGAGGGTCAGTCCAGTGAGTAGGCTGCCTTTGGCCGTCTGTGCTACCTCACTGTGCCTCAGGAGCAATGGTGTCTTCACAGAATGAATATCTCAGAGGCACCTTTTGAGGAAGTTCTGACATCCACTGAAGGGAGGCCAAGCATTTAGAACTCTAGCTTGCAGGGGCCGTTTCGGATTCAGGGCATAGCAGCACTCCCTTCAAGACCCCAGTCTCCCCCTCCCCCCTTTTGAACTTCTTAGCTCCTCAGGGGACACTCGTATTTTCATTTATTTCTTTGGTTGCCTACCCCTTTCTTTCTAGAAGGTTTCTCAGGGATTGTGGACACTTCTGTCCTCTTCTTCCCCAGGCACAGAACACCCCCAGGTACACAGTAGCTCTCAATTATTGTATAGCATATGAGAGAGAGGATTCGCTGATGGCCCTGGATTTTAGAAGTTACCTGCTGCCGGTGACCTCAGTAGGTGCACTGATCTATACAAAGCTGTCCCTCCAGACCGCACTGGTTGCTGTTTGCTGTTTCATTTCTATTTGCCTGTGCTTTAGCTCAGAGGGGTGAGGAGGCTCACTGTCGCCAGCCTACAGGTGACAGAGCCTAAGGACAGAAAGTGATGCCTTTGTCCGCCCCTCCCCCAGCCTGTCAAGGAGCCTCCTTGGGTGGTTTCTGAGCTGGTCTCACTTGGGGCTGGAAGGCCCATCGCTCTTCACTTGCCCTCGTGTGGGGGTGGTTCCTGGCAAGGACCCAAGTCAGGCGCTTGCCCTGCTTTCAGCACCCGGGGGTGGCAGGCTAATTAACAGCCAAGCAGCTGGTGGATGTGCTCAGACCGTCTGAACAATTTGGGCAGGCAGCAGGGCTCAGTCCACCAACTCCCTGGGGCGGGGCGGGAGGCGAGACCAGGTTATCCTTGGGACAGCCTGAGAGGTAGCTTCCATCAGAGGGGAATGCGGGACAGGATTGGAAGGTCTTTCGTCCTAGTCTGGGCCTGGCCACTAATTGAGTGAGACTGAGAATGTTCCTGAACCCTGGGATGTCAGCAGTAACCACTTACCTCCTGCAGAGAAGTAAGAGAATCAAGCAAACCACTTAGCCTGGGTACAAAATCAACACCGGTGTGTGCTGAAACTGTTCACTGTTCTCTGCTTGAAGAGGCTTTGCTCAGAGGCGACAGGCCAAGTGCCCAGTAAGGGCTGCACCCCTGCCCCTCCCCCTCTCCATCCTGCATTGGTTGCAAATCCATGTTCACCTTGGGGTGGAGGGGTCTAACAGCTCTGGTCCAGCCTTGGAGGTTTTCTGTGGATTCCATAACGAGACCTCTTCCCAAACAGAAAGGCTGGGACTGGAGTGTGGTGCTACTTACACAGTTAAGCATGTGCCTCCCTTCTCCGTTTCTCCCTAAGAAGTGGCAGTATCTTGGAACAGACTGTGTTCTTCATCCCAGAAGGGCCCCGCACCCAGGAAGTCCCCGTTCAGATTTGTAAGAGACCATATGACTTGAATGACATCGTGCTGGCAAACAGCGCGCACGTATTATCATCTCCGTAGCCCCATGATGCCGCTGTGATGCTGCCCTTATACTGCCTGCAAGAGCAGAGACTCAGAGAAGCCCGAGCAGCTAGTCCAAGGTCATGAGGTTAGGTACACTGGCAGCCTTGAATTCCCGAAGCCCAGCTTCTACCTGGTGTCCTCCGACATGCCGCGTGCTGTCTTCCGCAGCCGTGGATCCGAGGGGAAGGGGGCCGCAAGTGGCCTCCTTCACGTTTCTAAGGCCAGAGAGAAAGCAGAAGCTGGAGGCAGCCGAGGTTAGGGCTCAACATCCGCGAGAGCCATTCTTGCTACTTGCCTGTCCCAGCTACTCCGGCACTGCCCTGCCCTGCCATGGCCTGGCTACTTCTCTCTGTGTGTCTGTCACCCCCTATCTTGTTCACAGCTCCATTTCCCCTCGTGTCAACGGATCGCTCAACAAAATGTTTTCCATCCTTGCCAGCTATTTTTATCCCTTTTATCAGAGTTATTTCCTTTGTAAATAGCTTCCTGGCACAGAGTAGGCAGCCTTACTCAGTCCTACCAAGTACCACGGGGACAGGGAGGGTGCGGGCACCTAGGGAGGGAGGGAAGAGCGCAGCAGTCTTGGACCTGACTGGCCTTGGGGGACTCTGATGATGGCAGCAGGGGATGTTCCTTCGTTCCACTTCCATTGTTGGCGCCATTCTTTGAGAAGGCGGCGTGTGCACAGGCCTCGGAAGCACACAATTAGCGACAAGCGCCCAAAATAGACTCGAAATCAGCAGCATTTTGTTTAGCTCAAGGCTTTTCATGCCCGCAGGGGAGGGCATTTCTGCTCCCAAATACACATCTATTTTACAATGCTTCATCCCCCTGCTGTTTAATCCAGCCGCACGCCCTTCCCCGCCAGCCAGCCCTGCTCTGGAGTCCTCGCCAGCATTTCCTTTTGTGGCTGCGAGAGCTGCTCGCAGCAGCGGTCTCCTCTCGGCGCGGTGTAGGCTCCCAATCTGCAGTGCAATTAGCGCTAGGAGCTGGGTTTTCGGCAGCGAACGTTGCGAGGGCTGCTGCAGCTGTCCTAACAGCCCGACGCTACTGATGCAAACCTTACTGGAGAGAAGGACCCAGCACCGTACTGCTGGAGGTCTCCCTGCTCTGGAGGTTGCCCCAGGCCACTGCAGAGAACCAGGGCTGTTCTCAGAGTGTAGCCCGTTATCACTGAGCTTCCAGGAAGCTCATGAACTTCCCAAGGAGTGGAGCTGGGGATTGAGTCCAGACAGATCAGGAACTCTGAACTTAGAATCCCACCCCTGGGTTTACAGCCTCAGTCCCATGACCCTGCCTGCTCTCTTTGCAACGTTTTCACATGGAATGTAGTATTTTGGTCCCTGTAGATCTGGAGCCAGGGCCCTGAGACTATAGGGTCATATCTGGCCCAATGGGTTGCTTTTCACACTATCTGTGGCTGCTTTGGTTCCTTGGCAGGTGCAGTTACCAAGCAGAGTCTACATGGCTGCCAAATCAGAAATCTCTACTGACTGGCCCGCTATGGAACAAGACTGCTAACCCCATCCTGGCTAGCAAGTCCTGCGAGAACAAAAACCAAGTCCCCTCAGCGAGGCTCAGGGGCATGCTCAAGATCACTCAGCCAGTGGCTTAAACCTCGGAAACAATAAGATGTGTACCCAGAAAGTAAGATTTTGGCAAATTAGAAATTTATCCTGAGAAGAAAAGCAGATGTTCGTGTAGATGTGCAAGCTGTCCAGTGAGTTTCTGTCCAAGGACTACGGAGGCAGAGTCACCACCTCCTACCTGTGAGCCACAGTCATCTCATCTGTCCAATGAGTATAGTAGCTTAGTGTGGCAGGTGCAAGGACTTAGCATAATTAAAACACCATGTTCTCTTTTCTTTTATTGAAAATATATTTCTTTCATACAATGCATTCTGATTATGGTTTTCCCTGCCCTTACTCCTCCCCATCTCCCCTCCCATCCAGATCCACACCCTTTCTGTCTCTCCTCAGAAAATGGCAGGCATGTAAGGAATAATAATAAAATAAGATAAAATTAAACCAAGCAATTCAGAGCAAGACATAAACAATCAAATGAAAAAAGAGCCAGAGGAAAAAGTACAACAAACAACAACAACAACAAAAGACAGAAACACAATGACATACACAGGAATCCCATAAAAACACAAAACTGGAAGTCATAATATGTACACAAAAAGCCTGTGTAAAAAAATGCCCTGACTTAACATCATGAGGCAAAGAATCTCCCAAGAAGCCTTTGAATTCATTTTGTGTTGTCCGGCTACTGCTGGTGTGTTTCCCCAGTGAGATTCCCTTGGAGAAAACGAAATTTTTATTTGCAAGTGACAATCAGTTGGAGACAGCTTCAAGTTCGAGATGAGGCCTGTGTCCACTTCCTCTTCCAGCTCTAGGACCCCGTCTGGTGCAGACCTGTGCCAAGTCTGCACCCGCTACCTCAGTCTCCCCGAGTTCCTATGTACACCAGCCCGGTTGTGTCTAACAGGCCTTGGTTCCTTGAAAACACCTGATTCTTTCCCAGACCTGGCTCCCCTCTTTAGTCCCTATGACAGTGACCCATCCTGTGGGACCACTAGCTCATTGTCCTTCCCCGAACAGCTCGCATGGTTACAGAGTGAGGATGAGCGTCCTTGAACTCACTGCACACAGGTTGGGGTGTTAGAATAACAGACTTGAGTTTAATTGACCCTGACCCTGCTATTCATTGAACCACGTACCCTTGAGCACATGGGTTCCCCTATCCACACCTCACTTCCGTCTCTGGAAGGTGGGAGGGAGACAGAGCTTCCTTGTAGGTAGTAACAAAGATTAAATGCAGCAGTGTATATACAGTGTATTTAGGACCAGATCTTGGTGAGCACCTACGGCAGCCAGTGTAAGTTGTCCTCTCCACCTGGCCTCTCTTGGGTACAGTTTCCCGAGTTTGCATGGGAATAGTTCATCTTGGCTGACTACAGGCCGGCAGTGGACTCTGCCTTGAGATCAGGAAGCCCTGAACGTCCTCTGTTCTGCTGCACTAAGGAAGCCCAGAAAGCCCTGGCTTGAGGAGGCGCCCGTGTCTTCGGACACCTGTGCTTTCCTGGCTCTGGCTCTAACTGGGTAACTGTGGTCTACGGTTCTCACGCTGATGGTCTGACTTTGGAAGCTCCTGAGCTGGAGAATTTATGAACGGACCTTGTTCATTTCCTTGTCACACTGACGTGTGCTGTTGGCCCAACTGGGAGCTGGGTTTCTGCAACTTGCTAATTTCTCCTTGTTATGTGGATGTTACTCCACCTGTGTGCAAAAATCTATGACTGCTCCATAGCGACCCCTCGGTGAAGGGCTTCTGGCCACTTAGAGGATTGTCCTGTGCCTAGATTGATCTGGGAAGGAGACAACGATTGGGGTTATCTGGAAGATGTATTGACTTTCTATCAGACTTGGAAAATTGGTTTTATTGCGTCACTTTGGTTCTTCTTAGCAAAGCCTTCCATGAAGCCGGACATAGTGGTACACCCCTGTGAGCCCATCCGTGTGGGAAGTAGGAGCAGAAGGGGCAGGGTTCAAGGCCATTCTTAGTTATACAGTGAGTTCAAGATGAGCCGGAGGCATGTGAGATCCTATCTCAAAAATTGAGAAAGGATATTGGAAGCATCTAACTTAGAGATTGGACTGACCCCAGCTGGTAAAGGGTTCCTTTGGGGACTCAAGTTCCAGAACAGAAAGCGGGAATGCGAGTGCGTGGGTACACGGACACAGGAGCATGCATGTATACAGTCCGGAGCAGATGACAAGGTTCTCGCTCAATTGCCCTCACTCTCTACCTATATTTTTGAGACAGTCTCACTGACCCTGGACCTCATTGGTTTGGTGAGACCATCCAGCCAGTGAGCTCCACGAATCCACCTGTCTCTGTCTCCCCAGCACTGGGACTCCAGGAGCACACCTGCACACCCAGCTTTCTACATGAATGCGGGCAGAGGGGGCAGAACACACAGCAAGTATTTCACTCACAGAGCTACCTCCCTGGCTGCAGGAGCTCTCTCTAAAGGCAGGCGATGGAACCAGGGAGATGTGCTAGACAGGTGTGCCAAAAAGCCTGGTGTCACATAGCGTGTGTTAATTAGGTTATTGGGCAGTTCTGTAGCCCAGAAAGCCCAGAATCCATCCAGATTCCAGTGCAAAGGAATGTAGTTCTCATTCCCACCACAGTTCAAGGCTGACTTTTCTTGGTGGATTGCCTCCTCCACCCACTGATTCAGAAATCCAGGCTCCTTCGGTCCCGAACTCCAATACACTAAGAAAGGAGAACAGGGGTCTTGAAGGACTATTACCTATAGGTCAACAAATGGCCCCAACTGATGCCATAGAGGTTAAACAGAGTGACAGACAGAAAATGGAGGTAGCACCTGCTTGTCTATAAAGGCTGTCAATACCTCTGTCTGTGCCCCTCCAACCTATAGTGTTAAGCACACAGTAGGCGCTCAGTAGATATGTGTATAAAGACTGAGTGTCTGACTCTCTAGCATCTCAGTTCTATTCCCTTCCCTCAGATTCCAGGCCAATTCTAAGGTGTGTCTGTTGAGCTGAGTCCAAGTCCCCTCTCTCTGTCTAGGCCCTTTTAGTTGCATGTCCATCGAATGAGTTGCTTTTACTGCAGAACAGTTTAAATGTTCTACGTGGGATATGGTGGCACTTGGGAGGTAGAAGCAGAAAGCTGAGGAGTTGAGGAGCAGAGTCAGCTACTTGGCAAGTCTGAGGACAGTCTAAGGCTACTGAGATCCTAAAACATTGAATGGATGGATGAATGAATGAGTGAATGAATGAAACGTGAGACTCTGTAAGTCATTCTGACATTGGGGTTTGGGATCCAAGCCCCCACACGATTCCTTATGAGAAGCTCCTCAGAGAACATCTAGATCTACAGTAGCAAAAATTAAAACCAAAAAAAAAAAAAAAAAAAAAAACCAGTCCATGAGCCAAGACACTTGATCATAGCAGCCCAGAGCTGGCTTCCAAAGGGAAGCAGGCTGTGCCTGGTTAGCAGTGTTTGCATGGACAAGACAGGAAATGCTGAGTAAAGTCACACAGAACATGCTAGATCATCCTGTGTCTTCATAGACCACAGGTGTGGATGAGGCCCAAGGAAGGAGCCTAGCAAGTGACAGCCAGTGTAGACAGAGGGTCCTTGGAACTGGCCATAGGAAAGGCCAGGGGAAGGCAAACTCTGTTGGAAAAAGGGTTAAAGGATTCCTGAGAACAAAGACCTAGCTAGACTGTGGCAGCAGTAGGAACTTCTGAGAGGGAAATCCGGCAGTGGGGGCAGAGCACAGGGAGATGTGAGCTAGAATCCCCCCAGGTTGGTCTTCTTTCTGTTCAGCTGACAGGCCTGCAGTCGTGAGGATAGGCAGGAACTCAGCAGGCAAATGACATGTGGTGGTGGCTCTCCTTCCCTTTACGGTGCCTCCTACAGAGTCCTGGACACAAAGAGTAGCACCTCCAGGTACCTCTTCACCTCTCAACAGGTCCACCTCTGGGCCTCCTCTGGGCCGCTTGCTTGGGGTCATGGCTTCCAATCCACACAGACTCACAGTTGGGAGGGAGAGAAAGGGCATGAAAGGAAACGGACTTAAAACACCCAGTGAGTTCAACAGCAGCATTTTCAGAAACGAGAAATACTTCCAAACTAGTCAGAAGCCTGACTTAGGGAGTGTACATGATTTTTGTAAAGTAAAAGTGATTGGCACCTGAATGCCAAGCAGAGAAGCGGAGTCAGTCCGTGGTTAGCCATCTGTGCTGTGCTGTGGCGGGAGGGTGGCACTGATTCTGCCTTAGAAGGGATGCTAGGGATGTTGGGGCCCTGAGGAGTGTGCCAGGCCCATAAAGCAGGAATTCCCGGTCCAGGGAACAGCACAAACAAAGGCGCATGGTCTTCCTCATCTGTATCATCAAGTGTACATTCAGGTGGGGCTGGATAGACAGGAGGGACAGACTGAAGGGCCTAAGCTTCCATAGCTGGGACTTGGAAATGCGGCTCCAGGCCAAGAGTGTCCCCGCTCCATAGAGATCAAGAGTCCTGAGCAGGGCAGCCATTACAGCAGTCTCCTGCCGCGCTCAGTGTGGGAGCACAGATGCTGGGTACCATGGATTGTCTATTTAAAGACACTGTGACTAGGTTCCAGAAGGCACATTGAAGGATGGAGGAGTGAGGGGAGGGGTAGATCATGAGGAAGAGGC
Organism: Microtus obscurus; assembly: GCA_963919715.1. NCBI lineage: Eukaryota > Metazoa > Chordata > Mammalia > Rodentia > Cricetidae > Microtus > Microtus obscurus. The sequence goes on from CAWTZC010000707.1 coordinate 1,192,495, forward strand.
AGCTGGGGGTAGGAGAATAGGGAGGCTGGGTGCCAGCCTGAACCCTGCTCAGACCCCACTGTGGGAGCTGGGCAAGTCTGTGTTTCTCTAAGTTTCCTTGGTACTGTAGTGTAAATCCCACAGGCTAGGGGCTGGCGTTGGCTGGGATCCGTCTCTACCCATCCAATTGTGCATAGGATCTGCTCCCTTCACCTCGGTCCCGCTTCCTCCTCTGTAGAAAGGAGATGATGGCAGTGCCTCCCTTTCGGAGCTGCTCGAGGATTAGACGAGATAAACTGTGGGACACACTTTTAACCCACCTGAACCATAACAAAGGCTCAAAGCTTCTGGTGAAATGTGTTCTGTTGCTGTAAGTAGCGCTGGATGAGGTACTAGTTGCTCTTCTTCTTGCTGGCAACGCTGAGGAAGGATGGGTTTATCTTGGCCCACCCTGTGAAGGCGTACAGCCTGTCACAGGACTCTCTGACAGTGGGAACTTCTGGCTAGAACCACCCCCCCTCCCTGCTTCTCACATCTCAGCAGAACAGAGAAAGGATCCCGAGTCAGCTATGCACCTCAAGGCTTCTCCCCAGCGAGCTTCTTCCTCCAGCTGGGCTCTGCCACACAGAGGCTCTTCAGTCTCCCTAAACTGTGCCGCCAGCTCTGTGGACCAAGTGTTCACACACGTGACCTGTGAGGGACATCTCACACCCCCAAACAGGAGTAGTGCTGAAGAAGCTGAGGGGGCCATTCCTTCTCTGGGGGCACGTGGGAACCTTCAGAGTCCATTCAGAAAGCTCGGCTTTCAAGCAGTTATCTCCGAGTGTCTTCAATATCCCTGACAGTTGCTCTTTCTAATCCGATTCTTCCTCTCTAAAGCTTGAGTGCATATCTGGAAAAGCTCCTTTTCAAGGCAAAATCCATTTTCCTAGCATAGGCTGAGCCAGGCCCGAGGGGACAGTCAGACAGAAGCAATCTACAGTGGCTGCAGTCCGAGGGGTCAGACAGAAGCAATCCACAGTGGCTGCAGTGAGGGACTGCCCGAGGAGCAGTCCAGACAGCAGAGCCAGGACCCATCAGGCGCTACCTCTGCCTTCTTTCGGGTCCATCAGTCTTTTTTTTTTTTTTGGAATTTGGAGTCCAGTCTTGACGGAGTTTTCTGAGGTGTGATTCACTCCACTGTTAATTGGAGTTACATGTTTTCTCCAAAGTCTGAACTGAGATGGACCTGAGTAGCTGCCCTTCCCCAAAGAAGCCATTCCGTGTCCATAGCCACCTGTAGGATTTCCCCTCTGGCTTAGCTACTCTCTGGCTTCTCCACCTCTGCCTGGAGATACTGCTGCCGCACTCCAGAAGTACGCACCTAGAGTGCTTGGGTTCTGGTTTCTTCAAATAATTCAATTTAAGACCCTAGAAGTTGAACCATAGAAAAATTGGCTATTTTATTGACGTATTCCAAGTCATGAAGTTGTACCCTTGTTGAATTTTCACTCATAGACCAGACAGACCTATGAGGGGTCTCAAAGTCACCACTGAAATGCATTGGCTATTCCCTGGATTCCGATGGACACGGCCACTGGAGACTAGTCTCCTTCAGAATGAGGCTTCACTTCTGTTTTCAAGAGAGGCCATGCAGATGTATTGATTGTCTGCAGCCCAGGCTGGTTTCTTCTTTCCTTGTCTCTAGATGGGCAGGCTCTGCCATTGTGCTGTGTGCTGTCCACCAAGCTCGCCTCTTCCCCTGAGGGAGGGGCCGTGCTTATTCTTTTGTCCCCAGCCTCTGGGACAGAGTTGAATCTGGCTCCTCTATGTAGCCAACTCCAAGTTATATTCAACAGTGACCCAGACAGATCCTTGACCTCACTACACAATCAATAAATAAGGTCTGACAGATTGGGACCTAGGGTTGGAAGATGGATGTTCAATGTTCTCAAACCCACACAACTCCACATTCGCCTTCAGAATCTGCTGGGGGAACCTTAGATAGCTTAAAGGTTCTTAACAGTCCTGGGAGGGAAGATCTTCTGGGACCCGGGACCCAATACAGAGCTTTGCTTAGCTCTTCAACCCAAACAGGCAGCTAGCCTCTTGCTGTACCCCAGCAACATCACTGCATCTACATTTCAGATACTAGCCGCTCAGCTCCTAAGGCAGGTACCTGAGACTACAGTGGGCAAGCCTGTTCTGGCCTGTGTTCCACTACTTTAATACAGTGCCGGAGGCTGAGTGATTTATTTTTAAAAAACAAAGACAGATTTATCTAGCTCATGAGTCTGGAACCTGAGGAGTCGAAGAGCCTGGCTGTGAGAGCTAGTCGGGCCCAGCTGTGTGTGGTAGGAGGTTGAAGGGCAAGGGAAGACAAAAGTGGGGAGGTAAACAGGCTGACTTCTCACAGTAGTTAACACACTCCTGAGACACTATCAGTTTAGGCTCCATCCTCCTGGCCTAGTCACCTCCAACGCCACCTCCCAACACTGTCACACAAAGGCTAAGTTTCTAGAACATGAACTTTGGAGACACACTGAAGCATTAGCACAGCCAACCCCCCCATCACCAACCGCCTCTGCCTTCCTCTCGTCACACACTGCTGCCTGCCCAGACACCTTGGCCTTGGCACTGTCTCCATCTCACTCCTTCCTGGTCATGGTCCTGGTGCCTGCAGCAATGCCACCGTCCAGGGCTGCCAAACTTCTACAAGGTCTCCTGATCAGTTCCTAACACCGTCTCTCTTCTGGGAAGTTTCCTGATCTCCTGGGTTAGAAGTTTTGACCTGTCTTCTCTTGGAACTCACACAGAACAAGTGACAGTCTCCTTGAATCTGAGCTGGATCTCATATTATCCCAAAGCTCAGAAAGCTATGTCAGAAAGCTTTCGTGTCAGAAAGCTCGGGGAGGGCAAAGGTTTTTAGGTTTCTTGTCTCTGCAGGACAGTGCATGGTGTTTTGATTCCTAAGCCTTCTTGGGTATGTGAACCTTGGTAGTTTGTCTAATAGGACTGTGTCCCACCCCAGAAAGGAAAATCAAGCCCCCTTTCTTATAGCCATACTGTGACCCTGTATGACGTAGCAATGGAACTGAAATAGGAACGAGCGAGGATATTGACTCAGGGCTCACAGGAGCGCTGCTCTGAGCTCTTTCCAGACACTTCATTCAGAACGCTTTTGAAAGCGTTGGGATAAATTGTGCAAGAGGCTGAAAAAAAAATAGTTCAGAGAAATCTCATGTGCCTTTCTCCCAGCCTTCTCCACTGGTTACAGCTCACAGAAGTAGAGTCCATAGTAAGATCGGGACACTGATGGTGGTCTAGCATGTGGGTATACGTCTCTGTCATATTGCCATCTACTAGAACTGTGCCAACAGCAACATGACAGAACACCTCCATCCCCACAGGGCTGCCCTGTGCCATCCGTCTAGTATCACACCCACTTCCCTTCCCCTCTTCCGCTGCTGGCAGCCACCTTCCATCTGAAAACCCTGGTCTCTTCCACATGACTAAGTAGAATGTCAATGTGTGACCTTTCAATACTGACCTTTTCCACTCAACAGAATGCCCAAGATTCATTCAAGTTGAAGATCAATAATCCGTTCTCCTTCTGTTACTGCTCAATACTGGTCCATAGGCAGACTATCATCCCCCGATATCAAAGCCCAAGGGATTGGTGCAGGATCACCCTCAGACATCCATCTCTGCAGAAGTTCAAATTCTGTGCTGATCAGTGTTTACTGTCAACTTAACACAATTTAGGATCACAAGAAAGAGTCTTAATAAGGATTGCATGGATCTGGCTGGCCAGTGGGCATGTGTGTGAGAGAGAGAATGTCTTGTGTGTGACACCATTCCCTAAGCAGAGGGGTCCTGGATTGTACCATCAAGCAATCCAGTAGGCCCGCATGCATTTATTTCTCTTTGCCTTTGACCAAGGGTGTGCCGTGAGTAACAGTTTGAGCCCCTCCCTTCACATCCATACACGGGGGTCAGCAACTTGAGATCATAAAAGGAATAAACACTTTCCCCCTTAAGGTGCTTTCTGTCAGAATATCGTATCACAGCAACCGAAATGAGATTAGAACAAATCCCCTATAGAAAATGGTATAGTAACTGCCTCTAGCCTGCTGCCGTTTCCTTTATCCTTCAAATAATCCCTGCGTGATTTATGATGCCTTATTAATATAACATGATTGCTAAGCAAGGACGTGTTATACTGTACTATTTAAGGCATAACGACAAGGAAAAAACTCATACAGTATAAACATCCCCCCACACCCTTGAACATTTCCAGCATACAGTTGGCTGAACCTGGGGGTGGGGACCTTCAAACATGGAAGGACTCTAGACCACCCACACGCTTTCGCCGCCGGTCATCTGGCCTGTCTCTGCATTTAGCTATAATATGTAAAGCTTCTATCAACGTTTGTACATATTCTTTATGTGAATATAAGCCTTTGTTTCATGAGGAGGAATGCCCGGGGTTGGGGGGGGGCATTGCTGGGTTACACGCTGGCTGTGGGTTTAGGTTAACCTGTCTCCCAGCAGGAGGGTAGTGCTTCTTGTCAGGTGTGTGGGAACACTAGCTTTCACCTTAGCTGTTCTGACAGGTGTGTAGTAGCACCACACACAGTGCTCTTATTTCCCTAGTAGCTGTCCTTCTGAACCAATTTTTCTGCTTATTGGCCATCTAAGTATCGTCTGTGGGGAAATGTCTCTGTGTCTCTGCCTATCCTCTGAGTGGATTGCTTGTCATACTTTGTATGTGCTGTTTGGAAGTCCTCTATATGTGCCAGACAGGAGTCCTTTCCCAGTCTGAGCATATATGCATATACTTTTCTAATCACCATGTAACCCGCACAGAGGATTTGAATTAGGATCACCTCAGTCTGGCAGATGAGGAAGTTGAGGAAGGAAGTGGTACATGGCATTTGACTGTCCCCTGGACCTCACCCTGTACATAAGCTGAGGGTGTTTGCATACTCAGGAAAGATGGTACAGAAAACCTCAGCTGTCCACAGGGCTTAACTGGCTCAGGAGACATCGGTGCCAGCATCTCCACGTCACAATGTTGTTTACTCTACACACAAACAGGTACTATCATTATCCCCAACTTACAGACGAGTAAATTGAGGCTCAGAGAACCTGACCACTGGTAAAGGTTCCACAATCAGTCTCATTTGAGAGTCTAGGCTTCTACTTCAGGGCTTTCCAAAGTTTTTTTTTTTAAACCATAATCCTCCATAAAAATACATTGGATACTGAAATCCATCTCCTAAACACGGTTGCACACATATTAAGGGATTAACACTTCCACAAAACAATACTCACCCTCCCCACGTGCCATGCCCTCTGACATTTCCTCGTTTTGAAGTCATGCTATTTTTAAAGTGGCATTAGTCACCCCCTCAGCTGTTTCCCTGATCCAATCATGGACGCAGGCCATGGTGCGGGCAGAGGCAAAGCTCTTGCACTGTCTGTAGGACAGTGTTGATGGTGGGGATGCTGTCCTGGGCTGGCATTGGGACCAGGACCTGGCAAGAGCTCAGAGAAGCTGATCCCCTTTGCTTGGACTTCTTGGCAAACTGGCGGTCCCAGGCACTGCCTCCTAGGCTCCCACAGAGCCCTGGGCTGGCTCTTGTGTCTCCCATTATGACCTAGATTTGCCCCAGTGAGATCTACTCTGCCTCCTCCCTGGGGACAAGCACCATCTTGAACCATGTCTTTCACGTCAGAAGCCAGTGCCTCTTTGGAAGGTGAGGTTATGCCCTGTCCCCACGATGCTGTCACTTCCTTCCCCAGAGTCTTTCTGTGTGGGGATTGTTCCCCTAATCAGGATGGAGACTTGGCTCATTACAAGCTGGTGAGGCAATGGCTCTGTGCTCCAAGCCGAGACAGGCTGTCTGGGAGCTTGGCCAGCCTCCCACTGCCCCGGACACCAGGGCAGCGGCCTCTGCGTGGAGCCAGCCTGCTGGGTTTGTCTGCCCCTTCCCCAGGGACACAAGCTGACAGACACTGTTTGCTGAGACCTCTGTAGTGTTTACTATTGTAAAATCTCGGCCATGATCCTACAGTGAAGTCCAAGCCTCAGCTACCTCTGAGCTGAACTGAGTGGCACCTAGGGGGAACTTACTGCGTACCACACGTCATGAGAAGAGCTGCCCGGGGATGGAGTCTTTGACAGCACCCTCACTAGGTGCTGCTGGCCACTCCATTCCAGGATGCAGACATGGAGGCATGGACAGTTTCTGGAACTTGACAAGATCTCCAGGCAGCTAAGAAATGCCACCGCAGTGTGGCCCCTGGACCCAATGCTCACCTCACATGCTGTTACTGCTTGCAGGAGCACAGCCCCAAGTCTTCCTTTGCTAGGTTCAGCAGTCAGGTGAGTCTCCATGGGTGATATCACACCCTTCTCATCTGGGCAGCTAGGAAGACAAGATTAAATGCGTATGAAGTGAAGCCATTCCTAAGAGTCAGCTGGGCTCTTGGTCCTGATGGTGTCCCTCAGGTGTCATATAGGGATCCTGAGAGGAATGGCCACCAGTTCAGAGGCTGGTGTACCCCTGGGGCTCTCATCCGGAGGCACCATGTACCCTGGGATTCTCATCCAAAGGCCCCATGTACCCCTGGGGTTCTCATCCAGAGGCACCGTGTACCCTGGTATTCTCATGCAGAGGCCCTGTGTATCCTGGGATTCTCATGCAAAGACCCCGTGTATCCTGGGAGAGATCCCGTATGCCCTGGGATTCTCATGCAGAAACCCCTGTGTAACCTGGGATTCTCATCCAGGGGCCCCGTGTACCCTGGGATTCTCATCCAGAGGCCCCGTGTACCCTGGGATTTCCATGCAGAGACCCTGTGTACCCTGGGAGAGACCCTGTGTACCCTGGGATTCTCATGCAGAGGCTCCGTGTACCCTGGGATTCCCATGCAGAGACCCTGTGTACCCTGGGATTCCCATGCAGAGAGCCCCGTGTACCCTGGGATTCTCATGCAGAGGCCCTGTGTACCCTGGGATTCCCATGCAGAGGCTCCCCACTAGCACTAGTCACATTGACTTCCACATGGAAATCTCCAACATGACAGATACCTTTTGAGGCCACAAAGACACCTTCTGCCTCCTTCCTCCAGCCTCAGATCCCCCTGAAGGAGATGAGGGGACCATCCTGTGTCGACTGCAGAGCCCATGTGGAACTTCTCATTAACTGAGGTTTAATTACTGCCTGCAGTAGAGGTTTTTAATAACAGTAAGTCCCAATTAGTCGCTTGTTACTTCAGAAATAATTACTGATAGTGGCCCTTTGTCTTTGTGTGTGTTATTTCCGGTTTTATTCCCAAGCCCCAGAAGTCTACCCAAGCAGGCATCTTTAATGGAAAGAACTGGAGTTGCAGAGCATAGGAGGAATGTTTGCAGGGACTGTGGGTTCAGCAGGAGCATGTGTGTCAGCCTGAGATGAGGGGGGCTTGACAATGGCCATTCTCATGCATGAAGACATTTCTGCAGGGAAGAGCCCTGGTCTCTGTCTGATCTGGGGAAGT